>CM076581.1:1701041893-1701641893 GCA_034641835.2 Pinus albicaulis | reverse complement strand
GATGGGACGTGGAGACTCTGTATTGAATATTGGGCACTGAACAAGATCATTGTCTGGAATAGGTACCCAATCCCACGGATTGATGACCTCCTGGACCAACTAAAAGGTGCAAAATATCTCAGCAAGATTGACCTAAAGTCTGGGTATCACCAGGTACCAATTGAACCCTCTGATGTGTGGAAGAATACCTTCAAAGCCAAGGAAGGCCTTTTTGAATGGCTCATCATGCCTTTCGAGTTGACGAATGCTCCCGAAACCTTCATGAGGATGATGGACGACATGTTGAGGCCATTCACCAACTCATTTGTAGTGGTATACTTGGATGACATTCTGATCTTCAGCAAGACTTGGGAAGAGCACCTTCACCACATTCGACAAGTCCTCCAAACACTGCGGCAACACAAGTTGTGTGCCAATTTGGAGAAGTGCACATTTTGCATGACCCAGGTTTAATATCTGGGATACATTATTGATGAAAGGGGGGTGCATGTGGATCCAGCCAAGATCCAAGTCATTCAAGATTGGCCATCCCCAACCACTATAACAGAGCTTCGCATCTTTCTGGGTCTTGCTAATTTCTACCGTAGATTCGTGTTGGGATTCTCTCATATCACTTGGCCCTTGAGTCAAGTCACCAAGGGAGGAGTGAGTGCAAAATTCTTTTGGTCGGAACCTCAACAGAAGGAGTTCACAAAATTGAAAGATCGCCTCTGTTCTGCCCCAGTGCTCACATTACCAGACTTACAGCAGCCATTTGAGATCGAGACAGATGCCTCTGACTATGCTATTGGGGCAGTTCTTACTCAACAGGGACATCCAGTGGCATATCACAGTGAGACATTGTCCGAGATAGTTCGCAAGTATCCCACCTATGACAAAGAAATGTATTCCATTGTGCAAGCCTGTCGACAATGGAAGCATTACATTTTGGGGAAGGAAACAATCATCCACACAGACCACCGGCCCCTGCAGTTCATACAGACACAAGGGAAGTTGCAGAATGATCACCATCAGAAGTGGTCCACATATCTGCAACAGTTTCACTTGAACATCAAGTACAAGAAGGGTAGCACCAATAATGTTGCAGACTGCCTCAGCCGACCACCGATCGTGGCGCTCACCACCGTGCTCAACTCTTGTGGGCACGAGACTTCTGATTGGCCGCTTCTCTATGAGAGTGACCTAGAATTTGGCCACACTTACAAGGCACTCTTGGGGGGCACGTAAGTTCCAAATTTTCACCTCCAAGATGCACTTTTATGTCACCTGGGACACCTTTGTGTTCCTTCAAGCGAGCGTGCCAAGATGATATGGGAAGCACACTACAGTCGAGTCGCTGGGCATTTCGGGGTCGAGAAAACAGTAGCAATACTACCGAAGTATTTCTATTGGCCGAACCTTCGAAAGGATGTCGAGAAGCACATCAGATCCTGCACTGCTTGTGCCATTGCCAAACCGACCATCAAGAAGCAAGGCCTATATACTCCACTACCTACCACTAGTCGACCGTGGGAATCCATCTCCATGGATTACATGTCGGGCCTGCCTTCTACTAAGAATGGAAATGACTGTGTTTTCGTGGTCGTTGACAGATTCTCAAAGATGGCCATTATGGTGGCCTGTAAGAAGAATATCACAACAGAAGCCACTGCTAAACTCTTCTTTGAACGAGTGTGGGTGCACTTTGGGATCCCACAGTCTATCATATCAGATCGGGATAGCAAGTTCCTCAGCACATTTTGGTCCAGCCTCTGGTCAATGTTGGATACCAAGCTCACCAAGTCCACAGCTTTCCATCCCCAAACAGATGGCCAGACAGAGGTCATCAACATAATGATTGTACACATTCTGCGCATGTACAATTCAAAGCATCCACGCACATGGGACGAGAGCCTCCCCTATGTACAACATAGTTATAATCGGGCTCTCCACAGTTCAATTGGCCATAGCCCCTTTCAGGTGGGCTTGGGATTCCAGCCACTATGTCCCATTGACGTAGCCATGCCATTTTCAGCTGCTCAGGCCGATTCAGCGCACGTCCAGTCTGAAGTTGACAAAGCAAGTAGCTTCATCGAGCGCATTCAACACATCCGCCAACAGGTTCATGATATATTGGATAGAGCCAATGCGAAGTACAAGCAGCGCCATGATCAACACCGGGTGCCACACAACTTCCAGGTGGGTGACAAAGTATGGCTACATTTGCAGAAGGAGCGCCTCACTGGACCCCACCGCAAGCTTCGTCCGCTCCGATACGGGCGTACACCATCACCAAGGCTGTAGGGAACAATGCATTCGAGCTCAGTATTCCACCATTCCTTGGTCTGCACCCAGTCTTCAATGTGGATCGCCTTCGTCCTTACTTCCCACCTCTACTGGACACCTCGGACATTACAGAACAACTCACACCAACTGAGTTAAATCCAGACTGCATGGAACAGGCCACCACAGATTGCATCATGGACATGCAAATCAAGAACACTCGCCAGCAGAAGATCCAACTATATCGGGTTGTCAAAGCTGGCCAACTCCAGCACCAAGGAAAGTGGTTCACCAGGGACCAAGTTCAGCAGAAATTTCCTCATCTCATGGAGGAACTTAACGCAATGGGGACCATTGCTTCCTAAGGGGGGAGGAATGATCCAGGTGGATATTGGTGGCCACCCGCCTATTCCACTTGGGACCCCACCATTGTCTCTTTCAGTTTTTCAGTTTCGGCATAACTTACTTTTTTTAGTAGTTTTTCGGGTCCTGAACTTCCGGAGCCGTTTTGAGGCCCTAAACGACGTTTTTTGGACATCGCACCTGCAGCGAATATCATTCTGTTATGAAATGCTATTCGTGGCGAAAGTTGTAGTCCTCGGATAGATCTTTCTAATGATGTATCATGTGCGTCAAACGGAGATAATATGCCAAAGTTACGTCCCTGAGAAGTTGAAACACCAATTTACCCAAACGGGGCCCATAGTTTTGGCGCTTCATCTCCTAGGGTTAGGTTTTTGGATGTTTAGGGTTCTCCATTGTTTCTAAATAATAAATAGGCCCTCGAGCCTCATTGTAACTGAGTTCAGAGGCCTGTAGTCACCACATCTCTTCTCAGAGATAGGTACCAGCACCCTAGCTAGTTTTATTTCCATTTTGTCTGTAAGCAAATTTCAGTTCTTTGATATTAATGAAATGAAGTGTTATTTCCACTGCATCTCTGTATTTATGGTTATTTGTTTATTCTGTTGCATTCCTGCAATAAATCCGGATCACCATAGAACCAAGATTGAAAAATAGAGCTAAGAATCAGCCAACTATAAGGAGAAAAGAGAGAGTGACGGACAAGCGGAGGGAATAAGCATGAAAGATGAAACATTCCTTAACAAGAGGCAAAAAGTATTCCCCATCTAAGCGATGATGGGGGACTCCTTCCCATGGAACCAAAATAAATCCCCAACCTGACGAGAATTCCAAGCACCTAATGCACTAGATACAAACCAAAATAGACCATAGGGACACACAAAAACTTGAAACAATGAGTGGAGGGAGGTCACCTTCATTTAGGGAAATCCAATAGCATGAAGAAAATATTAAGCTGACATAGAAATATTTCCAAAAAGGTCGATTTATTTTCCAAGAAAACTATGAATACAAAATACAAATATACAAAAATCATATTAAAAATCCTTCTCGACTTAGTCACAAACTATAACATCCATCAAAATTTCATTAGTTTAATTCTTAGAGGTTTTAAATGTGATGAACATGGACAATTATTAACAAAGTAAATGGCTCAAAAGAGAATCTAGAGCACACCTTTGAAAAGATACCTATCCCTAACTCTGTAACCAAATGGTTGAAGTTGCCACCCTAGGTACTTCCACTTCTACTCTTTCTAATGCTAAGGTATATAAGTTATGAGATCAACATATACCATTACAACAAATGTGCATGTTATGATTTTACCACTGTGAGGAGAATTTGGAGATTATTTTTTCTCATCATCGCTAAATTTTGTCAATCATAATATAAACATATTATAATTGAAATATATAGCTTTCAATATGGAGACTTTCAAATGCACTTATGGGTAGATCTCTGTAGATTAGATTTGGAGACTTTAAAATGCAATTATGGGTAGATCTACATAGAATGATAAGATACAGTTAAAAAAAGCGCCTAGAGGTGCATGATTGCAAAATTCTAATGAATTTCAATTCAGATGAATGGGCATGAAAAATTTATTTTTCTATAAATAAATATTTATATTTTTAAGTAAATTACAATTTATATTTAGTATATGTATATAATTGAGATTATTTTGGGTGGCTGGAAGGAGTGATAGGAATATTTTTTATTTAAGTCTAATTTCATAAACCTATATAATGAGCTTTGATATAATTGCTTTAAATCTTGTTATTGAAAATGAATAATTTTTTATTTTTATTTTTTTAAGCCAGTACCCATTTTTCTTTTAATATAAAACCAACTTTACATGGGTACCATGATAAGCATGGATAGTGGTTATCAAAACCAAAGTCTCATTACTAACATAGGTACAACCATACATCATCCAAAATACCAAAAAAATATAACCATTACATGACCGTGATGGACTAGAGGCAGCATAGATGCCATAAAGATTTCACCATTAGGAACAGAGTAGGACCATTAACCATTGGTAACAAGCTAATACAAAACACAACATTGCAACAAACATATTGTCCAATAGTGTAAAAAATAAAGATATACCAGCATAGACATTGAAAAAAAAATATTGTGCCATCACCAAATCCCTAAGTCCATTTCAACTACTAACATCGTAAGTCACAAGACAAGTCAAATCCCAACACATCAAGCACCAGGCCATGGGAGAGAGGAGCATAGATTTTGCACTTGTCAAAAATGAATAATCTCTTTAAACAATATGATTAGATAAAAAATAATAAAATATATAGTACCCCCTTATGGTTATGTTACACCAATGCTTAATCAGCATGATGTTACTATGTCAGTTTTTGATGGTGCTGAATCCATTTCCATCAAAAAAAAAAAAATCAAACACTCTGAGAGTTAGATTTTTTGAATTTTTTTTCATGGGATTCCGATGAAGGTTGCTAATATGAGAACTAATTCTCATGAACTTCATAGTGAAACTATGTATTGGTCAGTTCTTGAAACGCCCTAGGATGAAATAATTTCTCACCTATGAAATACTAAGAGGATTGAAGATGAAAAACACTCTCTTAGATTTTCAATCTTGTCTAATTTTTAAAAATTTTGTTACTCTAACAACATTAATAATGTTTTAAATTAGAAAAACTAATATTAATGATGTTTTAAATCAGAAAAACTATAATAATCTTGAAATACTTCTTTCACTTATTATTGAAAATAAAAATAAAAATAAAATATTAATTTATTAATTTATTTTTTTATATTATATTTTATCTTTTTCCTTATTAAAATTTAAATCATATAAATGTTAATTATCATCATATTTATTTTCAATTATTTTTAATTAAAATTTGTTAAAATTATAAATTTAAATTATTAAAATTATATAATTTTTTTTTAATATAAAATTTACTTCTATTTTTAAAATATAATTTAAATAACCCAAAAAAATTACACGATTACCAAAATTCCAAATTAATTGAAGATAAGCCAAAACCTAAATAATTTAAACTCCCTTTAAGTATTTAAAAAGGGAAATATCACAAATTCTTTTAACTAAATGGCCGGAAATAATATAATAGAAAAATGCAGACAACCTTTAAGGCGTGGCTGAGTGGCTGACCTACGTCAGTCTACATTGAAAGACGCTGACAAGATCGATGATGATGCCTCCCAACCTTTTTGCTGTGCCTCCCAAGGGATTATCGAACCTATCAGCGTTTTGCTTTATTTAATCACAAAATTTTATATTTTTCTTACATTGAAAAAAAAAGAAAATCTTCTTTCATGAGGACGACGAATGCCATACTTATTTATTATTGCCATGTTCATTTGGTTGGTTATTGTTATAATTTTGAAGTTATTTGTTAAGGTGACATGTCTAATGTAGTCTCATGAAGTAATTAAAATGAGAGATATGTAAAATTGCCTAAATCACTTATTGGGGTTAGAATTGTTCATAAATAATCTTTAAGTATCAAGAGTATAAATCATCTTGTCTTAACTAGAAAATAAATAAAATTATAAATTCTTTCAAAATAGTCTATTTCAGAAAAACAAAGTAGCAATCACTTCAACTCCCACTAATCTGAAATGAAGCTATATATACCAAATACATACTCATACTTGCACATAATAAAAGTTAATGTATGTCAGCTATAACGGTTGTGTTATTCAACATTTAAACCCATTGTGTTCAATAAATGACACCCAACACATTATATTTCCCATCAAAATATATCATAACACATGGATCAACAATAACAAATTTTGAACCATTGGATCACATCCAAATCAATCCAGATCACACATTCAAATGAAGCCATTGCAATCCATGTTAATCCTTGCCACCAATTAAATTCTACTGCAAAAAACTATAAAATAAGTTCAACCACTGCTGAAGTTGCAAATAAATGACACCCAACCCAATAACTTCAATATATGACACCCAACACATTATATTTCCCATTAAAATAGATCAAAACACATGGATCAACAATAACAAATTTTGAACCATTGGATCACATTCAAATCAATCTATATCACACATTCAAATGAGGCCATTGCAATCCATGTCAATCCTTGCCACCAATTAAATTCAAGTGCAAAAAACTATAAAAGAAGTTCAACCACTGCTAAAGTTGCATGTTTAACATTTAAACTATTCACCAACCCGGGAGACAAACCATCACAAAACATTTCAGAGTATATTTAGGTTAGTTATTTCAGTAAAACACAATTTTTTTACAGTTTTATTTTCATTTCTCACAATTTTTATTTTAGTTTTCTTATAGTTTTATTTTCATGAATATATATAGTTTTAGTTTTTAGTTCTATATTTTGAGTCATTTGCAAGTTGACTGGAAAATCATTTCAGATCCTTGAGTCAAGTTTGATTGGTGAGCCAAAACAAATCCCAAGCCAAATCAAGTATAGTAAATTTATACAAATGCTAATTCTTTGTTGTATAAAATATGGAATAAAAAACGTAAATTCAACTCTAAAGAAAAATTAAAAATTAAAAAATTAAAATTAAAAATCACTAATGAGTGAGTTGAACATTTGGGAACATGACTGTTGCATTTCATTTCACTTTCGTACTTCTAAATATTTCGTTGGATTTTGTGTATTTTTCACTAGCAATTCTATACATGACAACTAATGAAGATCAATATTTCAGTACAACACTTTTAATGAAAAATGACAAATATATTGACATAGACAAATATGACACGGTGTAGGATAAAGAGTAATGAGACTTAAATGTGTGTCCATCTAGAAATATTATAAAAATATGACACACCCATAATATAGAGTATTGGCTAGTATGACTACCTACATATGAAAAAGAAAAGAAATTGTTTCTAGTTGAACATTAGTCCTTTTCTACAATACAAATTCCAAGTGCAAAGGACTTCATATAAAATTCTACACATTCATCCCAAAGCCGAAATAATGTCATAAATAGAAATTCCTCAATCAAAATTAACTAGAAAATGAGCCTCATAGCTCCAATCTAAGAACAACTAGATGACCACCTGAATTAACAAGGAGAATCCACAACAAATTTTCCAAAAGGTTGTCTAGGCTTTAGCATAAATTGATGACACATAGAAATAAATAGTGGAAAAGAATTTGGTGATAATTGACAACAGTTCCTTGCTCAACTAGTTATCAATGACATTGATCTGAAAATGGAACTATTTGTAAATGCTATGCAAAGTATCCATTTCCATTTAATTTAGTGTGCAAAGTGTTCTCCATGTCTTGGAGGTTAAACAAAGTAGTTTTGGTAATGTTTCTGAGTTTTATGTGTGAGGATTTGTTATTTAAATTTATTGTTTAATATGTCACAGCAAAAATACACAGCAAGTAAACTTCACCATATCATAACACAGCAAAATGATGAGGTAGTTCACTCCTCCTGGGCTACATCTGCCAGTCCAAGGCTCCCCAATGGCATGTTCTTGCGCTATTAATTTTCTCAAAATGGTTACATAGTGAAAAATATGCCTAAACAGGAAAAAAAAGCTGCGAATATGACTTCAGAAGATAGAAATAAGCTAAAAATGGCTTTCGTTCTACCTTAAAAAGTGAAGTACAACCCAATACAGCTCCATCTCCCTAATGGCCCAAATGGCTCTTTCCTCTTCCTTGAAGAAAAAATGGCTGAAGAACACATCTGTTCGCTCTGCAACCTGTCCCAAACTCTCTAGAATGCTTCATAAACCCAAAATTGACTAAAATTTAATCCTGTTTGGTCGAAAATTGAGAAAGTTATGACCCTAACAAGATTTGTCCCAGTGGCACTAGAAAACCTCCTCGAAAATTGGAGGAACTCGAGTTAAACTCTCCAAAATAGGCGGGTAGGCAGAAATGGTGGAACCACACTCTAATTTAGGGATAAAATTTAATTTTGACTGCCAGTTATGGGTGCGTTTACATGCAATTTTTCTATGAAACTGTTTGTTGGGCAGATAAGGGTTAAGACCGCGCCCTTGGTCACAACATAAGGTCGCATGGGAAGGGTGCTTAATGTTGGGGCTAGCCCCTTCCAATCTCCACCATAAAAACAGAGCTTACCCCGTGGTTTTAAGCTCTGGGCATATTTCACAAGGGCTTATCCCTGATGGCTAAGTCATAACTCCGCCGCCCGTTCAAACTTTAAATGTCCCGACTGTCCATTTAGCCTCTAAACGAGGCGTTCAACACATCCGCCTGACTCTGTGTTCAGCCACTGCACGAGGCGACCCGAATACATTCACATGTGCCTGAACCTTTGTTTCTCCAACGACCTGACTGCCAGTTCAATACCACCCGACTCGCCCACTGTACACATTGTGCTCATGTTGTATTGGTCAGGCCGGCCCTGCCCATGTAGTCGGGTCAGGGTTCGAAACCCATGCCCTCCAAATTTTCACATTAATATTTTTAACCAATGGCCTGGGGCCACATGGAAGCCTCCAGGCAGGCCACGTGGCACCCTCTGATAGGATTATATAAACTTAATAAAAATGAAATTTTGCCATAATATTTTTTTTTACAAATTGACAAAATCATAGTCAAAAAGTCTTGTTTTGGAGGTCACTGGACGAATTCAAACCTTAGTAACTTTTACATGCGACCTCGGTTTTGAGTCCCGTTTGTGGCACCAGAATTGCAGCGATGAGAACTTTCCGGTCATTCAGACTGCAACCATTTCTAAGCACTTCTATTTTCTAGCATTTTTTAACTTAGACATGATCTCTTGATCAAACCTCCCCAATGGGGAGCTTTTGGACCCCAAAAGCTCTTTGAATTACAGAAACTGAAGATGAGGAGACTGATCTCCACTCTTCCAACCTTGAACCACTGAAATATTTTGGATTTCATCAAATTGAGCTTCTCATAAAAAGATAAATTCTTCCTTGAATCTGTCGACCGACTGTTGCTAACCTTGATTGTGTCATGATGCAAATTTTTGAAATTTGTTGAACAACAACTAAAATTTGAAGAAAACATACTGCTCCTACAATGGTCTACCTTCAAAGGAAATTGAAAATAAGATTCACCTTGCCAACTATCCTTATGGTGAATTTTTGTTGAATGAACCATGTACTTGTGTTGATTCCTGACCAAGTTTTCTCGCCATACCTTGCCATTCTGAAACCAGCATTGATCCATGCTAAACTTTGTGCCCTCTTTGCTTGCATGCTTTTCCCTCTCTTGGATTTTTGCACCACTTTGCACCGACACTTTTTTCTCTGCACCGATCGACACCAAAGACACTTTGTGCAACATATTGTCATCTTCTTCCAAAGACGACTTGCTTTCAAACTGAAACATATAATCATTTATATCAGCAATAACATGAGAAGGATTATACATGTACAAAATATTTTTTCTTAACCATCAACAAAGTCAAATTTTTGCTTGCATTAACAAACCTTTTCAACTTCCCTACATTCACTAAAGACAATTCTAGCTTCTTCCAATGTGCTCTCACAATAAACTCCTTGCCATCCTTGAATAGATGATACTTGTTCTCATGGCAATGGAAGATTTCTTTTCTGTCATATAAGTTCGGACTACCCAAGACCACACATGTAATTTCAAGCGGTACCACATCTAATTCAACCAAGTCAACATAATGATTTGTTATGGTGAAGCGCAACATGCACTTCCTTGAAACTTGTAAATTAGCATCCTTACAAATCCAACCAAGTGGATATGGCTTTGGATGTGGAATGGTCTCAAGTTTCAGCTTCTTGAATAAGTCTTCTGAGATGAGGTTTGCTTGAGACCCACTGTCAAATAGTGTGTCTATCTTTGTGTGTTTTGAAATTATCCTCACATGAAACAACTCAATCCTCCTCCTTCATTTGGAGTTTCTATGTGAAAGTTTAGATTTCTAGAACTGGGATTTGTTTCATTTACAATCTCTTTCCCCTTTATGTTCTTTAGTACCATGGCTATGCTTTTAATTTCATCTCCTGATTCAGACCCTAAGTCTTGTTCAGCTATTGCAACCATTTTTCCCTGTTCTTTGGCCTTATCTTTGGTTTTAAATTTTTCTGGCTTCAACTCCGAATGAAGTTTCCAGCAATGGTCTTCATCGTGGCTTGTTTTGGAACAGTTTTTACAAAATAATTTTCCTTTTTCTTTCTTAGATTTTGCATTTATTTTTCTCCCTTTGCCTTTAAATTCCCTATCCTCATTCCCATCAAAAGATTGTTTACCTCTAGCCTTTAAATGCGTGGCTTGGACACAAACCTCGTCTAGACTAGTAGGATTGAACATAAGGATAGTATGTATAAGATAGTTGTGTAAACCACCTATATATTTCAGCAAAGTCTCTTGGTTATGCAAATCAATTCCAAGTAATAAAACCCTTCATCTAAACTCTTGGGTGTAATATTGAACATTTTGTCCCTTAAGTTGTCTAAAACTTTTCCAATTCATGATAACCTTTTGTAAATGAGCTAATGGATAAAATTGTTGTTTAATTGCAGAAATAAATTCAACCCATGATAAAGTGATCTTAACATGTTTTTTAATTTCATCCTTGGTCTTGGCTTCCCACCATACCAATGCTGCTCCCTCCAGTCTCAAAGAGGCTAACTGAATCTTGGTGTCGTCTTCATGAATGTTTTGTATCCTCAAATAAACTTCCAACTGTCTTATCCAATTTTCAAGTTTCTCTGCATTGACCTCACCATTAAACATAGGCAACTCAAATTTAACATCAAGCTTTAAAAATGGACTTTTACCAGTGGTTTTGGACTTGTGAGATTGATTCACCGAAGTAGAGGATGACGATGTAGAGGAAGAGGATGAAGATGGGGATGGTGGATCACCATTTCCTCCATGTCCTTTCTTTGAATTGTCATCACTTTTCTTTCCTCCTGAAGAACCCTCCCCTTCTTTCTAATGTATATACCTTTCTCCTACAAGCCTGTCATTTTTTTCTTGGTAGAGTATCCTTACCATCTTTGTCATGTCTAGGAAAGCCATTCGGAACACCCGTTCTTCTTCTTTGGGATCAATGTCTTCAGGAACTTCTCCTTCTCTTGAAGACATGCTTGAGGCTTATTCTATGGCTCTTGGAGGTGGCTCTTTGTCCCTTCTTGGTTGAGGATTACTTTGTGCTCTAACCAAGTGTCCTTCCCCTCTCTTGAGCTTAAGCCTAGTAAGCATCAAAACTTGCAAACAATTAACTATATCTTTGCACAAGAAAAAATGCAGAGTAAAACTCTAACTTTGATACCATCTCATCTGAAA
This sequence comes from Pinus albicaulis, assembly GCA_034641835.2. Lineage (NCBI taxonomy): Eukaryota > Viridiplantae > Streptophyta > Pinopsida > Pinales > Pinaceae > Pinus > Pinus albicaulis. Next base: position 1,701,629,971 of record CM076581.1, on the reverse strand, counting down.
ATGGAACTATTTGTAAATGCTATGCAAAGTATCCATTTCGATTTAATTTAGTGTGCAAAGTGTTCTCCATGTCTTGAAGGTTAAACAAAGTAGTTTTGGTAATGTTTCTGAGTTTTATGTGTGAGGATTTTTTATTTAAATTTATTGTTTAATATATCACAACAGAAAGATACAACAAGTAAACTTCACCATATAATAACACAACAAAATGATGAGGCAGTTCACCCCTCCTGGGCTACATTTTCCGGTCCAAGGCTCCCCAATGGCATGTCCTTGCTTTATTAATTTTCTCAAAATGGTTACACAGTGAAAAATATGCCTAAAAAGGAAAACAAATCTGTGAATTTGACTTCAAAAGACAGAAATAAGCTAAAAATGGCTTTTGTTTCACCTTAAACAGTGAAGTACAACCCAATACAACTCCATCTCCCTAATGGCCCTGACGGCTCTTTCCTCTTCCTTGAAGCAAAAATGGCTGAATAAAACCTTTGTTTGCTCTGAAACCTATCCTAAACTCTCCAGAATTCTTTAGAAACCCAAAATTGACTAAAATTTCATCATGTTTGGTCGAAAATTGAGAAAGTTATGACCCTAACAAGATTTTGCCCAGTGGCACTAGAAAACCTTTGCGAAAACTGGAGGAACTCCAGTTAAACTCTCTAGAATAGGCAGGAAGAAAGAAATGGTGGAACCACGCTCCAATATAGGGATAAAATTTAATTTTAACTTTCATTTATGGGTGCGTTCACATGCGAGTTTTCCGAGAAATTGTTTGTTGGGCGGATAAGGGTTAAGATCGCGCCCTTGGTCACAACATAAGGTCATGTGGGAAGGGTGCTTAGTGTTGGGGCTAGCCCCTTCCAATATACACCATAAAAACAGAGCTTACCCCATGGTTTAGAGCTCTGGGTGTATTGCACAAGGGCTTAGCCCTGAGGGCTAAGTCATAACTCTGCCACCCATTCAAACTTTAAACAACCCGATTGTCTATTTAGCCTATGTGCGAGGCATTCAACACATCCACCTGACTCTGTGTCCAGCCACTGTATGAGGTGACCCAAATGCATTCACATGTGCCTGACCCTTCATTTCTCCAATGACCCTACTTCCAGTTCAATACCACCCGACTCGCCTACTGTACACATCGTGCCCGTGTCATGTTGGTCGAGTCGGCCTTGCCCGTGTAGTCAGGTTAGGGTTCGAAACCCATGCCCTCCAAATTTTCACATTAACGTTTTTAACCAATGGCCTGGGGCCACATGGCAGCCTCTGGGTAGGCCACTTGGCACCCTCTGATAGGCCTATATAAACTTAATAAAAATGAATTTTTTCCATAATAATTTTTTTTACAAATTGACAAAATCATAGTCAAAAAGTCATGTTTTGGAGGTCACTAGACGAATTAAAACCTCAATAACTTTCACATACGACCTCGGTTTTGAGTCCCATTCATGGCACCAGAATCACAGTGACGAGACCTTTCCGATCGTTCAGACTGCAACCATTTCTGAGCACTTCCATTTTTGAGCATTTTTTTAACTTGGACATGATCTCCTGATCAGACATAAACTTGGAATGAAAAAATAGACGTAGAAAATCATTTATGATTCCTTTTCTTCTAGGATTTAGCATAAATTGATGACATGTGGAAATAAACAATGGAAATTAATTTAGCGATAAATGAAACATTTCCTTGCTCAACTGGCTATCAATGACATAAACTTGGAGTGGAAAAAATAGAGGTAGAAACTCCTTTATGATTCCCTTTATTCCAGTACTTGTCATATTTGTTGAGACATTAAACCAATCTAGATGAAAATTACATTAATGTTCTAGTGAATAAGATGAATACCATTGTCATTTTTTCATTTCTCTTAGTTGCATTTGAAGAGGAAATTTCTATCAATTATTTTCCCTTGCAATATTCTCATAATCATTATGTTCCTCTATGTTGTGAAACCATCTCCAAAAAGAGAAGAAAAGAGATATCAATGCCTTAGAAATAAGCCACTTCGAGGGGGCAACCTCCAATACATTACATGAATGAACAATTCTTGGATGATACAAATGACAAAACCTCTTATCTATATATAGGAGTCCATGGGGCCACAATGTAATCCTAGCCGACCTAACAATAATAATTTAAGGGCACAATAATAACAATATGGGGGTTACAGGGGTACAATAATAACAATAAGGGGGTCTACACTAACATAATAAGGGACTACACTAGTAATATAGGGACCTAACATGCCCCTCTCCTTCAAACAAGTGTTGTCCTCAATGCTTGATTATTTCTTGATGCTTCTGTATAAATTTCTCATCCTCCCATGTCGAATATTCTATAGTAAAGTTCTTCCACTTGCTGAGATAATTTGAAATTGATTGTACTTGTCGAGTTCTTGTTTCTGTGATTGCTTTAGAACTTCTTTCGATGTGATGTTGATCTTCCGATTGTTTCATTTGATTTTGCACCAAAGTTAGGTTATCCTTTGAGAGCTGGAGAACTTGTTGTTGATGCTCAATGTGATATTCCACTACTTTATCATCCATAATATATTTTATTTGATCCTTCAAACAATCCAACTTAGCCTCCATTTCTTCTTTTAAACCATCTATGTCATCTTTGGTTGCTCTTCGTAAGATCGAAATTTGTTGCACTTGGTACTGTAATTTTGATATCTCATACTACAATTCTTCCTCTTCCTGCATCATAGTATAGCTTTATGAGGGCTTAATGGGTATGGAATTATTTTTTGGAGGCATTATAGAACCCATTACTGTTAAAAATTCTTCAATATGCCCTTGGAATCACTTCAAACTGCTTTCTCAAATAAATGTTATGCAATTTTAAAAAACAAGTACACACCTTTTTCTTGCTTTTTAGGATCTATATATTGAAACCGAATTCTCTATATGATTTCGGATCTTCAATATCTAAAATTAGGCCCTGAAGTAGCCCTCTGAATCTTCTTTCAAATGCCACAAGTCTGACCTAATTTTGATTCTTCAAGACAAAGTTATGCCCAACCTCTCACGATGACCTAATTATGGACTGAATCAGTAGAGCGAACTTGTACGACTTGCCACGTGTCATTGTTTCCTCCTTTGGCTATGAAATTGATATAGTGAAAACTAAAGTATGTGTAATTCCAGTCACTTTTTACATAATATCAATCCGATGCTCAGAGAGAGAGTTATGAATATTTTCCCAGGATCACCTCTTTGAGATGAAATTCAGGAGCCTAAAAAGGACCTAACACCACAGATCATATCTCTGAAAATATTGCGAACCAATATCTGAAATTTTGCGAAGATGTTCCTTAGGATTGCAGCTTCATACTCTAAACATTTCAGCTTCTGAACATTTGTAGAAAAATTTTTATTATGAAAATACCACGATGACCTATTTAGGTTAAATTTCGGAGCCTGGAAAACGACCTAACTTGCACAGATCATATCTCCAAAACTGTTTCGAACCAAGCTCTAAAATTTTGCGACGATATTCCTCAATATTTCGGCTTCACATCCTAAAAATTTCAGCTTCTGAACCTTCTTAGAAAAACAATTATAGCGAAAATGCCACAATGACCTGTTTGGAGCAGCGAAACCCTAGAATCCAAAGCCTCTGATACCAAATGTTGTGAAACCAGCTCCAAAAAGAGAAGAAAAGAGATATAAACACCTTATAAATAAGCCACTTTGAGGGGGAAACCTCCAATACATTACATGAATGAAAAATTCTTGGATGATACAAATGGAAAAACCTCTTATCTATATATAGGAGTCTATGGGGCCACAATGTAATCCTAGCCGACCTAACAATAATAATTTAAGGGCACAATAATAACAATATGGGGGTTATAGGGGTACAATAATAACAATAAGGGGGTCTACACTAACATAATAAGGGACTACACTAGTAATATAGGGACCTAACATGCCCCTCTCCTTCAAACAAGTGTTGTCCTCAACGCTTGATTATTTCTTGATGCTTCTGTATAAATTTCTCATCCTCCCACGTCGAATATTCTATAGTAAATTTCTTCCACTTGTTGAGATAATTTGAAATTGATTGTACTTGTTGAGTTCTTGTTTCTGTGACTGCTTTAGAACTTCTTTCGATGTGATGTTGATCTTCCGATTGTTTCATTTGATTTTGCGCCAAAGTTAGGTTATCCTTTGAGAGCTGCAGAACTTGTTGTTAATGCTCAATGTGATATTCCACTACTTTATCATCCATAATAGATTTTATTTAATCCTTAAAACAATCCAACTTAGCCTCCATTTCTTCTTTTAAACCATCTATGTCATCTTCGGTTGCTCTTCGTAAGATCGAAATTTGTTGCACTTGGTACTGTAATTTTGATATCTCATACTACAATTCTTCCTCTTCCTGCGTCATAGTATAGATTTATGAGGGCTTAATGGGTATGGAATTATTTTTTGGAGGCATTATAGAACCCATTACTGTTAAAAATTCTTCAATATGCCCTTGGAATCACTTCAAACTGCTTTCTCAAATAAATGTTATGCAATTTTAAAAAACAAGTACACACCTTTTTCTTGCTTTATAGGATCTATATATTGAAACCGAATTCTCTCTATGATTTCAGATCTTCAATATCTAAAATTATGCCCTAAAGTAGCCCTCTGAATCTTCTTTCAAATGCCACAAGTCTGACCTAATTTTGATTCTTCAAGACAAAGTTATGCCCAACCTCTCACGATGACCTAATTATGGACTGAATCAGTAGAGCGAACTTGTACGACTTGCCACGTGTCATTGTTTCCTCCTTTGGCTATGAAATTGATATAGTGAAAACTAAAGTATGTGAAATTCTAGTCACTTTTTACAGAATTCCAATCCGATGCTCAGAGAGAGAGTTATGAATATTTTCCCAGGATCACCTCTTTGAGATGAAATTCAGGAGCCTGAAAAAGACCTAACTTCCACAGATCATATCTCTGAAAATATTGCGAACCAATATCTGAAATTTTGCGAAGACGTTCCTTAGAATTGCAGCTTCATACTCTAAACATTTCAGCTTCTGAACATTTGTAGAAAAAATTTTATTATGAAAATACCATGATGACCTATTTAGGTTAAATTCTGGAGCCTTCAAAATGACCTAACTTGCACAGATCATATCTCCAAAAATGTTGCGAACCAAGCTCTGAAATTTTGCGACGATATTCCTCAATATTTTGGCTTCGCATCCTAAAAAGTTCAGCTTCTGAACCTTCGTAGAAATACAGTTATAGCGAAAATGCCACAATGACCTGTTTGGAGCAGCGAAACCCTAGAATCCAAAGCCTCTGATACCAAATGTTGTGAAACCAACTCCAAAAAGAGAAGAAAAGAGATATAAACGCCTTAGAAATAAGCCACTTCGAGGGGGAAACCTCCAATACATTACATGAATGAACAATTCTTGGATGATACAAATGACAAAACCTCTTATCTATATATAGGATTCCATGGGGCCACAATGTAATCCTAGCCGACATAACAATACTAATTTAAGGGCACAATAATAACAATATGGGGGTTACAGGGGTACAATAATAACAATAAGGGGGTCTACACTAACATAATAAGGGACTACACTAGTAATATAGGGACCTAACACTCTATAACCTACTTACATACTTAGCATTCAAATTCTCAATATACTTCCTGTATCTTTCAAATTTTATTAAACCCATATTATCCTTCCCTTCATCAACCATGACATATTTTCTGATACCATCCTCTCCTTCTACCTTGTCCATCATTTTGTGGAACATCCACTCAAATCAATGTCCAAACTTACCATTTATCCTTTAAACTATTTTTTTAACATTTCCATTAATTATTTTAGTATGTCTATGAGTGTTTCCAACCTTTTCAGACTTGAAATAGAGAAAGAATAATTCCATATCCAATTCAAAATTCAGTAGACTTTACAGTTTTCAAGATTTAAGGATTGGTAGGATTACAACTTTTTTTATCATGTATGATGGTATGAGATAGGAATAATCAAAATCAATAAACCCCTTATGCAACTTGATATTGGTGGTCGTGATTGTTGAACTCCTCTTCCAACCTGTATAAGCACATAATTGTCATGACAATGCACCTTACTTGTTTCTATTTTTTTCCCAAGACAACATGTTTATATAAAAAGAACTACACCAGATCAACATCTTAACCAAAAAAGAAACGAGGTGTCTCTTTTTTTAGTAGAAATTCCTCCTAGAGCTTCCTCATTCTTGAAGAGTGTTATCTATAGGAATAAAAATATTGGAAAACTTAGAACCATTCCCACAATAGGAGAATCACTAGTCGTTACTAAGGAAAGCATAAAACTTCTATTGAGATGTTAAATTCCTTTAGAAAGGAAAGCCCACAACTTCCTTCATGCCTGGATATTGTGATGATTAGGAATAAAAATAACGAAAATCATGAGGCTAAACAATTTAAGTCAATCAAAAGTAACTAGACCAGATCAACATCTTAACCATAAAAGGGACCAAGTGTCACTTTTTTTAGTTTAAATTCCTCCTATAGTTTCCTTCATGCCTAAAGATTGTTATTTATAGAAATAACAATAATGACAACCTCAGAACCATTCCCACAATAGGAGAATAACTATTGTGGGAAGCCTAGAGCTTCTATTGAGTTGCTAAATTCCTTTAGCAAGGAAAGCGTGCAAATTCCTTCATGCCTAGACATTGTGATGAATAGGAATAATAATAATGAAAGACATGAGGCTAAACAATTAAAGTCAAACAAAAGTAACTAGACAAGATAAACATCCTATCTATAGGAATAAAAATATTGACAAACTCAGAACCATTCCCACAATAAATTTTACAAACTCAAAACCATTCCCACAATAGGAGAATCACTAACCATTACTAAGGAAAGCCTAGAGGTTCTATTAAGTTGTTAAATTACTTTAGCAAGGCAAGCCCACAACTTCCTTCATTCCTGGAGATTTTGATGATTAGGAATAACAATATTGACAAACATGAGGCTAAACAATTTAAGTCAAACAACAATTTATAAAAAAAGAACTAGACTAGATCAACATCTTAACCAGAAAAGGAACCATGTGTCACTTTTTTTAGTTGAAATTCCTCCTATAACACAATTTTTTTATCCAAAACATATATTGATATAATTGAATACATACAACCAATTCTAGGTCAATTTTAACACACTGGCAGTAGTTTTCCAAATGAAAATACAATCATGGTATTTTAAGTGTAAAAACAAGTTATCAAAAAACCAATCACTGAAATACAACAAATTCCTTCTGTAGATTTGATTTTTCAAGGATAATGTCAAAAAGGAATATGTATGAAAATATGTTAAGCTACTACTAAGATACATGTTGATAATTACCTGTAATAAAGCATAAATACTACTTGCTTGTATGAAAGCATAATTTCAATTACTCTTAACTAAATGCATGTAATAATTCTACAAGTAGTTTCATCTATGGCAAGAGTTAGTGTAATATTCCTAATTATCTTTCAGCTATTGGAATATTAATTTTTTATTTTGTTAATAAGATAGATGAATAAGTGGGTAGAGAGACCCATAAATCTCTTTAGTAGGAATAAAACCACTTCTAGTGTGATTGTGGATCATTGTATCAGAATAATAAAGCACTTTTGGGTGTGAATAGGGGCTTAAGCATGTGGACAGGGTCAAATTTTACCAAGTCAACAACATTGTCATGGAGGTAGTGGAGGATTAATGGAGGACAACACAGTCATGATGGAGGATTGTATGCATGAGAGTAGCATCTTTAATGAGTGGGAACCGGGGTGAGGAAGCTCACCAATCATATAAGGAAGAGGATGGCAGCCATAGAATGAATTTTGAATATTGTTTATGTTTTTGTCTTTTATGAATTTATGCATGCTTCAACTGTTGAGCAGAGTTTGCTGTGATGTTTAGCACAAGGGTGTTTCCGAGCGGAAATCCCACCCTCATCCTCGGGGACTTTGAGTGCCCACTTAGGAGAGGTTCATTGAGCTTCATTTCCACCATCTGACATTAGTCCAAGCTTCATCCATTATCCACATCATATTTTCCTTCAGGATTGTGCTTTTTTGTAGGGCAGTAGCAGTGGAGGGTTGATAGACTCAGTTTCTGAGCTTGTTTTCCAGTGAGGTGAGCAACCCTTCATACAGGAGGCTAGCAAGGAAGTTCCTTGAGCATTATTCCATTATCCAGCTTCATTCCAAGCATCAACCATCACCTACAATGTAGTCTCCTTCACAAATTGCGTTATTTTGTAGGGAAGTTGCAGTGGAGGGCTTAGTGCCCAAGTTTATGGGTTAGATTTCCAGTGATGGGAGAAGCCCTTCATATGGGAGATATACTGGAGGAGTATCATCCATTTCTATATCAGATCAGCCACCTCCTGTCAGTTACCTAGTTGTAGTGTGTTATTCAGTCCTTGGGTTGCAACATTTCATATGGTGTATTTTCAGAAACCCCTTCTCGGTTGTCTCGGAATTGTGCTAGAAGGCCCAGATCTATGATCCCGAAATTTTCTAAGCACTATATTAGTATATCCTTGTAATTTCATTTATAGCAGCATTTATCCCTGGAAAAAACTGTGCTATCTTAGCCTCTGACATTCTTATATAGCAGTTGTTCTTCATGTCTCATGTACCGGGTTCTTAGAGGCTTGTTTTTCCTATCTTGGGTGCCTTTTTCCTCAAGATTTTGTACACATTTTCTGCTATAATGTCTTATATAATGGCTTCATGATCTGCTCTCATTTGATGTGTTGATATATCCCTACAATTTCCAGTTATATTTTCTATATTCCTTTTTTTCCTAATTTGGGATATTACAGTGGAATCAGAGCATAATCTTGGCTCAGCCTGTGTATTACAACAACTATGTCATCAGAAGAAGGAGAGCCTCTCACAGAAATAGAGAATAGGTATATTAATAGAAATCTAAGATATGATTATATAGACAAAAAAGAAGACAAGGGCAAAACTCCAATATTGGGAGAGGTGGGTGATAAGGTGTTTCCCAAGATTCTTTTGCAAACCATGCAAGATATTGCAAGAGAAATAAAAGAGATGAGGATGGAGAGACATAAATAATCTCCCAGAGGGTTTCTACATGGAGAAAGCTCTGGAATTTCTCACCACTGGTATAAGCAACCAATGAGGCAACAATTTTCCCAACTCTCCAATATGCCTACATTCTTAGCAGCGAGAAATGGAGGTGGAGGACCTCAAGAACAAGAAACTCTTGAAGGTTATTTTCTTGAGTATGAGTCTTAATCTCAGAGATTCAAAGATCATTTGAATTTTTAGGATTTTTTCCAGATCAAGGAAAACAGGAGACATCGACATAATAATAGAAGTGGAGGATTCATACATAATAATGATCTACACCATACTATGGGTATATTATTTTTGCCCACTTTTGATGGATCATCCAAGTGCACAACCAAGTCTTGGGTGGAAAGCTAGATATTTACTTCTATATAAACCAAGTACCGGAGATGGAAGCCATCAAAATAGCAATGCTTCACCTTGAAGGTGATGCACATGATTGGTGGTTTCATGGTCTTTCCACATTAGGGCATGCAAATGTGACTGCTTATGCAGAATTTTCTAGGAGGTTAGTGGAAATATTTGGTCGAAGGGATTCAGAGGCACATTTTGTTGAGCTAGCAAGCTCAAGCAGTTAGGTAATCCAAAGACCTATATCTATTAATTTATAAAAATTTATTTATGGTTCCAAATTTATCTACAACTAGGAGAGTTTATATGTTTATCGATGGGCTAGCAGAGCCTTTGCATGGGTTGGTTAAGTCCACTAAACCAACTACACTCTAAGATTCCATTGAGAGGGCTAGAGACTTACAAGATGCTTTTCGAAGAGAAAGAGCTCCATTTCAGCAAAAGCCCACTTTTCAATCAAAGGGGAAAGATGTGAAGGTTTTTCCTCCAAAGGAGAACCAAAACAAGGGGCCCCTTAGTGATGATGTCCAAAGATATTTGAGGAGGAGGAAGTTATGGTTCACATGTCAAGAACCATGGGCACCAGGGCATCGGTTTTTTGCAGAGAAGGCTCAATATATATAGGTATTCTCTGATAGTGAGGATTAGGAAGAATAGGGGCCAGAAGTACATAACAACGTTGTGATAGCAGGGGAGGATCCACCACCATCAAGAGGTGGGAATGGGGCATTTGCTCCAATTGGAGGGGACCTTGCATCTTTTCCAAAAGTACCTAAGTATTTTACTTTGGGAGTCCGAGGAACAGTTCAGGGGCAGAGGGTATCAGTATTGATAGACAGTGGGGCCACCCAAAATTTCATTGATGCTCAGGTAGTGCAAAGGAGGACAATACCCACTGATGATTTTGAGGGATTCTTAGTTTTGGTTCTAGGAGCTAGAACCATGCAGTGCATGAAGTATGTTTTGGCATTGTCTGTCACCATGGGAACATACACTTTGACTGATCAATTCTTTGTGGTTGATATTCCTGACACCAATGTGATATTGGGTGTGTAGTGGTTGATTACTTTGGGGAAGGTCACCACAGATTGGGAGACTTTGCAGATGGAGTGGGTAGATAAGGAGAGTGGCTAGCATCAGGTGATTAGGGGCATGCACACCTATCCATACCAAGAAGTCTCTGCACATAATATGGAGACTGATGTGCGCAGTGGGAGAGAGGGAAAATCAGTTCACTTAGATATACAATCTACTCTAGACTATGATGTTTCATTATATGGAGGCATTCCACCAAGAAGGCCCCCAAACTCGAAGATGATCAAATATTTCTCACAACAAGTTGCATCATTCATAGATCTGGCTGAGGAGGTAGTCTTGGGTGAGACTAGCATAGCATAGAGGGCCTCTGATTAGTTCTAGGAGGGGATAAGCATTTGTCCAATGTCAGCGTTGCCATCTCTCACCAAGCCTCTTGCACTGAAAGGTGATGTTTCTGAAGTGGACGATGGTAAAATCATGGTGCAAAGGGGCTACTCCATAGCCTTTGAGAGTCAGAAGATACTTCCACATAGGGAGGATTCTTCCATGTATGACAGAGAGTTGTTGGCATTCATGCATTCCTTGGCCAAATGTGGGACGTTTTGGATGGGAAATGGCTTTGATCTCCATAAATTTCAATCTTTTCCTAAGCATTAGTAGCTACAAGGGAGGCAACAAAAAGGGAATAGCGGTACTCTGGCATGTGGCTTTGGCATTGAGAATGTCAAAGAGGGGAGCTATGAGATGACAGGTACCTTATCACAGAAGTTAGCAATTCTATCATTGAGGGATATAGATTCATATTGGGAGTACCAGCTATTGGTGGAGTATTCCAAGAATCACTTCACATGTGAGGTTCTTGATGGGCAAGTGACTGATGAGAGATATAGACTGGTGGATGGAGTCATCTATTACCAAGATCGGGTCTTCTTGACTAGAGACTCCAAGCTCAAGGAGAAGATTCTACACGCAACAAATGAAGCACTCATTTTTGGTCACGCAGATTTCATGGGGACATATCAGACCATTATGGAGGGATTCTCATGGGAGGGTCTCAAGGAGGATGTTCTCCAACACATCAAGAAACAACCATCTTGCAAGGTTGTTACAACCACTTATTTTTCTATGAGAGAGATGGGAGAGCTCATCTATGGACCTCATGAATAACTTACCAACAATACATGTAAGATTTGTGTCTTTGCACTTATTTCTCATCTAAAAAAAGTATTTTCATTCCCTTGCCATATATATACAGTGCATTACTCCACAAGAGGGCAATCCTCTCTTTGGACTTCATGGTATTTTTAAGACCAAAATTAGTGATGGAGATAGCCACTTCTTGTATGAATTTGGGAAAGTATTTTTTTATTTTTGGTATACTCAGTTGACACCCAATGCCATTTACTAATTCCAAGTACATGAGCAGACAGGCACAACAACCAAGTGGTTGGGAAGCTACTTTCCACATTGTGTTCAGGGGCGGCAAGGAGCCAAACTGCATTGGTTCCACTTGGGGAACTATTGTCACCATCTGACATTTCATATGGCACTTAGTATATTTCTCCTTTGGATTCCATATTTTAATGATGTTCTATTCAATATATGTGGGATGGCTTGGGCAAGCAAGGTTCCTAGCCCCAAATATTGGATCCTAGAGAGTCCGGATGAATTATGACCTCTTGAGAACAACATTACTGCTACCCAAGATCAGCAGGGGTTCTACACAGATCATAGATGGAGAGTGAGACAGTGTGGGGTGAGCAATTTGGTCCATATTTTTCAGCCATGTAGCCCATCTACATTGCAGGAGTAGGGGATTGGGGAGCTCTTTTGTGGGCCACACAGGGTGATCCATCTTGTTGGGAGAGTAGCATGGGGATTGGAGCTTCTCATTGAGGTTAAGGTCCCAAAAAATTTTAATCTCTCATGCCTCAAGGAGGCCATTAGACAGCATATAGTTGCATCCATGGATCTCCCACTTCTTCATGATAAGAGCCATTTGGTTTTATCACCAAAACCTAACTTGCACACTTGGGAGGAGCAACTAGGGGACATATTGATTAGAGAGCATTTGGTTCAGTGGAGGAGTTTATCAGATGAGGATTCTATAAAGGAAGGAGAGGAGATTTTGCAGTATCAATCCTTGCTGTTGCTTGAGGAAAAGCAAAATTTGGGAGGGGAGGGCTGTAATATTCCTAATTAGCTTTCAACTAGTTAGAATATTAATTTTTTCCTTTGTTAATAAGATAGATGAATAAGTGGGTAGAGAGACCCAGAAATCTCTTTAGTAGGAATAAAACCACTTCTAGTGCAAAAGTGGATCATTGTATCAGAAGAATAAAGCACTTTTGGGTGTGAATGGGGGCTTAAGCATGTGTACAAGGTCAAATTTAACCAAGTCAACAGTGTTGTCATGGAGGTAGTGGAGGATTAATGGAGGACAGTGCAGTCATGATGGAGGAGTGTATGCATGAGAGTAGCATCTTTAATGAGTGGGACCCAATGTGAGGAAGCTCACCAAGCATATAGGGAAGAGGATGGTAGCCATAGAAGGCATTCAAAATATTGTTTATGTTTTGGTCTTTTATGACCTTTTACAGGCTTCAGCTGTTTAGCAGAGTTTGCTGTGTTGTTTAGCACAAAGGTGTTTTCGAGCGGAAATCCCACCCTCATCCTTGGGGGACTTCAAGTGCCCACTTAGGAGAGATTCATGGAGCTTAATTCCACCATCCAGAATTAGTCCAAGCTTCAACCATTATCCACAGTGCAATCTCCTTCAAGATTGTGTTGTTTTGCAGGGTAGTAGCAGTGGAGGGTTGATAGACCCATTTTCTAAGCCTGTTTTCTAGTAAGGGGAGTATCCCTTCATTCGGGAGGCTAGCAAGGAAGTTGCTTGAGCATTATTCTATTATCCAGCTTCAGGCCAAGTAGCATCCATCACCTACAACATAGTCTCCTTCAGAAACTGTGTTATTTTGTAGGGCAGTTGCAGTGGAGGGCTTAGTGCCCAAGTTTATGGGTTAGATTTCCAGTGAGGGGAGCAACCCTTCATCTGGGAGATCTACTGGAGGAGTACCAACCATTTCTATATCAAATCAGCCACCTCCTATTAGTTACCTAGTTGCAGTGTGTTATTCAATCCTAGGGCTGCAACATTTCATATGGTGTATTTTCAGAAACCCCTTCTGGATTGTCTCAGAATTGTGCTAGAAGGCCTAGATCTCTGATCCTGACATTTTCTAAGAACGATATCAGTAGATTCTTGTGCTTTCATTTAAAAAAAAATTATACTGAGAAAAAAGTGCGTTTTCTTAGCCTCTGACATTCTTATATAGCAGTTGTTCTTCATGTTTCATGTACTAGGTTCTTAGAGGCTTTTTTTGCCTATCTTGAGTGTGTTTTTCCTCAAGATTTTGTACACATTTTCTGCTATAATTTCTAATATAGTGGCTTCATGATCTTCTCTCATTTGATGTGTTGATATCTCACTGCAATTTCCAATTATATGTTCTATATTCCTATTTTTCCTAATTTGGAATATTACAGTTAGTTATGTTGATATTACAAGGAGAAGTGGCAAGTGAGTGACCAGGGGTTGCCAACTATGATTCCCTTCATCAGATGGGGATAGGACAGAGGATGTGAATGTCAATAATGATCCCAAAAATTTTGTTGAGTATGACCATGCGACAGAAGCTGATGTTGTCACACCATCATCTATAGAGCCACCATCAACCACAGTCTAAGGGGCAAGTTCAACTAAAAATATCAATGCTACAAGAGGTTGGATAAAAGAAGTCATGTTAGCTGTAATTGAAGACATAGAGTTTAATGGATATTCATTTTAGGCATATGAAAAAAAACATGGTATTCCTCCCTCATCAATACATTATTGGATAAATGGGGTCACTCATAAAAAATGTAGAGGGACTCTTACAACTATTATTGAAGAGGAGGAGGTTGAGGTGGTTGAGTGGTGTAAAGAGATGGCCCAATTGGGTCATGGACTAGAGTTGATACATCTCAAATCCACAGTTTCTCAAATATTTCAAGGGAGGAAAAACCAATTCAAATATGGGTTTCTTGGTAAATCATGGTGGTTTGGGTTTAAATAAAGGAATCCATACCTTATATTTCATACAAATGAGTGCCTTGACAGAGACAGAGCATTAAATTTGCACCCTGCATTTGTACGTAAGTTCTATGACACTCTTTCTAGTGCGTACGATAAGAATTATTATGGTGCAAACCATATATGGAACAGTGATGAAACATTTTACAGGCAGGAAGGAACTGTGGCATGCAGGTAATTTCCAAGAGAGGGAGTTGAAACGTGCCAAATATTTTTCCTAAGAGTGGGGAGTGGTTAACTATTCTATGTTGTGTCAATGAAATTGGTGCTTCAATCCCAACATTTTATCTATTCAAAGGTGAAAATCAACTAAAAAACTATATACAAAATTGTGAACCAGGTGCATGCATGGCTTCACATCCCCATGCATAGATGACTAAAGACATTTTTTTAAATTGGCTTTGTCACTTTTTTGCATCTATACCAGGTGGTGTCTCACCTAATAACAAACACCTATTGATATTAGATGGCTATGAAAGCCACATTTTTGTACAAACAATTGAGGAAGAAAACAATTTGGGCATCAAATTATTAACATTTCCTGCTCATACCACTCATTGATTACAACCCCTTGATGTTAGTGTGTTTGGCCCTTTCAATTTCAGGTCAGAGTGTGTTGCATGGATGGAAAAGAATCTAGGGGTTGAGGTGAAAAGGTTTGAGCTAGCAGAGCTTGCAAGTAAATAGTTTTAAAGGGCTCTAACGCCATCAAATATCAAAGTTGGATTTAGGAGGACTGGAATCTGGCCACTTAATTACGATGCTCTTATGCATGATACTAGTTGTAGCCAAGCATTTCATGTGGATGGTCAAGAAGAAGGGCATGTCCAAATAGGTGTTGAAGTTCAAGAATAAGTAGATGAACATGATGATGTGGTTACAACTGGCCCATATGATTTCCCTCTCTCAAGAAAACGTATATAATGGTTATGATGAATGTGTATGTGAAACATAGTATAATCGTGAACCAATTTACGGTAACATGGAGGTCATTTTACTAAATTAATCACATAGAACTTCACTGCTAATATTGTTAATTCCATTGTTGAACATGCAATTGACAATGATGATGTAATTGAAAATGCCATTGCTAATATTTCGCTAGGAAGAAACAATGACTAATTGACATTTCCAAGCCAAGTAACCGCACCATCATGGTTGGAAGAAGCCACTATTAATTTGAACAAACATAGTGTCTCAAGAACCAATGAAAAAAGCATGAACGTGCCTTCACAACCAACAAAATTGAACAATGAAATTGTTCATTCTTTTGTGGATGATAGATCAATGGAAGAATATAATGCACATAATGGGGCATCAAATGAAGAGAAAAATATAGTTCAATTAGTTGTCTCAGATACTGAAAGGCAAGTGCCAACAAATGACATGCAGATGGGAGGGGTGTAGAAGTTACTTGGTTGGTTCCTAAAGCTATCAATAGAGAGAGTGTCAATGAAAAAAAAGCAAGGAACACTAGGTAGTCTTCGTTTGGGCCAAATTTCACAGTTACTCACTTCAGAAGACTATATAAACCTATTATTTGATTAAAAAATAAATAATAATAATAATAATAATAAAATAAATTGAAATTCAAGAATTAAAACAAAAAATAAGGATTTAGCTAAGGAGAAGAAGGCAACAAGGATTGTTGCAACACAACATCGAGTATATGAAATAGTTGAAAGAGAGAAAGTAAGGAAAGAGAAGGACCATAAAAAAAAATGGCAAGATAGGTAAATGAAGCAAGAAAGGATAAAAAAATGCTTTAAAAGGAACAAGGGATGATCGATATGGTTGAAAATGATGCAAGAACAATTGATGAAACCAGGATGATGCCAAACATATTGGCCAATATTGAATATAATACACCATTATTTCAAGAGCTCATGAACATTCAAGTCCCTCACTATCAAAATGGGGGTTTCCCACTTGTTTTATTCCTACTAGAGCAGGTGTCAATTTTGTGTATGCTCATCACACACCTCCATTTAATGCAGGGGTTAGCAGTGCAAGTGTGAGGTATGGGTACTTAATTCCTCCATGGTTGGAAGGGGAAAATTGGACTCAATAATATGGCAGCAATCTACCACATTGTAATCAACCCTTTTTAGGTAGGCCAACCTATTTGGCTCAAGCAGGAAACTTAGGTGTTTTGGAATTGAAGATTATCAAGGCCATAAAGAATAGGTATGTCATATGTTTTTGGTTGTAACCACATTATGATGTGGATTTTGGATTCTCTTTTCCTTATCACAAAAATATTTTGGCTTATAACCTAGGTTGTTTTATTCCATAATGTTTGCGGCATTATAACCAAAATCCATTTTAGAAGGAATATGTATAGTCAATTATAATGGATAAATCTTATGTGAGAATTCAAATGGGATTTTCTATTATGCCTCTACACACCAAGTGATTTACAACACAATGATAACTGAGTTGTTAATTAGTTGACAAACGAGTGAATAATTAAATCTTGAACAAGTCACTTGTTTTACTATGAAAATTCCATAAAAAAGTGAACAGTAAAAGTACCTAACCTCACACCTCATATGAAACCTCATTTAGTGTAAGTTAACTTAGAATGCAAACAGAGTGCACATGCAGTGAAACATCAACAAGCCAAGAGAATAATTAAATGAAAAACGAGTGAATAATTAATCAACAAGCATCAATTGAGTTGTTAATTACATGATAAAGCATCAACATGCATCACTTGAGTTGTTAATTAAATGAAAAATGAGTGAATAATGAAATCTTGAACAAGTCACTTATTTTAATACGAAAATTCCATAAAACAATGAACAATAAAAGTACCTAACCTCACACCTCATATCAAACCTCATTTATTGTAAGTTAACATAGAAGACATACAAAGTGCATGTGCGGTGAAGCATCAAAAATCCAAATAAAGCATCAACAAGACAAGAGAATAATTAAATGACAAACGAGTGAATAATGAAATCAACAAGCATCAATTGAGTTGTTAATTAAATGATAAAGGATCAACAAGCATCAACTGAGTTGTTAATTAAATGAAAAAAGAGTGAAAAATGAAATCTTGAACAAGTCACTTGTTTTAATATGAAAATTCCATAAAACAATGAACAATAAAAGTACTTAGCTTCACACCTCATATGAAACTTCATTTACTGTAAGTTAACTTAGAATACAAATAGAGCGCATGTGCGGTGAAGCATCAACAAGCCAAATAAAGCATAAACAATCCAAGAGAATAATTAAATGACAAACGAGTGAATAATGAAATCAACAAGCATAAAACGAGTTGTTAATTAAATGATAAAGCATCAACAAGCATCAACTGAGTTGTTAATTAAATGAAAAAAGAGTGAATAATGAAATTTGGAATAAGTCACTTGTTTTAATATGAAAATTCCATAAAACAATGAACAATAAAAGTACCTAGCCTCACACCTCATATGAAACTTCATTTACTGTAAGTTAACTTAGAATACAAATAGAGTGCATGTGCGGTGAAGCATCAACAAGCAAAATAAAACATCAACAAGCCAAGAGAATAATTAAATGACAAATGAGTGAATAATGAAATCAACAAGCATAAAACAAGTTGTTAATTAAATGATAAAGCATCAGCAAGCATCAAATGAGTTGTTAATTAAATGACAAATGAGTGAATAATGAAATATTGAACAAGTCACTTGTTTTAATATGAAAATTCCATAAAACATTGAAGACTATAAGTACCTAACCTCACACCTCATATCAAACCTCATTTACTGTAAGTTAACTTAGAATACAAACAGAGTGCATGTGCGGTGAAGCATCAACAAGCCAAACAAAGCATCAACAAGCCAAGAGAATGATTAAATGAAAAACGGGTAAATAATGAAATCAACAAGCATCAACTGAGTTTTTAATTAAATGATAAAGCATAAACAAGCATCAATTGAGTGAATAATGAAATCTTGAACAAGTCACTTATTTTAATATGAAAATTCCATAAAACAGTGAACATTAAAAGTACCTAACCTCACACCTCATATCAAACTTCATTTACTGTAAGTTAACTTAGAAGACAAACTAAGTGCATGTGCAGTGAAGAATCAACAAGCTAAGAGAATAATTGGATGAAAAATGAGTGTTATGTGGATAAATCCCTCTTGCGGACAAGAATGATCTCCCTAGTATCCTACGAATAGCTAGAAACAAACACCCATTTGTAAATCGTTTTCTCTATATTATTTGCAACTCAGAATTATTATAAACAAAGAAAGAGGACATGCCTCTACCTTGAAATGTGATGTTCGGTGCAGTCTTTTATCTAGTCGCTCCAAAGAGGCTTCTTCAATAAGTAGAACTTACAATCAAAGATAGAAAAAAGAATTAAAAAGCACCTGCAACATATAATAATTAAGAACAACTAATCTAACTTAGTGATCAAGGAATCTAAGTATTGAATTATTCAAATAGACACAAGAAAAACTCAATGAGAAAAGGAGATCCATATGAATTATCTTGAATGAAAAGAGTAACTTTACAACCTGATGCCTTGATGTCGTACAAGTTCCTCTTAAGGTCCTGAACAATCGTTCCTCCTTCAGATTGACAAGCCTTCCTCTCTCTGAACTAGCATGAAGTTATGGACATGAGTGTGTGATCATTCTCATATCAATAATAACTAGTGTAGAGATTATGCTCTCTTGAGAATTTCTTCAGCAATTACCTTATACAAGCTAGGTACAATCTACAAGGTACCCTTGAGACTGAAACATGAGCTCAATTTATAGGGAAATGGAGGTAGTTTTAGTTCCATGAATAAGGTGATGGATTCCTCTCATGAAGGGATTTGAGCTCCATATACCAAGGGATAAACTCCATGAGTGAAGGGATAGAGCTCCATGAGTGGAGGGATAAAGCTCGAACTGATCACGCTTCTAGAAGCTTCCAGTTGGGAGAATATTCGTCCAGCTGGGCTTCTAGAACTTAATTTTTCCTTTATTTGACTGTTTACGAGGGTTCACAGGTTTTATAAGAAAAACGTGTGGGATGTGCCACAAGCTACAAAACAAATATCTACGGATCCGTAGGAAAGAGCTAAGAAAAGTGCAGAGTTAGACTTTTTAGGGTTTTAATGAGCTTTTCTCCAATTCCAAGACTTGGTTTAGGAACATTAGGGTTTTTGAACTCTAAGGGAGCATAATATAGGTAGTGATGAACCTATATTGACAGTAAAATGTCATGGTGACAAAATAACGTGTAATAGATTGTCCCCTAAAGTGAGAACTCTAAGGTAGTTCTGAAGAGTGAAGCGCTTTATCATTCCGAGAATTGGATTGCGGACACACCGGTTGAAAACCTATAAAAACATTCAATGCAAGCATATATATGTATATCATTACTGAGGTAGGCATTATACTCAGATAAAAACTAACTAAATGTTCTGGTACATAAATGATTTTAAAATTACATAAATAGTAGACACAGTATGGATGCATCTATCTGTCATCAATAGTCTACTGTATCATGAATAATAAAACTCATTGTATCCTGGATGGTGCAAACTAGATCCAGGGTCTTGATTTCTGCTTCTCGAACTAGTAAAATTCTATCCATGCGATTGATTGTGTTGAAGTCGAACATGGTAGAAACCACTTGATTACCAGTCAATGATGTGAACTCTTAACAAGTGTGATAGAAACCACCAATAATGATAATGGCTCTCAAAGTACTCAATACAATCCATGAAGTGTGAATGAATGATTTTTATTCGAACACTTCATGGAATCATTCCATTGAAGGTTAATGATGCAACCTGTCATCGAAGGCGAGAAACCTTCCATTAAGGCATGCAGATACCAAGGTACTGATAGGATTATAGATCAACTTTCTAGATGATGAGTTGTCGTCAATAGAAAGATAGAAAGTGACCCGTCATAGGAAAGACCATGACACGAAACCATTAGATCAAGTTTTGAAAAAATATTTGCAAGGATTGACTCAGGGACGGTCAACGCGAATGAAGACAAATGTTTGCAATGAATGGTTTATTTGAACCATCTCTTGAACACATAATGAAACTGCAGATGGATTGGTAACAATTGATCTAAAGCTAATACCCAGAAACCAGCTGAAGACTTTCAATGTGGTTTGATTAAATATTAGACAAAGGATTTTCCCAACCCAAGTACAAGTGTGACAAAAAGTGTCGTGTTCAAGAGTGGTATACTGCTTTTAAAACAAGGGTGACAATTGGATTCCTTTTCTCTTCCGCCCACCCCCCCCCCCCTCCCCACCATTACTAGCAAGTACCTCTTTATTTTTTACAAGCTTGAGGAGAATAACATCTTCTTGTTGTGTAAGCTCATCCTTCAGATGAGTCCATCTTAGTATTAAAATTGAACCCTAAGAAGGAGTGGTTTTTTCCTGTTTGTAATCGACAGGTCCTTTACTGTTAAATTTTAACGAGTCCAGTATAGGAGAAACTTGATGTTTTTTAGTTTTAGGGAGTCAGAAGAAAAATATAAGTAAACTCTGTGGTTGTACTTTTTCGTAAATTTAGTCTCTCAAGCCCAAAAAATGATAAAATAATGCAGGAGAGAACTCTATTGACCATGATTGGTCAACGTATACCTTTTTCATAAATAGTCCATTTCAGTCCGGAAAAGGGGTAAACTTATACTAAAAGGCCGACTATTCATTTCCTTTAACGAGTTTGAATAGTCAAGTTCTCGATGATATTTTCATGTTTAGAGAGTCTAAAAAGGGCTTAAAAGAAAACTCTAGGTTTCTCTTTTTCGTAATTTTCAAGAGCTCGAAAAAATGATAAAAGTGTACTCAACATCAAAATAATTCTTTTCACCAAAAAACCTGTATTCTGTACAAAAACTCGAAAGATTAAATATATATGTTTCCAAGAAGTAAGAAACATCGAAAAATAACCTTTTAAAGTGAAAATAAATAAAATATAATATTTTATTCATTCAAAAACTATAGAGAGGAGTTTAAAAAAGTCATTTTCACCTTTTTTCTTCAGAGCAGTAAATTGAGAGCTTTTGGCAAAAAAGTTCTGGAGCTGATATGGGGATAACTGACCGCTAAAATCGTGATTCATTAG
Source organism: Pinus albicaulis (assembly GCA_034641835.2). NCBI lineage: Eukaryota > Viridiplantae > Streptophyta > Pinopsida > Pinales > Pinaceae > Pinus > Pinus albicaulis. The sequence continues at coordinate 1,701,608,213 of CM076581.1, read as the reverse complement.
AACCAGGTAATCCACAACACTCTTCTCTTCATTTCTATTTGATTCAATTCTCTTTTTTGGATTTAAATTCATTTTTGGGGAGAAATTATGTTCAAAAATGCGCTCTCGGGGGTTCGCAGGTCATGCACGTGCTACTTGTGGACCCAGATAATTTTATAAAAGGAAAATTATCAGGCTACCGTGGTTTTTGTGTGGAGCCCATGCAGACGCCCCGCACTATCTCTACACAAAAACTGCGTAGGCAACATGACCGGTTTAAAATTAATAAATTTCTCAAAAATGGTTAAAGTTTCTCACTCAAATAATTTCTAACCTTTAAGTATGTTAATTTGAAGGCTATTTCACCATGCTAGAGTGGAGGGAACGTGAGCATGAAGATACATACAATGAAGCCATGAATAATCCTCAAACAATGCGAGTGTTAAACAATTGTGGTTTATATAAGTTCTAGGAGATTTAGGTTATGAGGGCATAGGTAGAGTTGATGACATGGTTAGTGAAAAAATGGGATGTTCAAGATCAGTGCTTTATCATTGGTGACCATCGGCTCGAAATCGAGCTCGAAGATACTTATTTCTCACTAGATTATCGAAAAGAGGATAAAATATATCCTTGTTTGGAGCTAGATAGGGTGGCCTACACAATGCTAGTTACAAACAAGAGTTTTGTAGTGATGCGGAAAATCCAAAGGATAATCACATAGACATAAAGACTATCTTGCGACTAGATTTCAAAGTGATTGCATTCATGGTAACCAGGTTATGTGGAAGTGCGGCTCCACATGTAGCCACTAAATCTCAAATGCAGACCGTGGTAGAGTGTTTCAGAGGCACCATTTTCAACTGGTGCGAAGGGGTATTGGCCAACATGAAAGACCAACTAACCAGAGCAAAGAATGCAAAGTTAAAAAACTTTGGTTATGGTGCCATCTTGATTTCTTTTGCTTTGGAGAGAATCCCACTTCTCGCCCCTCAACTTATTCCAATATATTGTGGGGAGCCTAGATAACCTTGGATGTTACGTTGGGTTGCATTAATGGCCCGCCATGGTGGTGACGAAATTTCAGTGGTTCGGTTCACTTCGACGTACTTTATGTGGCTACAGAATCAAGTCTTCACAATTGAATACTTCCCTTATGCAGGTATATATTTTAGAGGTGATCCTGAGATTCCCTTGCCTCCAGGGGCACAATGGGATGAATTAGGTAAGAGAACCATTTTGAGTGTTTTAAATCTATTTTTTTTTTTTAATCGTCCAATACTGATAAAAAAATTTAAATGTAGATGTTGGTCCACGACGAGGAGCTACACTCCGCCGCTTTGAAATGTGGCAAGTAGAGCCTATAGTACCACCACAGGATCAGGAAGCAAAGATCCTAACTGATATATAACACAACCTAGAGAGGTTAACCATAGATATCCCCGAGATAGGAAAATATGACATTCCTCTCCAGCTTCAGAGACATGTTACAGGTATACTAGGATAGTTTAGGAGATTCCTGCTCAAGGTGGTGCGTACCATAGTCTACTACCATGATCATCATCACAGATAGTGGATGATCGTCATGGATTGACATATTTTGTTTTTTTGTATCAGTATCTATCAGATCATAAGGTGTTTGAACCTATGATCACAGATGATGTAATATTTTTTGAAAACAAACTTATCTATGATATTACTAATTTCTCTGACTATCTTGTTCAACATGTATTGAATGATGTTTTAGTTTATTTTTTTAATGTTGCAAATGTCTATTTATAACATGATTAGCTAATGCATCATCCAATGTGTTCAAATTTCTTGAAATGTGTTGATATTCGATGTAATCAAACTGTCGTTCCAAGAGATGAACCTTAAAAAATAATCTCAATAACACTGGATTTTTAATTGCATAGACTCTGTTTAAATGTAATACAATGAGTTATGAATCTAACCTAATGATCAAACGTCTAATACCAAATGAAATGGCAACAGATAATAACTCAATGACTGTGCTATATTCTATAATATTGTTCGTTGTTTGACTAAAGCTTACCCCATGCATAGAAACTAACTCATCAGTGGGTGAATAGATAACCCAAGTTGCGGAAGAAATATTTCATGTACTACGATAGGCACCATCAGCAAAGCCAATATATGTTTGAAGGGATGTTGACATCTGCAGTATCAAGAGTAATCAAGATAATAAGTGATAGTAGTAAAAACAAACTTAAACTATGCACACTTATCTAATCTAAGGCACACTAACTAGAAAAATAACTAATATACAAGTGAGATCTTCACATAAGAATCAAGCATAATATATCTTCAAATAAAGACCATTTCTGGGCTTATCTAAAGATACCCTGTCATAATTAGTCAATTCATAGGCCCCTTTGGCAAGCACTGGCTCGACAATGTAAGGACCATGCCACATTGGTTCAAATTTCCAAGCTCGTAGCTTATCTTTAGGTTGATCATATACTAATACTAGGTCACCTTCTGAAAAAATGTGAGATGTAACACATCAATCATATTGAGCTTTCACACATTTCTTATGAGCTTCGACAGCTAATGCAGCAGTGCGCCGAGTCTCATCTAATTGTGCTAAGTACAAAGAGAGTTTTTCCTCTTCATAGGTAGCTGGTAGTAACTCTATGGCTAATTGGAGTGATGGTATTTCACATTCAATGGGTAACACAGCTTCTAAACCATAAATCAGTTGAAAAGGAGTGAACCCCGTAGCAGTTTTTGCTGAGGTTCTGTATGCAAATTTGATTTGTGAGTTCCGATAATCCATTTGATGATGGAGGTTAAAACTTTATTAACGACTTCAACCTGACCATTAACTTGTAGGTAATATGGAGTAGAGTTATCATGGCATAGGCCAAGTTGATCGGAAAGTTTGGTCATCATTATATTTCGAAAATGACTCCCATGGTCAGTGATAATAGCTTGGGGTACACCGAAACAAGCAATCGCATGATCAAATATGAATGTAGCTACAGTTTTTCCATCTACTACGAATGTAGGCATCACCTCGACCCATTTGGTAAAGTAATTGACAGCAAGAATAATATACCCATGCTCCCCGACTGAGTGAGGGTTACATGTAATGAAATTAATGCCCCATTTCGCAAAAGGACTGACAAAAATTATTGGGTGAAGAGGAGATGGAGGTGCACACATCTTTCGATCAAAAATTTGGTAGTTGTGGCATTTCTGGTCTGCAATAATATAATCTTTGAATAATGACGGCCAAAAATAGCCAACGTGCAATAAATTTTGGTTGTGGCAAACCTAGACATATGACCACCACACGCTCCAGAGTGGCAGTCATTCAAAACCTTTTCAGCCTCTTTGTGAGTTATACAACGTCAAAAAATAGAATCCACACCACGATGATAAAGTATGTCCCCAACAATATTGTATTGCTAAGATTGATAACAGATTCTTTGTCGATTTGATCGTGAAAGCTTTGGGTGAAAGGTTTGGGTTTGAAGATAAATGATGATATCTCCATACCATGGATCCAATGTAATGATAAGGAACATAGATTCATCTGCAATTGGATGCTCTACCACGGTTTTCGTCTCAGTATTGGGAAAGTCACACATAAGTTCTGCAAACACTAGTGATTTCTTTGATTTAGATTTCTCGAATTCCAAATCAAACTCTTGTAGGATAATAATCCATTTAAAGTATTTTTCCCCGAGTAATTGTTTTGTCAAAATATACATCATTGGGTTGCAATTAGATATCACAGTTGTCTTTCATAATAATATGTAGTGACGAAATCCTTGGACAGCTTGAATTGCTGCCAAGGCCAATTTCTCCACATGCGAATATTTAATTTCGGTCGGATTCAAACTTTGACTTAGTTAGTAAATCACATGCTCATTGTGAAATTCATCCTCTTGAACTAGAACCATTCCAATGGTGGAATCAGAGGCTGATAGGTATAAAAAGTAGTCCTGGTTGTAATTGGGTGGATGTAATAATGGTGCATGGGTCAATGTGTGTTTTAGAGCATCAAAAGATCGATCAGAAATCTCATCCAAAATAAAAGGAACATTCTATTTCAACAAACGGGTAAAACCTTTTGTTAACTCAACATAGTTCAGGATAAATCTATGCAGAAAGTTTTCTTTCCCTTGCAAACTTTGGATTTGGCGAAGTGTGGAAGGAGGAGGTAAATTAATGATGGCCTCAACCTTTGAGGGGTCGACATGAATGCCAACCTTCGAAACAACGAATCCTAGTAATTCTCTAGATTGCATACAAAAAACACATTTGTGCAGATTCAAATGAATCTTGTAATGGCTACATCTCATAAAAATTTCTCGTAAGTGAGTTGGATGATCGTTCCTATGTAATGGGTGAGCAGGTAAATCATCCAGATAAGGCTATAAAATATGTTTGATATCATGAAAAGCGTAAGACATTTCCCTTTGAAAATTTTAACCAACATTCCTTACTCCGAAAGGTAATTTGCAATAAGAAAATGTCCCCCAAGGACAAATAAACGCAGTTTATGGTTGATCAACAGGGAGTATGTTGATTTGATTATATTTGGAAAATCCATCCATAAATGAAAATATTTCATTTCTGGGACAATCATCAATGATTTGGTCGATATAAGGGGTAGGATAATTGTCCTTTGGACATGCTTTATTAATATCGCTATAATCGACACATACTTGTATAGTCCCTTGTTTTTTGGTAACGGGAACTATATTAGGTACCCAATATGTTAAGGGGATTGGATAAATAAATCCCAATTGTAGTAGCTTTTCAACTTCAACTTTAATAGCAACATCTTTTCACGGATGTATTGGATGTAATATTTGTCTAATAGGCTTGGCATCCGGGTATGTCTTTATATCATGAACGGCAATCTTTAGATAAATTCTTGGAATCTCTTTGTAATACCAGGAAAATATGTCTTAGAATTCTTGAAATAGGGCTTTATATGTATTAATTTCATAAATTGTATAAGAAGCACCTATCTGAATGTTCTCAACAATTCCAAGTTTAACTGATATGTCAATAGGAACAATTGTAGAAATGCTTCCCAAATTAATTTCAGAATCTGAATTTGTAATCGATATGGGATTCTATGGTTCCTTGACATAAAAAATTGTAAAAATAGACGAAAAACCATTTTCAAACCTATCAAGGTTAGGTAGAGACGAAGATCTATGATGTAGATCATCCCAAGGTAATTCATTCATAGAAACAATTTCTCGAATACTTTCATCAGTATGAAACACTTGTTGAAAAGGATCAGAAATTGATGTCAAGGTTGAGCTTGATAGTGAAGAAGATTCTTCGTTGATCACATTCATTAGATCAGAATTAGTTGAAAGTGTGTTAGAAAACGACTGTACTGCTTCATATGCCATCTCAAAAGGACTCAAAGGCATCTTGCCATTGAAAGAATCCATTTCTGACTCTGAAGACACTATCCAAGTGTCATCGAATGGAATATTGCTTGATGAAATCATATTGATGTTGGCAATGGTACGTGGTACATTGGATGGAGGCATAGAGAAATTTCCCATAAAAGCAGAGTTCTTTACTAAACCTACCCCAACATCTTCATATGGGATAGTCAATTTTCCAACATGTTGGATACTGTCTGTAGAAGCTGGGTTGGATGAATAATATGACACCTGATTGATTTTCACAATATTTCCTTTATGAGGAAACATGATTAACTAAAAGACGGATGAAACGACAATAGTCATGGCATAAGACCAACTTTGACCCAAAATAAGCTTGTAATCCAAAGGGGCATCAGCTACTTCCACATCTATATTAACAGTTTTGCCTTCGACTTCTATAGGTAGATCCTAAAGTATTCCAAACATATGGAATCCTCTTCCATCAAAAGATTTAAGGATTGTCTAAGATTGGTTGAGTGTCAGAGAACCAAGAGTTTTCCAACAATTTCACGACATCATGCACGTGGATTCCCCCTTATCAATTACAGTATGAAAAACTCATTTGTTTTTTAATAATACCAGAATTTGAAAAGCCATCTGATGAGGGAGTCTTGGTGTAAAATTTTCTAAATCGAAGACCATGAGGTTAGAATCCTGAGGATATATAGCTCCAATAGTTGATAAAATTAATTTCCTTTGTGTTGGACATGATTTTAGCACTTCAAAGGCCAACATTGCTGAAGGGGAAATCATCAAGTCTTCAACATTGTTGTAGTTCTGAGCAGCTCTTGCATGTGGATTGAAAGATGATTTTCGAAGTACACCTTTAGCAAGCAGTTTAATTACTAGATCAGGATTAGGTTTCTCGATATGAAGTGGATTAGAAACTGGAAAAGATATAGTTGTTATTGAATTATAATTTTCTATATCTTTACCAGTTACAGGATTTTTACTTCCACAGTCTTGCGATCTCATTGCAACCATAACCTCAGACATCATTAAATATCTACTAATGAATGTGAAGAAGATCCTATCATTTTGCTATCTTGAGTAGGAAAAGGATCCTTCAAGACAGCGGGTGTGGGTGAACCTTTGACGAATTTAGAGACCTTTGTTCGATGTGGAAAATATTTAGTAAAGTGATCCTCATCACAGATAAGACAAGGATAACGAGGTTTTCATTTATCATCAGATGGTTCAATATTTTCGGTTTTTTCTTTGGGAGATGAAGTCTATTTATTTTTATTTTTTCCTTTCTTCTTATTACCGATTTTAGATTTAGCTGTAGATGAGTCTACAACATGAATTTCAGGAGAAGTTTCAAGGGAAGAATCTCCTTTCAGTGAATCTGGTAAATTTATGATAGGAGAATTAGTTTTTGAAGACTTCTTCTTACTCTTATCCACGCTAACTAAACCAATTACACCGTCTACAACATGAGGCCTTGAAGGAGTTGCAGTTATTTTACCAAGACGTGTTAAGTCAAGAATTCTTTCGTATAAGGTACTAGACTATATATATACAAGGTCTAAGTATTGAGCTTGAGCAATGACCTGTTCTTCCATAACAACCCCTCCCTTAGCCACATCTTCAGTGATCTTTGGAAGCAATGATTTGATGAACCATTCTGCCAAGATCTGATCTGGAATAAATACTTTCACTAAACGTCTTCTACATCTCCATTCATGTATGTGATCTGATATGTACGTAGACATAGATTGTTTTAATGAAGTCAAGAGTTCCATTCCATTGTCGTACCTGAATGGCAACTGAAATTGGGTTAAGAAAGCTATTGCTAATGTGTTAAAATTGTTGAATGAGCCACGTGGTAGTTCAATATACCATTTTGCAGCCAAACCTATTAGTGTTCTTTGAAAAAGTTGTAATTGAATGGAATCATCAATCAAAGAGTTGGATGCACACTAGAGGTGGTAAGTCATGACATGGTTTGAAGGGTCCTCTCCTGATTTACCTTCGAACTTAGGAATATCACTAGGAAACTTGTTCGGCATTGGCGGCCAATATGGAAGATAATAGATCAGATCATTCGTTAGGCGTGACAAATCAGGTAAATCCAAAGTTACTATGAATGGAAACTAACGGTTAGGGTCCTGTTGAGAAAATTGATAACCTTTTTGAACTATACCAGTAGCAGGAGGAGGATATCCAGGATATCCTGGAATAGCCTGTGCATTTGGAATTGGAATGTCTCCCAGATAACCAGGATTGGCTGGACCATATTGGGGTTGAGCTGGTATTTGATATGTGTAACTAGGGTACGGTTGATGCTAGTATACTAGATTTTGTGCTACAATTCCATATTGATATTGCCTTTGATATGGTTGATAAATAAAATGAGGTTGCCTTGTTACAATTGTACTTGTACCAGGTTTTCTCGTAGGCATCTGAACAATAGTCTGAACTATAGGTCCAGGTTGTTGTGTAGTGACTACAAGGATTTGTTGTGATACTTGAGGGGCTATAGAAATAGGGGCTGCAGAAATTCCAAGGATAGGTGTGGTAGCTTGAACAAAATTTGGTGCAATAGTTTGAGTTGGACTTCTAGGTGTACTCATACCAGGCTGCTGAGCAGTACTAGGTGCAGATACCTGTAGTATAACTTGAAGCGTTAGTTGGACAGGTTGCTCGATTTGACTGTAACCAATTGGCTGACCAAGTTGATTATACGGTACTTGCACGTTAGGTTGCAAATTATGTTGAGTTTATGATGGATCCCACACAGTGTTTACTCCAGGATATGGAGGTCCCATTGAAGGTTGTGTTGCATAAGATGGACCATAACCAGGTTGATAATTTGGAATGTATGTTTGATATTTGGTTGGATAATTCCCACTAAAAGATTGCCCTCCCTAAAAAAATTGATGTTCTGGGTAGAAATGTGGGCCTAAAGGAGGTTGTTGTACTTGGAAAGACAGTTGCCCTAGCATAGAGTATTGTCCTTGAAGAGTTTGCAGACCCTGAGTTGAGTACTACCCTTGAGGTTGATATTGTCCTTGAGGTATGTATTGGCCTTGAGGTATGTATTGTCCTTGAGGTTGATATTGTCCTTGAGGTATGTTTTTTCCTTAAGGTTTCCCCCTAGGCAGTAAATTACTACCTTGAGGTTGCCCCCCAGGCTGTAAGTTACTAATTTGTGGGTCAGGGCTAGGAATATGTCCATACATCATGTAAACATGTTCCACGCTCAAATTTTCTGTATGTGATTCATTTGGACCAGATGATGATATAAGTTTGTCGGGAGAAGGATTTGCTCCTGATAAAGTACCAAAAATCAACTGGTATCCCGTAGGAATAGACGGATCACCATACAAATATGGTTCTGGTGATGCAGAAAACATGGATGACTCACCAGACATGTTTAATGAAGGTGTGTAATTACCTATTGGTATGGTGTAAAAAGGAATTCGGGGTGGCGAATAGTTTAGACCAGAATTTTGTAGAAATTATGTTAACTAAGAATACCAAGGATCTTGTTTGAAAGGGCTATAGTAAATCGATTCATGTGGTCCAAGATCTAAAGATTCTTGATGTGAAGGAAGAACAACTTCTTCCTTTGTGTCAGTAACATCTTCAATGCTAATAACGCCAGGAGGAAGGTTCTCAGTGATGTGATACTTCACTCTGGGTGAATCAGGACAACCAGGGGTTGGAGTGATGAACTCTGAAGCAGGCTCAAATGTAGCAGGTTCAGTTTCTGGTCAGAAATTTGAGGCTCAGTAGCTAATTATTCACTAGTTTTGGAAGCAAGTTCAACTAGTTCAGAAATTGTAAGTTTTCTTTGAGAACTATATGTTGTTTGAGGTTGATCTACTTCGTAATCAGGATGAATAATTACTGTTGTTTCCTCATGTTCAGTTGATCCAGTCCCTGATGTTTGTCCTTTCTCATATTTAAGTTTTTCTAACTGGCTTGGTGTGTACTCAGGGGGTTTCCCCTGCATTCTACGGGATTGTCTAGGTAATTCAGCCATGATTAAATGTTTTAACACATGAAATCAAAGCAAATTTCAACAAAATATCCTAAGTCTCAAAGGAAACAATCAAATTTATCACACACCTACAAAATATAAGAGAGAAATCCACAAACAAACAGTAGATTCCCGCACTAAAAACACTAGTTCGTGATGGAATCCAACGTCGTAGAATTTTAATGTAGAAATGGCGATTGGAATAGTTACCTTGACAACCTACTTAATGAAACAGTCTAGTGCAAGTCTCTCCAGTTATACTATCTCGAAGTAAAGAGTACCATCTGGAAAGTCCAAGTGAGTCTAGTCGACGTCTGCTCCAAGTACAGTGGGACCTTTTCTCTACCATCACCTGTGGAAAAAATCCTAAATTTTATAGTCACTAAGGTCACCAACGAGAAAAAATGTACTTGGGGGAATAGTCTACAATCCGATATACACGCAAGGGAAGAGTAACTAGCTCAATCCCCTTGAAGGCTCCTTGATATAATTGAAGGTTTACCAACAAGTCACCCTAGGCTCCTCGACAATGGTCTATCCGAGGTTTATCGTTTTTAACACGTGCACATCTGCTATCTTTCCCAATGAGATAGGTACGATTACCTCACTGGTTCAGGCATGATCTCGTGCTTGACTCTTTTAAGGAGAGATTCCCATAGCACAAATGCTACAATTGGATTTTCCCTACTGCAAGATTGCTACTTGTTTGTTTGAACTATCTTGGAATGTTAATTACAACATGTTCCAAGACACTAGCCTAAGCTATGATGGTGGAAAAGAGCCCTAGAAAATGTAAAATATATAGATTGATTTTATTAAAGCATTGTTTTTAATTTGGTTGTTCCTTAAGACAGAAGGTATGGAAGTGAAACTTCAATGATGTTTAATGACCCGACTCAAAAATATGCTAAATGCATCTAAATGCAAAGTGCAACTCTTTTATTTTCAATGAATCTTATTTAAGGGAAAGATTGAGAGATTTAACAATTTTCTAAAGCATCAATTCTTTCATACCTAAACAAAATCTTTGAAAAGAATATGATTTCTTTGAGAACTCAATTTGATAAAATTATCAATTACTCGTTTGAAATGAAATCCTTTATCAATTAGATCAGAAACTACAAATCATTTAACAAACCATTTCCAAAAAGAAAACCATATCTAAAACTCCTAAAAACATAAAATTAAAAACCAAAAGAAGAAACTCTAATTTTGAACTCTATCTAGAAAGTTTTGAGGATGTTTTCTCTTAGTTTGTAATTGAACCAAGAATAATTTCTACTTATCTCAGTAGAAATGAAAACATCCAACAATTGTTTAATGTGAAATTTAGGCATTAACAAACTAAAATCTCTTCTAAATTTGCAAATGAAAATGAAAATCAATTTTCATAAAAGTAAGGTTTGCAACAAGTTCAATGGATTAGCAAGAAAACAACAACATGCCAGTAAGCTAAGGTATATGAAGGTTTCTGATATGGAGCAGCAAGAAATTAGGGCAAACACTCTCATAAAATGAAAATCAGATGAAAAATCACACAAACACAAAAGTTGCCGAAAGAAATTCACACATAAGATTTTGACAGTCAAGACAAGTTGAGGCAAGCACATAGAATTTGGTAATCTAGCTCCTAAAAAGAGAATTCTTGATTTTTCAAAACATTTCCACAAGTCTGCAGGTTTTAATGGAGAACAGAGTGGTACCGCACTATTCTGAACTAAAAACTATGGAGGCTACCTCACTGTTTTTAAATAAAAACCACGGAGGCCAGGAAAAGTATAGAAAAATAAAAATTCAGATTTTCTTTTCAGGGATTCTGATAAGTTATCTACCCAACCCAATTTTAGACTAATCAAAATTAGAAAACTCTTAAAATTCAGACTGAAAAATAAAAAGGAAAACTAAGTTCTTTCTCCAGTGGAGTCGCCATTTTGTTATGCGGATAAATCCTTCTTGCGGATAAGAATGATCTCCCTAGTATCCTACATATAGCTAGAAACAAACATCCATTTGTAAATAGTTTTCTCTAGATTATTTTCAATTCGGAATTATTATAAACAAAGAAAGAGGACATGCCCCCACCTCGAAATCTGACATTCAGTGCAGTATTTTATCCAGTCGCTCCAAGAGGCTTCTTCAATAATAGAACCTGCAATCAAAGACAGACAAAAGAATTAAAAACCACTTGCAACATATAGTAATTGAGAACAACTAATCTAACTTAGTGATGAAGGAATCTAAGTATTGAATTATTCAAATAGACACAAGAATAACTCAATGAGAAAAGGAGATCCATGTGTATTATCTTGAATGAAAAGAGTAAATTTATAACTTGATGCCTTGATGTCGTACAAGTTCCTCTCTAGGTGCTGAACAATCATTCCTCCTTTAGATTGACAAGCCTTTCTCTCTCTGAACTAGCATGAAGTTACAGACATGAGTGTGTGATCATTCTCATATCAATAATAACTAGTGTAGAGAGTATGCTCTCTTGATAATTTCTTCAACAATTACCTTATACAAGCTAGGTACAATCTACCAGGTACCCTTGAGAATGAAGCATGATCTCAATTTATAGGGAAATGGAGGTAGTTTCAGTTTGTAATATTCCAAAATTAGCATGCAGATAATTGGAATATTAATTTTTGTTATTTGCACATAGGAGATGAATAAATGGGTAAGGAGGCCCATACATTTCAGAAATAGGAATAAAATCCCTCATAGTGTGAAAAGGGATCATCAAAGGAGCTGTATTTCACACCCTCATGTGTGAAAGAGGACAATTGCATGTGGACAAGGTCAATTTTGACCAAGTCAACAGCGCTGGGATAGGAGGTGGAGATCATCTTTGGAGACAGCGCAGAGATAGTGGGAGGAATATTACTTGGTGGAGGAAACCCTAATGGGTGGGACCCAATATGAGAAGGCTTCCATTTGTATAAAAGGAGGGCAAGGAAGCCATATCAAGACATGATATGCATTATTGATTTTATGGTCTACATGACTATTTTGCATTCTCTTATTGTTTAGCAGAGTTGCTGTGTTGTTTCGCACAAGAAATTCTTGTTTAGGAATTCCTTATCCTTTCAAGAGAGGCCTCTTGAGGGATCTTGTACTTCATTTCAACACATTCAGGCTTAAGGCCAAGCCACCTCCTTCAGCTACAATGTTATTTATGCTGAAGTATAACGTTGTGTTGCAAGGTGTTGCAATGGAGGGTTGACAACACCACTTCCATAGCTTATTTTTCAAAGGGGGAAGCTTTCCTTCATTTGGGAGATCAGTAAGGAAGCATTTGGAGAAGATATCAGATCTTGGCACTTGGCCAACATATTTCCTTTCTCCTACAGTGTAGTCCCTCTCCTTGACTATGTTATTTTCAGTGTGCATTTGCACTAAGGGTTTGCAGGATTGTTGGAGGGTTAGATCTTCAGTGTTAGGATCAGCCTTTCACTTGGGAGATGCATTGGAGGAGGTCTACTTATTCAGCTTATGCATCATCTTCATCCATCTCTATCCAGTTCTTGAGTTGCAGCTGCTACTCAGTTTTAGGACTACAACTCTGGCATTTTTTCCATTTTGCATATTTCAGGAAATCCTTCTAGGATTTTCTTGGAATTGTCTTTGGGGGTTTAGATCTTTTCTCCCCACATTGTATGAGCTATATATTTGCATATCCAAGTATTGACATACTCTAGCAATAGTTACATCTAATAAACTGCGCTGTCATAGCCTTGAGAATTTTCTGTGTAGTAGTGTACTTCATTTTCTTATACATGTTATCTTGAGGCTTGTTTTGCCTAGCTTGAGTGATTATTTCCTCAATACCTTGAATCTATTTGCTGCTATGACATTAATATGATGGCTATATGGTTCTTCTTACATTTTATGTGTTGATGTATCACTGCTCTTTCATTATTGTGTTCAAGTATTGTTGCATCCCCATTTTGGGATATTACAGTGGTATCAGAGCATAATCTTGGCTCAACCTGTGGATCTCAGCCATTATGCTATCAAGAAGATAGAAGAATAACAAAAGAAATGAAAACGATGAATAAAATGAGCTTTGTCTCAACATTTATTAGATCCATGAAGAACCTCCCCAAGGAGGATAAGAAAATGAAAGAGGAAAGTTGCAGTGAGACCTCTAGAAGGTTTCAAGAGGAGGAAGGCCCATGCACTTCCTATGATTAGAGAAGAAAACCAGTGTTGCATAGAACTACAAAGAATTTCAATATGCCCCTTTATTTTGAAGAATACAAGAAGCAAGGGAATAGAGGACACTTGGATCACAAAATTCTAAGTGATTACCTTGTTGAGTACAAATCTCAACCTAGAGCCTTGTTTGGTCAATTTAGTGTGTCCTAAATTGCTACATTAATTTATCAATCCGGGATTCGTAAGCTGATGAAGTGTGGCGCACTATATGTGCAAGATAACATATTTCTTACCTTTTTGTCGTTTTTGGTTTTCTAATGTGAGATGAAAAAAATAAAAACAAGTATGGTTATGATTGTTAAAGGCAATGATATCCTTTATAATGATTTACCAACTTCAAACTTAAAAAGGAATTTGAAACATACAATGACAAAACTTGAAAGGAAATGAAAATGTGCCGCTAGTCTAATAAATCAAACAGTGAACTATTGAGCATGAAAACCAAACTATCCTTGTTGTTGTCTAAACAAAAAAGAAACTATGCTTAAAGAAATCCAAGAATTGCAACAAAGTAAATCTAAATCAAATTACATCAACTTATATTCTGATCCCTCACCATTAGTCCAGCTATGGCTTTCGGAGGTAACCATAAACAACTTGAGTAATCTGATATCTAATTTGCAGAAAAAGAAACTAATATCAAACTACACACTCATACTTCAATCCCTCACCATCAGTCCAGCTGTGGCTTTCGGAGGTAACTGAAAATGACATGAGCAATTTAATATATCTAAATTGCAGAAAGTAAGCTAATATCAAACTACACACTCATACTTCAATCCCTCACCATCAGTCCAGCTGTGGCTTTCGGAGGTAACTGAAAATGACATGAGCAATTTAATATATCTAACTTGCAGAAAGTAAACTAATATCAAACTACACACTCATACTTCAATCCCTCACCATCAGTCCAGCTGTGGCTTTCGGAGGTAACTAAAAATGACATGAGAAATTTAATATATATAACTTGCAGAAAGTAAACTAATATCAAACTACACACTCATACTTCAATCCCTCACCATCAGTCCAGCTGTGGCTTTCAGAGGTAACTGAAAATGACATGAACAATTTGATATATCTAAATCTAACTACTGAAACAAATGTGCAAGACTGAAATAAACAAAGCAGTACTGGAATTAAACAAAAACTAAGAAAAATAAATTAGCAGCAGAACAATATTGATTCCATGTCATTAGTCAAAAGATATGCAAATGTCCGGGCTGCCTATTTGTAATCTGAAACAAGAACACTGATCAGTTAACAACAACATAAAACATGAAAGATTATGGACAGAAGTACAATGTAAAGCATGAAATATTATGAACAGAGATGAAGCATAAATACCATGAAAGATGCAATGTATAAACACATGAATGATTATGGCACAATGAATTTAAAGAAACGAAACAAGAAACTATACAATAATGCACAAAACCTCAGCGTGTGCAGGGGCCCTCTGCACCAACCTCGGCAACAACCTTCAAATACGAATTACGCTTGGAAACAGAGTCTTCTTATATATTAAAATGCAATCATAACAGAGAGGTGATATTACGGCACAGTGGCAACGTAATTACATTACAGAGCTATATGGAGGCTAATCTAATGTGCGTATGCAAACGCGTTATTTATAACAAAGGTAATATAACTAATTCCCTAAAGTTTGTGCTGATGGAGACACGTAAATCATCACATTCCAGGGATCCAGCATCATGGCCACAGTGAGGAGTAAATCTATGAGGAGTGGATGTTGGATTCGGCTTATGGAGCTGTGTATAGGTGTTGATGTGTCTCCCGTAAGTTAGAAACGGTCATGCAAATCCTCACGTGATGAGAAACAGAGTCCTGTCACCGTGGGACTCTACGGTTGACTTCCACTTGGCCACCTTTGACCGCAACCTCCTTAAGTGAATTTGCTCGAGCCAATAGGACACGATCCATGTCCACATCATTTCTGACTTGCCCATGTGGCGCGTTTTACCTGAAGACACCTGTAACATAGACTTTCACAAAATGGCTGCGGAAAGTTGCAGCAGCTGCGGAAAGTGGCAAGATTCCGCAGCTAAATGAGCAAAAATCTAAATCAAACAGCAGACACAAAATATAGTTAAAAACCATTTTAGATGCTCTTTTACAATTGATATGCAATGATATTGACAACTTAGAAGGTTCAGGTGAATGAAAAAGGTCTATAACGGTGTATGGAAAAGATGCAGATTTGAGACACAACATACCCCCACTGTGAAGATGTTGCATGTCCTCATGCAACCAAAATTTTGATAATCCTTCTTCAGTTCATATGCCTTGACACTTCAGCCAGTACATCCAATCCTCTCCTCTTCTTCCTTGGTGCTGCTAACATCCTGGTCTTCTTCATTAAGCATCTAAATTTGATATTAACCAGTGCTCTGCTTAACTTCTGGCATTTCTTTTTCAATTTCTTGTTCTTCTTCTGCCATATTCCCAGATGTAGCATGGAATTATCATGAATGATTTTCTCCAATTTGCTTTGTTCCTTCAATGTCTCATTTTCATTTTTAATGTGTCTATTTAAAAGCTCTAGCTCAAAGACTTCCTGTTTCAGTGATTGGACTAGATCATTTTGTGATATGTGAGGCTGAATGGACGAAGTACTGGGACCTGTAGCTGATTTTTCTAAAGATTCTATATAATCATATACTTCTTGCTGCTTGGGGTCTATATCAGGTGTCATTTTTATTGGGATGTCCCCAAAATGCCGTGAAGGAGAGTTGTCTTCAAAATCTGGCTGAGAAGGGCTCACATCAACATCTGGCTGAGAATGGGATGGACTATGTTCAATGTCTAAATGAGAATGAAATGAACCAGGTTCACTAACTGACTGAGAGTGAGATGGACTATGGTCAGCTGGGGATAGTTCAGATGTTTCTTCTCCCAAATCGATAAAATGAGGTCCCTTCATTTGTGTTTTCCTTAACTTCCCCTTAAGCCTGGAACTTCTTCTCACACGCTGTGGACCACTGTCTTTTTGCTTTTGTTTTCCTTTCTCTTTCTTCTTGGTTATAGATAATTGTTCTTGAAGATGAACCAATCTCTCATATAACACTTGATGATCTTCTTATTCGGAAGAAGGGGTTTGATGTATAGCCTCAATACTTTTTCTCTCTTTTGATGTTATTGGCTTTTTACCCTTGGTTTCTTTCTTCTTCCTTTTTGACAGTCTCTCTTCCCTACTAGTGCTTTCAATTGTAGTAGTAGGAGTACTTTGAGTTTCATCATTTGTTCTTTTTCTCCTACTCCTTGATGTGCTACCTTCAGGAATTTCTTGAGGTTCCTCAAAGAAATTTCTAATCAAAAATTGTTCCCATGTGTCCTTCTTCTCCTTTAACTCTTTTTCAATCAAAATTTTTACAAGACCATGGTGATATAGATGTGGTTCTACATCCCCTAAATGTTTCTGAACAGTCACAGACATCTTCTTCAAACTATTTAATAGAAAATATGGGAGATTGAGAGTTTGATTATCTAGAAAATTCATCAGCAATCTGGTATGGTACATATACATGGACCCAAAATGGCCTTCACAGGTGATGAATTTTTTAACAACTAGCAGCAAAGTAGCCCATTCCTCTTTCAAAGCATGAACAAGAATTCCTCTTTTAAAAATAGTTATGTCCATACCTGGGTTTCGTAAGATCATTCTCCAAGCTTCATCACTAATGATTTTGTTCTTAAACCATCGTTCACCCTCTTGAAGAAGTTCTGTGGCAGATGCTATAGATGCCTCATTCACCGCAAACTTAAGGTCTCAAATCTCTACCTCTAGGCCATTGAAACATCTTGCAAATGCTTGTGTCACCTCTTTATGGTAGCCTCTAAACTTTTGGATAAACCGCAGCCACTTTGCCTTCTTCAATATATCCCTGACTTGCGGATATCCTTCCATGAATTTAGGTCCTTCTGGTTCTGCTCTCAACAATTTACCCATCCTTCTTTCTTCTTTTTTTAAAACTTTTCTGCGTGAAGTGGTTCAATGGAAGTAGGACGGCTGAATGAACGGAAATGAGCACAATGACTGTAGGTAGATATCAGAGAGTGGGTATACAGACTGTAGTGTAACAGAGAATGAAATGGAGTGAAGCGGAACAGAGAAGGGTTACGTGAGCACGGCAGAAATGCGGCTGTGAGATTAATAGAACAATAGGAGGAGTATAACACATCCGGCAGTGTTTTAAAATTTGGTGGCTGCAAAATAAATGTAAGCACATTTATACAACGGCTACGGATTTTATGCGGCTGAAAGAAGCCGTAGTCAAATCAACTACGTCTCATTGTCACAGGTGGAGTATCGGAGTTTGAGTGAATATCGGAGGTTTAATTATGGGACCGTTTGAAAATGAATGTGGGAGGATCATATGGAGATCGTGAAAGGGTTACGGAGTTTGTCAATATAATCATTGCACATAATGGAGCTTATGGTTCATAAATATATAAAAATGTGTTTTCAATGCTATTTGAAATAAATTTTACTCATACCTTGGAATTCTTGCCTTTTTCCTTGGTCTTCAATTAGTTGCTCCTCATTGATATCTTGAATGCCCCATGTCTTCATAATTGGTCCTCACACCTGCATTTGATTTCATGGTTATGGAAATAACATCTGGCTGTACATTCTTTTGAAAATAGAGTGGTAGCTGCGGAATCTGCTTCTGGCTGTGGAAATTGGAGTCAGCTGCGGAAACAGATGTCAGCTGCGAAAACTGACACAGCTATTATTTGGGTGAATGAAAATGAACGGATGACAAATGACTAGATGGAAATGGTCATGAAAAAGAATTTTATTGGTGAAATGGAATGAAATAGATAAAATGAAGTGGAATGGAGTGAAATGAAGTGAAATGAAGTGGAATGAAGTGGAATGGGTGATCACAAAACTTGTGAAATGAAAGAGAGATTTTTTTTTTTTTTGAAAATATAGGGTGTCAGGTGTTCCTGATTTTCACCCTACATTTTCTATATAAGACTGCCAATCAGTGATTGGTTTTCAGGCTTATACAAAATTTATTTATTTATTTATTTATTTTTTTAAATTGAAAGAACAAAAGCTAGGCTGGTGGAGAAGAAGAATTCTTCTGTACCAGCCTGATTGCAGAATTTTCTTGAAACATTTTGACAAATTCCTCTTTTGAAAGTGGCTTATGATAAACTTTCAATCTGTGGCCATTCACAATAAGAGGAGTTTGAAACTCATCAATGGTCTTGATTCTTACCGCTCTATTGCTAAAGATCTTGTCAATCTCATATGGCCCAAGCCAATGAGTCTGAAATTTTCCTTGGAAATCTTTAAACTTGGAATCAAATAACAATGCCCAATCTCCTTCTTGAAACTTCTTCTCTTTGATGTACTTGTCATGCCATTTAGTTCTTTGATATTGAACTAGATCAGTTTTTAAAATTGCTTCTTGTCTGATCTCATCTAGCTCATTCAACTGCTCCATTCTATGCTTTTGGGCTTCTGATAAATTCATCCCCAATTGAACTGCTATCTTGAAGGTCTTGACTTGGAACTCAATGGGGAGCAAGACTTCTTTCCCATAAACAAGTTCATAGGGAGAATGTCCTGTTGTATTTCTCCATGTAGTTCTGCAGGCCCACAAGGCTTCAGGAAGCCTTTCTGCCCAATCTCTTCTATGTAGATGAACAGTTTTGGTGATGATACTTTCAAGAACTTTATTTGTGGACTCCACTTGACCATTTGCTTGCAGATGGTAAGGAGTAGATCTTCTGTGCTTGATTTTGTATTCTTCCATCAATTTCTCCACCAAGTTGGATGTGAATTGGCTCCCCTGATCTGTCACAATTTCTCTTGGAACACCAAAGCGAGTAAAAATATCCTCATAAAGAAAATGAACAACTGAATTTTCAGTAGCAGATACTAATGCTTTGGCTTCTACCTATTTAGTAACATAATCAGTACAAACCAATATATACTTCTTTTGCTTAGATGGTGGATTAATAGGTCCAATGAAATCTAAAGCCCATTTTTCAAAGGGTTCAATGAGTACCCGTGGTTGCAATGGCATTTCATTTGAAAGGGTAGGTTTCCCTACTCTTTGGCAGCTATCACACCTTTTGACATATTGTTTTGCATCTTTGAAGAGGGAAGGCCAACAATATCCTAAAGAGAGGATTTTATAGGCTGTCCTTTTGTCAGCAAAGTGTCCACCACATGGTTCATCATGACATGCCTTGAGGATATCAGGCATTTCATCCTCCCTGACACATCTTCTGATCATAAGATCTGGCCCTGTTTTAAACAATTCGTTAGAAATCCATGAATATTTTGAACTCTCCTGAATAATTTTTCGTTTTTCATTTGGAAATAAATGTGAAGGTAGTTTCCCTGTAACCAAATAGTTAGCAATATCTGCATACCAAGGGGTCTTAATAGTTACTGCAAACAAATATTCATCAAGAAACTTATCTTCTACAGGAGAATCTTCTTTAGTATTCTAAATCCTAGACAAGAAATCAGCTACTGTATTCTGTTTTCCTGGTCTATCCAACACAGTAATATTGAATTCTTGCAAAAGTAAAAGCCATCTTGTCACTCTGCCATTAGTAACAGGTTTGTTCATTAAATATATAATTGCAGAATGGTCAGTATGAATAAAAGTTTCATAGCCTGTTATGTAATGTCTAAACTTATTAATTGCATGAACAACAACTAAAAACTCTTTTTCAGTCACAGTATAGTTCAACTCTGTGGGAGTCAAATTTTTACTGGTGTAATAAGTGGCATAAGGAATTAAATCTTTTTGACCTAACACAGCTCCAAGAGCTGTATCTGAAGCATCTGTAGAAATATGGAAAGGAAGTTTCCAATTTGGTCCTCTCAAGATAGGTGCTTCAGATATTCTTGTTTTCAAAGTTTCAAAAGCTGATTGACAATCAGGATCCCATTTAAATTCACAGTCTTTTGTAAGCAACTTGAAGAGTGGAGATGCTATTTGAGTGAAGTTTTCTATAAATCTTCTATAGTAACCAGTAAATCCTAGAAAACTTCTAACATCTCTTTGACAATTTGGAATAGGCAACTTGGAGATGACTTCAACTTTTGATCTATCAACCTTAATCCCATCTCCTGAAATATGATGTCCCAAAACAATCCCTTCAGTAAACATCATAAAGCATTTTTCATGGCTTAATGAAAGGTTTGTTTCTTTACATCTTATAAGAACTTTTTCCAAATTTTATAATGCCTCTTCAAATGAATTACCATAAACTGTAAAATCATCCATATAAACTTCTACACAATCATGGATTAGATCAGAAAAAATTCCTAGTACTGCTCTTTGGAATGTTGCAGGTGCATTACATAACCCAAAAGGAAGCACTCGGTAGGCAAAAGTTCCCCATGGACAAGTAAATGTGGTCTTATATTGATCTTCAGGTGCTACCTGAATTTGATTATAGCCACTAAAACCATCCAAAAATGAAAATTACTTTTTACCTGCTAATGTATCTAATACCTTATCGATAAAAGGCAAAGGAAAGTGATCCTTCAAAGTTGCTTTGTTCAATTCCCTGTAATCAATGCATACCCTCCATTTACCATTCTTTTTAGGTACTATAACCAAAGGAGAAACCCATCGGCCATCTGAAATTGGATAAATGAAGTTTACATTGAGAAGTTTTTGGAGCTCTTCTTTCACTATCTCCCTAAGATTTGGATTCATCCTTCTTTGAGGTTGTCCGATTGGTCTACTGTTTTCCTCAATATAGATATGATGGATGCAAGTCTTAGGATCAATACCCTTCATGTCAGTATACTCCCATGCAAATGCAGTAGAATGTTTTTGCAAGATTCTGATTAGTTCTTCTTGTTGTGACTTCTCCAAATGTTTGTTTATATTCAATGTTTTTTCTGGAAAAATCTCAATAGCAGAATTACCAAACTCTTCCATAGAGTAAAGAGACATTTGTCTTGATGATAAATATTCTATGTCAGATTCCAACTGAAATTGTGTGGGGTCATATTCTGAAGATGTCTCAAAATTTTCTAATGTGTTCAGAATTTGACTATCCTCACTAATTTCCGAAATGGTAAAAACAGGTTGTATAGTGTCCTCATCATCAACCCATTCATTGTCTCCTACTTCTGTGATTGCTTTTGCTGGAGGATACAAATTGAATTTCTTTGTCGAATTACCATTAGAAATGTACATATCCCCATATCTACAACTAATAAAAGCATTGGCTGTGGCTAGCCAAGGTCTTCCTAAGATAAGTGGGTGCCCTCCTATATTACTCTTGGGAGTCAAAATCATAAAATCTACCAGATATTCCCAAGAATCTAAGGAGACTGAAATATCTTCTAATACACCATTTGGTTTAATAATTGATCGATCTGCAAGTTGCAGTAAAGTAGGTGTAAAAAGAAGGTTAGGAAGTTTTAGCTGGTCCATAGTCTGTCTACTCATAATGTTGATAGCAGCCCCTAAGTCAATCAATGTGTTTGGAATTTCTATCCCGTTTATATGTGTCTTGACAATTGGACTTCCTAGATCTACATACTTCTGCATGGTAATTTTTCCCATCATAATATCTGCAATATTTCCTACCAGGTGGATTCTTCTTGTATATTTTAGTTTCCTTCCTGGTCTTTTGAAACTCAACTCCTTTATTGTTTTTGCTAGAATAGGAATCTCTCGAATGGCTTGTAGCAAGGGAATCTTGATACAAACATTCTTTAATTCATCTAGAAAATCATAGTTAGGCAACAAGACTTGTTTTTCCACCCCCTTGTCAATTTGTAGTCTTTCAGGAAAAGGAGGTGTAGATGAAGATGCAGGTTGCTCAACTATAGGAGTTGTGGGTGTTAACTTTTCTTTTTCTTTTTGAATGCTTGAATTTTGAAGAGATGCTTCCTCAAAACCCTTATTGACTTTAAGAGAGTCCTCCTCAGAGGTATCTTGCTCTTGAATATCTATAGAAGGTTTTTCTAAAACTCTACTAGATCTGAGTTGTACATCATTGAGAGGAACAATCATATAGGTAGGAAATTGTTGTCCTTCTATCATGTAAGTATTCTGAGGATTTTTATTGTTAGGATTTGGCAATGGCCGAGCTGGAAGTTGATTTGTCTTTTGTTGGTATGGGAGCATGAGTTGAGGATTTGGATTTTGTTGAGAAGGTTGTTGTTGTGGAAATGGCAATGAAAGTGGTGGATTTGGGTTTGGAAGTTGTGGAGCTTGTTGATTTTGAAAAGATGGAGGATATTGATAAAATTGAGCAAATCTCCCATAAGGATTTTGCATCCTTTGTACCCATGGCTGATATGAATTTTGATGTTGGGGCCAAGGTTGTTGCCAAGGATTCCAATTTGGTGGGGTTTGAAAATTCATAGGGTTGTTAAACCCTTGAGTTTGTTGTCCCTGCCAAGGTCTTCTTGCAACAAAACAGAGAGATTCTACTGAATTTGGGTCTTCTTGAAAGACAGCTTTGAGTCCAGGAATTGAAGGACAATCCTTGATCTCATGATTCTCTGAGCAAATCATACATGTTTCTACAACTTTTGCATCCAAGGGACATTCCCTTAAAGCATGTTTCTTTCTACATTTTGGACAAAAGATGGCTAAAGCATCTGTTTCTGCTTTTTGCTTGTTTTGGATTTTAAGGGTGTCTAGTTGTTCACTAAGGCTCCCTAAGATATCAGTTTTGAACTCATCAAGCATATTACCAATCTCTGCCCTACTTATCGATCCAGTTGCAGATTTGTTAGCCCTAATAAGAGAAGAATCCCTAGGCCCTTTTCCAGTTTTAGATTTTCCTCTTGAGAGATGGATACATAGTTCTGTTATATCACGAAATGGAAGTTGAGAAATGTCTCCTTTCCCCATCATGTTTAAAATGTCTGTCCATTCATCTCTAATGGCTTTTAATAGGAGGGCTTTCAAGGTTTCATTATCTAAGTTGCTCATCTTTGCTCTTTTCAAGTTGTATTGAAATCTTTCAATTAAGTCTTCCAAATTTTCATCTTCTTTGTGCATCATTTTGAATACCTCATCCTTGTGATTGGTGGGCATACAATAGTCCAAGTATCTATCCAAAAATGTTTGTTTCATATCATTCCAAGTCCTAATAGATTGAGTGGCTAATCCCATGAACCATTTCAAAGCATCTCCCTTCAATGTTGAAGGAAACAATTTGAGTTTTTGAGAGTCTTCCATATAGTCATAGGTTCGGCACACGACTTCAAACTCAAACAGAAATGTTTCAGGATCCTCACTTCGCAATCCATAAAAATAGGACAGATGGTGAGATATTTTTCATTGTTGTATGAGTTTCCTCATCAACTATAGGGAATCCAAACAAGTTGTCTCCTTCCCTATTTCTTCCATTATTTCCTTCACCATTGTTGTCTCCATTGTTTCCTCCTCCTCTACCTCTACCTCTACCTCCAAATCCATCTATTATTTCCTCCGCCATGATAGTTTCTTTAGATTCCTTAAAGTCCTCTAGTTCTTCTATCAAGGGAGGATGAGAGGGAGTCTCTTCCTTTTCTAAATGAGATTTAGTAGGTGGTATAGGAGAATCCTCTAATTCAGCTGCTCCTTGAATTCCAAAAATCTTTAGGCTAGGGGTAGATGGTGGTGATTCTTGTCTATGCCTTGAAGAAGATGGAGTTGTGAAAATCAAACTCTTGGCTTTAGCTATAAACCTTCCCCTAGAATCTCTTGCTCTATGCATGTCATTTAAAAAAAAAAAAAAAGTAGGGATAATAATTCTCTTTCTAATCTTCTAGGTCACACTAAGTGCAAGAAGAGAGCATACTTGAGAAATTAATAAACCAATAATTCTCTTTTATGATCCTCCAGATCACACTAGGTGCAAGAGGAGAGCATACTTCAAGAAATTATCAAGTTTTCCCTTCTTTTATTATTATTATTATTTTATTTTTTTTAAGAAATTGGCTACCTAGTTACACTTCCCCGGCAACGGTGCCAAAATGTTTGGTCAATTTAGTGTGTCCTAAATTGCTACATTAATTTATCAATCCGGGATTCGTAAGCTGATGAAGTGTGGCGCACTATATGTGCAAGATAACCTATTTCTTACCTTTTTGTCGTTTTTGGTTTTCTAATGTGAGATGAAAAAAATAAAAACAAGTATGGTTATGATTGTTCAAGGCAATGATATCCTTTATAATGATTTACCAACTTCAAACTTAAAAAGGAATTTGAAACATACAATGACAAAACTTGAAAGGAAATGAAAATGTGCTTCTAGTCTAATAAATCAAACAGTGAACTATTGAGCATGAAAACCAAACTATCCTTGCTGCTGTCTAAACACAAAAGAAACTATGCTTAAAGAAATCCAAGAATTGCAACAAAGTAAATCTAAATCAAATTACATCAACTTATATTCTGATTCCTCACCATTAGTCCAGCTATGGCTTTCGGAGGTAACCATAAACAACTTGAGCAATCTGATATCTAATTTGCAGAAAAAAAAACTAATATCAAACTACACACTCATACTTCAATCCCTCACCATCAGTCCAGCTGTGGCTTTCGGAGGTAACTGAAAATGACATGAGCAATTTAATATATCTAACTTGCAGAAAGTAAACTAATATCAAAATACACACTCATACTTCAATCCCTCACCATCAGTCCAGCTGTGGCTTTCGGAGGTAACTGAAAATGACATGAGCAATTTAATATATCTAACTTGCAGAAAGTAAACCAATATCAAACTACACACTCATACTTCAATCCCTCACCATCAGTCCAGCTGTGGCTTTCGGAGGTAACTGAAAATGACATGAGCAATTTAATATATCTAACTTGCAGAGAGTAAACTAATATCAAACTACACACTCATACTTCAATCCCTCACCATCAGTCCAGCTGTGGCTTTCGGAGGTAACTGAAAATGACATGAGCAATTTAATATATCTAAATCTAACTACTGAAGCAAATGTGCAAGACTGAAATAAACAAAGCAGTACTGGAATTAAACAAAACTAAGAAAAGTAAATTAGCAGCAGAACAATATTGATTCCATGTCATTAGTCAAGAGATATGCAAATGCCCGGGTTGCCTATTTGTAATCTGAAACAAGAACACTGATCAGTTAACAACAACATAAAACATGAAAGATTATGGATAGAAGTAAAATGTAAAGCATGAAAGATTATGAACAGAGATGAAGCATAAATACCATGAAAGATGCAATGTATAAACACATGAATGATTATGGCACAATGAATTTAAAGAAACGAAACAAGAAACTATACAATAATGCACAAAACCTCAGCGTGTGCAGGGGCCCTCTGCACCAACCTCGACAACAACCTTCAAATATGAATTACGCTTGGAAACAGAGTCTTCTTATATATTAAAATTCAGTCATAACAGAGAGGTGATATTACGGCACAGTGGCAACGTAATTACATTACAGAGCTATCTGGAGGCTAATCTAATGTGCGTATACAAACACGTTATTTATAACAAAGGTAATATAACTAATTCCCTAAAGTTTGTGCTGATGGAGACACGTAAATCATCACGTTCCAGGGATCCAGCATCATGGCCGCAGTGAGGAGTAAATCTATGAGGAGTGGATGTTGGATTCGGCTTATGGAGCTGTGTATAGGTGTTGATGTGTCCCCCGTAAGTTAGAAACGGTCATGCAAATCCTCACGTGATGAGAAACAGAGTCCTGTCACCGTGGGACTCTACGGTTGACTTCCACTTGGCCACCTTTGACCACAGCCTCCTTAAGTGAATTTGCTCGAGCCAATAGGACACGATCCATGTCCACATCATTTTTTACTTGCCCATGTCGCTCGTTTTACCTGAAGACACCTGCAACATAGACTTTCACAAAATGGCTACGGAAAGTTGTAGCAGCTGCGGAAAGTGGCAAGATTCCGCAGCTAAATGAGCAAAAATCTAAATCAAACATCAGACACAAAATATAGTTAAAAACCATTTTAGATGCTCTTTTACAATTGATATGCAATGATATTGACAACTTAGAAGGTTCAGGTGAATGAAAAAGGTCTAGAACGGTGTATGGAAAAGATGCAGATTTGAGACTCAACAAGCCTTCAACAAGACTCTAGCTTTCCCACAGTTCATTCATTTGAAGGAAGGAAGGAGACCTTATGGCAAGGGGGGAATGAAGGGAAATAGGTTTCTATTGTCTACCTTTGATGGGTCATCTACAACAAAAGATTTGGCAAGAAAACTTGATGCATTCTTCCTACTACATCCAATGGTAGAGAGAGAGGTTGTAGAAATTGTAGCGTTGCACCTTGAGGGTGAAGCCAACGTTTGGTGGTTCAGCCATTTGAGTCATGCAAGAGTGAATAATTTTGCTGAGTTTACTCAAAGGTTGATTAGAGAATTTTTCAAAGAGAAACCAGAGGAGGAGAAGCCCTCACCACCATTCGAGGAGACCTGTACCAGCGTTGTCACAACCTTGGAGGAGCAACCATCATTATCAACAGTTGGGGGAGCCAACACATTAGAGGGAGGAAATCTTGCAACCCTACAAGGAGTTCCCAAGTTCCATCAAGGTATGATTTAATTTCCACTTTCTATTACTACATCAAATCTTTTATAAATTGGTGGAAATTTTCCTTTGCATGACCAAGGGTCAACACATACTGCTGATTTGGAGCAGCAGGATTGCACTGCATTGTGCAACCTTGAGTTGATCAAGGGAGGGATGAACCATCATCCTCATGTGCCATTTTTGAGTCGCATACCACACTTGAGGATGGGGTGTGAACTTTTTGAGGATAAGATGAACCCTTTCCAAAACACTCTCATACAAAACCGTATGTTCATCTTTGAGTTGGAGTATGAGATAACCACTACATCATTGGGGAGATTAACAGCACTGTCAATTGATATCAGTGAGGAGGTTTTTCCTTCATCACACTTGGATCCTTATGGATTCAATATGGTCATTGATGTGAGATCTTCTCTAGGAGATCTCCGAGGAGTTTCATTTCAACATCCCATGAAAAGCAAAAGGAGAAATTTGTTTTGGGAGGATGGTAGTCTTCATTGGAAGAATACCAAGATGGAGCATGAAGGGAGGCATCCAAATTTGGATGAATGGGTGTGGATGGTGAGCAATAAGCTGGAAAGCTACTTGCAAATATATGACACTGGGCAGCAGGAGGCTTGGCTGTGTTGGCTGCTCTTAAAAGAGTTTGGCCATCACATGACATATCCTCTTTCAAAGGGCATGTCGGTGGAGGAAGTTTGGCAGGATACTTGCATCATAGGGCAGCAAGGGGTATGGATGCATCATTTTGATATGAAATTCTTCATATTAATCATTATGTTTCCACCACATGATTTGTATGATGGAGGTAGGAGGAGGCAACAAATTTTTTTTTTGCTTTGGTTGTTCTTGGGAGAGCAGTGGCAGATTTGCTCTCACACTTTGCATGATGTTGCAAGAGTAGGGGATGGCACTATCATGGTGAAAGGGGGCTACTCCTTAGCCTTGGGTGATCGGGAGATACTTCCACCTTGGGAGAAATCTTCCATATATAGCAGCATTATGGTTGATGTCTT
This sequence comes from Pinus albicaulis, assembly GCA_034641835.2. NCBI lineage: Eukaryota > Viridiplantae > Streptophyta > Pinopsida > Pinales > Pinaceae > Pinus > Pinus albicaulis. Next base: position 1,701,579,993 of record CM076581.1, on the reverse strand, counting down.
TGACAATGAACATGTCAAAGAATGGAGCTATGAGTTGGCATGAGCCTATTTACATAGGCCAACAACGTTGTCACTTTGGAGCTTGGGCTTATTGATGGAGTGTCCCCAGGATCACTTCACATTTGATGCACTTGGTGCACAAGGAGGAGGTGAGAGTGATGGAGTAGTGGATGGAGACACTTGTTACTGTGATTTTCTCTTCTTGACTTGGATTTCCAAGCATAAGAAGAAAGGACTTCATGCAACATATGATTCATTCCTCTTCATTGGAGTATGTCATACCACTATGGAGGGCTTATGCATCATCTTACTTTCAGCACATGGTAAGAATATTTTTTTTGCATCTATTGATTATCTAACACAATATTTTCACCCTCTTACCATTTCTATACAGTGCATTGCTCCACAAGAGGGCAAGCTTCTTATTCAGCTCCATGGACAATTTTTGGCCAACTATTATGATGGAGACAACCATATTTTGTATGAATTTTGCCAAGTGTTTGGTTACTTTATGTATGCTCAGTTGATACATTCAGCCATTTACTATTTACTAGTAGATATGATGACTTACACAACTAGCCATTTGTCAAGAAACAACTTGCCATGCTATTTTCTGAAGTTGTAGTGGGGAAGACTGTGCTGTGACCACTTGGGAGACTATTGGTACTTTCCAGCACTATATGAAACCTTCAAAAATCTTCTCATTTGGATGCCATATGATGATAATGTCCTATTCATCATATATGAGATGGTTTGGGCCATCTTGATTCACAATGTTGGAGAGGAGATCTTTTGGAGATCTAGTCTTCATCTTGCCACTTTAGGGCAACATTATTGCAGCCCAAGATCAGCAGCTACTCTACACTTACCATAAATGGAGAAAGGGACAGTGTGGGGTAGGCCATTTTTTCTACCATGTTCATTTATTCAGCCCACCTACATTACAGAAGCCAAAGGCGGAGGAGGATTTTCATGAGTTACCATGTTGGGAGGTAACTCATTTTGTATGGATGATAGCTTGGGGATGGTAGATCCCAATATATATCAGACCTCATGCCTCAAGAATTCCTTTAGAAAACCCATTATTGCCTCCATTGATGTTTTACTTATACATGATGATAGTTATTTTTGATGCTCACCAAACGCTAGTTTGCATACTTGGGAGGGGAAACTTGGAGATGTATTGATGAGGCACCATCTTGATCTTTGGACGATTTTATCATACGAGGATGCTACAGGGAGAGAAGAGGGGGCTCTTTAGTTCTATCCTTGCAGTTTCTTGAGGACAAGCAACATTTGGGAGGGGAGGACTGTAATATTCCAAAATTAGCATGCAGCTAATTGGAACATTGATTTTTGTTATTTGCACATAGGAGATGAATAAATGGGTAAGGAGGTCCATAAATTTCAGAAATATGAATAAAATCCCTCATAGTGTGAAAATGGATCATCATAGGAGCTGGATTTCAGACCCTCATGTGTGAAAGAGGACAATTGAATGTGGACAAGGTCAAGTTTGACCAAGTCAACAGTGCCAGGATAGGAGGTGGAGATCATCTTTGGAGACAGCGCAAAGATAGTGGGAGGAAGATTCCTTGGTGGAGGAAACCCTAATGAGTGGGAACTAATATGTGAAGGCTTCCATTTGTACAAAAGGAGGGCAAGGAAACCATAGCAAGACATGATATGGATTATTGATTTTATGGTCTGCATGACTATTTTGCATTCTCTTGCTGTTTAGCAGAGTTGCTATGTTGTTTAGCACAAGGCATTCCTATTTAGGAATTCCTTCTCCTTTAAAGAGAGGCCTCTTAAGGGATCTTGTACTTGATTTCTCCACATTCAGGCTTAAGTCCAAGCCACCTCCTTCAGCTACAGCGTTATTTCTGCTAAAGTATAACGTTTTGTTGTAGGGTGTTGCAGTGGAGGGTTGACAACACCACTTCCATAGCTTATTTTTCAAAGGGGGAAGCTTTCCTTCCTTTGGGAGATCAGTAAGGAAGCATTTGGAGTAGATATTATATCTTGGAACTTGGCCAACATATTTCATTTCTCCTAGAACGTGGTCCCTCTCCTTGACTACATTATTTTTAGTGCGCATTTGCAGTAAGGGTTTGCAGGATTGTTGGAGGGTGAGATCTTTAGTGTTAGGATCAGACTTTCACTTGGGAAATTCATTGGAGTAGGTCTAATTATTCAGCTTATGCATCATCTTCAGCCATCTCCATCCAGTTCTTGAGTTGCAGTTGCTACTCAATCCTAGGACTGCATTTTTTCCATTTTGCATATTTCAGGAAATCCTTCTAGGATTGTCTTGGAATTGTCTTTGGGGGTTTAGATTTTTTCTCCCCACATTGTATGAGCTATATATTTTCATATCCATGTGTTTACATACTCTAGCAGCAGTTACATCTAATAAATTGCGTTGTCATAGCCTTGAGCATTTTCTGTGTAGCAGTGTACTTCATTTTCTTATACATGTTATCTTGAGGCTTTTTTTGCCCAACTTGAGTGATTATTTCCTCAATACCTTGTATCTATTTGCTGCTATGACATTAATATGATGGCTATATGGTTCTTATTACATCTTATGTGGTGATGTATCACTACTCTTTCATTATTGTGTTCAAGTATTGATGCATCCCCATTTTGGGATATTACACAGTTCCATGAAGAGGCAGATGGATTTATCTCATGAAGGGATTTGAGCTCCATATACCAAGGGATAAACTCCATGAGTGAAGGGATAGAGCTCCATGAGTGGAGGGATAAAGCTCGAACTGTCGCGCCTCTAGAAGCTTCCAATTGGGAGAATATTCGTCCAACTGGGCTTCTAGAACTTACTTTTTCCTATATTTGAATGTTTTATAAGAAGAACGTGTGGTATGTGTTGTAGGCTACATAAAAAATATATGTGGATCTAAGGAAAGAGATAGTAAAAGTGTGGAGTTATACTTTTTAGGGTTTTAATGAGCTTTTCTCCAATTCCAAGACTTGGTTTAGGAACATTAGGTTTTTTGACCTCTAAGGGAGCATAATATAGGTAGTGATGAACCTATATTGACAGTCAAATTTCATGGTGAAAAAATAACGTGTAATAATGAGTGAATAACTAAATCATGTGCAATGCTCAATCCATAATAATCAACCAGTAACCAAGAGTGACTTTCAATTCTAAAACAACAAGAACCTTTTCATCTTCTTCATCAAGTTTATCATAAGTTGCCTTTATTGTTTCCAAATCATATTTCATTTGTAGGTATTCTTCAAATGACACATTCAGATCATGAAAATATACTACAAAAACCAAATGAGGTTATGTCAAGGATGTCTTTAGGTTGTAAAAATCCAAAGCACTATAAAATTTAAGAAATCCAATCAGTGTTCTGGGAAAACTAGGAAGGTTATCCAAAGAGGATTTAAGTGTCTCCACTGCAACCTTAATTATTTCAGAGAGATGTCAATAATAAATAAATATAATGGTAGAATTGGAGGTTGGACTATATATTATGTTGGTGCAACAAATTCCACATTTCCCTTAGAAATCTTTGGAATATCATCTGCACCACTGTCACACTCTGCCACACATAGTTGTTTGGTGGAATCATGTCTTGAAAATGAAATGTTGTATTGAAAATACCTCATACCTCATCAAATATCCATTCAATAATATCTATTTTCCTTAAAATATGAATTTATTGGAATGTATGCTTAACTATTTTTTCCATGTGCTTTTTCCTTGCATTAGTAAGTTCAACCCTTGCTTCAAATAATGCATATTCATAACTACTTTCTATATCCCATGCAATCAATATTCTTTCCCAATCTAAGGCTTTCTGAAGAAAAAACAATGAGCTATCTACGTCAAGCCCAAGAAGTGACCCAGTTATCTAAAAGGTGCTTCCTTATAATTCTTAAGTTTGGGATTGTATTTATTTCCCTTGATGTCGCATCGAGTGACATCACGAGACAAATGAAAAATTGAGAAAAAATATGTAATGCTTCTTCAAAATAATCAACATTCACATCAAAATGAAATTTGGTATGCTCAAATTCAGTAAATGTGTTTGAATGCCTCTGATGCTTTGTATGATACTACATATAACTATCTTCCAAAGGGTATTTCTCAGTTAAATAGAACAACATATAATCAATATAGAGTCATTAAATGATCCAATTGATACATTCATAGATGCAATAGCATAAACATCATCCAATAAACCATGAGAGGATTGTTTTCCAACCACTACAATTTTCCATCATGCCATTTACACAATTTTACTAGGTTATTGACAACATAAAATATCTAGGAATCACTCTAAAAACCAGAGAATTACTATTGTGTCGAAAACAGAGCAAGACAAATGAAACCCATGAACAACCAGTTACTCACAAAGCATTAAACATATATGAAATAATTATATCACTCTAAAAACTAGAGCATTACTGTTGTGCCGGAAATAGAGAAAGACAAACAAGACCCATGAATAATCAGTTTATCACAAAGAATAATTTTTTTTGAAATAATTTTATCACTCTAAAAACCAGAGCATTAATGTTGTGTCAAAAACATAGCAAGACAAACAAGACCCATGAATAACCATAAACCCGGCAAAACCCTAAGCCCATGAATAACCATAAACCATGTCGACCCCTAAACCCATGAATAACCATAAACCCTACCGAACCCTGTCAAACCCTACCATAAACCTTGCAACAAGAGCTAAATTCCAATATTAACACCACCAAGGTGTGGTCTAAAGAAATTAAATGCAATATTAGAGTTAGCCAAGGGTGTCCCCTATCCCCTACCATTTTTTTCATTTACATTTATAAGCTAGAAGAGTATTTTGAAACTGTGGGATGCAATGGCCCCGAGCTCACTAGTATGATCATTAATTTTATCCTTTATGTTGATGATATCGTTCTTCTTACCAGAAGCCACAATAATCTTGACAAACAGCTTAAGATCCTCCATGATTACTACTCCAAGATGGGTATGAATTTTAGTATCGAAAATACTAAAGTCATGATAATTAAATCTAAAAATATCAACCATGGTAATTTCATCTATGATAACAATTACTTGGAGTAGGTTTCTTCATACAAATATTTAGGTACTCGCATTAATCATGAGCTCAATTGGAATTATAGCATTGTGAAAATGATTATTGGAGGATGGAAAGCTTATGATGAGCATGAAAATAATTATAAGCTAGGTGATCTCTGTAGGTTTTAACCCTGAATAGAAATTATCTACACACGAATCTTATAACAGAAAATAAACAATAGCGAGAGCATAAAACATAAAATAGATAAACACAGAGATTTTCCCCTAGATCCCAAATCGGGACGACCAGCTTGATTTTTCATTATATTCCTATTAGTGTTACAACACATATATATACATGTCGAAGCATACATAAACCCCAATCCATTAACCCTGGATTAGAACATAACTGTAGTTCCCTTGACCGGATCTACAAAATACCAGGGGCCGAAAACCATCGTACCCCAAAACCATGTGCAAACTCATGCACAAAACATGGGTGGGTCCACCTATGAGTGGGTCCGCACACCAAAAAAAAATTTCGCCGGGGCGCTGCCCTGGACCCCAACAGTGGGGGTTGCCTCCCCCCTTGTGACCCCCCTACTGCACCCGACGCAACGTACAGCGCATGGGGCAAGTCGTGGAAAGAATATAACACATACCCAACATTCTCCCACTTGTTTTCTTTCCACAGGGGGCCACAAGAGAGCTTAGTCATTGGGCCAATTCTTCAACACCCATTGTTTCTCTACACCAAGAGAACTTCTGAGTGCTCACAGACTTCGTCAATGTAGCTGCAACATTCTTTAAAGTGTCCACCTTTACCAGCAACACCCTTTTAGCCTCAACCATATATCTAACAAAGTGATATTGAACATCAATGTGCTTTGTATTTGAATGGTAAGCAGGGTTCTTAGCCAAGAAAATTGCACTTTGGCTATCACAGTCTATCCTTATAGCTTGCTGTACCAACCCCATACTTGAACACAATCTCTGCAACCAACCTGCTTCCTTGCTTGCATGAGTGGCTGCTATGTATTCTGCCTCTGTAGTTGAAAGAGCCACTACAGACTGTCTTTTACTCATCCAACTGACTGCGCCTCCAAATAGGCTAAACACATACCCACTTGTAGATCTTCTTTGGTCCAGATCTCCAGCCCAGTCTGCATCAACAAAACCACGAATTTCCAACATTATTTCCAATCCTGGTCTTCCCTGGTAGCACAAGCCATAATCACTAGTGCCACGTAAATATCTGAAAACCCGCTTCACTGCTGTCCAATGCTCCTTCCCTGGGTTTGACATAAACCTGCTCAATACTCCCACTGCATGTGCAATGTCTGGTCTAGTACAGACCATTGCATACATCAGGCTACCCACTGCACTTGCATATGGAACACGGAACATATACTCCTCTTCTTCTTGTGTCTTGGGACACTGTTCAGCAGACAGCTTTACACCTACAGGAATAGGAACATTCACCGGTTTACTATCCTGCATATTGAACCTCCGCAATATAGTCTCGACATACTTCCTCTGGTTTAACCAGAGCTTCCTCTTTGCCCGATCTCTCTTAATTTCCATGCCCAAAATATAGTTTGTAGCATCAAGATCCTTCATGTCGAATTTGGAGAACAGTTGGGTCTTCAAATCTTGGATAATTTCTTTGTCATTTCCAATCAACAACATATCATCCACATACAAGACCAGATATATAACAAGATCACCAATTAATTTAAAATAAACACAATGATATTGCTTGCTTCTGGTGAAGCTAAGTCCCCGTATATAGGTATCAAATTTCTGATACCACATCCTTGGTGACTTTTTTAACCCATACAGAGACTTCTTCAACCTGCATACCAGTTCTTTCTTACCCTTCACCATAAAGCCTTCAGGTTGCTTCATGTAGATCTCCTCTTCTAGATCCCCGTGAAGAAATTTTGTCTTCACATCCATCTGTTCTATCTCAAAATCAAATGCAGCAGCAACATATAAAAGTAATCTAATAGAAGTAACTTTGGCAACAGGAGAAAAAATATCACCAAAATCAATTCCCGGCACTTGGGAATAACCTTTTGCTACCAACCGAGCTTTGTATTTCTCCACCTTGCCTTCTACATTCATCTTCTTCTTAAACACCCATTTGATCCCAATGGGCTTCCTTACAGCCGACAACTCCACCAGATCCCATGCCTCATTTTTGTGCAAGGATGCCATTTCATCAACCATGGCCTCCTTCCAGAGTTTTCCATCCTCACAATCTACTGCCTCCCTGACAGTTCTGGGATCATCATCAGTTATAGTTAAGGCAAAATATAAATAGAAAGCAGATGGACTATACCTTTCTGGTTGCCTTCTTTCTCGAACTGATCTTCTCAAAGCTGGAGTTTGTGGCTCTTCCTCTTCTGAATCTTCTTCTGCTGTAGAGTCTGATTCATCCTCCTTTAGCTCAAACTCTATCTTCTCAGGTTCCTTTGGTATGATTTCATTTTTAACAACATATTTCACCTCTCTAAACACTACATCTCAGCTGTACACAACCTTCCTTGTTTCCGGGTTCCAAAGCTTGTAACCTTTTAAACCATCCTTATACCCAATAAAGATGCACCTTTTAGATTTATTATCCAAATTGGTCCTTTTCTCCTTTGGAACATGTACATATGCATCACATCCAAATACCCTTAGATGTGAGAGAGAGGGTTTCTTACCAGTCCATACCTCATGTGGAGTCTATCTCAACGTCGATGGCTGGTGATCTATTAATTCACATGCGCTCTAACGCTTCGCCTGCACCTCGTCTAACTGGTACCATTGACATGTCATTTTTCCATCTCATTCTCGTTCATTCTTTCTACAACTCCACGGTCGAGGTGTATGAGTAGTCTTTCGTACATACCACACTTCTTTACGTAACTTCAAATTCCTTCTTTCAGAACTCCCCACCATTATCTATCCTCAGCGCCTTTATCTTCTTCTCTGTCTGGTTTTCCACCAGAGCCTTAAATTCTTTAAATCTGTCAAAGACTTCAGATTTCTTCCTCAAGAAATATATCCATGTATTCCTTGAGAAGTCATCTATGAATGAAACATAGTTCACAGACTTTCCCAGTGATGGAACTGACACAGGTCCAAACACATCATTGTGCACAAGTTCTAATATCTTGTTTGCCCTCTTAGCACCAGAAGGAAAACTCACCCGATTCTACCTCCCATATACACAATGTTCACATAAATCGAAATCCAGAGAGAAATTAGACATACCTTCTACCATTCCATTTCTATGTAGTATCCGAAGGCCCTTCTCTCCAATATGTCCAAGCCTTTGATGCCATAGCATGGTCTTTTCTCCAGAGACAACTAGGATTTCCGCTCCACTTTCAAGAACCACATAACTATTACACCCATCAATAACAGTTCTACCTTGTAGCTTGTACAGAGTTCCAGTCTGAACTCTCTGCATTAATACCTGTGCTCCCCAAACCATCTTGAAGGCATCTTTCTCGAACACTGTTTTTACACCTGCATCATCCATCTTGCTTACAGAAATCAGATTTCTGGCCAATGCAGAAATATGCAGAACACCAGAAAGTGTTCTAATCCTTCCACCTTGTAGCTTCAGCTTGACCTTTCCATGTCCGATGATTTTGGCCTTCCTATCATCCCCTAGGAAGACGTCACCATCATATTTCTCATACTCGTAGAACCACTCCCTATGGGGAGTGAAGTGAAAGGATGCACCTGAGTCAATCAACCATGAATCATGATCTACATGTGTATTTGAAGAAGAAGCCAAATACACATCCCCACCTTCATCCGAGGTGGTTTTTGCCTCCGCAGAAGGACCTTCATCAGATCCCTTTCCTTTCTCAGGAGCTTTAGATCTGCATTCCTTTTTGTAGTGCCCTTCCTTTCCGCATTTCCAGCACACCTTTACAAACTTTCCAGGAGATTTAGATCTCCTTCTAGATTTAGATCTCCCACTCGAAACCTTATTCTTGTTTCTGTTCTGGGACCTTCCTCGTATAGATAAGGCATCTCCATTTTGACCCTCCATATTTCTCCATCTCATTTCCTCCGACAGCAAGGCTGAGACAATGTCATCAAAATTCAAGGTAGTTGTATTGCTACCTATTGCAATAACCAGACTGTCCCATGAGTCTAGTAGAGAGCACAACAAACTGATGCACTTATCTTCATCTGAGATTTTAATATCAACAGATGACAGCTGACTTACCACAGTATTGAAGGCGTTCAGATGCTCTGTCACCGAGTCTCCATCCTTCATCCTCAGGTTATACAAATTTTTCTGCAGGAACAACTTATTCACCAGAGACTTAGATTGGTACAAAGTCCCAAGTTTTTCCCACAAATTCTTCACCGTAGCTTCCCCAGATACATTCAACAATACTGAATCTGAGACACACAACCGTATTGTACTCTTAGCCTTCCGATCCAGTTTCTTCCAGTCTTCATTTGACATTGCCATTGGTTTAGTACTCAGATCTACAATGATCCACTGATCTTTATCCACCAGCAGATCCTCCATCTTGAGCTTCCATAACTCAAAACTATGACCATTAAATTTCTCGATCTCTATCTTTCCACCGCTCGCCATCTTCTTTCACCGCAAGAATCAATCCCACAGATCTCCCATCAATGTCTACCTTTGTGCCCGAGCAAAAAAAAAAAAAAAAAAAACCCTTTCAACAAAGAAAGGCGTCCCTTGCACACAAAAAACCCGATACCAAATGTAGGTTTTTTGAATTTCCTAACAAGAAATTATCTACATTATTTAACTATATTAAAAATAAAACAATAGTGAGACAGTAAACATAAAATAGATAAACATGCAGATTTTCCTCTGATCCAAAATCGAGACGCACTGCACTGATTTTTCATTATATTCCTTTTAGTGTTACAACACATATACATACATGTCAAGACACATAAACTCCTGAAAGTCATAACTCGGATTAGAACACAACCGTAGTCTTCGAATTTACTACAAAATACCACGGGCTGAAAACCATCGTACCCCAAAACCATGTGCAAACTCATGCATGAAACATGGGTGGGTCCGCCTACGAGTGGGTCCGCACACCAATTTTTTTTTCGTCGGGGCGCTGCCTCGGACCCCAACAGTGGGGGTTGCCTCCCCCCTATTGCGCCCGGCACAACGTACAGCGCATGGGGCTAGTCGTGGAAAGAATATAACACATACCCAACAATCTCTGGATTTGTAGTAAAAAAAGTTTCCTCTTTTAGACTCTCACTATCCCTTTTATTTTATATGGATGTGAGGTTTGAGGCTATAATATATCTAGAGAGTCATGGAGAAAGATCGAGATGATTCAAAAGAATATTATAACCTACAACCTCAATATTAAAGGAAATATTCCCTATCCTATCCTCTTGATCGAGGCTAGCATTTCTCCATTGAAAGCTTCGATATGTTTAGGTATTTGATGTATAAGAAGAAAATTTACAACATGGAAGCCAAGAGGTTCCAAAAAATCGTTTCTAACTCTAGCCAAAATTCCCACCTATGTCTCAAGCGTGGATGGCATAAGGATTCCCAGTCTTGGCTCAATCATTGGGGGATAAAGGAGGAGATCATCTTGGGAAATAAGGATAGTTTAAAATATTATTACCTCCAAATTTAAGGATAAATTGTGGGATGATAAAGAGTTAGAGGGAAAACAACCCCACCCTTTCTAACCAAAATTATCTTTCTATCTTGACCAATACTAAGAAGAAAATGAAAATTGCAAAGATAAGAACTATTCTCTCGAGCTTTGAAGTGAACCTGAGTGTTGGTTTATTCCCAAAACACCCCGAGATAAAAGAGTTTGTCACCTTTGTGATACTAAGAGGGTTGAAGATGCAAAACACTTCTCTTAGATTGTCAGACTCTCACTCATACCATTATCATTTCCAAAACATTTTCCACACTACCAACCTTTTTGACTTGCTAAGTCAGAGAAACTATAGTGGTCGTGGAGCACCTCTTTCCCTACTATCACAATTATTTTTTATCATAAAAGTAAAATACTAAAGAATCAAAATTAATCTCTTAAATTCTTAAGGTGTCATAAGCTGCATTGGTCTAAGTGGACATTAATCGTTATCCTCATCCTCATCATTTTAATTATATAATAATATTTTAAATCTTAATTTTAATAATAAATATTTGATTTTAAAGTTATTTTTAGTGAAGAAATTATGTATGAAATTTCCTTATTTGTGAGATAGGGGCGCACTTCCGTGAATGTACATACTCTACCTTTTTAGACTTGAACTTATTTCTTTGTAGAAGTAAACACATATCCTTAACCCGTATACCCACTTAATATTTTTAAATCAAATTTAACACACAAAACTACTAATAGCAGATTAAATCCATCTTAACTTTGGATATACCAAGAGCATAGAGGGATCAAATCTCTTTTCACTCAAAAAGAGGTTTTCACCTCAAGAGATTTGATGACTTCTTCCCCTTGGTAGATTCAGAGTTAAGATGGATGTTTATAATTATAGTTATTAGTTTTATTATTATTTTTAATTTTAATTTTTATGCTTTTTTTGTAAGCAAGTAGGATTTTTTATGTTATAAAAACTTTAAATACATCACACAACACAAGTCTAGAGATTTCTTATTGTGGAACCAAAATTTGAGCAGAGGAGTGAAGTGGAGGCCGAACGGTCTCCCACAAAACTTAGAGTCTGATTGTGAACATAGAAACAAAAAAAATTGGGAAGCCTAAAGCTAGAGCCATCTTCCCAAAACATAGAAACCATATGGCTTCCCAAAGAGTTCAAATACAATGCATAGGCCATGGGATGACATAGCTCAAAATTAACATTGTCAGAACTAGATAAACTAGAGCCAAAAAACAACAATTTTTTTATTTTTATGTTATTTAACCGAGTCAAAATGTTTTAATTAATATTTAAAATTATTAATTTTATTATTTTATATTATTTTATATTTTAATGTAATTTGACTCAGATAAAATATTTACATATCATACCAAGATAGAACATTACCAAGCTCTAAGAAGGATTAAATCTCTTTTCACTCTAAAAGAGGCTTGCATATCAAGAGGTTTGATCCCTCTTCATGCTTGGTAGATTGCAGTTAAGATGGATCTAGATTCATTTAATTATTAATTAATTATAAGTATTAATTGTTTTATTTTATTTTTAAAAATCCACTTAATTTTTATGTAATTTGACAAAGTCAAAATGTTTTAATTAATAATTATAATTGTTAATTTTCATTTTCATTTTAATTTGAATGAATCAAAATGTTTACATAACAAAATATGATAGGACATCACAACATCTCTTCAATGTCGGACTGGAAAGTGCTTCTAGATCCATCTTAAATCTAGATCTACCAAGAGCTTCTAGATCCATCTTAACTCTGGATCTACCAAGGACTCAGAGGGATCAAATATATTTTCACTCTAAAAGAGGTTTGCATCTCAAGAAATTTGATCCCTCTTCCCTTGGTAGATTTGGAGTTAAGATGGATATATGTTGGTTTAATTTCACCTTCAAATAGGCTATATTCCACATGAATACCATGAAATTATTTTTATTTAAAGTTTTTTTTTTTTAATTTTTGTTTTATTTTGATGGAGTAAAAATATTTTCACCTGGATTTTAAATAGGACATTACATTACATCTCTACCATATTGAACTAGAGAATTCCTTTTGCAACAATAATTTATTTTAATTATTTTAAACACAACATAATATACTAAATTTTAAACCTACAAAAGTTAAGTGATCTATTTCAACAATTTTAAACCCAATTTGAGATATTAGATTCACAACATTCTAATGATATTAAAAAAATATAATTATTCTGCTCAAATGACTCGTTTCAACAATTTTGAACACAATTTAATATACGAGATTCACAACATTTTAATGATATTAAAAAATCTAATTATTCTACTCATATGTAGAAATTATACAAGCATGTGTATATAAATGAATTCAATCCGATCTAACAATGTATTAAAGTTAGATACACAATCCTTCTACAAATCAATTGTGGAAATTAAACACAATCTCCAATCACATGAAGCAAAGAAAGAATCAAATCAAACCACAACATAGATAATTTCCTAGGGAAAGCTTGCTACTCAAAACCCCTCTATCTTCTATTGTATATTAACCATGGAATCATGAAACAATTACAATGCACTCTTCTCACAAGAGTCTCATGCACTCTGCTAACTGTCTCGCACTGTCCTGGACAAAACTGACCAACACTTAGCCAATTCTCAGCCTCTAAACAACCTTCCTTGCTTGCGCAATTCCTGATGAATGCAATCCCTATTATTTAGGAATTTTGGACTTATCATGGGAACTCCAATGGATGTCTGGTTGCATGCAAGCAACCTAATAATCACACAATTGATAGTTAACCTCCCTTTAACCTTTGTATCAACTAGGTCTCCACTGGAACTCACATGCATGCATCTATTAATAGTAAATCATCAGTTGCATGGAAAATCACTAATTTTGAATTAAATAATATTTAATTCACTTGATCTCTCACTATTGCAACAAACAGTTACAACTATTTCAATTGACTCTAACTCGCCTAACTCAGTTAATTGATTACACATGCATTAAACTAATGCACCAACTGCAATTAAAACTCCATAAATAATATAATTGCTCGGCATGCCTCACCAACCACCCTCAACTTGAAATACATGAGATAACTGAGTTTATCACACTCAGTTAACTGTTACAAGTGATCATGAGATGAGATTACATTTTATTGTCCAATTTAATTAAGGGAAAATTAAATTAGACATTGCACCAAATTAATTAATTAATTTGGCCCGCACTAATGTGTGCGCTACTAGGACCTCTTGGTCCCACACTAGTGTGTGTGCTTCAAATTCTTGATGGAATTCAACACTCCCTCTCAACAAGAAAGGGAATATGTGCCACCCCGATCCCGCCTCTATGGTATTCAAATTTTCTCCCAGTGAGTACCTTCGTCAGAATATCTGCTTCTTGATCTTCTACGGGAATGTACTGGAGTAACATTATGTGCCTACGAACAAAATATCTGAGATGGTGGTACCAGATTTCTATGTGCTTGGACCTATCATGAAACATTGAATTAACCAAGATTTTAATCAGCTATGGTTATCACAATGTATCACTATTGGATCCATATGAGAACCAAACAAACCATCCAAGATCTTTCTCATCTAGTTGGCCTCACATGCAGCTTGAATTGCTGCCATGTACTCTGCCTCGACTGAACTGAGTACCACAGATCACTGCTTCCTGCTGTACCAAGAAACTGTTGTCGATCCTATGCTGAAGATCCCTCCTAATGTGCTTTTTATGTCTTATGGACTACTTGCCCAATCTTCATCTGTGAAGCCTTGAAGATTCACTCCCTCTATCCGTCTGTACCATAATCCATACTCTGTAGTGCCCCTAAGACATCTAAAGACATGATTCCCCGCCTTCCAAAAAAGCTTGGTCAGATTAATGATAAATTGACTTAGATAGTTAACTACATAGCTAATGTTTGGTCTGGTGTTCACCAAGTACATGAGTGAACCTACTAATTTCTTGTAGACAGTAACATCCACTACTTCTCCTGAAGTAGAATCATCTTTCCTCTAATTTCCTGGAAGACGAGTGTCCATGGGTTTAAATCTCTCTATGTGAAACTTAGCCAGTATCTCTTTGTCACAATTGCCTTGAGAAACAAAAAGTTCATCATCCCACTGCCATACTTCCAAGACAAGGAAATAGTGAAGGAGTCCCGTGTCCTTCATTTCAAACTCCCTTACAAGATCCTTCTTGCATGATTTTATCAGCTGCTCATCATCTCTAAAAATTAGATCATCAACATAAAGTACAATAATCAAGAGCTTACCATCAACCACAATCTAGTACAGGTTTGCATTAGCTTCACTTTTTGTGAAGCCCAACCCAGTGAAATAGCCATCAATCTGAGTGTACCAAGCACGAGGTGCTTACTTCAGCCCATACAGTGCTCTCTTGAGTCGAAACACATGCAACTCACTGTCAAAGATCTTGAAACCTTATGGCTACTCTATGTACACTTCCTCCTCAATAACTCCAATGAGAAACACAATTTTCACATCCATCGGATGAATGCACCACCCCATCTGTGCTGAGAGTGCAAGGATAGATCCAATGGAAGATTACTTCGTGACTGATGTGAAAGTCTCATCATAGTTGATCCCCTCAACTTGTGAGAATCCCCGAGCTGCAAATCTGGCCTTGTACTTCTCCACACTCCCATCAGCAACTTGCTTCACCTTATAGATCCATCTAGATCCAACCATTGATTTTCCGACTGGTCTTGGGAAAATCTCCCATGCACTGTTCTTAACGATGGAGTCATACTCTACCATAGCATCAACCCATGTTGGTTGATGCATTGCTTCCTGAAAGGAAGATGGTTCTATCACAATACACTTTCTCATAAAAACCTTGTATCCAGTAAACATGTCTGGAGACTATCTCTGTCTGTGCAGTGAATTAGGGGCTCCTACATTCTCTGTTGCATCAAGTCTCAATCTATTAGCTTTAGTGGTGCGCCTTCTACCATTTCTAGTGGGTGGCTCTGCATGAGTTTTTTCTTCCACTCCATGATCCTCCGCATGTGGTTGCTCCACATCTTTAGGTTCATTATTTGGAACCAAGAGTTCCTCCTCTGCATGAAAATTCAACTCCCTCTCAAGGGACAATCTCATGGAATTCTCCTCATCAAATTTTATATCCCGTCGCACAACAGTCATTCTATTGTTTGGAAAATACACCTGATAGTTGTGGGGAGTTTCAGTGTACCCCATAAATATCCCAATCTCAACCGTTGGTTCCAGCTTCTTCCAGGCGTCTTTGGTCATATGCACATAAAAAGATGAGCCAAAAGTCTTAAAATGTGAACATTAGGTTTCTTACCAGTAAAAGCCTCTTCTGGTATACTCATGCCAAGTATTCGATGAGGAAAATGGTTTTTCACAAATACCGTTGTGTTGCATGCCTTTGCCCACATATGCAATGGTAGGCCCTGATCATGCAACATCTCTTGTGATGCACCCACAATTGTTTTGTTCTTTTTTTCTGCGACCCCATTTTGCTATGGATTATGAGGTGCAATCAAATCTCTCCGAATTCCTTCTTTGCTACAAATTTCTTAAATTCATTGTAGATGTACTCACCACCATTATCGCTCCTAAGAGCCTTCACATGCTTCCCCATGTCTTTCTCCACCAATTATTTGAACTCAAGAAACTTTGAGAACGTTTGATATTTCTTCTGCATGAAGTAGATCCAGCACTTTCGAGAAAATTCATCAACAAATATCACATAGTACTTATGCTTTGCGATCGAAGCAGTAGAGAATGGTCCACACACATTTGAGTGAACACTCTCAAGGATCTCTGAGGCTCGATTCTCCTTCTCATGAAAAGTGGCCTTTACATAATTCCCCATAGTACATCCCTTTCATGTGTCTAACTACGCAAGAGTACCCTTGGGAGGAACCGTAGAAATCTGATGCATGACCTTCAAGGCTCCATGGTGAAGATGGCCCAATATCCTATGCCATAACTAGCCCTCATCCCGGCTCACCACTTTGTTCGCCTTACCCATCAATGTTGCGTAGCCATCTACATCAATTTTATAGAGATTCTTAACTCAAATCCCAATATTCTTGGCTTGTCCTATTGTCTTTAGTCGAGGAAATATTTTCCCTCTATCCTCCAACATTGCAACTGAGATCAAATTTTTCTTCAAGGCTGGTACACGCATTACATCTTTTAATTGAAAGGATTTACTTAACTATCTATGGAAGGTAATTGTACTAATCCTGGTAGCACTATACCGTCCGTCATCACCCATTTCGATATGCATCTGGAGGTCCTTCTCCTCCAATCTACTGAAAAGTTCTTTATCTCCCGTTATGTGAAAGGATGCACCACTATCCAAGTACCACACCAATCCCATTGCAGTTGACAACATGCATGCCATGAGTGAGAATTCAAGCTCAAATTACGAGGCCAAAGCCTCACCAAATGTCGATCCTAAAGCCTTCTTGTTCTTCTTCTTATGTGGGCAATTTGTGGCATAATGTCTATGCTTATGACAGTGAAAACAATTCACTCTAGAAATATCGCGGTTCTTGCCATCTTTACCAGACTCGGATTTGGAATGGAATTTCTTTTCTTTCCCCTTCTTCGCCTTGGCAGCCAAAGCACAATATTCTTCATCATCATTCTTAGATGAAGATCTATCCATGATATTCCGCCTGAATTCTTCTTGTGCCAAATCTGACCAAAGTCGTTCCCAATCTGGCAGCTTTTCCCTTCCATTGACAGAGTCCTGATAACTATGCCAACTCTTGAGAAGTCCTAGAAGAGCTAGGCTCACCAAGTCATCATCCGTGACAGTAATTCCTACACTTCCAAGCTGATCTCGACATTGGACAAACTTTGTTAAATATATCGGAATAGTATCGCCTTTCTGCATTTTGATTTTCCTGAGCTTCTCCTTCAGTGCCAATTTTCTATGATCACTGCTGCTCTGAAACAAATCTGTTAAAGCCTTCCACATTTCATATGGAGTCACTTTGCCATGGAGACTTGAGAAAATGTGGTCTCGTACTCCCTCCAGTAAGATCCTTCTCGCCCTTGCAACCTTCTTTTTCCAAGCATCAAGATTTGCGGCATCTGTTGCAGTGAGTTTGGGAACATCATTATCAATGAGTTATTTCAACCCATTGTCCTCCAAAATAGCCTTCATCATGTCTTTCCATGCAATATAATTGGAACTGCCCTCGAGTGCATACTCCAATCTAAAACCATTGAAAGCCATTTCGATATTGATTCGCATGTCGCAGCAAGAATAATTTTGCAAATTCGAATTCTATTCAATCACAAACTCAACTTCTCCTCCACTATAGTGATTTCCTGTGCTCTGATGCCATGTAGAAATTATACAAACATGTGTATATCAATGCATTTAATCCGATCTAACATTGTACTAAAGCTAGATATTGAATCCTTCTACAAATCAATTGCGGAAATTAAACACAATTGTCAATCATATGAAGCAAAGAAAGAATCAAATCAAACCACAACACAGATAATTTCCTGGGGAAAGCTTGCTGCTAAAAACCCCTCTATCTTCTATTGTATATTAACCATGGAATCATGAAACAATTACAATGCACTCTTCTTACAAGAGTCTCGTGCACTCTGCTAACTGTCGCACATTGTCCTGGACAAAACTGACCAACACTTAGTCAATTCTCGGGCTCTAAACAACCTGCCTTGATTATGCAATTCTTGATTAATACAATCCCTATTCTTTAGGAATTTTGGCCTTCCTAAACTACACAAAGATTATGGGCACTCCAATGGATGTCTGGTTGCATGCAAGTAACCTACTAATCACACAACTAATAGTTAACCTCACTTTAATCTTTGTCTCAACTAGTTCTCCACTGGAACTGACATGTATGTAGTTATTAATAGTAAATCATCAGTTGCATGGCAGATCAGTGATTGTGAATTAAATAATATTTAATTCACTTGATCTCTCACTAGTGCAACAAATAGTTACAACTAGTTCAATTGACTTTAACTCACCTAACTAAGTTAACTGATTACACATGCATTAAACTAATACACCAACTGTAATTTGAACTCCATAACTAATAGAATTACTCTGCATGCCTCACCAACCACCCTCAACTCGAAATACATGAGCTAATTGAGTTTATCACATTCAATTAACTGTTACAAGTGATCATGAGATAAGATTACATTTTATTGTCCAATTTAATTAAGGGAAAATTAAATTAGACACTGCACCAAATTAATTAATTAATTTGACCCGCACTAGTGTGTGTTGCTAGAAACTACTGGTCCCACACTAGTACCTGTGCTGCAATTTCTTGTTAGACTTCAACACAATACTCCAATAATGTTCAAAAATATTTAATTATTCTACTTTTTCATTGTTAATATAAATATATGTATATGTTATTAACTATTATCATTATAATCAATTATTTATTTAAATTATTATTTTTATAAATGAATAAATAAAATTTAAAATAATTTTTATAAATAAAAAAATAAAATAAAAAAATAAATGATTAAGTAGAATTAAATTATTTTTTGTTCTTCAATGCGACCATATTTAATATGTTATTCAATGCAACTAAAATTTTAGATTTAATACGGACAAATAGTGATAGTCTTCTAAACTTCCTATGATAACGTGTATGATAACCTGGAGTACAAACATAAATCTATTTAGAAATGTCATGTGAGTAAATTTTGTTCAATTTGTGAGTTGGTGTCAATCCAAAACCATCATTATATTGATTTTAATTTTGAAAATATATTTGAAATCTTATAGACATATCATTTTTTTATTAACTCTTGAGCGTCATTTCTAGGAGTAATTTAGAATCAAGTTCAAGAAACTTGATGTATGTATGGCGTGAGTAAAGGCCATGGCATAGAGATATTGAATTTGATGGGCAAATTGTTTGTTATTAGGTAATTTGTTTGTCAAATACGCTCTGGAATTTTTAAAAAAACTGTCAATTTTTTTATATTGAAACTATAGAAACCAATAAGAAAGTGTTAAAACTAACAGGGAGATTTGTTTTGAAATTCATCATGGCTAGGCACTTTAATTGCTTTGCAGTTATGAAAAGCTTATTTATTACTCTTCACCCCTAATCCTGAAAAGCTTATTTATTAAGCTTCACCCCAAATCATCGTTGGCCTATAAACCTATATACATCCGTATGAGTTGCAAAGGGCCACGACCATAATATTCCTCCGTGGATGCGCATGGATATTTTGTTTTGCCAGAATCACAGTAATTGTTTTTGTTTATCTCCTTAATATATCACACATCTGTCAATTAATTAGACAAAAAATTTAACTAATTTTCTTATATATATCTCCATTTCATCCGTAACATATATACCATGTATAAAGTCAAAAAGAAGAAGTAAATGATTTATTTGATATTAGGCACTTCGATTTTTTTACGACTCACACTTCAACTTTTTGCTGTTTTTTTGCTTTGTAATCCTGAAAAGCCTATTTACTAGCAATTTCTCATTAAAAGAAGCAAAAAGATACAGAAGGTTTCGCTATGCCAATGGACAGCAGCACAGTACAGTAAAGCGCAGGTATGGGCGCCGATGACATGATCTTGTATGCGGTTTTCAAAGAGGTCACCAAGTGTCAAATTTTAACAAGATAGAAAGGCAAATCTGGAACAGAGATGGAGCACAGAGATTGGCTGGAATGAACAGTGTTTCTCAATCAATCCCATAAAAAAACACCTTTGATGTCATTACGGTTCACCCCTACATAAAAAGCCTATTTAGTAAGGCCCACACTTCAACATTTTCCTGTGTGTCTTTTTGCTTTGCTGTCACGAAAAGCCTATTTATTAGGCTTCACCCCAATCATCCTCCCCGCTTCCGATAACCTATCTGTATCTCAGATCACTATAAGCCACTGGATTGCGTTCATTATATTGGGAATAATTTGGGTAAAGTGGTGTGCAGCATTCAGAATATAAACTGTGGAAGGTGGAATATCATGGGTAGAACTAGAACTCGCTCCCGTACAGAGACGAAGTTAAAGAAGGGCCCTTGGACGCCTGAGGAGGACAGAATGCTGGTGAACTACATTCACAACAATGGGCCGCGCAGTTGGCCTGCTCTTCCCAAACTTGCTGGTGCGTATTATATATTCTTGCTGGTATGTAATATATATCTTCCCAACTTGCTGGTATGTAATATATATCTGGTTTTGTAAGAAAATGGATTTTTTCTTTTTCTTTTTCTGACAAAATGTGAAGATCCAGGCCTTCGTCGTTGTGCTAAGAACTGTCGTCTAAGATGGACAAATTATCTGAGACCTGATATCAAGCGAGGCGCTTTTACACAACAAGAGGAGCGGACTATTATTCAGTTGCATGCAATTCTAGGTAACAGGTAACTCAACAAACATGCCAGATTAGCAATTATTCACACTGTATTTTATTAGGTTTGATTAATTTATTGTTCTACAGATGGTCTGCCATAGCCTCACATCTTCCAGGGAGAACAGACAACGACATCAAGAGCTTTTGGAGTACTCGTCTGAAAAAGCGTTTGTTGCAGATGGGACTCGATCCCAAGACCCATGCACCAATAGCAGACACTGGTCAAGAGAGGTCCCAGGCCTTGGCCCTCACAAGGCACAAGGCACAGTGGGGAAATGCAAGACTTGAAGCAGAGGCTAGGCTCTCCAGCATCACAACTCATGTCTTCTAATTCTATAGCTGGTTGCCACCCAAATAATGGTACACTGGAAACAAACACAGTGCCTATAGATCATCTACCCACTGATTATTTCTTACAGATCTGGAATTCAGAAGCTGGTAAGGCCTTCAGAAATGAGAGAAATCGTCCCAATGGAGGAGAGAATCCTGTTTTATCACCCGAAATTCCTTTCAGTTTAGTTTCTTCCCAAAATAGCTGTGATCAGTCCATGAACCCTAATGATAAAAATAAGGATATTAATGACTTCCAACAGTGCAATTCTGAATCATTTAATTGGCTGGGAGACTGTAATGTGAAAACCCCTGAAGAACTTTTGTGTTTTACTGATATGACCATGGGCCAGACAGAAGATATATGCCTCGCACACATTGTGCATTACACAGGTTTTCCAGGGCTTCTTCCAGGTCATTTCCCCAGCTTCAACAACAACAATAGCATTGACAGCACGATTACAGAATTGGGTACAGGTTTTCAGCAGCAGTGTTCTTGGGCATGGCCTCACTTATGTCAAGAACATGACAAGGACTGGTTGAGCAATATGTAGTTTATTTCTCATGCATAAGCACCTAGTTTATGTTATTCATATCATTCTGGTATTAATGTCAACAAAGGATTGAGGAAAAAGTCTGAGCTTATAGATCCAACTGAAAGCTTTTTAGGATAAGAGTCTGTGACTTGTGTGTTCAGTATGTCGTTTTTATTATTTCTTAATTGAATCTAATTGGTTTTATGCTCCCAAAAATTTGGCTTTTTTCATAATTCACTCTGCTATTAACCGCAACATTGAAGCTATGCATTATAATAATGTGGATCACAAAGGAATGTGGTGTATTTAGGGATTAGGGTGTCAGATTTTTTTATTTTTTTCAAAAATAGAAATGTATAGATGAAACTAATAGTGATATGTGGTTTTTTGGTTGGTGAAATCAACAAGACTACTGTTCATATTCATTGAGTATATGGTTTGCTATGTTCTCGGCCCAAGGAGTAGACTTCGCTTTTTTATGAGTCTAGGTTCTTGTTAAATCATAAGATATTGTATATCTAGCTTGCAGGTTGCTAGATACAATCTTCTTGTTATAATACATACATCTGCCATTTAATTTATATAGCTATATTAATAATATTTTTTATTTATAAACAAAATCCTAATTTCATTTTTTTTTAATGAAATTCTATTATTTTTGTTTTAGAAAGGGAGAAAAATGTTTTTAGAAAGGGAATCTGTTGTGGCAAAGGAACATTCAATTATATTTGTTTTAATTTGTAAGGTTTGTTTTAAAGGTTTTTTAAACAAGATTTTATATAATTATAAACACTTAATTTAATTTATAACTAAACATTTAAGTTGTTTTATTTATTTCATTTGAATGTTTCAAGATTTTTTAGGGTGCTTAATACATTTATATATTTAAAAATAATTTTTTATTATTATTATTATTATTATTATTTCTATTTAGAATTCTTCATGAATCTCTCAAAAAGGATAATACAACTACACAAAATGCATATTGAGAATATGCTACATGATTTCATTCAAAAATTTATTTTAAATATGAAAAAATCATAATCTTACTTGAAAATGTATGACTGAATTCCACTAAAAAGACCATTTCTTCTATAAGTTACATTAGGCCTAATCATAAATTCAAATGGCAAGACATAAAATTGTTACTAACCAACACCACAAGAGAGGAAAGATACTTTTGGTTTTAATGAAGTGCCATGGTAAGTTCCCCATAAATGTCTGAAATTAAGTTAATGGGTTTCTTCATACACTACTATAGTAAAGGGTTTTATTATTCTAGTGCAATTTTTATGGGACACACATAGGGATGTCAACTTGCATGTTACATTTGCTTTAGCTTTATTTTTGCATTGATGTTTCAATGCATGTTTCTTGCTCAACATTGGTTTAGCAATGCAAATTATAGTATAAGGAGATCTTTGCATTTAATTTGCATCTTGGTTGCAAAGATAATTTTGAAAATTAATATTTTAGAGTCAAGTTTTTGTGTTTTTTTTTATTGATTTGGAGTTGTTATGCATCGTCTTGGAAAACACTGTTACCGATGAAATAGGCAACTTGACCTCAAAACGGGAACTCTAGCCCAAAAAGACTCAAAAAACATGAAAAAATACCCAAAAAAAATAAAAATTGTATTCCAGAACGCACTTGGTTTTTTTTTAAGGTCAAATTTGAACATTTTATAAAATTATGCTAAAAACAAAATTGTTTCTTGAAAAAATGATTGAAAAAACACCCTCAAAACAAAACCAGTTGATGCTGGAATAATAATAATAAAAAAAAATAAAAATAAAAATAAAAAAAAAAATTGTCATATTTTTGACATTTTTAAAAATAGAAATAACATTTTTTAATTTTTAAAATTCAAACATAAAAAAAAACCTAAAATTTAAGAAAAAAAATAAATTTAAAAAATAAAAACATTTTAAAGCTTAAAATTTTAAAATATATAGAAATAAAAAAATAAAAATAAAAACTAAATAAAAATTTTAATTCAAACATTTAAAAAAACCTAAAATTAAAAAAAAAAACTTTATATAGAAATAAAATATATATATATATATATATATATATATATATATATATATATATATATATATATATATATATATAAAAGTTAAAAAAAGAAAGAAATTAAAAAAAAAAAAAATATAGAAATTAGATTAAAAAAAAAAATGTTTATTAAATTTAAAAAAAAAGATTTTAAATTTTCTAATAAAAAAATAAATTTAAAGAAATATATTAAATTTTAATAAATTTAAAACTTAAAAAAAAAAAAAACATTATTGAAATTAAAAGTAAAAATTTCAAAAATTAATTAAAAAATAAAAAATAAAAATAAAATACAATAAAAATATTAAATTTAAAAAATATATATTAAAAAAACAGAAATAGATTTTTAAAAAATAAATTAAATTTAAATTATAAAAAATAATATATATATATATATATATATATATATATATATATATATATATATATATATATATATATATATATATATATATATATATATATATATTTTACTAAATTAAAAAAAATGTTAATATTAAAATAAAAAATTAAATTTAAGAAAAAAAAATATTAAATTTTAATAAATAAATGAATAAATAAACAAATTTTGAAATAAAAAAAATAAATTTTAAATATAAAGGAAAAAATAAAAAAATAAAACATTGTTAAAATAAAAAGTTAAAAAAATTTAAAAATCAATCAATATTGAAAATTTGAAAAAAATAAATTAAAAAAATATATATTAAATAAAAAACAAATTAATTTGAAAATACTAAGTTTAATATATATATATATATATAATTTTAAATACACCATTTTAATTGAAATAAAAAATATATATATAAATTTTTTGTAATTAAAAAAATAATAATAATAAAATTTAAAAAAAAAAATATTAAATTCAAATAAATTAAAAAAAAAAAACAAATTTTACTAAATTTTAAAAAATTAAATGAAAAAACTAAACATAAAATTTACTTAAAAAAAAAAATTAAAAAAAAAATAAATCAATTAAATTAAAAAAAAAAAACAAAACAAAATTTAATAAAAATTATTAGCAAAATTTAGGAAAACAAAATTAAAAACAAAAAAAAAATGAATAAAATTAAAAAATAAAATAAAATAAAATAAAAAAACAAAACAAATTAAAACAAATTAAATTTCAAATATAATTATAAAAAAAAAAAAAAAAAATCAAATTAAAAAAAAAAAATATATTAAAAAAAAAAAAATTGATCTTGGTGGCGTCGCCAATCAGCCTCCTGCCCAGGTGGCCGCGGAGGCTGCCCGCTGGTTGGGAGGCCAATTCCGAGAATCGGTCTCCTGTGGCGGGAGGGCGATTCCCAGAATCAGCCTCAGGGCGATTCCCAGAATCGGCCTCTTGTCGCGGGAGGGAGATTCACAAAATCAGCCTCAGGGCGATTCCCATAATCGGCCTCAGGGCGATTCCCGGAATCAGACTCTCGTCGCGGGAGGGCGATTCCCGGAACCGGCCTCCCGCAGCGGGAGGGTGATTCCCTGAATCAACCTCCCGCGGCGGGAGGGCAATGCCCGGAATCAGCTTCCTGCCGAGGTAGCGATGGAGGCCGGCCTCCGCCGCCACTTGGGCGGGAGGCCGATTGGAGGCGCCACCACGATCAAAAAATTCCTTTTCTTTTTTTTTTTTAATTTTAAATTTTAATTTTTTTTTTTTAATTTTTAATTTTTTTTTTTAAATTCAAAAAATTTAAAATTATTTTTTTTTAATTCAAATTTTTTATTTTAAATTTAATTTGTTTTATTTATTTATTTTTATTTTTAAATTTAATATTTTAGATTAATTATTTTCTAAAATTTAAAATTTATTTATTAAATTTATTAAATTTTAATTTAATTTATTATTATTTTTTTTAATCTTTTAGTTTATTTAGCTTTTCATTTTTAAAATTTATAAATTGTTTCATTTAAAAAAGAACAGTAAATTTATGGATATTTGTTTTTTAATTATTTGTACGTGGTTTTTTTCATTTTTTTTGTTTTTAAATGATAGTTTTTTTTATTTTAATTTTCTTTTTCAATTTTCAATTTTGTTTTTTTTTTTTTTTTAATTTGTTTTTTTTTGTTAATTTTAAAATTTGTATTTTTGTCCCGGATGCGGGTGGAATTGGAGATTAATGGTGTGCAGGGGGGCACATGGGTTGGCGCGTGGCTCACCACCACCGCCACCCACCCTCGCAAGCATATGAACTTAAATGCCACTGTCCGGCACTTAAATGCGGATCCAGGGGAGCCCTTTCCCCGATACCAAACCATTTCTACGTTTGCGATGGAGGATTCTGGAAATTGCTTGTATGTTCAGCCCTACAGCGCTTGTTGTTCCCCTGCTGCAGCTGAGCGCAGCTCACGCACCAGCACGGGGTCTCGTTGCGTTCTCAATTGCTGTATTGATATTCTGCCCGGCTTCCACTTCTCGAACAGTGCCTCCTGCAAACTTCAGCGCTCGTCCTCCTTCGATTCCTGTCAATAGCAAGTCCATATCGCTCAATCCATGCCTCGCTTACGCCCGAGAATGCGTTGCAGGCGAGCGGGTGCCATTAGGCGCGCCATAAACAGGTCCTCTCCTTCCAATTCCGATTCCTCGTCGTATTCTTCAGAATTTGGTCCTGTGCGTATTCCTGCTCCGCGAAGAGGCCGTGGCAGAGGCCGGAATCGGTTTAATCCTGCTGGGCACTTCCGCTTGTCCTCTCGAGCTCACTCCCACCATGCCCGCTTTCATTTCCCCTGTAGCGTCAACAATACTTCTCTCCTGGCTACGGTAACTATTGACCTTCGGGCTACCCCCTCTGATCAGGCTACTTCGGACCAGGTTCGTGCCGCCTCGGTGGCTTCTCTGGAGCCCACTGCGGGGGCAGAGCATCGCAATCTTCAGGCGGACATTCAGCAGAATGTCTCTTCTCCGGACAAAGCTGCCAACTTGGACTTTGAGGTAAATCCTTCGGCTCCACCTGATGGGGAACAAGCGC
Source organism: Pinus albicaulis (assembly GCA_034641835.2). Lineage (NCBI taxonomy): Eukaryota > Viridiplantae > Streptophyta > Pinopsida > Pinales > Pinaceae > Pinus > Pinus albicaulis. Next base: position 1,701,553,008 of record CM076581.1, on the reverse strand, counting down.
GCCATGGTGCTCCACCTCCTGTTGATGAGGACCCCTACAATTTTGGATGTCTCATTGTCGAGGAAGATCCTCCCTCTGCTCAGTAACAATGGTTCCTGGTCAGCGCTTCCGCATTTTGGTTTTCGTCGATCCGAAGGTGTCTTTCTACAGTCCTTTGTTAATGCTTATTTCTGCTACTACTCTTATGGGTTTCTTTTTGGTTTATGGATGGTCTCCCCTGCGTGGGAACTACACTCTGCTATATGTCCAGGTCAAGGCTTTTGTCACAGGTTATAATACTGTCATTTTTGTTTATGCTATGATACGGAATTGTAACAATCTGGCTACTATGGCCTACTCCACAGGAGTCTTGCTTTTCAGGTCTGTTCAAAATTCTGTCATAGATGTCAAACACTCGTTAGGAACAGACAGTCTTACTGTTTTACAAAGTTTTCAGAGTCTACATCCAAAATGTTGTGATGATCATTGTCCAGTTTGTAAAGCGAGAATGCTGCATCAATGGGCTGGAATTCTCGAGGCTTCGGTCTCTATGTAACATTATTTTTGTATCAATATAGAAGTAGCCATATTCAGAAAAAAAAATAAAAAAAAATTGTATTTTTGTTTTCTTATTATTATTATTATTTTAATTTAAAATTTAAAATTTAATTTTTTTCTTTTTTGTATTTTATTTTTTTTTATCTAAATTTTAATTTTGTAATTTAAATTATTTTTAAATTTTCTATTAAATTTTTTTTTTTTTAATTATATGGTTTTTTTTTAATAACTTAGAAAAAAATGTTTTTGATGTTTTTTTTTTGGTTAATTTTTGTTTTTTTTTCTTTAAATTATGTGTTTTCTTTCAAATTTTGCCATTTTTTTATATAATTTTCGAATATTTTTGTTTGTTTGTTTGTTTGTTTTTTGTTTTTTTACGAGGTTAATTTTTTTTTTTACATTTTTATTGTTTTTATATATATTTTTTTATCTAAGTTTTGTGTTTTATTACCAACATGAAAATCACCACTCTAAAAAAAAAGGTTGATGCTGCATCAATACGTTTCAAAATTAGCATGAAAATCACCGCTCTAAAAAAAAAAAAAAGTTGATGCTGCATCAATACGTTTCAAAATTAGCATGAAAATCACTAACATTTTAAAACAAATATTCATACTTCATAAATAAAAATATTAGAGTGTCAAAAATGTGCTCAAAAAAAAAAATGTGATTCTACATCACCACTCTTCAAAATCGGATGCTTTTTATGCTGCCAAAAAAAAGTAGGTAACAATGCGGTTACCTATTTCATCGATAACAGTGTTGGAATTGTTATGCATCGTCTTGGTGTCATTAAGAGTCATCTTAATATCATCTTGGGATGATAAGCTAGTTTATTAGTGTTGTATTACATCAAGATATGGAATTTTTGCATCATGTTTGTGTGTTCTAAGCGTCCATATTACTTCATTTATGCATCATTTTAGCATCATGTTTGTGGCATATTTTGTTGGAAATGTTGTCATTGATGGCAAAGGAGATAAAAAAAAAAGGGAGCACCTGAAACCGCAACAAAGCAATGAGGTAGCAGAGACAAGCAGTGGATTAGTGGGCTCAAAACTGCATAGGCTGCATAGGACTGCAGAACAGAGGAGAAGGGCCAATCGATTGAAGATCTGGCCACTAGAAAGTTGTAAGCACTCCACTGTATAATGAAGATTTGTTTCAGCATTAACGTGCATTTGTCAAGTTGAGTTCTGTGTGAATTATGTCTTGAGAATCTGCTTGTATGTTCAGTAATGAGAATGTGTTCCTGATGAATCCTTGTGACCAATACGAACCTCTGTGACTGGGTTATGTGTGGATACGCCGTTGAACCCTCAGTAGAGCACAAATTGACTATGTGGAATGTATGAGCTGTGTGAGCTCTGTGTAATTAGATTTATTGTGATCCTACGTGGGATTGGAATAAATTGATGTTACTGAAAGTCATTGATTATGCTTAGCCATACCTGTAGTTACCAACATGGTAAATTGTGGTGGAAGATTGTGTTGAAAGGCTTCGCCTCTGTCTTTAGAAACTTGTATAGAAGTTTAACTGGATGCTCCGTGCTCCAGAACCAAGGCGATAATATGGTGTAATTGCATAAACTCCTGAAGGCTCGTAGCTATACACCTCTGTGTATTGGCACAATTCCCGTTGTATGCTTTTGTGTAAGTATGGAAGGTCTAACGATACCGTGGTATTGATTAGTCTATGAGTCTCGGTGTTCACTGTATGATAGAACCATTTTAAATAATAAAGGCAGAACCTTGTACGAGACCGGAACCCTGCGTAGAAGAGCAGAACCGAGACCGGGTGAACAGTGAAGGCGGTTTCCAGGTTTCATCGCACCGCTTTTGCGGAGCGAGCGGTATTTTCAAATTTGGAGTGATTCCATTGAGTGTTCGACATGTGGCATCAGGCGAAGTTCCAAAACCGCCGTTTAATGCGCGCCATTGCGCATTAACCATCGACCAAAGACGCGGAGCGATATTGACACAAGCCGTCGATCTTGAGGGAAGCGATCTGACGGTGATCATATTGGGAAGATGCGCGAAGGGTAACTTAAGGTACGGGCGTGTGTATTTGATTGATTTCGTCGATTGTATGGTGGGGCCCATGCATACGAATGTGTTGATTATTGTTAAGATTTGCGGATTTATTAATCTTTGGGGTCATAGTTATAAGGTTCGAACATTTAGTTATGAGGTGTGAAGGAAGCCCCCGAAATGAAATAATAACTGTCGGGTTTATTTAAATATCAAAGGTATTGGGTCACATGAGGGTTGTCTATTATATCAGTTGGTACTAAGCCCGTCAACACATTTCTTAATCTAATTCTATGAATTCGATAATTGAACCTGAAGGAAGGATCAAGAAGGCTCCCTTATTGAATTAATAGAACGAACCAAGATATTGAACTATTCGAATTATGGGTTGGTTGGGCAAAGAACTTTGAATGTATTTCACACAGAGGTTGAAATTTATTATAAACGTTGAAGGTTGACCCGAATTCTTATAAGTACATTGATAAAGATTCAGCATGCAAAGGTGGCCACTGCAGAAATTAAAAGTATTGAAATTTCCCAACAGTGATATTAAAAGACAGTTATATGTACAACTATTATACAACTGCAATGAAGAAGAGAGCCTACAAGAACGAAAAAGAGAGAAACAGCAGCAGAAAAGACAAATCAAGTCAAGCCAAAATCCAGAAAAGAAGCTAAGTGAAATTGAAGTGTGTAACTGAAAATCTGAATGTAAATGTTGTAATTAAATTTTTTATTGTTTGTGATGTATTGGCAAGTATCCTAAGGAAAAGAAAAATCCCACTGTAGCATGGAAATTTTTACATATCATTATAATTTTAAATTGAGTTGGATAAAGGAATGAGAAGACATAAGCCAAAGAGTCATGACTGTTCACTCAAAATTCCTTGTGAAATACAAACTATCATGTGAGGAACTCTATAAATAATATCAACTGGATATGCATAAGAGAGGTTAGAGAGAGTAAATATAGAGAAGGCAGAGTATAGAAGAGTGAGGCAAAGAAGATTAAGAAAAGAAGAGCAGAAAGAGAAGCTACAGAACAGAGCTGATATCTGAGGTAAATCAACAAACATTCAGTTTGATAAATTGAGGAAGTTGGAGCCTCCCTATCAAGTTGCAGCTTGATAGCTGTCAGTTGTAGCTGATTGAGGTTGGAGCCTCCTGTAGGTTGGTGCCTGCAGAAAAATAGTGGTGAGAGGGAGTTGGAGCTTGCCTTTGCATCACAATAATAATAAGATGTGGTTTTCTCCCTTTATGGGTTTCCACTTACATCTGCTGTCTCTATGTGTGTTTCTTATGTGTTGATGTAATTCTTTCAATCTGCTTAAATGTTTGTTGCTGTCAACATAAGTATGGTGTCACATTAATTTAATATTGGCTGCAACATTTTAAGCTTGTTCACATATTAAGCTATAAATAAGTTTGGTGAAAATTTTTAAAATTCCATGAATGTGTTAAACTGATTCACCCCCCCTCCCCCTCCCTTTCAGTTTAACTAAGGGTTCAACATATTTATCTATTTAGTGTTTATATTGTATCATATTGCAAGTTTTTTGCATCATATTAGCATCATAATGGTGTTATTTTAACATAATAATTTTCTATGACCCTCTAAATTTTATTACATGAAAAATATAAATGGTCATCTTGAAGTTCAAAACATGTGGTACAAAACCAATAATTTTTTATGTCCAATTCATCTAAAAGATGTGTCAATTTCAACCTCTAATTAGGGTTTGATGTTGGCCCAATGAATCCTACTTACCTTCAGTGGAACCCAAATTTTGCCCCATCTATAAAAAACTTTCCAACCTTTGAGAGCCATTGGATAAAGTTCAAGGGGTGATCTAAATGTCCCATAACAAGTTCACTTATTTTTGATATTATTTCAAAGTTAGGGCCTATCGTTTAAGCTTGTTGAACCTTGACTTGTCCCATTTTTCAAAGTTAAAATGAGGGTTCTTTAAACACCCTTTTCAAAAAAACCTTTGTTATTTGATAAAATTGGATCCTTGGGAACTTGGATTGAAACTTAAATTTAATTTTACATTCCATTTCAACCACACTCCGAATCACATTTATTTCCCATTCTTCCTTATTTTATCTCCTTTTCCATCCTCCACTTGTTTCTCCATTCCACACAATGCATTTGACTTTTATGTTGAGTAAAAAATTCCAATTCCCCATTCCACACTCTATCCCTTCACATCAATGCATAATGTATAGCACCAAGAGAGGACCCCTACTTCCACACCATTGTATACACCACACATATGATGTTGCATCTCATAGTACTTTATCACCCTACACTACCACACTCCATAGCATTATAGACAATGGTTCCTCTTCAAACACATCCTCTTTCCTCTTTGTTTTCCCTTGTACACACTTCTCTTCAGCATATGTGATATTAGCTTGGCCACCACAACCTACATTTCCACATCATCTTCATATGTAAAGTGTGACTGCCTAATTTTTTATCGATCCACTATACACCTTTTCCCGCATGAATTATGGTCAAGTTTTAAAACTATTGTGGTATCATTGGATGATAGACATCCTTTGGCCACCAACATTTCATTTATGAAATAAATGGTAGTAATTGTTTCACTTAACTACCCTCACATATCCTTTTAACCTTTCAAAGTTGGTGTTATTAGTATGTTAAGAAATGTAAGGATTTATTTAGGAAAAGAAAAAAAATAATTATTTGTGATACCACATTTAACACTCCAAATTATTAAGATATGTTTTATATGATGAAAGGCAAAAGAGCCTAATAATATATTAGCTTTGAATATTAATAATTAAAATCCATCACAAACTACAGATGGGTGACACAGAGTCATAAGAGGCTATGATTCCTAGGGGATATGATTCTACAAGAGAGGGGATAAAGGGGTTAGGCCAACTTATAATATTTTATTAAACCCATCTTGGAATTAGTTGGAAAAATTGGTCACCGAGCGAGCTTTGAGCCGAACCAAGCATCGGGCGAAATATGGTGGAAGTTACCTAAATAAAGTCGGATGGGTGGGAAAGGTTTTGTGTATGATTTTAATGGTTTCTAGCTATGTACTTCTATTAACCCGAGCCACTGCCTCAATGAACTATTGTAGTGATATTTATTAATGAAGTAGAAGATTGGAGGGTTGTTTCCATAAGATAGGATGCTTGTGTATGATGATGTTACTCGTTTAAAGTGTTGTATATGATGCTCATGTTTGGTTAATGAATGAAGTTTAATTGATGTGGAAGTGACAATATTATTACTGCTCTATATTGATGAAATTATGCATTTAATATAATATAGATATTAACACGGGTAATGAATTGTGAAACATAGTCTGGGTAAATTACCACTATGCTACATTAGGTAGTTGTGAAACACGTCAATACCACACGCTCGAGGGATTGTGGTGCACCCACCAAGCCAGCACGTAACTGTAAGATACCTTAGAGTTGTAACTGTCTGAGATCAATAAATACCATATCCCAAATGAGTATGTTACTATGTCAAAGAAATTTGAAATTATTGTGAGAAATTTTGTTAATAAAAATATAAAGAATGAGAAGATAATGTTAATGAAAAAGTCCCATATAAAATTTTGATAAATAACATTTAGATAAATCTTATTAAGAATTTGATTACTGTATATATAACTAAGTAATACTCAGTTAAATTAATTGAAATCTTATCCATTTAAATTTAACTTTTGCGAGTGACCAAATGAACTTTCATATAGTTGTGTGGAGGGAAAGTGTTCGAATTTTCAGATTTTGGTACTCATCCCTCTGGAACAATCGTGAAAAAAATAAAATATGGAAAGTTTTGTGTTTTAAACAGTAAAAGATAGTATGTAGTGTGATTTGAAAGTCTCGTCTACATTTTAAAGTTACACCTACGTACCACACTTGTTTCTCGTGGAATTTAATTTAATCAAATATTTCTGAAATGTTTGAAAGAACGTGAAGGTGATGAGCTATCACATCAAATCTAGTGTTCGGTTCAGATTGTCATTGTCATCGTACAAATGACAGCCATTACATTAATGGTTAATCACCATGACGTTATGCAGATGACGTAGGAAAGGTAAAATTTGAAGTCGGTCAAAGTAGGAAATATTTGAAGTTGGTCAAGGTGATTTTTCTATTTGTTGGGAAGAATAATTACTTTTTTAATGAGAAAATATATTATAATTTAGTTGTAAAATTAGCAGTGGGAAGTTTTTAGTAATGAGAAATTTTAATTTTAATTACTACAATATTTATGTTAAGAATATATTTTCAATGGATATCCATTATTTAGGGAAATAATGATTGTACAAACCAATCCCTCCCAAATTTTGTATCAGGGACTCAAGTCTATTACGCTTCCTCACTTATTAGGGACAATTATAGTTCCTCTTAACGACTGTTTCCACACCACCTTCGTTTCCACTGCCAACATTCTTCCAAGTGTTTTTGTTGCTGTGACATTGTTAGAACATAGCTCGCGTGCAAGGTCGGTTGTAAAGTGTGTGGGAGAAAAAATGTTAGCGATTGTCTCCGAGCAGAGGATATCGGCAAAGTGTTTGCTATAATGTCTAAGAGAAAGAATCACTAAGGATTTGTTAATGCATGCAAGAATGTTGACGAAATTCCCTAGCTAATTGGGTCTCCAAGGGTCGATAGATCTGGCCCATGAAGCCTGAATGTTGATTGGGATTTGGATAAGAATGGTAGTGGGGAATTGGATCCACAAAAATTCCCAATTTTTTTCAAGTCCATGTGAAGAAAATCCCTTTGCATTTTGGTTAGTGAAATTGATGTTGACCATGCTTGATTATGGTTAGTCATATTAACCATGATTGAACATGTTGACAATGGTTGAACATCATTGTAATTGTTTAACTATAGTTGACTATCATTGACTTTAGTTAATCATGGTTTGCCACATGCTTTATGGTGTTTGACCATGTAAACCATGGTTGACCCTGTTTCCTATGGTTTATTGTAGTTTCTTTGTAAGAGGCTAATAAGTTTAAATTCAAAAGGGTAAAATATGCATATCTTCATAAATTTTATTAGGATTTCTTATCCCACTAACAAGAATATTTTATAAATTAATTTAATATCTAACTTTATTTTTTTTAGTTAATTTTTCTACTTCCATTAATTCATATCGTTGGCACAATTGGAATTTATGTTAAAGGTGTTAATAGAAAAGGTGTTCCTATGTCATCTGAAGGCTTCTTGCTTACATGGTTTGATTCTTAGTTGGATGAGTGTCCAAACCTGAAAGTGATCATGGTTTGGGCATCTCTCATAGTGTGAAATTCCTACAATACACATCAAAAATCAATGTGGCACATTAGAATTCATTGATATGAATATTTGTTTACTCTTTGGAGGCACAAAGGAATTGAATTATATATGGTTGCAAACCAAAGAGGATATATTCTATTGCAAACTTCATTAAAAAAAATGCAAGCATTGGGGTTCGTACAAGGAGAATTTTCATGGTCTGGTAATAGACTACAACACTTGGTCATATGATTTGCTATATATGTGAAAATCTTGGCCACATGGCTAAAGGTTGCAAGTAACCCAGTTCCTTAAATAAATCTAGAGAAAAGAGGAGGTCATTCAAAGGAGACTAAACAATACGCCAAAAGGAGATGCATAGATCATAAGACATCCCACCAAAGTGTGGAAAAAGAAGAAAGTGCAACAAGTGGCCTCAATGAAAAATTGAAGTCAACATGGCATTAGGGGGAGCATATGGAAGCATGATGAGTTGTATAAAGGACCATTCAAAATTTAGCCATGGTAGAATCACGGTTTGTCCACTGTGCCTAAAGCACCAAATACAAGTCCGTTGGATAATAAGAAATGCATAAGCTTAGGGGGAACTTCTTAAGGAAATGAAGCGATGAGAAAAGAAGAATTCAATCAATGTTTATATTATAGTAGCAATCATGTAGTGTGAAATGCCTCAGTGGGAGAGAAACCCCAATACTTTTCCTTGAAGACATGGAAGCCAAGAATATGATCTTATGGTGCTTGTATTAATTATTGATTATATATTGTGCCTGACTGGAGCAATGGTATAAGAAGAATATATCCATCGGTGTGATAAAGTGGCATTTTTCATTTACATCTTATGGATAGATCAATGTTTTTCTTTTTGTGTTCTGGTTGTGTTGTGAATTTTTCTCTATGTGGTGGTTTGAATGGAGCTTTTAAGAGGACTACTAATGGTCAATGGGTTCATATATTTTGCGTTGAGTGGTCGTTGGAGAATACGTTCAGGAGGCCCAATGAGTAGATCTTAATGGATACATGCCAAAATTAGTTCCAAGTCTTTCAAGAGTGAATTAGAAATTTACTGAAGGTTTGTGGAAAATGTTAAATATTGTACCCTACCTATTTGATGTGCCTCTGAAGAAAAAAAATTCTAAAAGAAGGGGACTTAAATTTCATGGATCACCTAGTATTTTTTTGATATGAATGGAGGTTTCAAAGCAAGTTGAGGAAGTTCTATTAGACCTAGAGACATTAGAATGTGTTGTAAAGATTGCAAAAAGTATCTTCAAGAAGTTACCATATTATTTAAGTGCAAAGTGTGATGAAACATTAAGAACTTATATATAATAGGTTGCTTCAACTCTGTGAGATTTCCTAGGTTAAGATAAACTAACAATGATTTGCAATACAAGTTAGGTATGGGCATAAATACACCTTCATTTGATGTAAGCGATGACACAACTTGTGGAATGTATCAACAATTTATAGAAGATGCAACAAACTATGTTAGTCAGAATATGACTTAGCCAAAAGTTTTGGTTGTGTTGCTCCAGACATGTTCAAAAATTGGTGTTTTATGTATCGAGTGTTTTTCAATGGTCAACCACTATGGCCCTTTCATTATCTTAGAGATTTCAACTATCGGTTGGCAGTATGTTTTGTAGAAATATAAGTACATGAAATGATTTGTCATCTCTTGCTCTAAATAAAAATAAAAATAACTATAATGTAACCAAATGGAAGTATTGGTTGTAACAAAAAATTCCTGCTTTTTGGAGCCAATCATTAACTGTCTCCTGGATTTTTAAATATGATTGCACCTGTCTATCCTGAGTGACTATTGTTTCAAGGTCATTGATTTCTTCTTAGGTATGACGAGGACTGGAATAAGGTTGCAACATACTAAGCATGAATTTCAACTATGGACTTATGATCTGGAACGCATCCACCGAAACCATGTTTAGGGTGCATGTAATGGAACAAAATAGCATTCAAAAAAGAGGGAGGCATGATCAAAGAGAAGCTACACACTAATAGGAGATGAGAGCAATATTTATAGGGAGTGTCAGAGCCTCAAGTTGGGCGAGTTCTCGTAACGATCGCCAGTAGATGAGAGAGTCGAAAAACCTACGATGTGGTACAAATGTGCCAGAGTTGTGTGATGTTCGTGCAGACATAGTGGCAGACGCATTGTAGTGACGAGTTCCCATGTTAGGTTTAAGGCAACTCATGTTCGGTTAAAGGCGCGTGATGGGAAAGTTCAGTTAAATGCATTGGGTTAGGTGCGACTTGGTGGAAGTGTGCAATGAGCGTTGGGTGACCGAGCAGTGCGACGAGCATTGGGCGGCCGGGCGGTGCAATGGGCGAGCTCATGTAGACGATCGAGGGTGCCCACATGAGCAAATGTAGGTCGGACCATGACTTAGTGAAAATGGAAGGGGCACGCATTGGGCAGAAGACAAATCAGCTAGGCAGGCATGGGGCCAACCCGACCCATGGAGATGATCAAGGTGTTATCACTCTAATAATTCTAAAGTTGTGAGGTTTTTGATTTAAAGTCTAAGAACGTTAGAGGTAACCACAGAACAACTTTTAAACTCTAAGATCTAGCCTTCTTAGGGTTCAGAGAGGGCTCTCTATATAAGATTTAACTTTGTTTTAATTATCTAATATTAGGCTAGTTATGATGTGAAAATTGGTTTGGTTTGATTTGGTTTGGTGTGAAAAATCACTTAATGAGATGGATAGTGGGAGATCTGTTTGTCCATTTGGCTAAGGAGTCAAAATTCAAGCAGACAGAACTAGGATCAAGGTCAAAAAGTCAAATGTTTTCAGGGAAAGATAGACAAGTCTTTGAATATCTTGGAAGGCTGTTTGGTGAAGTGGTTTAATCGGGATAAAGAGCAATGAAGGATTCTTTAATCTGGATAAGAAAGGAGAAGACAGGGGTCATTCGAAAGAGGGAGAAATTAAGGGGTCACTACTCTGGAAATCAACAGAAAACATAGAAATGATAAACAATTAAAGACAGGGTACTTTTAACAAACCCTGTAATAATACTCTTGATTTATCATTCAAATTTGGAAGACATCTATGGATGCATGTAAACATAAGAAGATAAACAAATACAGTAGAAAGTACTTCACTTCAATGGCTCATCACATGAATCTTGAAAGATGATGCAGTCTTCTACTCGAACTTGCAACAAAAATCCTTCAAGTACAACAAAAATGACTATAGAAATATTCAACAATTTATTCCACTATAATACTTCAAAAGATGAAGTATATATACAACAATGTTTACAAAATATCCTAGAATAATCATAGGATTTTTATAAGGAAATAAAATATCTATTACAAAAAAATAGTGATAGCTGCTTAACAACTTAGCAAGCTATCCTATTTCTCCAAATAAAATAGAAAATGCTGTTGTGGATTAGGTGCAACTGGTTGCCTTGGTGTCTTCTTTGCTGGCAATGATATTTCAAGTCTATTTTGAAATATTATCTTCTTATCTGATACTCTTTCATCTGATACTCTTTACCTCTGATACTCTTTAAACTTTGTCAAAATTTCCTTACTTCTGTAAAAATTATGTTTTTACTGTGCAAAAATCAGCAAACTGTTTTATCATTTTTTCTGCAATTTGACTTTTACAGTAAGTCAGTGAGTGATTACCAAGCTTCTTGATCATGAATTTTTATCTTTTTCAGCTTCCTAAAGTTCTCATATGCGTCAATGTATCTAGAAAATGTTGGTTTTATAACAAAATGTGTTTTATCTCATGTTGAAGATAAAACAAGTCTTCAAAACTTCTGTGTAAAACCTTCCTTGTAAGAATTCCTTGTCCTTCTGTTTTGTCAACATGATCTTTGTCATAATCTCTAATATTTTTGTTGTAGTCCTCATGTGGCATGAGTTTATCATTAATGACTAGAATGTTAGGCAAACCTCTTTTCCTCAAATTTTCAAACTTAACCATAAACTTGGTTATGGCTATGTTCATGTTTTCACATTTTTCTTCTAACTGCTTCATTAAATTATTTTTTGAAATGACTTTCCTTATCTCAAGGATTGTCTCTATTCTATCAGTAATTTCTATCTCTTCAAGTTCTTGCTTGTTCTTTCTATTGAGAAATTTGATTAATTCTATGGCCTGTTCTGGTTTGTCACCTAGCTCATCTTTTGTTTTCTGAATTTCTGCTTCGGTTTCCTTTCGTAAATCCCTCTGCTCATATATTACTTGGATTGATGGCCAAACATCATTGATGGATTCAATTATTTTACTCCATAAGTGATTCTTCACATAATATATTGGCTCTTTCAAGGTTAAATCCTTTTGTAGATTCTTCAAGTCAACATTTAACCTGTTACCCCTTTGTTCATGAGTTTTGGCATTGATTTGGGCTAGCTTCTTAGTATCTTCAAGATTATCAATCACTTTCTTCAATATGTTGATCTCATTGGTTTGAAGTGAAATTTCCTCCACGACTTTAACTAATTTACTAGCCTCATCAGACTGTTGAGCTGTTGTGGTAGAGGATTCTGTGGCTGGAGTAGTGGATGAGGTTACTGGCACTGCAGTAGCTAGTGGTACTTTTGGTGCCAACTCTTCTGCCAGAGTTGAAGGCACAACTGTAGTAACCATGGGAATTACTGTAGGAGTTTCCTGTGATTTTGTAATTTCTGTTTCATGGACAAGTTTGTCCATTTGGATCTCCATCTCTTTTATCTGTCATGTTGATTGTAGAATCAATTTCATCATATTATCTTTCTGGTTTTCCTCTTGAACTATTTCTTTGGCTTGTGGATGTTCAGTTGGTGGAAGCTTGAGCTGTTTCCTCAATGCTTTAATATCAACATTATTTTTCTTCACTAACTCTTCTGTTTCTTTGACATTGGTAGGATCATATCCTACTTGAATAACCAAATCTTTTAAGGACTTAATCCTAAGATCTTCAGCATATGAAGAAGCCTTGTCCACTTTCATTTGATCTCTCATGTTTATTATTGTATTCTGGAGCTTGATGACACTCATATCCTTTGTAGTGATGGTAGAATATAGCATCTCATAATTTTTCCAGTGAAATTCAATTTGATCTAGTGCATGGATACTTTCTGTTGGCACTTCAAGATCAACTTTCTTGTAATCTTCCATTGTCTTCAGAGTCTTAATTGTTGGTTGAAGCACTGACATAATCAACTTATTATTTGAATAATCAAAAGCTGATAAAAGTTTATTCTGGATACCTGGTGTTTGCTTCAAATACTTAGAATAAATCTCATTTTTTATTTCTTCATTCTTTGCCTTAATCTGCTTATATTTCTCTCTGATATCAAGATCTTTTTCTTCTACTGTCTGTGAGGAGGATGCCTCCATACTCTGCTGCTTTTCAATTACCTGTGTGTTGGAATTATCAGGATGTTCTTTATTTAAAATCTCTGTTGTTGGCTCATTTTTAATGACTGTAGCTACATTTATATTTGTCTCTGGAACATCTGTATCTTCTACTTCTATGGTCACTTTTCCTTTATCAACAGAATTGAATTTAGGATTTTTATTGTATCTAAGTTTAAACCTATTTTTAGTTGTTGTATCAGCAGTGTAGGTACCTTCTTCTATGACTCTCTTAGTAGATTTCTCTCCTTGATTTTCAGTTTTGAAGGTGTGACAAGTATCACCATGTTTAACTGCTTCTACCAAGGTATTTTCTAGCCACTCTATTTGATTGACATATTATTCAATCTCTGGTTTTTTCTCATGAATATAAGGTGTCAGTTTGCACTTCACCCTCATTTTGCTTAATATTCCTTGTGGATCATAATTCCATGAGAAGCCTTCTTCAAATCTGTATTCAAGTAACTGTTTTACTGCTTCTTGTTCTGCATCTCTGTGATTATAAATAAAAGGTCCTACTTGATTCTTCATGTTGGAACACCTAATCCTACATGGGTAGGTGTGGAATTCGAAAAGTCACAATGGAGTCCAAGTGACCTTGGAATATGAAACCAAGAGTCACACAATTGTACTATAAATGTACATCTTTGTATAATGGAAAAAAAAGCCTCACGCTTATCCTTCATTGTGTTGAGTCTCTTGTGTGTGTGCTCATCTTCCTCATACACCATGTGTGTGCTTCAACATGGTGTTTAACATGGTATCAGAGCGGGCGATTTCTGGCCCTGCTCCACTTTGAGTGAGCCATTTGTGTTTATGGCCTATGCATATCTGCAAAAATTGTTGGTTTTTTTGTAGCACTCAAGTGTTTGTAGCAGTGTTTTTAAGGAGCAGCATTCAGTGATTTTGCAGCATTCAGAAGTTTTATATTGGAGAAGAGCAGCATTTAAAATCCCAGCATTCAGCGTTTGTTTTGAAGAAGAGCAGCAAGCAGCACTGCACATCTGAAGGTTTATTTTTTCTGCAATCTCTACATTTTAAATTCCGCATTTAAAGAGCTGCTGGAATTTGTTTAAATTGGGATTTCTGAAGAAGTCTATGAGTTTTTAGTGGAAAAGATTTATGAGCATTTTTAAATTCTGCATTTTTGAGCTGCTGAGAGGGTTTTTGAAGATAAATTTTGAGGTTTTATACTGCTGGAAATATTCTTCTGCTGCTGGGCTATTAGAAAAATCTCTGGATTTTATTGGCAAGTTCTACAAATTGCTTGTGTTTCAATGCTGGAAATTTTCACTGTTCTGCAATTTCTGCAAGCTTTACTCCTCTCTGCTGTTATATAAAAATAAAAATAAAAATTAAAATAAAAATAAAAATAAAAAAAACCCCTGCAACTATCCACTCCCTAAACTCTGCAATCAATCCTCAATCGATTCCCTACGTTCATACATATCACTCCCTCTCGGCCGCTCCACACTTCCACTTGCAAACTCCAATACGCGCCCTCCCTCCTTAACTCTACGCTATTACAATACGCAGCCTCCTCACACTCATTTTTTAATCAACACAACTCCTAAATCCCACCTGCACCTACCCCTCATCTGCTATACGCCTCTCTCATAACTCTGAGTTTTACCCAACGCCTATTCGACCTCCCTAATGCGCGCTTCATCTTTCAATCAACACCTTCCTTACTCTTACGCTCTGCCCCTCTTTACAAACCCCTTACACAACCCTTCCACCTGCTCCATATTTCCCTCCACTTAATCAATACCATATTGCTCTCCCGTCGTCCTGCTCGTAATTGTGCTGCCTCAATTCCACAGAACTAACACCTCTCTGCGGCTTCTCCCTTCCCAAAGCCTCCGCCCTCACGCACAGTAGCACTCTCCTCATTGCAATACGCCATTACAAAACGCTCCAAACGCCCTTCCCTGTCAGTCCACTTTCCACGGGCTATTAATTTCGTTTTGTAATTTTAAAATTTAAAATCTTTACAACCTCCACGCCCCGTCACTGTAGTTCTGCACGTTCCACAAACCCTTCGAACGCTTTGTATCTACCCACGATACCGCCCATTCAAATTTACAATACTGCCCCATTTAAATCAATAACGCCTCCCTTTCCCACGCCCTTTCGGGCCCCCCTCCCCCTCATTTTTAAATTCGAATTTTTTGTTGAAATTTAAAAAGAAAAAAAAATCGCTCGCCCTTATTTGAATTTGCCTTTTAATTTTTTAATATTCACCTTCCCATATTTTAAAATCCCTTCCCATTATTACAATTCATTTCCCATTTGTAATTAATTCCCCTCTCCATTTTTAATTCCTCCCATATAAATATTCCTCCCTTTGAATTCCCTTTCCCATTTTTTCTCATTAAATTATTTTTTAATTAATTTTCAATTAATTAAAAAAAATAAAAAATAAAAAATAAACAGCAGAGAGAGAGAGGAGAGAGAGGAAGAACATTGAAGAGAGAGACAAGAACAACAGAAATGAAATTGAGGAAATGGCATATGAGGAGCACATAGACTGAATACATAGAAGAAATTGATTTTTACATTATATGATTTGTGGCATTGATTTGAAGGGTGATTTTGTTAAAGAATTTCACATTTGAAGACAAGTTTGCCATCAGTTTTAAAACAGCTATTTGAAGAAGAGATTTCAGCTGCCTTAAAGGCCTCCTACACAAGTATTTTGCTGCACATTGTATTGTATTGCATTGTATTGTGAGTAGACATTGCTTCTTCATAGTTGCAATCAGTGAATTTGAGTTGTTAATGTAAGTCATTGTTGATTGCCCTCCATCATTTGAGGAGCACACTTTGTACTTTGACATTTCTATAAGCCATTTGTATTTGTTGTTGCATCACATTGTAAACGGGTGCATTTTCGGTTGAAGCCGACACCCTTTCATTTGTTTTGAGCCTAAGTTGTTGAAAATGGCCAAAATCAATGAGGCATTAATGTTGTTGGATGACCTCATTCATTCAAATGTTGATGACATGATAAAAATGAGCAAGGATGCTCTTTGCAAAATTCACAGTTGTTTGCAAGATGCACATGAAAAGATTGAGTTTTTGCAGTTGGAATCTCAGCTCCAACAAGACGAACTTCAGCGAAAGAGTCACCATTCTGAACCTGTTTCTGTTCAGAAGATTGTGAATGACTCTCATCATAAGAAATTCGATAAAGTTTCAGTTGATTCCCATTCAGTTCATTGCACAAGAGCAGATTTACATGCAGATGCAGCAACTCAGCCCGCACTTCTCAAGCCCATCATCAGACCTTGGGAAGAGCTTGTCCACAACAAGCACCGAACTGGTCTTGGATATGACAAGGATGTGTCCTTTCATATTCCAGACTACACAAAGCCCATCATATTTCAGAGTGCCGGATTCATGTATGACAGTTCACCTGCAGCTGTTCCAGATCCTGTTCCACTTCCACAACAGATTGAGAAATGCCAACACTGTGATCGAGTTGGCCATATGAAAGATCACTGTTTTGATCTTCATCCATGCAAGCACTGTGGTCGGCACACCCATTCTTCAGACAGATGCTTTAGACACAAGCCTCCTGCAAGAACCAAGATTCATCTTGGATGGATCGCTTCTTGGCAATGGGCATCAGCAGCCAAGAAGATGTTTACGACACATGTTAGAACTTGTTCACGCATATTGAGCAAACTTGCAGTTGAGTTTTCGCCATCATCTCACCTTGTCCCTGACAGGGGGGAAAATGGTGGTCATGTACAAACTTCGACGACAGATCAAGCGAGCCTGAGCCACAATCTCTCATTCCATGTTCAGAGTTGTAGCCAGCAGTTCAAGCGAGCCTGAGCCACAATTCGTCATTCCGGATCTACAGATGTAGCCAGAGATACGGATGCCCATGAGCATGCCTTCAGTTGGTGGATAACCTAAAACCATCATTTTCGGTTGGTGGATAACCTAAAACCATCATCTTTGGTTGGTGGATAACCTAAAACCATCATTTTCGGTTGGTGGATAACCTAAAACCATCATCTTTGGTTGGTGGACAACCTAAAACCATCACAGGTAGTAGACCTCCCTTCTTTTAGGTTGAAGGTCTCCCTTTTTTATGAGGGACAATTCCTCTAGCAGAAGCCTTCAGCTTCTTGCCAGTTTTGGAAGAGTTCCGGGAACTGCAACATGTTTTGCGTTCCAGTGTTTGTGGTCATCCTAAAACCACCTCTTTTTCCAACATTTTAGAGAGTTGATTCAGCCAAGTTTTTCCATGCATACTTTGCAGATTTGTATTACAACTCTTTTCTTGGACTCACACATACCCCTTGGGATTAAGGGGGGATGTTGGAACACCTAATCCTACATGGGTAGGTGTGGAATTCGAAAAGTCACAATGGAGTCCAAGTGACCTTGGAATATGAAACCAAGAGTCACACCATTGTACTATAAATGTACATCTTTGTATAATGGAAAAAAAAGCCTCACGCTTATCCTTCATTGTGTTGAGTCTCTTGTGTGTGTGCTCATCTTCCTCATACACCATGTGTGTGCTTCAACATGGTGTTTAACACTTCAAATTAAATTGGGTCTTATTTTTGGCTACTAGGAAGTTGATAGAATCTTAATTTAAGATTTTCCTGATATACTCCAAGGAAAAAATTCTCATTGGCACATATTTAGGAAGTTTATAGGGTAACATATTGGACCCAAAAACTCTGATTTCTCTATGTTTTTATATAAGAACCAATCTCCAGTTCTAGTGTGCTCTGATAGCTATAGAAATTTCTTTATTTCATCACTGATTCTTGGTTGTACTGTATTTGTTAACATGTTTATCAATGGATGAATAAATTAATCAGTAAACTTTGCATAACTGAACTCTGTGGATTCTTTTTTGATCAAATATGTCCAAAAGATGACTGAAAGTGGATTCTCTTCTATATCAAGCTTCTGAAGTGTTATTGTAAACTTGTCTGCTTGGAAATATAAGAACATATGGAAAAGAAAGGATGTATACCTAAATACTCCTTCAGTTGGTAGTTTGACAAGCTGATCATGGATATTATCAACTATGTATTCAACATAATTGAAAATGATAGAAGGAGGTTGTCTTTGTGTAAAGGTAGATAGGAAACCTTGGATTGAATCATATGTATATTCATCTGTAAAATACCCTAAGATAAAGGACACCATGGATATGAAATGCTTAGACCCTTCTAGAAATTTTGAAGTAGAGTAAGGAGGGTTGATTTGTGGAATTTCAACATGTAAAGGCATGAACACTTCAAAAATTTGGAACCTTTTGGAAAAATCAAGACCAATGTAAAGTTTCGTAAGTGCTTCTATTGATAAGGGAACTACATTGGGATCTGGTTTGATATGTAGCATTTGGTTTATTGACTCAGCAGTAATTATAAATAATACTTCTTTGTTTTCATTTACCACTGCTCTTTTTTCAAGTGAATAATAGGTCTGACACATCCTAATAACCTCTAGACATTGATGGGTGAGTGGAACAACATATTTGGGTAGGTTTGAATCCCAAATTTGGACTTCTTCAACTTGATCCAATGACAATTCATAACTCCAGCAGTGGAGGTCTAACAGATTAAATTCTAAAACTGGATCTGCTATTTTATAATCCACATCTGCTAAAGGTGTATGTTCAATGTCTACAACAGGAAGTTGTAGAGGATTTACAATAATTGCAGTCTTGGAATTTACTGCGAGATTTGATTTTGACATCTTTTAGACTTTCTAGATAACTAAAACTCTGTATTTGGACTTTTTTGGACTCTTCTGTAAGATTAGATTGTTTACAGAAGTGTTTTTTATTTTAACAGAGGTTCTTTGGATAAAAATAGGTAAAAACTAGCTTTTCCTTGGGTTTCAACCTTCAACTTTGACTTTAAACTGGACTTTAGACTCTTTATAGGTTTAGAAAATTATAAACAAGGGTTTGAATGATTTTTTCAGTAAATACTGGTATGAGATTTGTTCAAATTGGGCACAGAAAGATTGAGGTTACCTGCAAAGGATTTCTAGGCAAATTTGAAGTCTTATAAGGTCTGCAAAGGATAAATAAATTCAATTTTTCCTTAAAAAACCGTATGCAATATTGAAAATAGGGGTTTATCAAAGATTTCATAGTTTCTTTTCGGGCAACTACATGGTCTTCTTTGGGTAAATGGGCTTTACTGAGCTTAATTCCTTCATAAAACTCCTTTTTAACTGATAAATAGGTTGTTTTTTGTGAGGAATACTTGTTTGTGCGGGTATTTGATCCTTAAAATAGGTTCAGAGGTGTCAAACAGGTTCCTTGTGGCTTTTGACGGTCTCTGTAAGAAAACTGGACACTTCCAATAGACTTGATAGCAACTGTGGTGGCTTTTTCAGGTTCTCTGGACGTGGAACCAGTGTATCGGGACCTTTTTTTCTCAGTGGGAGGATAAATGCATACAAATAACGCAGAAAGGGCTTAATGGGTGAAATATGAAGGTTTATATGACGTTTTAGGCTTAATGCAGATTAACCTTAAATGCAAGTCATATCAAAATAGAGGGCAGTTTGGCGAGTGAAGACATAAAACCATAGGCGGTTATTGCATAGGTTTTGGGTGGTATATGGTATTGTAGGATCGAATGTGATCCAGTGATATTTGGCCATGTGGAGAAGAGATAAGGGCTCTAAACCACCCATTTTGCAAATGTTGAAATGAGTTTTGATCGTGCAGTTTGAAATGTGATATGTATTTGTGGTCATCAGATCTGAGAGCGTTCATGCGAACGGTGGGGATTAGTTTTGGAGTTGCTCGGCAATGGGACATGGGGCCCAAGATTTATATTATGCAGTGAGATAGATTTTAATTTTAAAAACGTATGTTTTTAATATAAAATCAATGCTTTATTATGATTGACGGGTTAATATTTATATGGTAAATAAAACATTTATGCATGTTTTAAATTCATTGGGGGTGGGATTATAATATAAGATATGTTTAACCTATGGGGATATAGCGGGGTTTATATTTTGTCACATGGGATAATATAAACCATAGGTTAACGTCAAATAAATGGGTTTTTTGGGATATTTAAATAATGGATTTAATAAATATATACGGGAAGGGGTTTTATAAGGGATTTAATACTTTAGGTTAAAATTTAATATGAAATGAAAATGTAATGAGATGAAAAATACATACATATAAACTAATTAAAATGTGTAAAATAGGAATTTAGCATAGAAATTATCCCATTTTGATATTTACATATAAACTTAGGATAAGATGTATTTTGTGGGTTTTTGAGTGTTTTTGGATGAAATGGAATTAATTAAGTATGAATTTTACTTTCACTAAGCAAGAAAGGTGTTTTACTTAGGAAAAGGGATTATAGTTTTGGAAAAGGGTGAATATCCTAAGGAATATGGATTTTCATGAAGAGAATCTAGTATTTTTAACCAATAAGTTATTAAGCCTTGGGTCTGGTCCCAACAGAGGTCAGAGAAATGCTCTGAGCCTCATTAACTGAAGGTTTAGAATACTGGATCATTGTGGGGGAAGGGAAATTAATAATTTACCTGATGATACTTTATTACATGTCTTGCACAACACTTTCTACCTACCCATCTTTATTATAACATTTTTACTTCATTTGCATGGGTGCATTTAAGCTTTAAACCCTAAATCCAATTTTATTTTAAAGAAATAAATATATCTAATTCTAACCTTATTTCATCCAAGGGCTTAGATTAAACTTTGAGCTCCTCATTTATTCTCTAACTATCTACTGATTTGTCAAGTTTAAACTGTTTGACATATCTTTATTCTCTATCTAAAACATGAAATTCAAAGCATGAAAAGTTAAGATTAAACTATGTAATTGATCATGGATTATGGAATTTTGAACAATCTGCACATAATCATTATTCTTACAGTAAATGTAAATAGTAGTGGCATTTTGACTTGCATCACTTTCATGTCTTATTCTTATTTTCATTTTTTTTTGGGGTCCATTTTTTTATTTATTTTTAATATTTTCTTTTTAAGTCCTTTAATATTTCTTTTAGGACCTTTACCCTCTTTTAATTTTTTATTATTTTCAAAATATTGGAAAACAACTTGCAGAAAGCAAGGTATGTACATATTTACAAGACTATCTAAGTCAATTAAAAAATTATAAACCCTATTATTATAGGACCCTAACACAAGGGACATGACCTTTGGAAAAATGAACAGGAATCAATGTGTATATATTGATGAAAGTTTCCATTCACTGGGTTATCAAATTCGTTCTAGTCATTTGAAGTGAATGAAGGGCGAACAATATATGAGCCTGCATGGCGGGCAAAACAAGTGAAGGAACTTGGGCTGCTGAACCGAGTCGTGTGCGTTCAGGAAAAACCGGGTCATGTACAGTTAGGTCGTTCGGGCATGAAGAATAGGTCGTGTTGATTCGGGTAGAGTTGGGCTGTATACACTCATGTCATTTAGGTGTGCAGAATGAGTCACGTGCAGCATTCAGAATATGTGTGCAGATTCGGGTCGAGTTGTTTCAGACACAATAGAGTTCGTGCAGGTTGAGTTGTGAGGGAGTTCAGGTCAGGTTGTTTGTGCAACGCTCAGGCTAGGTCATTTTCGTATATGGGTCATTTGTGCAACATTTAGGCCAAGTCATGCAGAACTCGTGTCGGGCAGGAACTGGTGTAGGGTAGGAACTCGAGTCATGTCATTCGAGTTGTGTAGAAGGACAGGTCAAGTCGTGTAGATACTCGAGTCGGTTGAGCAGTGCAACTTCAGGAATAAACAAAGTACTGTTGAATGGATATTGCGACAGGCTGAAACTTGGGGCTTCCATTGGTGTAGTGTGGAAAATTGGTGCGGACGGGAAGGAACCGCAGTGCGACAGGCACATGCTGCACGACTGTGGCAGGAAATTGGAAAAGTTGGGAAGACTAGTTAAGAAGGTTGTCCAAGGTTGTAAAATATTTGTACTTGTAAAATAACTTGCAAATTTTATAAAGTATATTGGGAAGACTTGTTTGGGATTTTCCCCTCCCTTCATGAATATGTGTAATTTATGTTAATGTTTTTTATGAAGTACAATTGATAAAAGTTAAATGAATGTATTTCCACTTCATTATTGAAGAAAGTGAACACTTAAAGGAAAATATTCTAAGTGTTGGTGATAGGCGTAGTCTGTGAACCGTAGTAGTAAGAAAATGAAAAGGTTGGTCAGTGCCACACACCACCCACAAGTGGAAAATGAGTCACCACTAGTGTGGGGGCATGACAGATGGTATCAAAGCTTGGTTCAGGGCGAGTTGAGCTGATTAAAGATGAAGCAGGAATACAACATCACTGGTTGTAGTTGGGATTGAAGCTGAAGCATTGCATAGTTGGTCACAGTTCGATATTAGGAAGTTAAGCAGTGGCAAGATAGTGGTCAGGGCCGAATTTGAATGATGGAAGAATGTTGGGAGATACTTGTGTAGACTTTGTAAATGTTGAAACACATGAAAGAATAAAGACCAAGGATTCGTAATGAAATTGAGGTCTTGGAAAAGATTGTGAAAAGGGATATTCTTCGACTTGGTTTAGCAATGGAGTAGGGTGAAGCCACCGATTGTGATGAATAGGAGGAAGCTTTATGTGAAGAAGAGGATGTTGCACATGTGCTAAAGGAAGAGGAGGAACTTGGTGTGACCAAGATGGACCATATTCACGCACATTATAGACATTGATTATATGAGGCACTCACATGGAGATACCTCATGAGGATGGTTTGATGAACAAAGGAAGTATGTGGTTTCTAGAGAAACGGGTAGACTTCTGATGGATAAGGCCTTGTGCATTGAGGAAAAAATGAGCATTTTTTATCGCAGGACTTGTCTAGGAAGTTTGTGACCTTATGATAGAAGGTGTCAATGCCTGTGATAAGGGTGGAACATGGTAAGCTTTACGATGGATGAGTCATGCTTATCCAAATGGAGGATTATCTAAGTTCCCAACATGACTCATGGACAAAGTGAAGGAAGGACACACTAGCGTGAAAATATGATACTTGGGTATACTTCTTCATGGTTGAGGCCAAGATGCAGTCTTGGTGGACCTTTAGTGGAGGAGGCACTAATGAAGTAAGGACCCATGACAATGATATGAAGCTAGAATTGACCGAGAGCACTAACAAGGATGAAGGACAAGGATGTGATGATTAGAGTTGTGTTGTATCTACTAGAGTGGATATGTTTGGCAACTGAAGTCATGGGAATCAAATTGAAGAGAAGGGTGCATGGAAGGCATTGTGTAGGGGCATAAAGTAGGAGCACTTATAGAGATGTCACTAATGTGCATCAAAGAGAAGTGCCAAGAAAGGATGTCGAGCAGGATGGACTTGCCAAGTGCGACATGGAGAAATTTTGCAGGTGGACTGATGGGGTTTTTGGACATATTTGAACAACAAGGCCATGGTAGGGAGTAACCTATGAGAGTATTCATACAACTGAGATGAAAAAGTCAACTTGCGATGGAGTTTTTGACCAAGCCAAGTGTTCTTTTCGAAGTGTTGGATGAAGATGGTTCATGGGAGCTCATGGAGACTTAGAGATAGTTAAAGCTAATGGAGATTTCATATTATAGTGGTCTTGGAGTATCTGGTGCATTGAAGAGTTGAGTTCGAGATGTGACTTAACTTTGATGTGGTATAGGATGCATACCTTGGGTACAATATGGGGTGTGTTCGTGAGGAGTGACTTGATGGATGCGATAGATATGGGACACTTTGGAGTTGGATGGAGTTGCAGCGATGGAGATTCCTTAGTGGGAGCACTGAGGAATGAGTTGAGTTGATGAGACTTAACCATTAATTTTATTGAAATTGTGGTTGATTGTTTTATGGCCATGGGAAGCACATGGATGGGATGATGAGGCAACTTTATACTTTCTCCTTGACAATATTGATAGGAAGCATATTGCAGATGAGATCGAGGGTCTTCATGGACCTTGATATGGCACATTGAAAATTGATTAATGGAGACATTTCTTGATCGAGTTGAGGATGTGATACAATGTTGGAGAAAATAATCAAAAAGGCTTGAAGAGGTGCATTCTCATGATTTGGATGTGATGGTTGGAATGATCACCCAACTAGTTCGATTCATGGGGTCTGAAAGTGTGTTATGATGTGTTTGAGTTGAGTTAGAGTACCATACCAACAATTCACACGATGAAGATACATGGTGGATTGACACATATATGTTGCAACGATAATAGACAACTGATTTGGAGGGAAAATTCTTCCACATGATAGGGCAGTATGGAGGATTGTGATGAGTGTGGTCGATGACCATGGATTGAGGAGTCTCACCTATAGATCGATTCATGGAACTTTATGGAGGTTCGTGCAATGGAGAGTGGAGAGTAGGGCAACATGAACATTTGATGTTGGAGTTGGTAACACTTTGCGACATTTTGATATTGGTGACAAAGTTTGTTGACATAGTGTTGTCGAGTGTGACGAGACTTTTATAGTGGGGGAGGATGTCAGGGCCTCGAGTGGGCAGGTGCTCGTGATGACCGTTGACTTATGATAGAGTCTAATAACTAAAGATGTGGGTACGAGAGTGCTCGAGTTATGCGATGGGCGTGCAGACGTAGTGGTGAGTGTGTTGTAGCAATAAGTGTCTATGTTCGGTTAAAGGCAATTTTTTTTTCAGTTAAAGGTGCATGATGGGCAATTTCGGTTAAAGGTGTTCAGTTAAGTGCAACTTGGTGGAAGTGTGTGAAGGGCGTTGGGTAACCGATCAGTGCGACATGTGTTAGGCGATCGGGCAGTGCGATGGGCGGGCGCGTGTAGACAAGTAAGTGCGTCACCTGACCAAATGTAGGTTGGCCCATGAATTAGTGAAAATTTAAGGGGTGCGTGTTGGGAAGAAGACAGGTCAGTTGAGAAAGCATGGGGGTGGGCCAACCTATGGAGATGACCAAGGGATACGACCTTAGAAAAAGTGAATGGGTAGCAACATGTATGTATTGGCGAAGGTTTCCATTCAATGGGGCATCGAATTTGTTCAAGTCATTTGAAGTGAATGGAGGTAAAAAATATATATGAGCCCGTAAGGCGGGCGAACCAAGTGAAGGAACTCGGGTCAAGTGAACTGAGTCTTGTGCATTCAGGTAGAACCGATTTGTGTATAGTCAGGTCATTCATGCATGCAAAACAGGTCGTGCATGTTCGGGCAAAGTTGTTTCATGTATAGTCGGGTCGTTCAGGTGTGCAGAATGAGTCATGTGCAATGTTCATGACATGTGTGTATATTTTGGTTAGGTTGTGTAGGGCGGAACAAAGTTCGTGTAGGTTGAGTCCTGAGGGCATTCAGGTTGGGTCACTTGTGCATAATTCAGGCTTGGTCATTTTCATATCAGGGTCGTGCATGCAACATTCAAGCCAAGTCATGAAAAATGCATGTTAAGTGCATAACTCGTGTTGGGCAGGTGGGAAACAGGGTGTTCGATTGTGTCATTTAGGATGTTTGGTTTGTGAAGAAGGTTGGGCTGAGTCATGCAAATGCTCAAGTCATTTGATTCGTTCAAAGTTGGGAAGAAATGAATGACTGTTGAATAGATATTACAACAGACCAAAACTTGGGGTTTCCACCAGTGTAGTGTAGACAGCTGGTGCGAATGAGCAGGAGCAACAATGTGACGAGCATGTGTTGCACGACTGTGGCATGAAATCGGAAAAGTTGGGTAGGTGAGTTAAGAAGGTTGTCCAAGGTTGTAAAATATTTTTACTTGTAAAATAACTTTCAAAATTTATAAAGTATATTGGGAAGACTTGTTCGGGATTTTCCCCTCCCTTTATGAATATGTGTAATTGATGTTAATGATGGTTATGAAGTATAATAGATGAAAGTTAAATAAATGTATTTTTGCTACATTATTGAAGAAAGTGAACATTTAACGAAAAATAGTTTAAGTGTTGGTGATAGGCGTAGTATGTGAACCGTAGTAGTAAGAAAATGAAACGGTTGGTTGGTGCCACACATTGCCCACAAGTGGAAATTGAGTCACCACTAGTGTGGGGGCATGACAGGGAGGGACCCAAAGAACCAATATTGAAAGTTAGAGCTAAGAATCAAACAACCAGAAGAAGAAAAGAGAGGGTGACGGACAAGCGGAGGGAATAAGCATGGAAGATGAAATATGCCTTAACAAGAGGCAAAAATCATTCCCCATCTAGGCGATGATGGGGGACTCCTTCCCATGGAACCAAAATAAATCCCCAACCTCGCGAGAATTCTAAGAACCTAATACACTAGAGACAAACCAAAATAGACCATAGGGACACACAAAAACTTGAAACAATCAGTGGAGGGAGGTCATCTACATTTAGGGAAATCCAATTGCATGAAGAAATTATTTAGTTGACACATAATGATGTGATTAATCTGGAAGACATTTATCTAAGTTATTAGTATTTTTTATTATGAAAATTACTTTTATTGCGTTGTTTTTTCTTAATTATATTGTTTAATGTTAAAAACTTGTCTAAACCTTTTTTTTTTTTAATTCAATATGGATTTAATTTTTTAAATCTATTTTTAATTTAATGTTTTGGGATAAAATCATTTTTACATTGTATTTTGGCATTTTAGCATTGGATTCCTCCACTTTTTCACTCTAAAAGCATCGAGATGGATGGCAAACAACAATAATCTCATCTGAATCAATGATTGATAATATAGAAAAAAATAAATTCATGATAATCAAATCCAAATAGATCACCTATGATACTTTCATTTATGAAAACAAATACTTGGAGGAAGTTACTTCATACAAATATCGAGAAATCAACATCCATCATAAGCTCAATTGGAATTATAGCATTGAGAACAAGATAAATGAAGGTTAGAAAACTTACTACGAGCTTCAAATCAATTGTATGTCAAAAATTGTTTGGTTACTAAATAAAAATAAAAAAAAACTCTTCTTTGAGACTCTATTCAATCTTTCTATTTTATAGGGATGTGAGGTTTGGAGTCACAATATATCTAGAAAGTCACAGAGGAAGATTGAATATATCCCAAAGTAGTTTATAACCTACAATATTAAGATTAAAGGAAATATTCCTACACTATCCTCCTAATTGAAATATGCCTTTTTTCCATTGAAAACATGGTTATGAATATGTATCTCATGTATAATAAGAAGTTATACAACTTGGAAGTCAAGAGGTTTCCTAAAATTTCTTCTAACTTTAGCCATAATTCCCACCCAATGCTCAAGTGAGGATGCTATAAGGATGTCTAGTCTTGGTTGGACTATTGGAGGAGAAAGGAGGAGATCATCTTGTAGCACAAGGATAATATTAAAGATATTATTACTTCCAAATTTGAGGAGAGTTTGTGGGGCTATAATGACTTAGAGGGAAAAAAGAAACTAAGATATTATAAGGAGGTGGTCAACCTTAATCTTAAAAAGCAAAAATATATTTTTGTCTTGACTAGTGTTAAGAAGAAAATGAAGATTGCTAATATGAGAAATAGTTCTCATGAACTTCATAGTAAGCAGAAGTAATAGTCGATTCTTGAAGCATTGCCAGGAGTGAAATAGCTTGTCACCACTGAAATACTAAAAGAGTTGAAGATGAAAAACATTTTTCTCTTGAATTTTCCATACCTGTAATTTTTAAATTTTTTGTTACACTACCAATATTCATGATGTTTTAATCATAAAAACTATGGTGGTTTTGAAATACTTCTTTCCTTTTCTTAGAAAATTAAAATGAGCTTTAAAACCTTTTTAATCTCTTACCTTCTAATAGACCATATAAATCTTAATAGATGTTAGTTGTCATCATATTCAATTTTAATTCAATTTTTAATTAAAGATAATTTAAAATCATAAATTAAGTATCAAAATTTATTATTATTTTTAAATACAAAATTTACTTATATTTAAAAAATATAGTTTAAAATAACCAAAAAAAATTATACATTTACCAAAATTCCAAATTCAATGAGGATAAGCCAAAACAAAAAATATTTAAACACCCCTACTTTAAGTATTTAAAAAGAGAAACACAACCCTAAAATATCACAAATTCTTGTAAATAAATGGTCTTAAATGCTCCAAAACACGAAATATAATAAAAGAATGCAGTCCACCTTTATGAATTTATTAAGGGGCGGTTCTAGGTACGTGAAGTACAAAGTAGAAATCACTTCAACCCCCATCAATTTGAAGGAGAAAGGAGGAGATCATCTTGTAGCACAAGGATAATATTAAAGATATTATTACTTCCAAATTTGAGGAGAGTTTGTGGGGCTATAATGACTTAGAGGGAAAAAAGAAACTAAGATATTATAAGGAGGTGGTCAACCTTAATCTTAAAAAGAAAAAATATATTTTTGTCTTGACTAGTGTTAAGAAGAAAATGAAGATTGCTAATATGAGAAATAGTTCTCATGAACTTCATAGTAAAACGAAGTATTGGTCAGTTCTTGAAACGCCCTAAGATGAAATAGCTTGTCACCTATGAAATACTAAGAGAGTTGAAGATGAAAAACATTTTCTCTTAGATTTTCCATCTTATATAATTTTTAAATTTTTTGTTACACTACCAATATTCATGATGTTTTAAATCATAAAAACTATGGTGGTTTTGAAATGCTTCTTTCACTTACTATTGAAAATTAAAATGAAGCTTTAAAACCTTTTTATTAATCTCTTACCTTCTAATAGACCATATAAATCTTAATAGATGTTAATTATCATCATATTCAATTTTAATTAATTTTAATTAAAGATAGTTAAAATCATAAATTAAAATTATCAAAATTTATTATTATTTTTTTAAATACAAAATTTACTTATATTTTAAAAATATAATTTAAATAACCAAAAAAAATTATACATTTACCAAAATTCCAAATTCAATGAGGATAAGCCAAAACCTAAAATATTTAAACACCCCTACTTTAAGTATTTAAAAAGAGAAACACAACCCTAAAATATCACAAATTCTTGTAAATAAATGGTCTTAAATGCTCCAAAACACGAAATATAATAAAAGAATGCAGTCCACCTTTATGAATTTATTAAGGGGCGGTTCTAGGTACGTGAAGTACAAAGTAGAAATCACTTCAACCCCCATCAATTTGAAGGAGAAAGGAGGAGATCATCTTGTAGCACAAGGATAATATTAAAGATATTATTACTTCCAAATTTGAGGAGAGTTTGTGGGGCTATAATGACTTAGAGGGAAAAAAGAAACTAAGATATTATAAGGAGGTGGTCAACCTTAATCTTAAAAAGAAAAAATATATTTTTGTCTTGACTAGTGTTAAGAAGAAAATGAAGATTGCTAATATGAGAAATAGTTCTCATGAACTTCATAGTAAAACGAAGTATTGGTCGAGTTCTTCGACGCCCTAAGATGAAATAGCTTGTCACCTATGAAATACTAAGAGAGTTGAAGATGAAAAACATTTTCTCTTAGATTTTCCATCTTATATAATTTTTAAATTTTTTGTTACACTACCAATATTCATGATGTTTTAAATCATAAAAACTATGGTGGTTTTGAAATGCTTCTTTCACTTACTATTGAAAATTAAAATGAAGCTTTAAAACCTTTTTATTAATCTCTTACCTTCTAATAGACCATATAAATCTTAATAGATGTTAATTATCATCATATTCAATTTTAATTAATTTTAATTAAAGATAGTTAAAATCATAAATTAAAATTATCAAAATTTATTATTATTTTTTTAAATACAAAATTTACTTATATTTTAAAAATATAATTTAAATAACCAAAAAAAATTATACATTTACCAAAATTCCAAATTCAATGAGGATAAGCCAAAACCTAAAATATTTAAACACCCCTACTTTAAGTATTTAAAAAGAGAAACACAACCCTAAAATATCACAAATTCTTGTAACTAAATGGTCTTAAATGCTCCAAAACACGAAATATAATAAAAGAATGCAGTCCACCTTTATGAATTTATTAAGGGGCGGTTCTAGGTACGTGAAGTACAAAGTAGAAATCACTTCAACCCCCATCAATTTGAACTGAAGCTATGTATCCCAAATGCATACTCATGCCTCCACATAATAAAATTTAATGTATGTTAGCCATAATTGTTGTGGTATTCAACATTTAAACCCACCATGTTCAATAAATGACAACCAACCCAATAACCTCAGTAAATGACACCCAACCCATTCTATTTCCCATTAAAACTTATCAAATCACGTGGATCAACAGTAAAAAATTCTGAGCCATTGGATTACATCCAACTCAATCCAAATCTTACATTAAAAATGAAGTCTTTGCAATCCATGTCAATCCTTGCCACCAATTAAATTCAAGTGCATAAAACTATAAAATAATTTCAACTACTACTGAAGTTGCATGTTTAACATTCAAACTATTTACTAGCCCTAGAGAGAAACCATCACAGAACATTTCACGGTATATTTAGTGTAGTTATTAAGTTAATTTACAATTTTCTTCCACTTTTATTTCATTTCTCACAATTTTCATTTCATTTTTATTACAATTTTATTTTCATGAAAATATTTTTTTTCTTTTCTATTTGGCTATATTTTGAGTCATTTACAAGTTGTCTAGGAGATCATTTTTTATCCTTGAGTCACATTTGATTGGTGAGTCAAAACAAGTCCCATGCCAAGTTTATACAAATTCTATATTTTTGTTGTATAAAAGATGGAATAAAAAAACTAAACCTTTTTCAACTGAAAAAACATCACTAATGAGTGATCTGAACATTTAGGAACATGACTGTTGCATTTCACTTGCATAGTTCTAAATATTTCATTGGCTTTTATGTATTTTTAACAAGAAATTTTATAGATGACAACTGATGAAGATCAATATTTCAACACAACAAATTTAATGAAAAATGAAAAATATATTGACATAGACAAATATGAAAAGGTGTAAGAGAAAGAGTAATGAGACTAAAATTTGTGTCCATCCACAAAAATATTATAAAAATATGACAGGCCCATAATGCTGAGTATTGGCTAGTATGGCTACATACAGATGAAAAGGAATAGAACTCATTTCTAGTTGAACATCAATCCTTTTCTATAGTATAAATTCCAAGTGGGAAGGACTTCATATAAGGTTCTACACATTCATCCCAAAGCCAAAACAATGTCATAAAAGTTAGATCCTCAATCAGAATTAATTGGAAAATGAGCCTCCTAGCTCCAATTTAAGAACAAGAAGATGATCACCTGAATTAACAAGGAGAATCCACAACAAATTTTCCAAAAGGTTTCCTAGGCTTTAGCATACATTGATGACATGCAGAAATAAACAGTGGAAAATAATTTAGCGATAAATGAAAAAAGTCCTTACTCAATTAGATATCAGTTACATAAACATGGAATGGAAAAAATAGATGTAAAAACTCCTTTGTGCTTTCCTTTCTTCTAGGCTTTAGCATAAATTGATGACATGCAAAAATAAACAATGGAAAATAATTTAGCGATAAATAACAATAGTTCCTTGCTCAACTGGCTATCAATGAAACAAACTTGGAATGGAAAAAATAGACGTAGAAACTCCTTTGTGCTTCTCTTTCTTCCAGTAATTTTCATAGTTATTGAGAAATGAAACCAATCTAGATTAAATTTAGATTAAATTTCTAGTGACTAAGATGAAGTTCATCATCGTTTTTGCATTCTCTTATTTTTGTCATTTCTCTGAGTTACATTTGAAGAGGAAATTTCTATCAATTTTTTTCGCTTGCAATATTTTCATAATTACCATGTTTATCTATAAGCTACTTACCTAGTTATCATTCAAATTCTCAAGATACTTCATCTATCTTTTAGATTTTCTTAAACACACATTATCCTTCCATTCATCAATTGTGACATCTTTTCTGATAGCATCCTCTCCCTTTACCTTTTCCATCATTTTGTGGAACGTCCACTTAAATCAATCTCCAAACTTCCTTTTTATCCTTTTAACTAAATTTTTGACATTTCCATTAATATTTTAGGATTTCTGTGAGTGTTTCCAACCTTTTCAGATTTGAAATGGAGAAAGAAGAATTCCATATCCAATTTAAAATTCAACAGACTTTATAGTTTTCAAGATTTAAGGATTGGTAGGATTGCAAATTTTTTATCATGTATGATGGTATGGGATTGGCATTGTTGTGGTTCCTGTGTTTTGGCCAGATTGGCAAGACCAAAAGACAAGACAAAATCAGAACCACTTTGGGATCCTAGGATCTAGCCCTCTTGGATCCAGAGAGGGATCTCTCTGTAAATGTAAAGAATGGAATATCTTGAAGGTCAGTTTATGGTATTAGGCTAGGTATGAAGCACATGGGTTTTGGTTTGTTTGTTTGGTTTGAGATCATTAACTGAGAAGGTTATGTGAAGTGAAGAAGGAACTAAGTAGTAGGGTGTTTCAACATGGGAAGATAGGTTAAGAGAAGTGCCAATCCATTGGGCTATGGAGTCATAAAAGGGTTTACTTGCATAAAAACTATCTAAGGGTTTCCATAGGGCAAGTCATCTATACCAAAGGATCTTTTTAGATAGATGGTGAGATGGAACATTAAGAAGTGGGGTGAAAGAAAGAAACCAAAGTGGAGCCTAAGATCAAGTAAGGACTTTTAACCCATCCTGCTTTTGACATACATCAAAGGAAACTCTTGATAAAGACACAAAGGGTAGCTTAAGATCAAGTAAAGACTTTTAAATTAGCCTGCTTTCAGCATACTCTCAAGGAAACAATCTAGCAGTCCTCACAACCGCTTTCAGACAGTAGAAAACATTTAAGATTAAACACAAAGCTAGGCCTAAGATTAGAGAAATACTTTTAACCTTCACTGCTTTTGACACCAACTCAAAGGGAAACTTTCAAGACAAATTGTTGGAGAAGAAACTAGAGGACAAGGCTAACCATATACTTCCCTAGTTCAATATTTACTTAGCATGAAATGAAAATATCTTTCAAGGACAAGGTTTCAAGCTATACTTAGCAAGACATGGGCTCACCAACATTTCCTGATTGGTTATACTCTATAGAATTACCCTTAAATACACAATCAGAGGAAAACATAAAGATAAATATTTATAGTGAGATTTAGGGTACTTCCAATAGTATGTCCTAATATATGCTTGCTGTTCTTTATCAGAGAATAATGGACAGTATGAAAAACATGAAAGGAGACAGTTATAGTAAGGAAAACATCACCAATAATATAGACCAGGATCCTGTGAATCTGCTTGTTCAATTTATGTGCAAAAATAGTCACATACTTTGAGTCCAATGGCTCTTTACAATTCAAACTTCTCGTCCTAGCCTACTATATTACAAACTACTCTACTACTTCCCCTCAATAACAATTCAAACAGTTAATAAAATCCCAACCCTTTACAATGAATCTTCAATGAATACTTATAGGTGAATGAGGAGGTGGAGTAGTAGATATGAAATTAAATGATTCGCTAAGACAGAGGGGAGGAAGTATTCGAATGCCCACTCTGCTTAATGGCTCTGCATTAACATGTTGGTACCCTTTAGGCTGGTTTAGAAGTCTTTGTCAGGTTGACAATAACTTCAGGTATGTCTTTTGAAGTACTTTTCTGGCTGTAGTACTCTGTTTTATCTTCTGTGACAAGTAAGGTGAAGATTTTTTCTTTCAGGTCTTCCATACTTCATAACCAATGCATTGACAGTTCTAGGAGCTTTATGTCAGAATAATAGCTGTTATGGGCTCGATGAGGCATAGAAAATGCTGTGGGAATTTGTCGTTCTTAGGAAAAAGAACATTTTTCTGATATTAAATCACTGATATGGCTTGATGTGTGCTTTAGGCTTCATTAAGCCTCCTTGATCATCTTCGGGTCTTTATCTGTGTCTTTTATCCTTTTAAACATTGGATTATAAGCATTAAGTCTTCAACATCAGACATTAATCCTTGAATTCTTCTTCTGATACTCTTTTCTGCTTCTTCTGACCTGTGTTTGTGAATATACAGGCTACAGAGGTGCTGGAGGGTTTATGTCAGGGTTTAATAACCCAATCTTCAATAAAACATGTTTTAAACCCTCTCAGGGATGTCTTCCTCTGCTACCTTTGGCTCTATGATAGTCTTTCTGCGCTCTAAATCACCATGACTGTGACTATGGAGACAAAATGAATTCACCACTCTGTAAACCTTGAAAAACACGATAAACACATTATAAAAACCTGTGGGAGTGAGGAAGACTGCATTCAAAGGCTTGTGAGGATGGAGGAGCGTTGAGGAAAAAGGTGAATGTAGCTGAAAAATGGACGAAAAACCCTGGCAGAGTAGCTAACCAGGTGTTTTGGAGGCTAGGGTGCGACGAGGAATAGGAGCCGTTGGATTAGGAAAATCAACGGTGGAGATTGGTTGATGAAGTCTTTTGAGAGTTTAGATGAATGGAAAATGGATGGGGGCGAGATATAACGTGGACTGTTCGATCTTAGAGATCAACGACTGCGATTAAAAGTGAAATTGACGTTGCAGAGAGGTGGGTGGTATGGCGGAAAACTGGAAGTGGTTTTCACATGGCGACATGGGGGGGAGGCGGTATTGCCCAAAAAAACATGATTCCATACAGCATCTAACGCGTGGAAAATAAAAACTGCCCATTTTGCGTAATTTTGAATGTTAACTCTTGGGCGCAAGCATTTTGCGAAATAGAGTGTCAGCCGTTGGATGATGGACGACATATCCAATGGTGCGGAATGAACGTGATAGTAGGTGAGCTGCCAGGGCGGAAGGTGTGGTCAGACTCGGTGATGACGTGATCTCTTTGGTCGCGGGGTGAACGATGGTTTAATTGTGAACCGTCGGATCCTGCAATCTGACGACGGAGGTCTAAAGGAGGATGTGTATGGTAGAAGGATGGGCGGACGGGAGAAAACACGCGACAACTGTTGATATTCTCAGATCAACGGTCACGATCTGTCCTGAGAGGAAAGGTCGAGAAACATAAAACCAAAGGAAAAATGGGTTTAGCATGGGGATGGTTAATTTTCTTAGCGCCCGACTGCAAGCTTATGAGTGGAGTGCAATTGAATCTCGACCGTTAGTTCTTGTGGATTCGACGGTCAAGATTAAATTGGAGGATCGGAGAGTTGGGGAGAAGACCAAAGAGAAATTTTTTTTGCAATTGTGATGGCGGGGTGTGGTCTTGTGAAAAGGGCGAGGAGACCAAAGGTTTAAAAGAAAAGGCTTATCGCATTGGAGTTTTGAAGTAAAAGGAAATAAGGAAACAAGAAACCCCGATTGCGATTGCGCGATGGGGGTTAGCTCCAGGTTATGGCTTCGGGTCACATGCAGGGAAAAGGAGCTGGGGCTAAGGCCGAAGGGGCTTAAGGCCTTAATGCAAAAATGGAGATTTTTAAGGATTTTTTGAGGAATTTGGAGGTTCCGATAGATGGAAGGAGGGATTTTTAAACCAAATAAATGGAAATATAAGGTTTAAATGGGGTTTAGGATGATTTAGAAGTCAAGTGAAGGGTTATAGAGGAGTTTTGTGAAGGGAATAAGGATGAAAAATGAGGAATTTTGTGGGAGTGAAGTGGAGAAAATGGAGGCCTTTTTGAGAACAACTTCTTTCACAAACAACTGGGTTCATTAATGGGAACAGCAGGGAATAATATTTAAAGGATAGAAGACACATTGAGGCTTCAAGAATGATAGATTTATAAAGGAAATGTTTCTCTTGAAGACTCAGAAACATATTTAGTCACCCGTTTGCTTTGACAAAATATTATATGTGGCTAACAGTGGCTCCACATGGGGATGGCATCTTCTTGAAGGTGTCAAGAATCTCAGATATAATCTTTGGAAGTAGGCCAGATGCCTGGTACTTGACCATATTTTTCTTCTTTGACCAACTGCTACAAACATGATGGATATTATGTCAACAGAAACATTTTCCCAAACAACTACCTACCCATCCTACTATCCTAACATTTTTCTTCAAGGTGCACCTATACTTGCAGACCTTTCACATCATCATTTTTTTTTAAAGCAAAAAAAATCTAATTCTACCCTTATTTCTCCATGAGACCAGATTAAACAGTTGGACTCATAGCTTTTCTACTTGAACTACTATCTGTCAGGATTAAACTGTTTGACAGATTTTCATTCTCTACATTCTAAAACAGAAATTGAAACATAGCTAAACCAGGATTAGACTATCTGATTTGCTATGGGTCCATGGCATAAAGACAAGCTGCACATGGATTGAACTTTGCAGGAATTAAAAACAAAATTTGAAGGCTTCAAATCTGAAAATCACTAGCATCCTTCCTCCTTCTTGTGACTCAGATTTTGAGCTTTTTAGAGTCACCTTTTTCTTCTTTTTAGCTCTGGTTTTGGTCTTGTTAGAGCTGTTATTTTTCTTCTTGTCAGTTCAAGTTTTGAGCATATCTGAACCTTCCCTTTTTATTTTTTTGTATTTTTTGAATTTTCTTCAAAGCAAAAATCAACAATTAACTATATGCTCACAGGTTGAGCTTTATTGAGATTTCCTACCTACCCTACTCTAACTTGAAATATTTACATGTCTAGCTGACAAAATCTCTTTTCCAATACATCCAGTCAATCAGATGATCCCATGACTGGTCTCTGCTCATCTCTTTGAGCATGCTGGAGATGTAGGGCACTCCCATTCTCTTTGTTTATTAACAACAACTTCTAAGATGCTTCTTGTTGTTTGTAACAAGTTGCTCTTCATGGCCGTTGATCCTTCTTCAAATGTTTGCAGGAAATGAGCATAAGGATCTTGAAATGATACCTGGTTGTGAGTATCTGGCAAGTAGGCTTCAACCAGGATTACTTCCTCTTCCACTGGATCAAGGAAAGGATTCTCTTGAGAAAGAAACTCTTACTCATCTTCATTATTTTCTGAACTGGAGGACTCATCATATACTACAGTGTTTTCCTCTTGCAGCTCTGAGACATTCTGATCTGGTGGGCTGAGTTCTGTGAAAAGATGAATGTATGCTTGAGTAGGGGTCTGTTCCATTGCTTCCTCTTTTTCAAGAAAAGGCTCCTTGGTATCAACCTGCTCAAAAATTTCTTCATGGTTCTCCTCTTCATCCTTTGAGATGAAAGGCTGTTGATTCCCAATTACATGAAAACTATTACTGATGATCTGAGATAAAGCAGAGTGAATATTCAATGAATCTTCACCTACTGCTAGACTTTCATAAATTTCTTCATCAGTATCATAAATAGCCTGCATGGGCTCATTACTTTCTTGAAGTTGATGGAACTGATTTTCCTCCCACGAATTTACTGATGATGACCCTGCAAGATCAACTTCTGTTTGGAGAACATCATCATCAGACAGATCAAACTTAGGAAAATCATGAATGTAAGTAATGCTACCAATCAGACATACTGGATTATTAGCAAGTCTTTCTTCATTTTGATTTACAGGGGAGCTTTCCAAATCTGTACAACGAATCTCAGTAGATGGATGGGAAAGAGTGTTTGCTCTATAAAAGATCTCAGAGGCAGGATGTCTATTGATGATCTGATCTATTTCTTCTTCTGTCAAAGGGGAAGATGTTCTTGTGTTTCTTTGAGCAGAAGTGCAACAGCTCTTTGTTTCTTGGGAAGATTGAATTTGAGGCTGGATGTCTTCTTGGGCCTCTTCTATGGGATATTCATTCGTGCTTGTAGGGAGACCTTGAGGATTTTATAATGTTTCCTGATATTCTTCTATCTCAAAAAATTCCTCATGATTACTATGACACTTAGTTTGGGTACAAGGCTCATGAGTTGTTTTTCCTACTGTTAGCCATTGATAAATTCTGTTATACCAAGAGGTGGCTAATTTTTTTCTTCAAAACTCCAACAGATAATTCCCCTTTGAGTACCTATCATCCTTGAATTTTTTATGAAGATAACTAATACTTCAGTTAATCTTTACTGCTGTTTCCCTTTTAAACCTAAAAATTCTGCTGTTTGCCTGAAGAAAAAGACTGCTGAAAAACCCACTTTTACCTTCATTTTTCTCCTCCTTTCATTCATTATTAACCTTCATTTTCATCCCCTTTTTCCTCATAAAATTCCTCTATTTCTCCTCTTTTCCCTTCTTCCCTTTATAAAACCCCTTAGATAAGGTTTAAAACTCTTTTTTAACCTTATCGGAAGCTTTCAAAATCCTTTTAAATACTTGAAAAATCATAAAAAACAGCCTTTTGTGCTAAGGTTTTAAGCCCTTTTGGCATTAGTCCCCAGCTCCTTTTTCACATGGAATCGGAGCTGTGACTCATTGTTAAAACCCCCATCATGCAATCGCAATCGGGGTGTTCTATGTTCCTTTTCCCCTTTGCATTCAAAATTTCCGATGCGATTAGGCCTTAAGCCCTTTTGTGCTAAACCCCAAACCACTTCCCCACCATAAAACTGGCATTAAGACCAAGCGTTGAGGCCTGATCGCACAATCGCAATCGGGCGTTCCATTAAGTTTTGTTACCTCTCACTTTTAGAATCCCCGATTGCGATTAAACGTTTTGTATATAAAAAACCCTTCCCCAATACAAAATTTCCTTTGTATTTCTTTAAAAACCCTCTTTTTTTATGTTTTTATAAAAACCTAACGGTTCATTGGTTGGGCGAATACCAACCGTTGATCTAAACCAATCAACGATCTTTGGGATATCGCATCAGAGTTTTTCATTGGTTGCGTTTGAATATTTTATTGCTCTCCTTTGATTGGAAACCTTGCGATGGTTTCCAACCATCGATCTACTCCACCATACTCCGATCCGACGGTCCCCATTGCTCTTTCCCAAAGCCCGTTTTTCCGCCTTTGACATTTACAAACTAATATCCGCTGTCTATCTAGTCCTAAGATCAACGGTCCTTGTTCAATCGCATCTTGAAATTCATTTGTGCCTTTCCTCTCTCCTCCTCTGATTGCGAAGCTTGCGATTCAATCTGGACCGTCGAATCCACAAGAACCGACAGCTCGGATTAATCAAAACTCCGCCCAAACCCTTGCCTCATATTTTATTCCATTAACCCCAAGATTAAATCTGAGCCGTTGATCTGTTTCATCCAACGGTCCATATTTAACCCGATAGGCCCAACTCCTTTGGGTCCTACCTTTCCCTAGATCAAATCGTCGCTGTCCATTTCCCTGATCTGACAGTCCAGATTAAAACCGCCTTGACCCTACCCCACCTCTTTCCACCCTTGCATGTTATCGCCATCATGCTCTCCTCATGACCGTCTAATCTAATGCCCCAGATCTGATGGCCAGCGCGTGGTTTCACGTGATTTTAAGCCCGAAAGTTATTTTTTCAAAATTACGCGATATATAGCCGATCTAATCTGATGGCCCAGAATCTTTTAGAAACCCCAAATTTCATTTTAACCCTTTGTTAACTCTGCCAAAGGCTTTCACCCTTTTTATTCGCATTTTCTCCCATTTCGCTATAATGTGGCCCCCTCTACATTATATTTTCCCGATTAATCTCGACCGTTGATCTTTGCGGATCAACAGCCTAGACTTAATCGCCTGCACCATTTATCTAACCGCCTCCATATCTGACCCAGCGAGCAATCCTCGCCATTGGATGCTTTCATCCAATGGTCACGATCTAACCTAAAACCTCCAAAGCAGTTTTAAGCCTTACCCCATAGGATTTTCTTAATCTTTCTTTGTTTGTGTAGGTTTTAATGGTTTTTAAATTGTTTTAAAGGAAAATTGAGGGCCGGGAATGACGATCCCCCAAGCCTTTATTTTACAAAGGAAATCATTCCACAGGGTTCCAAATTATATTTTATCAATGCCTCATGAGCACTGATGTCTTTATACAAACTCTGCGCACCTGCGAAAACAATGGAAACACAACAAACACCACAACCAAAGAGTATCAGTTTGAAAGTATGAAATCAAAGCAGAAGTGAAGAAATTTAAGGTTTTAACACATTTTTTGAAGGATTAAGGAATTAATTCAATTAATCAAAGAACTGATCCACAATTGAATACAGTTAGAAGACCAGAAGACAGAAATCAGGCTTCATTAAGCCTAAAACACAGAACTCAAGTAAATTAAAGGTGTTTTAGGTTAAAACAGTAATATCTATCAGTCCGAGAAGCCTCCACTATCACATCAGAGGCTAATTGAATCCTCTGCAGCTACCAAAAGCCACCTGCAGCCTAAAAAAATCAAGAGAAGGCCTACTTATTGCTTAAACAAGAGATATTTGCATAAAGACACCTGGAAAGTTATTACCAAAGAAAGAACATATTCTAAAACTATCAGGGAAGTTATTGTAAGGGATAATTAAGCCTCAAAGTCAATATTTTTGCGCATTTAGCCTAAAAAAATAGCAGAAACAGAGTACATAAAAGATAAGCATAATTCAATGCTCTCCTGCCTTATGCCTTGCATGGCTTTCGAGGTTTGGAGTTGCATTTAGTGTAGAATTAATTACACTTCGATCTTAAAGCCCTTCCACCTCCTCATTTATTCTATAAATACTCTTGGAGAAGATGAGAAGTTGGTTGGTTGGTTGATCACTAGTTGTAATACTAAAACTCTCTGAAATAATACATAGTTTGTTGAAGTTGAAGAACAAATTGAAGTCTTGGAAGCCCTGATGAAGTTGTTGCATGCTTGTTCTTGAGAAGGCTCTATCATTGGATCCATGAGCTTGGCTATTGGTGAAGTATTCTGAACTATTTAATGTTTTCTCCTATTTTAATTTTGTTCCATAATTTCTCACTACAGTAGGATGAAATTTTTAGGCTAAGAAATGACTCCTGGAAGCACCTTAGACCTGTTTATCCTTCACTATTTTATGTTTTCTTCTGCTGAGGTATTTTAGAGTCTTTAATCTCTCGTGCTCATGCTTGTTTATTTCTCTAATAGTTCGAATAGTTGGTTTCAGCATGATTTATGGTTCTCCCTGCTTATCTAATGCCACTTAAAAGCTATTATTGAAGTCTCCCTTTGAAGTATCTTTGTTTATAGTGAGCCAAGGAGGTCTGTTCTGATCATGCCCTTTATCC
The DNA here is from genome assembly GCA_034641835.2 of Pinus albicaulis. NCBI lineage: Eukaryota > Viridiplantae > Streptophyta > Pinopsida > Pinales > Pinaceae > Pinus > Pinus albicaulis. The sequence continues at coordinate 1,701,511,676 of CM076581.1, read as the reverse complement.
TTTCTTGAACATTTGTCTTAAAGGTATTTTATAGTTGTGATCATAGATGTATTAGGTGTTACCTCTTCTATGACTGCAATTATCAGTAAATATTTATGTGTTTCTAAGTTATTTGAAATAAAATCTTTGAGGAAATAGGATGTGCTCTTGAATCTTAGATTTAATTTTAAAAGCTGTTTTGAAGTCATTATTTGCTTAAAGTGCGGTTTGTATAATGTATGGTTAGCCCTGTCTATCAAATACCTCTTTATTGTTCAAGTCATGTTTTCAAATTCCCTTTGTTGAGAATTAAACTTCTCTTTTCTAAAAACCATTAATGTCCATCTCATTCCAAAAAGCAAAGAATCCTGTGGCCAAGTTAGATTTTCCCTTTGATATCCCATATCCATTGATAAGTTTTTCATAACCTATTTTTGACTCCATTGCCCAATGAAACTGATACTCCTTCTTAATACCTGCCTTTCCTAGACCTTTCATATTCTGCTGTATCAATTCAACCAAACAAACAAACAAACACTTGCACCTAATAACTATTCTAAAAACTATATCCAAAGCATACAAGATAAACCTTTGCAAAACAAATAATTTGAGAGATCCCTCTCTAAGAACAAGAGGACTAGATCCTGGAACTCTAAATATTGGTTTGATGTTGCCTTGTCTTTTGATTTGCCAAACTATCAAAACACAGGAAACCAACATAATGGCAATCACGGTGGGACACTCAGTAAAATCTTTAAAACAAAACACTCACTGTCTAGTATAACATAAGTAGCCTTCTTCAAGCACTACCTAAAAAAATGGTAGTCATGATAGGACTTAATTGAATCAGTGACAAACTAAGTAACCCTTAGGATTCTCGTAGGACCTCATCAAACCTTGAATGAATCAGTTACCAAGCCATAAGAGTGAACTCTGTATGTTTAAACACCTTAGCTAAGTGTTAAATCAGATTTCGGACACTCTCATAACCATAGGACTGAGAAAACTCAGAAAACCCAAAAATATTTCAGTTTGGCTTCATAATAAACATGGTGGTGGAACCATCCAATATTTTACCTTCATAAAAGCTAAAAAGTTTCCACCTGGTGACTCCACTAGCCTCAGTAGACCTATTACTTATCTAGGTCTCTAGATCTCTTTAGGACTATGTTAACCAGCCTTGAAGAAGTTTAGAAGCCTAGTCCCATACTATATAAGAAATTGTGAGAAGAAAAACTCCCAAAAAACAATCCCTAAAACTTTAACCTCTCTCACTTTTTGAAAAAGAGTCTGGCTTCACATAGGATCAACACTAGATCTCATCTAGACCCAAATCCTCCTTTAATAGTTTACAATCCAGAGAGAATTCTGTGGCAGACTTCTAAGTCTGGAAAATCAGCTGCTAATAGGAGTCTCTTAAGAAAAAAATATGTCCCTGAAAACCTTGTTGTATTAGAGGATTCACACTTTGATTTACATCGTACAAAGAACATCTTTAGAAATAGATCTCAAGGTGATTTAAACCAAATTGATCTTGAAATTGCAAATTTGCAAAAAGGTTTTAATAGAGAAGCCTCACCTTCCACTCCTCCTAATTCCCAGCTTCTTCATCACTTTAGCCTTTTCCATAAAAAAATTGCTCAAAACCAGTTTGCTGGCCTAAGTGTTTCTTCAACTCCAATCCATACTACCATTATGAAAAATACTCCTTTTCAGCCCACTTTCACTCTTGTAAATCCACCTTTCTTTCCAGCCATGGCAACATGGTATGCCCCATTGGTGTTACCACAACCTCTGCTTCCCTTACCAAATGATTATCAATCAAAAATTCCTCATTTCACTACAAAAGAGTCTACAACAACTCATCATCATGTAGATAGGATGGAAGATGCTTTTGATTACATGGAGATAGAAGAAGAAACCATTAAGATGAGGATCCTCGCCCAAATTTTAGGAGGAGATGTAAAGAAGTGGTTTAAAAATTTACCTCCTAACAGCATCAATGATCTCCCTGCTTTGTATCAAACATTCATAAATAAATGGGAACTCAAAAAGAACCCTCTTCAAATACTAGCAAAGTATAGCAGCCTTAAAAGAAATCAAGGAGAGAGCGTTCATGACTATTCCACTAGGTTTAATAGTGTTGACAATGCTCTTCCACCTCACATGAAACCTCCCCAAGGCATGGCCTTGGTAAGATACCCTGAAGGTTTTGATGTTGAAATGGCTTATCAGCTAAGGGAGAGAGATTACTTAACTCTGGAAGACATGTAGAGAGGAGTTGTGAGTGTAGAAGCAAACATAATTGAGAAGAGAAATAGGTTGAGATCAGAGAAAAGGGTAACTTATAAAGATTACATTACACCCTCAACCTCAAATTATGACACTAAAATTGATAACCTAGTGAAGGTAATGGAGAGGATGCTTGAAAAGATCAAATTGAATGATAGAGTGCCACCAAGAGAACCTCAAAACAACCAAAATAGAAACAGAAATCAAAATTATAGAAGAGAAAACAACCAAGATAAACAAAAAGAAAGTGACCAACAGATTAGACCACCCTTCCAACAAAACTATGTAGATCAATATGAGGAAGATAGGGAGATCGAAAAGTTGGGAGAAGGTCATGTGAACTTGATTGGATCATACAGTGGGGATGATGTTTTCCTCACTAAAGAAGAACAAGGTTTCTTCTCCTCTGATCAAAATACAAACACCTATGAAAATTCTGATGATTATAGATTGGGGTTTGAAAATGCAATCATGGAGGTGCACAAACAATATGATCTTAGGAGCAAAGGGAACGTAGATAATTCAAAGGATAAAAACACTAGTACTGCTGTCAAGAAAAACACAGAAACTCAGCCTAAGAAGACAACAGAAAAAACCAACAATTTGGCTAGGAAACTAGATTCAAATAAAGAGAAGAGCAGCTAGCCAAATGTTGAACAAAACATCCCTAGCACCTCAGCTAGTGGACCTAACAAAACTGTCCCAATTACCAGTCCAAACAAATTTCAACAAATCAAAATTGCTGAAAGGAATTCAATTGAAAAAACAGATGTAAATATGAACAAGTCAATTGTTCCTTTCAGCCTTGAGGGAGAGATTGCAAAGATAAAAATTACCATCCCCCTAGCTGAACTAGCAACCCAAGAAGTGTACAAAAACGAAGTTTTAAAAGATTTAAACATAGGAAGTGATACTGATACCTTAAACTTGACAGATGACAAGCCTGAGTTGTTGTTTGGTCTAGAAGTTGAAGGAAAATACCAAGAAGGAGCTGCTCCTCCCTTCTATGTTAGTTTGAATACACATGAGAAAATTTTACACAATGCCATGCTAGACTCTGGAGCTTCACACAATCTAATGCCCAAGGTAGTAATGGAAAGCTTAGGCTTAGAAATTACTAAACCTTACAAAGACTTGTATTCCTTTGACTCAAGCAGAGTCAAATGTTTGGGTTTAATCAAAGATTTATGTGTTAACTTATCTCAAATCCCTGCTAAGAGTCTAGTAATGGACATAGTTGTAGCTAACATTCCCCCTAAGTATGGCATGCTCTTATCCAGATCATGGGGAGCCAAACTTCAGGGAAGCCTTCAAATGGACATGTCTTATGCCACCATCCCTGTTTTTAACCAAAATAGAAGATTATACAGGGAATATCACATGAAGTACATGGTGAGAAACATAGATAAACCAAACAACTCTCCAATCTATTCTATTCAATCAAGTTTAGATTCCTTTATCTTGTACAACAAAGATGAAATCACTCAACAAGATAAGGAAAATGTAGACCCCATCAGTTTATCAAAACAATCATAACTTCCCTCAAATTAGATTCAAAACATTGAAAATCAACAACAACAAGAGAATGAAAATAAGGCTGATATACTTTGGACAATAAAATTTGATGGATCTTGTAATAAAAAAAGTGCAGGGGAAGGTGTGTGGATTCAAAATACAAATCAGATTTTTTCATATAAATTGGATTTCCCATGCACCAAAAATATTGCTGAGTATGAAGCACTTCTCCTAGGCTTACAATTGCTTAAACATTTAGAAGCCCAAAAGATATTAATATTAGGAGATTCTAAACTTATCATAATACAAACCAAAGGAGAATACTCAGTTAGAAATCCAAGGCTCAGGGAATATCAGAATGCTGCCCTTTATTTATTGAAAACCTTTGAAAAATATGAACTTATTTTCATTCCAAGAGCACTAAATCATCTAGCAAATGAACTCGCTTTCAATGCCAACAACTGCAAAATACCTGAGATAAATGAACAACTTAGTGTAAAGGTAAAACACAGGCCTGCAGTGCCTGATAACGAAGATCACTGGTAGATGTTTGATTCTGACAAACACATCGATGATTTCTTAAAATCAGAAAATGATTTTTCCATACCAATATCAGAAAACAGCCATAAAGAAAATTGTTTGTATATTGAACAAATCCCAGAAGTTGAAATAATGCATTCTGCTGATATAAATTACTGTGAGAATCCTTTTGAAGTAGAATTAATTGCCAACACAGAACATGAATACTTGGAATTTTTACAATGCAAGAGCGATACAATTCCAAGAGGTCTCACACCTTTAGAACACCTTTTCTACTTTAATGATGTAGCCAAAGAACTAGGAATGGAGCCTGTGGAAATAGATATAGAAGAACATAACATAGGCAGCCTAGAAGAACCCAAGATGATTAAACTGTCCAGCACTCTCCCAGCTCACATAAAATTGCAATACATAGAGCTGTCCAAAGCGTTTAAAGATGTTTTTTCTTGGGGATACAAATATATGAAATCTTATGATACTAGCATCATTCAGCATAAGATTCCTTTGAAGGAAAATCAAAAGCCTTTTAAACAAAAAATAAGGAGAATAAACCCTATTTTATTACCTCTAGTCAAGGCAAAAATCGAAAAGATGCATGATGCTGGGATCATAGTACCAATTAGATATTCAGAGTGGGTATCAAACTTAGTTTCTGTTAGGAAAAAGACTAGAGAAATCAGGCTCTGCATTGACTTTAGAAATTTAAATAGAGCCTCTCTGAAAGACAACTACCCCTTGCCTAAGATGGACCATATACTTCAAAGGGTAGTTGGGTCAAAAAGGATATCACTGTTAGATGGGTTCTCGGGTTACAACTAGGTGTTAGTGCTCCCAAGTGATCAAATCAAAACTGCTTTTACTACACCTTGGGGCACCATTATGTATGTCAAAATGCCTTTTGGATTGATGAATGCAGGGGCCACCTTCCAAAGGGCCGTGGACATAGCCTTCTCTGAAGATATTGGCTATTTCATAATCATTTACCTTGATGACATAACTGTTTTCTCAAAAATTGATGAAGAACATTTGATTCACTTAAGAAAACTTTTTGAGAAGTGTAGGAAATTCGACTTGTCTTTGAATCCCAAGAAGACACTCTTTGGTCTCCAAGAAGGTAAACTTCTTGGTCACATAATTTTAGAAGAGGGAATCAAAATAGACCCTAAAAGGATAGATGGCATTTTACAAATCAACCATCCAAGAAGCCTCAAAGAATTACAATATTTCATTGGAAAGATTAATTTTTTAAGGAGGTTTATCCCCAACCTTGTTGAGCTATTAAATAACATTACAAACATGCTTAAGAAATATGTAGGTGTAAAATGGACTTTACCAGCTAAACAATCATTTGAATTGGTTAAACAGGCTCTAACTCAAACACCAGTCTTGATTAGTCCAGATTTCACCAAAGACTTTTATATCTTTTCTTTTGCATCTGAGCATACAATAGCTACAGTTTTACTTCAAAAGAATGACTTGGGGCAAGAAAAACCAATATCCTTCTTTAGTAGGGCCTTATGAGATGCTCCTCTCAAATATAACATCATGGAGAAGCAAGCCTTAGCATTAGTGAAAGCATTAAAGGAATTTAGAGTCTATATTTTACACTCTCACATAATTGCTTTTGTTCCACATACTGTTGTCAAGGACATTCTAAGTCAAGACCCTGATGGTAAAAGGGGAAAATAGATTGCAACTATTCTTGAATATGACTTAGAAATCAGGCCCACCAAATTAGTTAAAGGGCCAGGATTAGGGAAACTTATGGCCGAGTCTAACTTCCAAGCACTAGATATGAACATGGTAGATGTGTTGGAAGAAATAGAAGAATCTACTGCTCCTTTCATTGAAGATAAATTTTTGAATTATCCTTGGTATGCTGACATTATTTATGTGCTTTTATATTTGAATGCCCCCCCTTCTTTGTCTAAAACTAAAGCTAGATTTTTGAAACAAAATTTTTTGAGTTATTGCATCCTAGATGGGGTATTATATTGGAAAAATGCTTTTGGAATTTTTCTTAAATGTTTACTTGAAGATGATGTAGGAAAGATCATGCATGAGTTGCATGAAGGAGAATGTGGAGGGCACCTCTACTGGAAGGCCACAACAAACAAAATTCTTAGATCTGGTCACTATTGGCCTACCCTTTTCCCAGACACTCAGAAGTTAGTCATGTCTTTCCATAAGTGTCAAATTTTTTATTGCAAAAGAAAACTCCTTCCCTTACCATTGCATCCTATCAGAGTTGAGGCACCTTTTCAACAATGGGGTTTAGAATTCATTGGGGAAATTCACCCATCTTCCTCAGCCAAACATAAGTGGATCCTCATGGCCACTGACTTCTTTACCAAGTGTATAGAAGCTATAACCTCTAGAAATGCTAATGAATATGTCATTATCAAGTTCCTTGAAAAAAATATCCTATCCAGATTTGGTTGTCCCAGAAAAATCATAACAAATAATGCTGCTGCCTTTAAATCTAAGAAAATGGTTGATTTTTGTTACAAATACCACATTACCTTGGGCCATTATATTTCCTACTATCCCCAAGGAAATGGATTAGCTGAATCCTCCAATAAGAGCCTCATCAATATCATTAAAAAGCTATTGGAGCAGAATCAGAAATCATGGCACAGTAAGCTGGTTCATGTCTTAAGGGCTGATAGATTAACTACAAAGAAGTCAATAAATATGTCCCCCTATCAGCTGGTCTATGGCATGGATGCAGTCTTCCCAACCTCATTAGGAGTTCCAGTCATGAAACTCCTTCAAGAAGTGCATATTTGATGCAGGAGCATCAAGGGTGTTTTTTTATTTTGTAAATATGTTAAAAGGGGGTGTGGTAATTTTTAGTATTTTATTAATTAATTTGAATAAAATAGGAGAAGGTGAGGATTTTTGTAAATATCTTTTTATTAATAAAAGGATATGAGGGAATTTAATTAGTTGAAGGATTTTAGGATAAAAAGATCTATCCTTTAGGAGCGATGAGAGATTTAGGGGTTTGTTGAGGAATTGAAGGGATTGAGCATTTAATTTAATGATTTTTTAAATTGTATAAATAGAAGGGGGTTTTGAGAGAAAACACATTGAGATTGTGAGGGGTTATGAGATTGAGAGTAGGCTTGAACAGCAAGGCTGTAAGCCTACAGTATTTGTAAAGGGCCATGAGTGTTGGATATCAGGCCAAAGATAAATTTGTAAATAGCCTCATTTTGTTTATATGAAATATTGCTCCGTATTATATATTTTGATTGAGAGGAACTTTATGTTCGATTTCTGAAGTGAGATTTTTTTAGTAAATTATGTATGTGAATTGTGAAAAGTGATATGCCAATTTTGTGAAGAATAGCAGGAAAAGTTGTGTGTGGATTCTGGTTAAATGCATATGCTTGAATTGAAGTATCTACTATGGAAGATTCGATTAAAGGAAGTGTGCAATGAACAGATCGACATTTATATAATAATTGTTACTGTGTGAGTTTATTTCTGAATGGCTATTTTAAATCGATCTGTAGTTGTAGCCAGCACCAGAATGGAAATAGAATAGCGGTTTTCCCTGAAGTTACAGGCCACGGTATGGGTGCATGGCGCTGTTGGTTGAATGACATTGAATGTTGGATATTGCAGTAATTAATTTGGATTGATTGTTGAAAAAAAATCGATGCATATATAAACCGATTGGAGCAATTGGGTATTTGCTGTGTTGAAATTATGATTGAAGTCTATGCTGCAGGCTTAGACGTGATCGACTTACAGAGTCTACACTTGTGAGAAAAAGACGTGGAAGAAATTCCGGAAGGGCGTTTGACTGAATGACCAATGATTGAATATGCAACCCATTTCTGGGTAAATCAATGGAGCGTATGTCGATCTACAGTTTACTAGACGTGTTAAATGAGGCGCAGGTTTGATTTCAAATCAGTGGTAACGTGTGCAACGGAATTATGCAGGTAATTCGATTCACTACTCTGTGGTTTTTCTGATTTGAAATAAATCGTGTAGAAGCTTGCCCAGAAGTTTTAATCAGTTGTATGGAGAATCGAATGATGAATTGGAGCTGGGAAACTGTTATTCAAATTGATGTTTCCGCCCTGAAAGCCGTCCAATTATTTGCTGAATAAAATGTTAAATGCATAATAATCAATGTAGATTTTGCCAGCGGAAGTTGAAAAACGAATACAGGTTGCGTGGGCCAGATTGTCCATAGAAGAGGTAATTTGGATCTGTTGGAAACAATTCATAAGTTTGTTGAGAAATCGATTCAGTTAATGTATGTTTGAACTGAGCCTAAGGTGAAGTAAAATTGAATTCTGATGTCCTGAGTATATAACAGAACGCTGGTATTAAAATGGATAATTCCAAGTCTTATTTATATAGTGGCAGCATTTGTCATGGACACGTTTCTTGAAGATCCGGTATATAAAATACATATGTGGAGGTCGGTATTTGATTGAGGAATTTAAATCCGGTGTTTTGATAAGTTGCCGCATGATAATATGTGAAATGAAATTGACATTAAAAGCCCTATGCAAATGGAAATGGGAATAATGTTTAGTGGGTGTGAAAGCTTGTGAGCTTGATTGCAAATGCATTTTGAAGTTTTGTAATGAGTATTTGTGGTTAATAGCATGAAAAATGATTTGAATTTGGCATTTAGGGGTTTCTCAAGATTGGGGCTTATGAATTTGCTATTTACTCTAATGAAATGATTTTAAATCATATGTTTGGAAAAGCTTCCGCATGCAATTAATAATAATATGAAATTGCCAGCTTTTGAGATTTTGATTTGGGTAAGAAGGTGAGATGCACAGAGTATAAAAAAATTCTGGGTTTGCAGGCTAAGTCTGCGTCATTTTTGGTATCAGAGCTTGGCTCTGTTGAGATTGAAGAATGTTTATTTCCTGAATGAAGACAAAAGGTTTTGTTGAAGAGCGGGAATGGCTCTGTATGAGGGTTTAAGTTTTTAAATTGAATTAAATGCATGAATGACAGATTTTGAAGCTGATGAAAGTTGCAGCACAGGTATGCAAGTGCAGTTGAAGAAGGAAGCGAGATCAACAGGATCTTGAAAGGTGAGATTGTGTAGTTGATATTTAACTCTGGTTTGAAGACTATTTACAGAATTTGGTTGCGGGCATAATCTCAGCAGGAAGAAGTAAATCATAGCTTGAGAGCAGTGATGGAATCCAACAGAGGATTCTAGGTGTGTGGCAGAACCTAAAGATTCAACGGAGGTTGAATGAAAAGGACAAGTGTGTTCTTAAGAGTTGCAGATGAGGAAAGCCTGAAGGAGCAGTGGAGAATGCTCGAAAGGTTCCAGCAGAGGATCGGGTGATTACCAAAAGACCAGATCCGGAGGAAGGGATTGGTGAGGTAAGTGGCAGCAGGAGAGGTTACTGTTGCAGAGGCTTGATGCAACTCATGAGTGAGAAACTCATGGCGAAGGAAATGAATACTGAAAGTCATAAAGGAGGAAGCAGAGGTTCAGAGAAAAGCCACAGTAGGAAGAGGAAGAAAGATGCCAAGGAAAATGGCATAAGACATCAGTTGACTGATGAGGAGTACGAGAAAGAGAAAGCTGAGATCGCAATTCATCTTGAGTTATTGATGGAGTTTTTTCAAGAGAATATGAAAGGCCAGAGACATGGTTGGCTGATGAGGAAGAGAGTGAAGTGGCAGAGGCTACAGCAGAAAAGGGATCGACAGATAAACATGCAGTTAACAGAAGAGCTGAAGAAGCTCGAGCAAGTGATGAATGTACAGTTGAGACGAGAAGAACTCAGAGCAGCTGAGTTGGAAGAGGAGGTTTCCATTGATGAAACAGAAGAGGAGATCATTGATGATTTCTTGAGTTATTGGGTAGATCCAGACCAGCTGGATAATGTGAACTCTTGTATTTTTGTAACTGATATTTTTGATGTGGTTACAGGTGTTGAGGAGGATGCGCAATCTTGTGAAGCTGTCACAAGTGTGGAAAGGAGTCTTTTAGGAGATAAGTATTCTGAAGAAGAAAGCAGTGATGCTTTTACTGTTACAGTACAGGAGGAAGTTTATGTGAATGAAAAGGAGATTCAGTTGGAAGAGTTGGTATATGAACCGACAGTTAAAGTTGTTGAAACTTGTAGTTTTCAAACTGACAAGTTGTGTATGAATGCAGGGATGATACATGATGATGATCAATTTTTTTTATTAAGTGATGGACAAATAACTGAGTTTATTTCAGGAGTTGAGAATCAGAATTTTGTTCTGATAAGAGATGATGAGATGATGACAACAGAAAGCTTGGCTTGTGAAAGTATTGAAGATTGCATAGAAAGTTTCTCAAAGGAGATGACAGGTTTATTGCATGAGTTAAGTGTTCTAGAGCAGAGACTAGAAGAACAGAGGATAAGTGTTCAGAGTATAAAGACAGAGATGAGTGGAAATAAAGAGGTTCCAGAACACAGAGGTATTCTCGAAGAAGATGACATCGAGGAGAGACTAACTGATAATCTCAAGAATGATTGGGATCAACATACTGAAGTGCTGGCAGTGGGAAGTAAGGCACTGAGGCCTTATGATTTTTATTCTAACAAGTGTTTTGTGAATGCAGGTATTGTTACAGGTACTGGAGAATATTTGACTCAGTTAAGAAGTCAAATGAAGGAAGAAGAAGTTTTCTGTTCCAGAAGACAAGAGGGCATGGATGATCGGGTGGCAGTCAGAACAGAAACAAGCATAGAAGCAAGAAGTCGGCAAGTGACAGCATAGATAGAGAAATTAAAAACTGAGCAAGCCGTCTTAGCTCAGCAGATAGCTAGAAATCAGCAGCCGGGAGATTTATTGGACCGAGAGATTGAAAGTATCAGAAGACTGATGACGAAAGAATCACGGAAGAGACCAGCAACAATAAGAAAGAAAAGGAAAGACAACCAGAGAAAGACTGTAGCAGACTTGGAAGGCAGAGCAAGTGGAGCACTACAGCACAAAATATGGAAACCTGGAAGACAACAACAGATAACAACAGTAGTAAAGCAATCAACAAGCACAGAAAGATTACAAAATAAAATTTGGGATCCAGGAGGAAATATCCAGACTTATGACCAGGTGGTCATGAATTTTCTTACATGGGGAGTCTGATGCAGGAGCATCAAGGGTGTTTTTTTATTTTGTAAATATGTTAAAAGGGGGTGTGGTAATTTTTAGTATTTTATTAATGAATTTGAATAAAATAGGAGAAGGTGAGGATTTTTGTAAATATCTTTTTATTAATAAAAGGATATGAGGGAATTTAATTAGTTGAAGGATTTTAGGGATAAAGATCTATCCTTTAGGGATGTTGAGAGATTTAGGGGTTTGTTGAGGAATTGAAGGGATTGAGCATTTAATTTAATGATTTTTTAAATTGTATAAATAGAAGGGGGTTTTGAGAGAAAACACATTGAGATTGTGAGGGGTTGTGAGATTGAGAGTAGGCTTGAACAACAAGGCTGTAAGCCTACAGTATTTGTAAAGGGCCATGAGTGTTGGATATCAGGCCAAAGATAAATTTGTAAATAGCCTCATTTTGTTTATATGAAATATTGCTCCGTATTATATATTTTGATTGATGGATTGAGGAACTTTATGTTCGATTTCTGAAGTGAGATTTTTTTAGTAAATTATGTATGTGAATTGTGAAAAGTGATATGCCAATTTTGTGAAGAATAGCAGGAAAAGTTGTGTGTGGATTCTGGTTAAATGCATATGCTTGAATTGAAGTATCTACTATGGAAGATTCATTAAAGGAAGTGTGCAATGAAATCGTATCGGGACATTTATATAATAATTGTTACTGTGTGAGTTTATTTCTGAATGGCTATTTTAAATCGATCTGTAGTTGTAGCCAGCACCAGAATGGAAATAGAATAGCAGTTTTCCCTGAAGTTACAGGCCACGGTATGGGTGCATGGCGCTGTTGGTTGAATGAAATTGAATGTTGGATATTGCAGTAATTAATTTGGATTGATTGTTGAAAAACAATCGATGCATATAAAAACCGATTGGAGCAATTGGGTATTTGCTGTGTTGAAATTATGATTGAAGTCTATGCTGCAGGCGTAGACGTGATCGACTTACATAGTCTACACTTGTGAGAAAAAGACGTGGAAGAAATGCCGGAAGGGCGTTTGACTGAATGACCAATGATTGAATATGCAACCCATTTCTGGGTAAATCAATGGAGCGTATGTCGATCTACAGTTTACTGGACGTGTTAAATGAGGCGCAGGTTTGATTTCAAATCAGTGGTAACGTGTGCAGTGGAATTATGCAGGTAATTTGATTCACTACTCTGTGGTTTTTCTGATTTGAAATAAATCGTGTAGAAGCTTGCCCAGAAGTTTTAATCGCCAGGCGGAGAATCGAATGATGAATTGGAGCTGGGAAACTGTTATTCAAATTGATGTTTCCGCCCTGAAAGCCGTCCAATTATTTGCTGAATAAAATGTTAAATTCATAATAATCAATGTAGAGTTTGCCAGCGGAAGTTGAAAAACGAATACAGGTTGCGTGGGCCAGATTGTCCATAGAAGAGGTAATTTGGATCTGTTGGAAACAATTCATAAGTTTGCTGAGAAATCGATTCAGTTAATGTATGTTTGAACTGAGCCTAAGGTGAAGTAAAATTGAATTCTGATGTCCTGAGTATATAACAGAACGCTGGTATTAAAATGGATAATTCCAAGTCTTATTTATATAGTGGCAACATTTGTCATGGACACGTTTCTTGAAGATCCGGTATATAAAATACATATGTGGAGGTCGGTATTTGATTGAGGAATTTAAATCCGGTGTTTTGATAAGTTGCCGCATGATAATATGTGAAATGAAATTGACATTAAAAGCCCTATGCAAATGGAAATGGGAATAATGTTTAGTGGGTGTGAAAGCTTGTGAGCTTGATTGCAAATGCATTTTGAAGTTTTGTAATGAGTATTTGTGGTTAATAGCATGACAAATGATTTGAATTTGGCATTTGGGGGTTTCTCAAGATTGGGGCTTATGAATTTTCTATTTACTCCAATGAAATGATTTTATAAAATGATTTTAAATCATATGTTTGGAAAAGCTTCCGCATGCAATTAATAATAATATGAAATTGCCAGCTTTTGAGATTTTGATTTGGGTAAGAAGGTGAGATGCACAGAGTATAAAAAAATTCTGGGTTTGTAGGCTAAGTCTGCGTCAATATTGAAGAGAATGATATGCAAAGAAGAATCAACCAAAAAAATCATTTACAGTAGACTAGAGAAGAAGTCTATGAAATAACACAGTTAGTCCAAGAAAATATCAAGAAACTCTTTGACAAAAGGACTAAGGCAAACAATTTCCAAGCTGGAAATGTTGTTCCTAAGTGGGATTCAAGAAGGGAAGAGAAGGAAAAGCATGGAAAGTTTGAGAACTTGTGGAAAGGACCTTATATTATTCATGCTGAGAGGGGTCACAATGCATTTTTCTTGAAATATTTGAATGGAGAAGATCTATATGGAGGTCCTGTCAATGGCAAGATGCTAAAGCATTACTTCTGCCAAGAGTCATGAGTTTCAAAGCATTTTATTTTTCATTGTAAATATCATAGTATGAACATTGCATTCAAAGTTAGAAAAATAAAAATACAAAAACAATAGAAAAGAGAAAAGAGGGCAGATTGTAAAACAAGAAAGGTATAGCCCCATACCAAAAAGAGAAACAAAATCTAAAAGTGTTCAAGATCAAATGGCACTCTTAAAAAAAACACACTCCTAGTTAGTCATACAGCCTAATCATGACTAATTAGTTTTAAATTCTCTACTGATAGGTTAGTGAATAGATCAGCCAAACAACATAATCTTGGCTTATCAGTAAGATAGATTAGGATAGAAGAAAGAAGGTTCAAACATGCTCAAAACTTGAACCTTTGATAGTGAAAGAAAACTGGTTCAAACAAGCTCAATACTTGAAACAATATGAGAGAAAATACAACTCAAATAAATTCAAAATCAGAGCTGAAGAGATGGTGAAGGAAGTTTTAAAATTTCATATCTTAAGCCTTCACATTTTGTTTTAAATTTCTGCAAAATAACAATCTATGTGTAGCTTGTTTTTATGCCATAGATCAGATACAAGTTAGACTATTCAATCATGGCTTGTTTGCTTTTAAATTTCTTTTTTTTTAATTTAGAGAATGAAAATCTGTCAGATAGTCTAATCCTGACAGACAGTAGTTAGGTAGAGAAGCTTATGAAATCAACTGTTTAAACTAAGTCCATAGAGAAATAAGGGGAGACTTAGATTAGTTTTTTTCTTTTCAAAAGAATAAAATGTTGTTGAAAAGAGTTTGCTAGTCTAAATACACTCTGAAAAGAAGAAAAATGTTAGGATCATTAGGAATGGGTAGGTAGACATGATTGTTTTGATAGAATTCCATTATTTCAAATTGCTGCAAAGATCATCGAAAAGAAAGGTTGTTGCCAAATGAATTAAAGCACTGGTTTACTGAAAAACCAGAGATCAATAGTTGAGGTTCTAGACACCTAAAAAACCAGCTATCTTCCCCAAGTGGAGCCACTGTTAACCACTGATAAATTCTGTTATACCAAGAGGTGGCTAATTTTGTTCTTCAAAACTCCAAGAGATAATTCCCCTTTGATAACCTATCATCCTTTAATTTTTTATGAAGATAACTAATACTTTAGTTAATCTTCACTGCTGTTTCCCTTTTAAACCTGAAAATTCTATTGTTTTCCTGAAGAAAAAGGCTACTGAAAAACCCACTTTTCCCTTCATTTTCTCCTCCTTTCATTCATTATTAACCTTCATTTTCATCCCCTTTTTCCTCATAAAATTCCTCTATTTCTCCTCTTTTCCCTTCTTCCCTTCATAAAAACCCTTAGATAAGGTTTAAAACTCTTTTTTAACCTTATCGAAAGCTTTCAAAATCATTTGAAATACTTGAAAAATCATAAAAAACAGCCTTTTGTGCTAAGCTTTTAAGCCCCTTTGGCCTTAGCCCCCAGCTTCTTTTTTGCATGGAACCAGAGCTATGACTCACTGTTAAAACCCCCATCGTGCAATTGCAATCGGGGCGTTCTATGTTCCTTTTCCCCTTTTCATTCAAAATTTCCGATGCGATTAGGCCTTAAGCCCTTTTGTGCTAAACCCCAAACCACTTCCCCACCGTAAAACTGGCGTTAAGACCAAGCGCTGAGGCCCGATCGCGCAATCACAATTGGGCGTTCCATTAAGTTTTGTTATCTCTCACTTTTAAAATCCTCAATTGCGATTAAACCTTTTGTATATAAGAAACCATTCCCCGATACAAACTTTCCTTTGTATTTCATTAAAAACCCTCTTTTCTATGTTTTTATAAAAACTCGACAGTTCATTGGTTGGGCAAATAGAAACCGTTGATCTAAACTAATCAATGATCTTCGGGATCTCGCATCAGAGTTTTTCATTGGTTGCGTTTGAATAGTTTATTGCTCCCCTCCGATTGGCAACCTTGCGATGGTTTCCCAGCCGTCAATCTGTTCCACCATACTCCAATCCGACGGTCCCCGTTGCTCTTTCCCAAAGCTCATTTTTCTGCCTTTGACATTTACAAACTAATCTCCGTCGTCGATCTGGTCCTAAGATCAACGGTCCTTGTTCAATCACATCGCGAAATTCATTTGTGCCTTTCCTCTCTCCTCCTCCTTTTGCGAAGCTTGCGATTCAATTTGGACCGTCGAATCCACAAGAACCGACGACTCGGATTAATAAAAACTTCGCCCAAACCCTCGCCTCACATTTTATTCCATTAACCCCAAGATTAAATCTGAGTCGTTGATCTGTTTCATCAAATGGTCCATATTTAACCCAATAGGCCCAACTCCTTTAGGTCCTACCTTTCCCTAGATCAAATCTCCCCCGTCCATTTCCCTAATCTGACGGTTCAGATTAAAACTGCCTTGACCCTGCCCCACCTCTTTCCGCCCTTGCATCTTGTCTCCATTGCGCTCTCCTCACAACCATCTGATCTAATGCCCCAGATTTGACGGCCAGCGCGTGGTTTCATGTGATTTTAAGCCCGAAGGTTAATTTTTCAAAATTACGTGATATATAGCCGATCTAATCTGATGGCCCAAAATCTTTCGGAAACCCCAAATTTCATTTTAACCCTTTGTTAACTCCGCCAAAGGCTTTCACCATTTTCCTTTGCATTTTCTCCCATTTCGCTATAATGTGCCCCCCTCTACATTATATTTTCCCAATCAATATCGACCGTTGATATTTGCGGATCAATGGCTCGGACTTAATCTCCTACACCATTTATCTAACCGCCTCCCTATCTGACCCAACGAGCAATCCTCGCCATTGGATGCTTTCATCCAACTGTCACGATCTAACCTAAAATCTCCAAAGCAGTTTTAAGCCTAACCCCGCAGGATTTTCTTAATCTTTCTTTGTTTGTGCAGGTTTTAATGGTTTTTCAATTCTTTTAAAGGAAAATTGAAGGCCGGGGATGACGATCCCCCAGGCCTTTATTTTACAAAGGAAATCATTCCGCAGGGTTCCAAATTATATTTTATCAATGCCTCATGAGCACTGATGCCTTTATACAAACTCTGCGCACCTGTGAAAACAATGGAAACAGAACAAACACCATAGCCGAAGAGTATCAGTTTGACAGTATGAAATCAAAGTAGAAGTGAAGAAATTTAAGGTTTTAACACAATTTTTTAAGGATTAAGGCATTAATTCGATTAATCAAAGAACTGATCCACAATTGAAGATAGTTAGAAGACTAGAAGACAGAAATCAAGCTTCATTAAGCCTAAAACACACAACTCAAGTAAATTAAAGGTGTTTTAGGTTAAAACAGTAATATCTATCAGTTCGAGAAGCCTCCACTGTCACATCAGAGGCTAATTGAATCCTCTACATCTACCAAAAGCCACCTGCAGCCTAAAAAAATCAAGAGAAGGCCTACTTATTGCTTAAACACGAGATATTTGCATAAAGACACCTGAAAATTTATTACCAAAGAAGGAACAAATTCTGAAACTGCCAGGGAAGTTATTGTAAGGGATAAGTAAGCCTCGAAGTCAATATTTTTGCCCATTTAGCCTAAAAAAATAGCAGAAACAGAGTACATAAAAGATAATCATAATTCAATGCTCTCCTGCCTTATGCCTTGCATGGCTTTCGAGGTTTGGAGTTGCATTTAGTGTATAATTAATTACACTTCAATCTTAAAGCCCTTCCACCTCCTCCTTTCTTCTATAAATACCTCTGGAGAAGATGAGAAGTTGGTTGGTTGGTTGATCACTAGTTGTAATACTGAAACTCTCTGAAATAATACATAGTCTGTTGAAGTTGAAGAAGAAATTGAAGTCTTGGAAGCCCTGATGAAGTTGTTGCATGCTTGTTCTTGAGAAGGCTCTATCATTGGATCCATGAGCTTGGCTGTTGGTGAAGTATTCAGAATTGTTTAATGTTTTTTCCTGTTTTCATTTTGTTCCATAATTTCTCACTACAGTAGGATGAAAATTTTAGGCTAAGAAATCACTCCTGGAAGCACCTTAGACCTATTTATCCTTCACTGTTTTATGTTTTCTTCTGCTGAGGTATTTTAGAGTCTTTAATCTCTCTCTTTAGTCCTCATGCTTGTTTATTTCTCTAATAGTTTGAATATTTGGTTTCAGCATGATTTATGGTTCTCCTTGCTTGTCTGCTGCCACTTAAAAGCTATTATTGAAGTCTCCCTTTGAAGTATATTTGTTTATAGTGAGCCAAGGAGGTCTGTTCTGATCATGCCCTTTTTCCTTGCTTGAAAAATTGTATTAAAGGTCTTTTATAGTTGTGATCATAGATGTATTAGGTGTTCCCTCTTCTATGAATGCAATTATCAGTAAATCTTTTATGTCTTTCTAATTCATTTGAAATAAAATCTTTGAGGAAATCGGATGTGCTCCTGAATCTTAGATTTCATTTTAAAAGTTGTTTTGAAGTCATTATTTGCTTAAAGTGCGGTTCGTAGAATTTATGGTTAGCCCTGTCTATCAAATACCTCTTTATTGTTCAAGTCATGTTTTAAAATTCCCTTTGTTGAGAATTAAAATTCTCTTTTCTAATAACCATTAATGTCCATCTCATTCCAAAAAGCAAAGGATCCTGTGGCCAAGTTAAAATTTCCCTTTGATATCCCATATCCATTGATAATTTTGTCATAACCTCTTTTTGACGCCATTGCCCAATTAAACTGATACTCCTTCTTTCTACCTGCCTTTCCTAGACCTTTCATATTCTGCTGTATCAATTCAACCAAACAAACAAACAAACACTTGCACCTAATAACTAGTCTAAAACCAATATCCAAAGCACACAAGATAAACCTGATAAACCTTTGCAAAACAAATAATTTGAGAGATCCCTCTCTAAGAACAAGAGGATTAGATCCTGGAACTATAAAGATTGGTTTGATGTTTCCTTGTCTTTTTATTTTCCAAACTACCAAAACACAGGAGTCCAACACCTACATTATCAGGATGCCACTCTTCTTGTGTAATATGAAATGGGTTACAATCTAGAGGGGGATTTCCTATATGTGTTGGTTCTCCATCCACATCAGATTCTGTGTTTTCCAAGTGGCTACTTGTTTCCTCCAAGCACTGCTCACTATAAGTACTTGCAATTCGGTCATGAAATTCTCTAATTAGCATAGTACAAGATATAGGTAGGAAATCAGGAATTTCTTGACAACCTTCCTCATTGTTTTCTCTGTCACCTTGCTCGTTGTCTAGGTCTTGTAGTGGTTGAGTTTGTGGTTGATTAGGAGAAAGCATGGGTTGTTCTGGATAATCAATATATGTATCAATCTCATGCCTATCTAATATTTCAATAAGTATGTACATCATTATTTCCACTCTAACTGCTAATGCATCTATTTTTGCTTCTCTTTCCATACTTGGATCTATGTTTGTAAATTAGAAAGGAGGTGACTGTATCTTATTCAACTAGTTCAGGGTCTTCTACCAGTGGAGTCATTTGGTCTTTTGGGAGTTGTGGAGTGTGGAGTCGCTAGGTGGATGAATTTGAATGTTTTGAAGTAGGCTGCTGTCCACCATCAACAATTAAATACCAATCTAAGGAGTTTATGGGTCTTTCTGAGGTCCTAAAGGTGTCTAAGATGAAATTCACTCAGAATTCCTGAGTGGAGTCGCCATTATGTTGTGGTTCCTATGTTTTGGCCAGATTGCCAAGACCAAAAGACAAGACAACATTAGAACCACTTTGGGATCCTAGGATCTAGCCCTCCTGGATCCAGAGAGGGATCTCTCTGTAAATGTAAAGAATGGTATATCTTGAAGGTCAGTTTATGGTATTAGGCTAGGTATGAAGCACAGGGGTTTTGGTTTGTTTGTTTGGTTGGAGATCATTAACTGAGAAGGTTATGTGAAGTGTGTTGGGGTTCCCGTGTTTTGGCCAGATTAGCAAGACCAAAAGATGAGACAACATCATAACCACTTTCAGACCTTAGGATCTAGCCCTCCTAGGTCCAGAGAGGGATCTCTCTATATGAGTAAAAGTGTATGTCTTTAAAGCTCTAAGTTATGATTTTAGGCTAGTTATATGCACAGGGTTTGTTTATTTGATTAAGAGTTTGGTTGTTGAGAATCAGGAAGGAAGGGTTCATCATGAGACAGGACTGGGCAAAGAAGAATTTAGGCAAAGGAAAGATAATCTAGAGAAAATCAAGTCCATTGGATAATGGAGTCAAGAAAGGATTTACTTGCTATCAATATGCAAGCTTTCAGTTGGGATAGTCATCTAAAGCCTTGGATCCTAAAGTGATAGGGTGGTATGGGACATTAAGGACCGAGAGTGAAGGGGGGAGAACCAACTAATCCCATCCATAGATCAGGTCAGAGGTCATTTAACTCCAGACCTACTTGGACAAAATCAGAGGCAGCACAAGGGAACTTGGAAAGGCTTTATCAGAATGGAAAGATCCTAGTGAGGCAGATACAGGGTTCTAGACCTCCCAGTGTTCTCAACACATTCCATTAAATCCTAACAAGAACATCTAAAATAGATTCTGTTAATTCATACATAAGCTAGTAGGCAACAACATCCACTACACTGGTTAAATCAATTGAAATCAATCTTTAGTTAAACACATTAAGAAGAAAACATAAAGGGCTGGGAGAGCAGCAACATAAGGCACCTAACAAGGGTGAATCTTATGCCAAATTTCTGATGCGAGCCAGATGAAATGAAATGAAATGGAAATAAACACAGAGATAGAAAAACATCACCGCAACTTTAGATCAGGATCCAATGAAATGTGCTTATCATATTAAAAATCAACACCAATCAGGTACAACATAGCCAATATCTTGGTCATTCAGTCTGAATACATCTTCCTCAGCCTATCTTACAACTATACACATAGAACTTATCTCAAGAGAAACTTCTTGCACTTCTTTGCTATCTCATCAACAACCTTTACAACAATTTTCTCATATTTTTTATAACTGAAAAAGAGCAGAGGAAGTAGGTATAACACTAAATATAACATTAAACTCAGAAAAGAAGGAGAGGGCTGAAGCCCATTCTGTTTTAAACTCTGAGCATTAATTTTTGGCACTCTTTGGAGAAAAGAATGGTCTTCGTTAGGCTTCATTAATTCCAGGTATGTCTCTGATGCATTCTGGTTTGCTGTACTTTGTAGTACCTTTGGTGAATAAACAAAATGGAAATAAAAAATGGAATGATCCACCATACTTGAGCAACAAATGCTCTGATATCCTTGGACTGCGTTCTGAGCGGAGATCTCCTCTGGAGCACGGTATGAAATAAAAACCGTATGGGCAACCCGTCCTTTCTGGGAGGAAAACATTCTACTGATGTAGAGAAACTTGTCATATATTAATTTCCACACCTCTGTCAGTAAAAACCTTGTCGCTGTATCCATAATGCGTATTTTTGGAGGCGTGTCCGCCTTCTGTACCCTGCGGAACACGCAACTGGACCGCGAAGAACAATGCAATGGAAGGGTGGATGAAATGGTAGCGTGGCGGTGGAATGGTGGTTTTTCACTAAAAATTGGTGACAAAATGCAATGAAACGGAGGAAAATATGAATAATAGGGTTTGGTGGTGGAATGCAGCGCCGACCGTTAGATCATGGTCAGGGGACAAAGATTGACGGCAGAGATCGAGCGGCGGAGTGATATATGAAATTGGGCGGAACAACAGTGAAATATAAGACTTTAGTGTAAAGTATTGAACCTTGGATTTCGAACAAAATACAAAGGAAAGCGAAGGAAACGTAAAAAAATGCGTGGATGTAGATGTACGAGGTGGGACCCAACTGGAGGTGGAGGGCGATTCACTTTGAACTGTTAGATCTTAAACCCAACGGTCGGTCAAGATTTAGTCGGAGAATCGCAATCACGATGGATGAGAGGGACGCACACTTATAATTTCCGATTGCGATCGAGGAAGGAGAAGCGATTGGGAAGTGCGATGACGGTTGGATTCGCACGGGAATCGACGGTGGAGATGCGGATCGGGGGATCGCAATCGGCGAGGACACAAAGGAATGACACTAACAAACTTCCGATTGTGATGAGCAGGGACAAGATATAGATGTTGGATTAGACAAGGGGATCAACGGTTGGGATGATATCGGGAGATGGCGTGATCGGGGATCGGAAGACAGGACTTGCGATTCATCGCATCGCAAACACTTGCGACGAACCGATTGGGGAACCAAACTTGAGTGCTGCGATTGCAAAGATTGCGATATTGCGCGGGCCGTCCGATCTATATGGTAGATCAACGGTGGATGCCAAGTCACGGGACTTGTTAAAAAAACAATCGCATCGGAGTTTTCATGATGTTACAAAGGATTTTAACGCTCCACTTGGTCTTTTCCGATGTGATTAGCACTTAAAGCTTAAGCACTTGGCCTTTGGGTGACATGCATATGTGGGGAAGTGGTTAGGGCTGACGGGAAAAGGGGCTAAGCCCTATTATAAGGTTAAAAGTGG
Organism: Pinus albicaulis; assembly: GCA_034641835.2. Taxonomy (NCBI): domain Eukaryota; kingdom Viridiplantae; phylum Streptophyta; class Pinopsida; order Pinales; family Pinaceae; genus Pinus; species Pinus albicaulis. Next base: position 1,701,489,307 of record CM076581.1, on the reverse strand, counting down.
GTTTTGAGCCCATTTCAATGGATTTAAAGCCATAAGAGGGTAACGATAGGGAGATAGAGAGGAAATTTGAGGAAACCGAGGGAAAAGGTGGGATTTCATGTTGATTTTGGGAAAAAGGGAAAAAAGATAAAGTGGGGCAATTCTTCAGAGATACAAGGGGCGAAATAAGGCCTTTTGATCAAAATTTTATCATTTAGCGAGGCTTATTGACCTCATGACAGCAGGGGGAAACAGACAAAGGCAGGGAATTATGAAACAGGCTTCAAGGATGATGTCTTTCCAAAGGAAATGCATTCCTTGAAGGCTCAAAAAACATTTAGCCCCCTGTTTGCTTGTCAAAAATTTATAGGGGGGCTAACAAAGTGAAGAAGGAACTAAGTAGTAGGGTTTTTTAGCATGGGAATATAGGTCAAGAGAAGTGCCAATCCATTAGTGTTGTGGAGGTAAATCCCCTCTGCGGATAGAGGCGATCCCTACTAGTCCAGATCGGGTTTAGCAACAATCAAATCATGCTACAAAGCAAGCTCCTAATTGCAAAATAAAAGTGCAATACGAGGCATAACTTGAGTCCAACGCTGTTGTCGTTGCAGAGAGGATAGTGCTCTCGATCCCTTGCTCTGACAGGTCACAATTCTACTGCCTGACGCGATTGAACACCTGCACATACAAGTAAAACAACGAACATATTTGCAATTATGTGTCAGTCAGAGAGGACACAACTCATAAAGAATCATAAACAATACAAGTGGAACTATAATCGTAGTCGCTTATATTAATGAAACGAAGGATGATACAACCTGGCTCTGACGCTGAATTCTCCTTCGATGGGTCGCCAGTGGAATAAGTATTGGTAAAGTTTGTCAGGAATGGGGACGAGCCTCTCTCTTCGATCGTCAATCTCCTTGCTATGGATTTGGCACTATGAGGACTATCAAAGCTTTTGCATCATTCTTTAGGCTATGAAGGCTCTTGGAGATTAGCTTGCAAAGGGAAATGGCAAGCTTATATAGATGGAGGAAGGGGAGTTGGGATCCCTACAATCAAGGGATTTTCCCTATCCTCAAGGAAGCTTCCATGAGAGGTGGAAAACTACTTCCTCTACATGGAAATTCGAAGCCAATCTCCCAACTCAAATTAGAGACCAGTTTATGAATTGGTTAGGGTCAATCTTCCACCATTTATTTTTAAAAAACACCCTTTATTAAGCCTGGCATGGGTGCGGCTCTAAGACAGAGCGCCAATTGGTGCGCTCTCTTTGGAGGATTTTCCCCCTTGGTGTGAGGGCTGAACTGTGTACCTGCTCCAATGCAAAAAGGGCTATTTTTAGGGTTTTTCACAAGGAGCTGTCTTCAGGGCAATGAAAGTACATGTTTAGGGGAATGCCATGAAAGTGTTTTCAAGTTATATCACTGCTCACATGTCACAGAAAGAGCCCTCCAATGTGCGGGACGGGGAAATGCAGGGATAGTGAAAAATTGCTGTGTAATAGATGCCCCCCAAAGCATGAGGCCCGAAAGAGAGAGAGGGGTGAAATGATTTACGAGAACGCGTCCAATTGAAAACACCGCCGTCGGAAATCCTACGTAGAGAAATACAATTGATATCTCAGATACATGATATAAATGTGGTATGGGTGCAGCCATCCATAATAGAGTATACAATAATCTAGATCCAAGGCATGGACATAGCCATCCAGTAAGGATCGATAAATAGACTCAGGTATGGTCACAGCCACCCAATCAGTGAGTCATGTAACCAATCATAATAATCCACAAAATCACAGCCTAGATTCCAATAGACAAAATCTAGGGTCTTGTGCTCCATCTCGACTCGAACAAAGTACAAGTTAAAGCATGTGAATATATGAGCTGAAGTCAAACATGCAAGAACATCGCCTGATTACCAGCTAATAATGAAAGTTGTTAACAGACGTGAGAGGTACCACCAATAATGACAATGGCTCTCAAGGTACTACAGGTACAATCTACGGCATGCGAATCAGTGAGATGGCGTCAAACACCCGTAGAATCACTCGATCGGAGGCCAATGATGAAAACCTCACATCGAACATGAAGAACCTGCCATTGAGGCATGCAGGCTCCAAGGTACCAGAAGGGAGTCTCTAGATTAACTTCCTGGATAATGAGCTGAAGTCGACAGGAAATGACCTTGATCGAAGGTGGGCCATAGTGTTTCCCACATCATCGACACAAGACAGAGGAACATAATGTCTTTGTGAATCAAGATCAGATGAGAATCAGAGGAAGGTTGAAATTTGCAGAGGTCAACTTCTCTTGAACATATGGCGGCACGAAATTGAGTTTGGCAGTATTTGAAATCAACAAATCAGAGGTCAAGATGATGAGACAAAGAGCAGATGAGAGGTCAAAAGGGATCACCCAAACCCATGGAGTCAAGTGGAAAATGAGATGAGATGTCCCCAACCCGACACAAATGCAGACAAGTGCCATGTTCAAGAGTGACATACTGCCGACACGATAATGATACTGGTTCCATTTTCCCCACCATTTCTGGTGAGTACCTCTTTATTTTTACACAAGATCGAGGAGGATACCATATGCTTGCTATATAAGTCCATCCTAGTACATTTAACGAGCCCTAGGAAGGAGGAACTTGAATATCGTCATTATGACTGAATCCAATGTCATAAGGGTTTAACGAGTTTGACAAAGGGAGAACTCAGCGTCTTTTCATGTTTAGAGAGTTTGAAAAGACAGTGGAAAAGTAAACTCCAGCGGTCCCTTTTCATAAATAGTTCCTCAGACCCGAAAAGGTAGAAAAAAATATCTGAGAAAACCTCTTAGTCGCGATAGGCTAGGGTATTCCTTTTTCGTAAATAATCTATCCCAACCCGAAAAAGGGGTAAACGTATACTGGGTAGATGTCGTTTCGTGGCCACTTTAACGAGATCAAAACGACAAGGGCCTTGGTAATCTTTTCATGTTTAGAGAGTCAGAAAAGCGCTGAAAGATGACTCCAAAATGATTTTTTCGTGTTTTTACTGAGTCCGAAAAAAGTATAAAATACAACTCGTATCACTGTCCAAGTCGCACAAAAAACCTGTCGCTGCACAGAAAGGCAAGTGTAAAATCCATTTTCGACAAAAAATATCAAAATATCAAGAAAAATGACATTTAAAACCTAATTTGGACTTAAAAAGTTATAAATAGGCTTCAAATGGTAAAACAAATTTACTTTTACTTTTTACCTCACTTGGAGAGCAACAGTGGTCCATTTGTGTGAAAACTTGCGGCGGTGATTGCAACTGATCCGGGACGTCATTCAGCTCCTCGTTTGTTCCAGGTAAAAGCCTTTCTCTTCAGCTCCATTTTAATCCATTTTTTATGAGTTTCCATTACGCAGTTGATCTATGGAGGAGACATTTTAAAATTTTAGGGCTTCGCCATTGGTGCGGGTATCGGGCACGGACCTGCGCCAATGGACTTTTGCTCACAAAGGGGTCGCGCCAACTGGTGCGACTGTTAGGAAAACAGTCGCGCCAATGGTGTGACATAATTTTCCGCTTCAAATTTTTAAACAGTGAGCCATCCATATGGATTTTTAATCATGACAGAGATCTAACAAGGGTTTTTGATCATGTTGATGCAGGTAACCAAGCACAATGGTTATTGAATGGAAGGAGAGGGAACATGGGGAGGAAGATGAAATGGCTATGGAAAATGAAGCCTGTATGAATGCACTAAAGAATTGTGGACTCAAAAAATTCTTTCTTACTCCATGTTTGCGAGCTCAACCTGAGCTGCTACAATACTTGGTCAGCATATGGGACGAAAATGAAGAAGTATTTAAACTTCGGGACCAAGTGTTGGAACTTGAGGTTTCTGACGTATATTTCATCACCGGGCTGTCGCGGAGAGGCCCAGTACCCATCAGACCTTCCGGAGAAAATATGGAACAAGTACTGGCAAGGGTGTGCCCAGGGGCACGAACCGGATCGGGAAGCGGGAAGGTGGATATCCACACTGTCCGTGATCTAGCACTCAGAGTGGTGCTACACACCATTACACAAGCTGTAGGATCGCAAGCTCCACATGAGGCAACCAAAACCAAATCATACCAGCCTCTGAGTGTATGAACCCCACATTGTTCGATTGGGCTACTGCAGTGACGGTCAATATCAAGAGGCAGCTGACAAGATGCAAGCAAGTCAAACTAAATCAATTTGGCTACGGTTCCATTTTGGTGTCGTTCATCCTGGAACGACTACCCATTTTCTAGGGCCAAGGGGCCATAGTTGCTGAGCGGATACCAAGGGAGCTGAGGATGGCTTGCTGGGCAGCACTTATGCCTAGGTCAGGAGGGATTTTGAGGAGGAAGATGGGAATGATGGACCTAGGAGGGGTCACAACGCTGGTGATGATGAGGAGGAAGATGGGAATGAGGGGTCACAGCGCTGGTGATGATGAGGAGGAATATGGGAATGAGGGGTCACAGCGCTGGTGATGATGAGGAGGAAGATGGGAATGATGGACCTAGGAGGGGTCACAACGCTGGTGATGATGAGGAGGAAGATCAAACACCATCCAGAGATGAAGAGGGAGCCTTTTCTCCAACAAGTGGGACTCTTGCCTCTTTGAGAGGAGTGCCTAAGTACTTGAACCTAAGAGTACAAAGCTCAGTCATGAACCAGAGAGTGTCTATTCTGATTGACAGTGGGGCAACCCACAACTTTATTCATGCTCACCTTGTGCAGAGGAGAGGAATCCCCATTGACACTTTTGATGGGTTTTCTATTTTGGTCCCAAGAGATAGAAACATGCAATATGTTCCATCACTTTCTGTCAATATGGGATCCTAAACTTTGGTGGATCACTTCTTTGTAGTTGACATACCAGACACCAATATCATCTTGGGTGTCCAGTGGTTTATTACCTTGGGGAAGGTTACCACAAATTGGAAAGCCTTGCAGATGGAGTGGGTGGACTTGAAGAGTGGGAAACCACAAATAATTCAAGGCATGCACACTTATCCTGCACCTAATGTTTCCACACAAACAACAGAGATGGATTTGTGCAGTGGAAGCAAGGATCTCACAGTTCCTTCTCTCATGTTTATGAGAATGCTGCAAGAGACATTCCTACCTCATGGAAATCCACTTGGAATGTCATTCGATTCTAATCCTGTGGGGAAAGCCTCACAAAGTGCTGCTCCAAATATAGATCCAGCAAGGATTGGAGCAATGAAAGAGAAAGCTACAACACTGTGGGAGAAGGAAAGGGGAGGATCAGCCTTCCAAAAAACAATTTTTTCATGTGTAATGTCAAAGAAGCAATCAACAACAAGGCAAGCACTCCCATAGATGTATCAGCAACGCTGTCATTGTTGAGTTGTGTGGATCCATATTGGAGATCTCAACTCCTTGTGAAGTACTCCAAATATCTTCACACCGGGATGATATTAGATGGCATGAAGCAAGGGGGAGGCTATTTGGTCCATGAAGGGGTCATCTATCATCTTGGTAGAGTATTCTTGTCTCAAGCCTCCAAGCTTAAGCAAGAGATACTACAAAGAGCACACAAAGAGTTCATTTCTAGCTATATGAAGTCAGTAAAGATCTACACCCTAATCATAAGGAGTTTTGATTGGGAGGGTATGAAGGAGGAACTACATCAACACTATGATTGGGAGGAACTACATCAGCACTTACAAGAGTGCAATAGTTATGAGGAGTTGGGACAGCAAAAGGACTTTATGCAAGAGTCATTTCAGCCATCTCTTCCTTCTCTTAAAAGAGGATAAATGCCCATGCCCAACTCCATGTGTGTGGGAGACTTGAATGGTAAAGAATCTGATCTTATGGAGCATGTTTATTTTTTTGATTTGACATATTCTCTTACCATATGTATGCAAGCCATGGCTCCTATAAGGAGTGATATTACATGTAGATCTCATAGCATTGGTGAGGCCAATAGAAATTCTAAATCTGGTCACTCCCTTGAGGTGCAAAGAGAGATTCTTTTTCATGATGGGTGCTTCCCAAAGGCACCTAACTTGAATATCACTTTCAGCCATGTCAAAGTGACTCATGCAACAAAGGTGTGGTGGGAGTGCCACTTACCATGCTTAGATCTACTAAAGACAAGGAGTTCATTGCGTTGGTATCTTATGTGGGATTGTGACCCACCTCCTCAAGTGAAAATTTCAGTTTGCATATATGTAATTTTGCTTCCATACATAGATGATATATTGGTATTTTTTATGGGATTGTATGGGCAAAGGGTGGGTAGTGTATAGGTACCAAATGGGACAGAACTTCAACTTGTACTTCATGATACATGTTTTATATGTAACATTGCTTTACCCATGTTTATTTCTATTGAGTTTTACACTCCTGAAGGGATGGACTATGCCCCTATTATGTTAGCATTGGAGGAGAATTTTTTGATGTATTGGCTTAATGAGAACTTGGCCCATGATGAAAACTTGATCCTTGATGGTGCCATCAATGGAGGAGGAGGAGAACTGCAGCTCTTACCCTATCAGTTGCTTGAGGACAAGCAACATTTTTGAGGGGAGGACTGTAATGTTCCCACTTGGCCTTAGCTAAGAGGAACATTCAATTTTGTTTTAATTTTTGTTGCATGAATAAATGAATAAAGGAGGACATGTAAAACTCCTAGAAAGTCTGAATAAATCAATGCCCATGTGAACAAATACAAATTAGGGCCATGTAAATAATCACTTGCAGGTGTGAAAGAGGTTTTAGCTAAAGACTGGGTCAACCTTGACCAAATCAACAACGATGTCTAGGTTCATTACATCTCCAAAAGGGACATCGCGGTTCTAGAAGGAAGCCTCTCATGTGAAAAGGTCTAAATCATCAAGGTGGTTTAGGGTTTGCAAAAGCTTTCTCATCTTATAAAAGGAAAAGGAAGGCAGGAAGAGAAGGTTGTTGATTGATCATATTTCTGAGTATTTTTCTACTTAGACAAATACCATTCTCTGCTGTTTAGTGGAGGATTGTATCTGGAATTCCTATGCAGGGATTTCACATATTCCTTTGAGGATTCTTGGAGGAGTGTTTGTTGAATTGAACCACTATCAGGCTTAAGGCCAAGCTCTACGTTCATTAGCAGCACTGATCCATTGAGGTTTTTACTGCTTCTGCAAGCTGCAGCAAGTGGAGTCTAGATACGTAGAGATCTAGTGTATTTTTGGGAGCCTCTTCTCATGGAGTGTGTTCTTTAACCTCCTGGAAGAGTGTCTCTTCTCTTTGTACTTAAGATCTGAAATTTTACAGTGGTTCTCTATGAAATTTGAGCTACAGCGCTGTTTTTATGAGTAGACTGTGTTATTTCTGTATAAGGTTCTTCATGGTGTTTTGCTTATAGTTTAGATCAGAGATCTCTAGTGCTGGGCTTTGTCTTCCACTTGGTGATCCATGGATTAGCTTGCTGATCCATGTTCTATTTAGATATGATCCATTGTAATGAAATGTTGTATTCAGAAATTGACTGCAGCAGTTTACAAATCTGCAACTTGTTTCTCAGATCTACTCTTGTTTATGCATGCTTTTTCCAAAATTCCAAAGGGATCTTGAAGGGAAAAATATCTAGTTTCTAGATATGAAATAGATCTGATGTTTTGTCCATAGACCTTCCCTAGATCTGAGTTGTAACTTCCAGCTGCTGAAGCTCCTTAAAAATAATGTTGTTGAACCATTTCTGCAAATATACATGTGTTATAGCTCTCTTTTCTGAAGGTTCTTGTTGTATTACCTCATGCATTCTACTGTATAGTGAAAAAGATTCATCATAATGCTGGTTTTCTACTGTATTATTGAAATCTGAACCTCCTTTCTGATCTCCACTGAATCTCTGATAAAACTACGCAATTCCTGAAGCAGTGTTTGCATTTGGATGCAGCCTTCCTCTTTGGGTGCTTTTTAGCTAGTCTAGTTTTTGGCAGATCTGTTTAATGTATCTAAACTGATTTTTTAAAGATGAAATTCCATATGTAATTCCCATACAGCATAAATAAGAGGAATCAAGTCCTGATCTGCGTTTCTGTTGCACATTTTTTCTTATACAGTGTTTTTCTTGAGCACAGTGTTGATATTCCTGAAAAAGGAATATTACAAACAATATTATATCATGACCTAATGAAATGATGAAAATTTTATTCAAAATGGGACACCTAATATGCACATGAAAATTTGTTTTGATCCTTGGTGGAAGTCTGCAAATATTGACACTAACACATTCCTTATGTGTTTGATTTGTAAGATGATAAACATAATTCATTGATTTTGATGTTATGTTTTGGACAATCTTTAACATTTATATTCATTTTCTTCTGATATAAATGAATTCATGATATTCATGCTCATTTTGAAAACCTATCAATATACCCTATACACAAATATACCTCTAAAGTGCTAAAATGTGTGCCTACCTTGCCCCATTACATCTCTGCAAATATGATTTTCAGAGCCCTGTCCTAGTTTCTCCTAGACCTAATTCACCATCCAACACAAACCTTCAAAATAAAATCAAACCCTAATGTACATACCTAGCCTAATATCTTTCATGATCTATTCAATTGGCTATGATTTCATTGACAGAGCCCTCTCAGCCTAGTAGGGCTAGCTACTAGGTCAAAGTGGTATGTGGTTACCTTTATTGGTCTCCTTCTCAGCCTTCGAAGAACTAGTGGAGTGCTAAAAAATATTTCATATTATAGTGGTCATGGAGTATCTGGTTCGTTAAGGAGTTGAGGTTAGGATGTGACATAACTTTGATGTGGTATGGGATGCATACCTTACGCACATTATCGGGTGTGTTCGTGAGGAGTGACTTGATGGATGCGATAGAGATAGGACAATTTGGAGTTGGATGGATTTGTAGCGATGGAGATTCCTTAGTGGGAGCACTTAGGCATGGGTTGAGTTGATGAGACTTAACCATTTTTTTATTGACATGGTGGTTTATTGGTTTATGGCCATGAGCAGCACATGAATGGGATGATGAGGAAGCCATAGACTTTCCCCTTTGACAATACTGATGGGAAGCATATTGTAGATGAGATGGAGGGTTCTTCATGGACCTTGATATTCACATTGAACATTGATTGATCGAGATATTTATTGATTGAGTTGAGGATGTGACAGGATGTTGGAGAAATGACTAATGAAGGCTTGAGGAGGTTCATTCTCATGATTTGGATGTGATTGTTGGATTGATCACCCAACTAGTTCAATTCATGGGGTCCAAAAGTGTGTTGAGATGTGTTTGAGTTGAGTTGGATTACCATAGCAAAAATTCACACGATGAAAATACATGGTGTATTAACACGTATATTTTGCAGTGATAACATACAACCGAGTTGGAGGGAGCATTATTCCACATGATGGGGTAGTAAGGAGGATTGCGAAAAGTGTGGTCGATGAAAATGGATTGAAGTGTCTCAATACATGGAGTCATGGAATTTTGTGGAGGTTCATGTAATGGAGAGTGGAGAGTTGGGCAACATGGACATATGATGTTGGAGCTGGTGACACTTTGCGACATTTTGATATTGGTGACAGATTTTGTTGAGATAGTGTTGTTGAGTGAGACAACCTTTTTATAGTGGGGGAGGATGTCAAGGCCTCGAGTTGGGCGAGCGCTCGTGATGACCGCTCACTGATGACAGAGTAAAAAAAATAAAGATGAGGGTATGGGAGCGCCTGACTTATGCGATGGGGGTGCAGACAGATGGCAGGCGCATTGTAGCGATGGGTGTCCATGTTTAGTTAAAGGCACATGGTGGGCAAGTTCATTTAAAGGTGTTCGGTTAAATGCGACTTGGTGGAAGTGTGCAAATGGCGTTGGGCAACCAGGTAGTGCGACAAGCGTTTGACAACCAAGCAGTGCAACGGGGGGGTGTGTGTAGACAAGTAAGGGTGCCCACTCGACCAAACGTAGGTCTGCCCATAAATTAGTGAAAATTTAAGGGGCGTGTGTTGGGAAGAAGACAGATCACCCAAGAAAGCATGGTGGTGGGCCAGCCTATAAAGATATCCAAGGGATGTGACCTTTGGAAAAGTGAACAAGCAGCAACGTGTATATATTAGTGGAGGTTTCCATTCACTGGGGCATCAAATTCGTTCAAGTCATTTGAAGTGAACAGAGGGTGAAAAATATATGAGACTGTAAGGCAGGAAAATCAAGTGAAGGAACTCGGGTTGGGTAAACCGACTCGTGTGCATTCAGGCAGAACTGGGTTGTGTATAGTTAGGTTGTTCAGGCATGCAAAATAGGTCATGTGCATTCGAGCAGAGTTGGGCATGTATAGTTGGTTCATTCTAGTGTGAAAATGAGTCATGTGTAGCGTTCATGACATGTGTGTAGATTCAGGTTGGGTTGTGTTAGGCGGAACAAATTTCGTGCAGGCCGAGTCGTGAGGGCGTTCAAGTTGGCTCACTTGTGCATCATTCAGGTCTGGTCATTTTTATCTAAGAATCGTGCATGCAACGTTCAGGCTGAGTCATGAAAAATGCGTGTTAGGTGTATAACTTGTGTCAGACAGGTGGACAACAGGGCTTTCAGGTTGTGCAGAAGGTTAGGTTGAGTCGTGAAAATTCTCAAGTCAGTTGATTCATGCACATTTTCGAATAAATGAATGAATTCTGAATGGATATTACGATAGGCCGAAACTTGGGGTTTCCTCCGATGCAGTGTATACAGTTGGTGCAGACAAGAAGCAGCATTAGTACGACGAGCATGTGCTGCACGACTGTGGCATGAAATTGGGAAAGTTGGACAGGTGAGTTAAGAAGGTTGTCTGAGGTTGTAAAATATTTGTACCTGTAAAATAAATTTCAAATTTTATAAAGTATATTGGGAAGACTTGTTTAGGATTTCCCCCTCCCTTTATGAATATGTGTAATTGATGTTAATGATTTTTATGAAGTATAATTGATGAAAGTTAATTAAATGTATTTCCGCTACATTATTGAAGAAAGTGACAAAAAATATTTTAAGTGTTGGTGATAGGCATAATATGTGAATTGTAGTAGTAAGAAAATGAAACGGTTGATTGGTGTCGCACACTTCCCACAAGTGGAAATTGAGTCACAACTAGTGTGGGGGCATGACAGGGAGGGACCCATCAAACCAAGATTGAAAATTAGAGCTAAGAATCAAATAACTAGAAGGAGAAAAGAGAGAGTGGCGAACAAGTAGAGGGAATGAGCGTGAAAGATGAAATATTCCTTAACAAGAGGCAAAAAGCATTCCCCATCTAGGCCATGATGGGGGACTCCTTCCCATGGAACCAAAATAAATCCCCAACCCCACGAGAATTCCAAGCATCTAATACAATAGAGACAAACAAAAATAGACCATAGGGACACACAAAAAATTGAAACATTGAATGGAGGGAGGTCATATTCATTTAGGGAAATCCAAAAAGGTCAATTGATTTTCCAAGAAAACTATGAATACAAAATACAAATATACAAAAATAAAAGTAAAAATCCTTCTCCTCTTAGTTACAAACTACAACATCAATCACAATTTCATTAACTTAATTTTGAGAGGATTTAAATGTGAAGAACATGTACCAATGTTAATAAAGTAAATGGCTCAGAAGAACATCTAGACCACACCACTGAAATTATCCTTATCCCTAACTTTGTAACCGAATGGTTGAAGTTGCCACCTTAGGTACTTCCATTTATACTATTGCTAATGTTAAGGTATCTAAGTTATGAGATCAATATATACCTTTACGACAAATGTGCATGTTATGTTTTTACCACTACGGGGAGAATTTGGAGAATATTTTTTTCTCATCATTGTGGGGGAGAAATTTTGTCGATCATAGTATAAAAATATTATAATTGAAATATATAGCTTTCAACTCGATAATTTTAAATGCACTTATGGGTAGATCTTCGTAGATTAGATATGGATACTTTCAGATGCAATTATGGATAGATTTTCGTAGAATGATAAGATGCAATTAAGAAAAGTGCCTAGAGGTGCATGATTACAAAATTCTAATGAATTTCAATTCAGATGAATGGACATGCAAGTTTGACTTATCTGTAAATAAATATTTATATTTTTAAGTAAATTACATTTTATATTTACTATATCTATATAATTGAGATTATTTTGGGTGGTTGGAAGGATTGATTGGAATATTTTTTATTTAATTCTAATTTCAGAAACCTATATAATAAGCTTTGATATAATTGCTTTAAATCTTGTTATTGTATATATATATATATATATATATATATATATATCTTATTTTTATATTAATATAAAACCAGTTTTACATGAGTACCATGATAAGCATGGATATTGATTATAAAAACAAAAGTCTCATGGGTAAAACCATACATCATCCAAAATACCAAAAAACTATAACCATTCCATGATCGCGAAGGACTAGAGGCAACATAGATGTCAAACAGACTTCACCATTAGGAACAAAGCATGACCATTAACCATTGGCAACAAGATAACACACAACAAAACACTGTGACAAACATATTGTCCAATTGTTACACCATTTTTTGGTCATCTAACCTACTATCATTAGATGGACCCAAGTACACCACGTAAGACCAATTTTACCCTAAGTAAAATTGCTTTCACTATGTAAAATAACTTAATAAAACACATTTTTTAGGTTGTTTATGGTCTAAACAGGAAACCCCAAAAGGAAATATTAAACAAACCTATATTTGTTTGATTTTCCTGGTCATGTTTAACCCAAAACAAAGAAATTAATTAGATAAATCTTTAATTATCTTATTATTTTCTAGGAATAATTATTTAAATCTTATTTAAATAATATTCCTTGTTAAATATGACTAAATCACCCATAAATAATTAAATAAATCATTATTTATTTGATTATCCTTCAACCACTTCCTTAAAATGATAAATAAATCATTTATTTATTTATTATTCACAAATAAAGGGATTTGACCCAAGTCAAATACCTTTTCCCTCTAACAAATATAATAAAATATTCCATAAAAGGTGGATCTAGATTTGGTTAATGTTATTTTAATCATGCACCAAGATCTAGAATGACCTAATATTTTGTTATAAATAGGAGGGTTTTTTCCTACCATTCTTCACCTTTTGTTTCCTATTAGATCACTTTGGATCTATACACTTGGTCACATTATACATTATTTGCTGTGTGAGCTCCCTTTGAGTTCTATCTTTGTCTAGTTTTTTTACACCAACAAGAGAGAGAGATTCTAGATCTGAAGTGCTGAGGACTTCCAAGAACCCATCCCATTGAGGAGAATTGGATATGCCTTCTTGTTTTCCTCCCAGGTTCCCTTAATACAAAAATTATTTCAAAAAACATTGTTCTTGTCTTGTCTATTGGATGTATGGAGCAAACCCTTAATTTTACTGCTTAATGTCTTTATATGCATAGATCTAGTTTTTTGCAGCACTTGTCTTGATCAATTAACTGCAGATCTGAAGATATTGGCAGCCACATTTGATGTTAGGGCTATAAGTTATGCGTAGCTAAAGTGGTCTTTTTTCGTACGCTTCGAAAAAAGATTCATACTAACAAATGGCGACTCCACACGGGTTTTAAATTACGACCGCTGTCGTTTTTCATATTCCTGCATATCCAGCTACTTCAGACCCTAGGGTTTCTTTTCAGCTTTTTTTTTCCTATTTTTATGTTGTTTTTCTCACATAAAACCCTAAAACATTAAAATTTCTAACTTCCGTGTGTTTATGGCCCTATTGCGCAGGTGACCGACATCAGCCGCAACTGAGACGACAACTTTTCTGAAAATCTGCCGCCGAAACACCCGGAGCTTTAGGTCGCACTTTTCAGCCCATAAACTGCGACCTGGACCTCCATGTCGCACTTTTCAGCCCATTTTCTGCAACCTGCACTGAAAACAGGTCAGAACCTGCGACCTGCCAAATTTTCAGCTATTTTTTTGCAATTTTTCTGGGTTTTGCTGAAGCTTCTGTCAGGGTTTTCCAGCCTCTGTCTCCACCTGTTTAGACCTGTTTCTGATATGTTTTGCTCATCTAAGTGGGAACCTAGGCCCCTAGGGCTCCAGTACCCTCCACTTTTTGTGGAAGAGTTTTTAGCTGTTTCAGATATCTGTTTTTTTCAGAGTTTCAGCCTTCCCTTTTTCAGATCTGACACCTCATTCTCATATCCCTTTAAATCAGCTCTTCTTCCTTTCAAATCACCTCTTATAGTTTTGTTTGGACCTCCCTTTAGGACCTCCTCCCTGTCCTTTCCTCTTTTTGCTGATTTCCTCCTTTTTTCCAGCCACCTTGCCTCTGCCTCTTGGCTGTGATCTGCACCTCTTTTCAGCAGCTTTCTCCTTTAGATCCCTGTCCCTTTCGACCCTAGATCTATTGGCCTCTTTTTAGTGTGTTTTGACTATATTTTTTTTTCCCTCTTTTAGATTAGTTTTGAGAGACCCGCCTTTTTGGGTTAAATCGATGCAATAGTAGCTGCTAATTTTCTATTATTTCAGCATTATATATTGTTCTCTGCAGATTTATTTTCAGTTACGCAGCACACTGTTTCTCTTGCTCTCAAAATGAAAAGGGTTTAAAAATTAAAATTAACGCACGCCACACACTCACCCTAAGCGAAGAAGAGCCTGGTTTACACCGCCAGGCAAAGACTTTAAAATCAATTGAAAATGCACCTATCTGCCCTTGTTTTGACATTGTAATCACTTGATTCTGCACCTCCTTGCCCTTGTGGTCGTTCTTCTTCCCCTTGTGCCGTGTTTGTGGTGTCATCATTGTGCCCCCAAGGTGCACTTACCGGAGACTTCTTGGCCTTCACCCTCAGTTTCCGGTCGATCGACCTGCTCCGTCCCACCGTCGTCGAGCCAGTCCTCCTTCGAGTCCGCACTCCGACTCCTCTTCTGATTCCTTGGGTTCTCCTTTTCTTTCTGGGTCTCCCCCTGTTACCTTCACTATGTCTGGTCCAGGGCTTAACGCTAGTGGAGCCCCCGGCCCTAATGCCGGAACTACTACTAGTGGAACCGCCACAGGAACTACCTCGGCCACACCCTTGCTGCCGTACATCGCAGGCCTCAACCTCCCTGATTTCAACCAGTTGATCAATGACCCTATCCGCCACGATGTTGGTTGGCCTACTATGCCAACCAAGCTCCCCTCCGACATCCCTAAGTTCGAAGGCCTTGCTGGAGAAGATCCAACCAACCATGTCCGATCTTTCCACATGTGGTGTTCCTCCAACTCCATTACCGATGATTCCATTCATCTTCGGTTGTTCCAACGCACGCTTACCGGCGAAGCTTCTAATTGGTATGTTGACCAAGCCACCTCTTCCCATACCACCTTTGCAACCATTTCCAAAGCCTTTTTATCTTACTTCCAACTCCCTCTCCGATACGATACTGGTACGGAGCTTTTGACCTCTTTCAAGAAAACCTCTTCGACCCGCCTTTCCACTCATGTCCAGGAATGGCGACGAAGACGAAGCTTGTGTTGAGCTCCCCCCTTCGAAGATCGGGTCTATATGGACTGGTTCCTTCCCTCTCTCTTAGCTCCCATTGGCAAAGATGTCGCCTCCCATTTCCCTCAAACCGAAGAAGCCGCCCTCCAAATAGCCTTGAAATATGACCTGATCTATGCTCAGTCTGGTTATGTTTATACTGTCCTCCCCGAACTCCCCAGTCCCGGTGGCGCTAACGTCCCGGGGGCATCTCATTCCGCCGACGGTCTCGTTGGAGCCCTTTCTCATCCGTATGCTCAACCTCCTATGGGCTATGGTCTCTCTCAGGGAGGGGCCAACACCTCTAGCACTCTTCCCCCTCCCGGTAGCATGTATCCAGGATACGACATGCCTCCTCCTTTTTCCCAACCTCCTGCTTACCTCAATGTTGCCCAACCTAACCATTACCTTTATCTGCAGCCTGGTGCGCCAACTCCTCCAGCATATGCGCTTCCATCTCCCTTGCCTCCTCCAAACCCGCAACAACACCTACAGCCCCCTCCACGGCAAGTATTTGCACAACAGGGCGCGACTAATCCCCCTTCTTCTCAAAGAAGGTAGAGAGGAAATCCAAACCAGTCTGCCCCTGGTCCTCGGGGACCCAATCCTCAAGGTATTGACCCTAACACTGCTAACCAGCAACAGGGCACTCAGCCCAAGCCGAACAGGCCTCTTCGCACAAATAAGCCTTGTTCGTGTTGCGGTGTTTATGGGCATTACACCATAATTGTCCCCTCTTACCACAGATGCGGCAGATGTGGGAGTCTCAAGCCACGTTGCGCGGACAACATGCCTCCCCTCATGCTCTTCCTAATGTGGCCTCTACTCAACCAGCTGTGTTTACTGATCCTTTCCCTCAGCAAGGATTCGTGGCTACCCAACTGCCTGACAGCCAGGTCGCCACTCAACCTTCCCCTTCTAGTTCCTCCGATTACCAGATCCTTATGATGAACTCTGATCCTTCCCCAACCGTTGACCTTCACCTTCAAACTCGGTCTCGCCAGTACCCCAAGCCTCCCACTCAGTCTGCCCCCGAGTCCCCTTCTTCAGGTTCTACAGAGCCTCTTTCGACATCCAATGGCCCCTTACATATCCCTCAACCCAAAGTTGAGGTTCATACCAAGATTCCTAAGGGACCATTACGTCAAAATGTTGCTTCTGGTCGAGCTGCTCATTCGTATAGCATAGTAGATGATTTGGCGCAATCTCCTGCTGCCATTTCCACATTGGAACTCCTCCAATCGTGCCCTTCCCAAAAGAAGGCTCTGCTATCTGCCATGGGCGCTGTAGATCCTGCCGATGACCAAATGATTGTTTTCGACGCCCATCAATCAGAACATCCTCCTCTTCCTGCTTCCGTAGCCTTCCAAATCCCAGTCAAAATCCGGAACGCTAACGTTTCTCGGTGTATAATTGATGAGGGGGCATCCACCTGTGTGATGTCTGCTTCGGTTTGGAAGCAACTCGGATCTCCTGAGTTGGCCCCTTCCACGATCACCCTTCGAGCATGGGACGGCCACGCCTCCCAGCCCATTGGCCTTTTCCGTAATTGTCCTATCACCCTTGCCGGTAAGACCGTTTGCGTTGACGTCGAAGTCATTGACGCCCCTCTAGACTACAACATTCTATTGGGGCGAAGCTACACCTATGCCATGTCTGCTGTCCCATCCGCGGTTTTTCGCAAGATGTCTTTCCCTCACAATGGAAAGATAGTCACCATTGACCAGCTGTCTTACCATGAGCCGTCGCCTCAGACCTCTCCGGAGATGACCATCTCTTCTGTAGCCAATAAGAAAACCGTCGATTCCTTGACCAGTGTCTCCCCCGGTGTCTACAAAGATTCCTCCCTGCTTGGAACTTTTCCTGGTCTCCCCACTCCTCACATCTCTGATCCCAGCTTATCGAATGTTTTCATGATGCAATCGTCTCGGGCTGCCCTTAAGAGACCCGCTTCGGCTAGTCAGCAACCTCAGACTCAACCTCGCCCACCGCAACCCGCTCCTAGCCCTTCATCTCCGCCAGCCGGACCTCCTCCTTCTAGCCCTTCTCCTACAGCTGGTATCCCTGAACCCCTTTACCCCCCTGGATCGGTTCCCCCAAGCCTTAACCACCTCGGAGTCGTCCCTCCTGGTCATTATCCTGCTGGTCAGATACCGTTCCTAGCTCCCCCTCCCGGAGTCTATTCGGTCCCCGTCATGGCCACCCTCTCTCTCCCTAACCTGACCCTGGGTATACCCGTCTGGTACCTTGACCCTCCAGCCGCTACCCCTCCTAGTCACCCCAAACCTTATCTTTCTTTGACACCAGTTCAACCGGTCCCCCTCGCTTCCTCTGTCGCTACCATGCCCCCTACACCTCCCCAGGACCATACCCCTGTGGTGACAGCTCCAGGAAAGAAAGGCAAAGCTCGCAAGGGGGCATCCAAAGACAAGGCTACCCCAACTGACCCTACTCCTCCCCCGCCCGCAAAGCCTTGTTCCTTGTGTGATGTTGTCGGTCACGCCACCCATACCTATCCTGAATTGCTTCATCTCAAGCCCATGGTTAATGTCGCGTTCCCTGAGTCCACGGTCCCGGAAGCTTCTGTTCCTTCCGCGACCGTGGCCAAGAGCCCCAAGACTATTCACACCAACCACCCCTGTGCTTTGTGTGATCTCCATGGCCATTACACCCACCTTTTTCCCCGCCTCGAGGACTTCCACACCTCTCTCGCCGCGGTCCGCCAATTCGAGGCCAAGCGCAATGAGTACACCTCTCCCCTATTTACGCATTTTTCTTTGGCAAAACTACCAGACATGACTGCTCCCATTGACATTCCCCCTCTTGATGTTGAGATGACGGAGCCTTTGTCCAGCATTTTCTACCTATCATCATCCATGAGACCCTCGGGGAACATTCCGTCTGAATCTTCCCCTGTTGTTTCGCTTGACCTTCCTTCATCGATCACCTTGGGCTCAACATTGGTAGATCCTTTATCCTCTTACTTTTCTGTCACCCCTTGTGACGACGCGCATGTGAACCTCTCTTCTCATGATGATGATTCAGGTAGCTTCGCCACGTCAGGTGGTCTTTCTTCCACCAGTCACCCCATCTTCTATCACGATGACGACATTATGGAAAAAATCCCCACCCCTGACTTTCTCTATTCCCCCTTACATCGAATCCATGCGTTTACACCACATACACCTTGTGGCCATTACATTGAAACCCAATGTTTGGGTAAGGGGGCACCCACATTTGAGAGACCAAGAGAAGAAATTCTCCACAACTCTCCTAGTGTATCTGGTCGTGCCGACTTTAGTACCATTATTCTTCCACATTTAGAAGAACCTCTAGAGTCCCATATCACTTCAGATCACTCTAGGGATGATACCCCTTATCGTTCCCTCATCTTCCATCAGCAACCTAATCTCTTAGACATTGTTGTTGACCAACCTATGGGTTTTCTAAGAGAGCATCAGTTCATTATCTCCAAATCCTCTCTTTGGGATAGTGACACCAGGTATGCCAACCCGAAAACTTAAAGTCCATTTGCTTCATATATGCAGTACTAAAAGAGATTGGTAATCCTCCATTTCCTTTCTCACACTGCATAACCATAACAAAAACAAATGGCACACCACATCATTAAAATGTGTTTAGATTCCCCTTTTTCTAAATACATTTTGGCATGACCACACCATGCTTGGGGGCACCTATGCCCCTCAACCATAACCCTCCTCAAAATCAAATTTCTTCACTTACAACACTCATACTAGGGGCACCACTTTGCCTCCATACTTGTCTTTGTTCGTGTCGATTTTCGTCATGAGATACCATCTTATACTCATGTTTTCATGGTCCCCCATTGGACCTTTACTGTGTGGCAGCACCATCGAGTCGCCCTTGTTTAGAGCATCCAAGCTGAGTCATCATCGTATTCATGGAGTCTACCCCGAGTCCCTTTGTACCCCGCTATAGTCCTCCATCCTTCATTGCTTGGTCTCTCTCTTGTGTCGCACATTATGGCCTTCAGTCCCACTATCCCCTATCCCTTATGATATTGTGTCAGTCGCTGCCATGTCATTCATGCCCCTTATGCTCTAACAAGGGAAGTCGTCCATTCGCTACTAAGTCCCCTCCATTCCATCATCATCATTGGTATTAGTCTGTCCTTCGCTCTACTATTTTCTCTCGTGCCTTAATTGAGGATATCTCATTGCCTCACCTATGGCGGAACTCCTTCTGTCGACATTAGTTCCTCCATTCCAGAAGACAGGTCTAGAGGGCGGTGTACCTTGGTTCCAACTTCCACTCTTGTTCGGTGCCTCAGATCAGGCAAAGGTATCTCTCATTACCCTTTGACTTGATTGTTTCTCCACTTCAGCTCCTTTCAGCATGATCGAGATCCGTATGCTTGATGGTCCAGTGATGCAGCATCAGCTCTTGGTGATGCTCGGGTGTGTGTGAGATGTCTTAGCCCTCATGAGGGGGTGGCCCTTCAGGTAGCCCCCCACATGCCCGGATGACCTATTCATTGCAGCCTTCGATGCAGCGCCATATATTTGATGATGTCGGCCTTAGCCGCTTGCAGCGCCTCTTTGATTTGCATGTATCAGTCAGATTTTGTGAGCCCTTCCCCGCTTGTAGGGGGAATTTGGGTTGTATTGGTATCTATGTACTCAGATATTATTGTATAAGTCCTGGCTGTTATCCTAGGCACAACATGTATATGGGATCCCTCATTGTATTTCTATCTGGCTCATGTTTATGCCGGCTGTACTTTATGGTTCGGTCCCTTGTTTACTGGACACACTATTCTTTTGTACTTTGTCTCGGCAGCCTCCCCCGCCACCTTTAGCACAGGTACCCTCTCATAAAAATAGACTTGTTGCACCTGTAAGTCTCGTCTCCTTAGGGTCTAGTTCTTCAGCACATTAGTCTACCTCACATTTCTCTCTCTGAATTCCCTTTTGATGTCTGGTGATTGAGTTCTTACAACGTACTTTGGTCATACGATTTGCTCCTAACACTCGCACGCTGGGGGGCAATCTGTTACACCATTTTTTGGTCATCTAACCTACTATCATTAGATGGACCCAAGTACACCATGTAAGACCAATTTTACCCTAAGTAAAATTGCTTCCACTATGTGAAATAACTTAATAAAACACATTTATTAGGTTGTTTATGGTCTAAACAGGAAACCCCAAAAGGAAATATTAAACAAACCTATATTTGCTTGATTTTCCTGGTCATGTTTAACCCAAAACAAAGAAATTAATTAGATAAATCTTTATTTATCTTATTATTTTCTAGGAATAATTATTTAAATCTTATTTAAATAATATTCCTTGTTAAATATGACTAAATCACCCATAAATAATTAGATAAATCATTATTTATTTGATTATCCTCCAACCACTTCCTTAAAATGATAAATAAATCATTTATTTATTTATTATTCACAAATAAAGGGATTTGACCCAAGTCAAATACTTTTTCCCTCCAACAAATATAATAAAATATTCCATAAAAGGTGGATCTAGATTTGGTTAATGTTATTTTAATCATGCACCAAGATCTAGAATGACCCAACATTTTGTTATAAATAGGAGGGTTTTTCCTACCATTCTTCACCTTTTGTTGCCTATTAGATCACTCTGGATCTATACACTTGGTCACATTCTACATTATTTGCTGTGTGAGCTCCCTTTGAGTTCTATCTTTGTCTGGGTTTTCTACACCAACAAGAGAGAGAGATTCTAGATCTGAAGTGCTGAGGACATCCAAGAACCCATCCCATTGAGGAGAATTGGATACGCCTTCTTGTTTTCCTCCCAGGTGCCCTTAATACAAAAATTCTTTCAAAAAACATTGTTCTTGTCTTGTCTATTGGATGTATGGAGAAAACCCTTAATTTTATTGCTTAATGTCTTTCTATGCATAGATTTGGTTTTTTGCAGCACTTGTCTTGATCAATTAACTGCAGATCTGAAGATATTGGCAGCCACATTTGATGTTAGGGCTATAAGTTATGCGTAGCTAAAGTGGTATTTTTTCGTACGCTTCGACAAAAGATTCATACTAACACCAATAGTGTAAAAAACAAAGATATAATATCATAGACATTCAAAAAAAAATATTGGGCCAGCACCCAATCTCCAATACTATTTCAACTACTAACATCGTAAATCACAGGGCAAGTAAAAACCCAACACATCAAGCGCCATACCAAGGGAGAGAGGAGCATAGCTTTTGCATAACGTGTCGAAAATGAATAATCTCTTTAAATAACATGGTTAGATCATATATATATATATATATATATATATATATATATATATATATATATATATATATATATATATATATATATATATAGAGAGAGAGAGAGAGAGAGAACCCCCTTATGGTTATGTTACACCAATGCTTAATCAACATGTCGTTAGTATCTTAGTTTTTCATGGTGCTGAATCCATTTCAATCATAAATAAAATGAAATCAAACACTCAGAGAGTTAGTTTCTTTGAAAAAAAATCGTTCAATTCCAACGAAAATTTTGTCGTCCAAGTTAAATTGTCGCCTTGGTAGACAACACTCATTTGAAATCAATAAAAGTGATTTTCTTCTTCCTACCCGTCATGTATTTAATATAATTATTATCTATGTGGATGCATAATTGATGATATTTTTTAATGTGTAAAATTTTATAGTAAATTTGATTTGGGATTATTAAAAGCATATTGTAAATTTAATGATAAAATATCTTTTTAACTAATTTATTAGTATTTATTATTATGAAATTTATTTTTATTGCATTTTTTTTTCTTAATTACATTTGAGTAGTTTAATGTTAAAAACTTGTCTAAGTTTTTTTTTTTAATAATTCAAAATGGATTTAATTTTTAAATCTATTTTTAATTTAATGTGTTGGGATAACATAATTTTTACATTTTATTTTAGCATGTTATCATTCGATTCCTCCACTTTTTCACTCTAAAAGCATCAAGATGGATGACAACAATAATAATCGCATCTGGATCAATGACTATTAATATAGAAAAAAAATAAATTCATGATAATCAAATCTAAAAAGATCACCTATGATGCTTTCATTTATGAAAACAAATACTTGGAGGAAGTTCCTTCTCAAAAATATTGAGAAATTAACATCAATCATAAGCTCAATTGGAATTATAGCATTGAGAACAAGATAAATGAAGGTTGTAAAACTTACTATGAGCTTCAAATCAATTTTATGTCAACAAATGTATGGATACTATGAGCTTCAAATCAATTGTATGTCAACAAATGTTGTATGAGTGTACTCGTACAACCCTGTCCATCCCCAACAACTACATCGAAAGACATTGACAAGATCGATGATGATGTCACCCATTACCTCTGTGTCAATGCCTCCCAAGGTATTATCAAACCTATCAGTGTTTTTCTTAATTTAACCACATAATTATATTTATATTTTTTTTTAATGAAAAAGAATAAATCTTCCTTATGAAGGATGAATGCTAGCATAATTATTTCTTAATGTCATGCTCATTTGGTTGGTTATTGTTATAATTTTGAAGTTATTTGTTAGGCTGAGATGTCTAATGTTGTGCAGGGACCAGTAATTGTTATAGTAATGGTCTTATCAATTCATAAAAAATTGGGAGATGTGCAACCAATTTTAAATAAAAAGAAATAACATTAAGTACAAATATCTTTTAATTTATGTCTAGAATTGCCAAAAACATTGTTTGGGCCCAAAACTATCCAAAAATAGTTTTTTAAGTATCAACAATACAAATCATCTTGGCCCAACTAAAAAAAAAGAACTATAAACCCTTCCAAAATGGTCTATTCTAGAAGTACAAAGTAGCAATCATTTCAACCCCCATTGTTCTGAACTGAAGCTATGTATCCCAAGTGCATACTCATACCTACACATAATAAAATTTAATGAATGTCAGCCATAACTGTTGTGGTATTCAACAATTAAACCCATTGTGTTCAATAAATGACACCCAAACCAATAACTTCAATAAATGACACCCAACCCATTCTATTTCCCAATAAAACATATCAAAGCACATTTATCAACAATAACAAATTATCAGCCATTGTATCATATCCAAATCATACATTCAAAATGAAGTCATTGCAATCCATGTCAATCCTTGCCACCAATTAAATTCAAGTGGATAAAAATCTAAAAGAAGTTAAACTACTGTTGAAGTTACATGTTTAACATTCAAACTATTCACCAGCCCTAGAGACAAACCATCATAGAACATTTCACAGTATATTCAGGGTAGTTATTTCAGTTACATCACAATTTTCTTACAATTTTATTTTCATTTCTCACAATTTTCATTTTAGTTTTATTAAAATTTTATTTTCATGAAAAATATATGTTTTTTCTATTTGGCTATATTCTGATTCATTTGCAAGTTGTCTGGGAAATCATTTTCGAGCTTTTAGTCTAGTTTGATTAGTGAGTCAAAACACGTCCCAGGAAAAATCGAGTCTAGTAAGTTTATACAAATGCTAGTTATTTGTTGTATAAAATATGGAATAGAAAAATAAACCTTTTTCAACTGAAAGAATAATAAAAAAAAAATCACTAATGAGTGATCTGAACATTTAGGAACATGACCGTTGCATTTCACTTGCATACTTCTAAATATTTTGTTGTATTTTATATATTTTTCACTAGCAATTCTGTAGATGACAACTGATGAAGATAAATATTTCAACACAACAAATTTAAAGAAAAATGACAAATATATTGACATAGACAAATATAAAAAGATGTAAGAGAAAGAGTAATAAGACTAAAATGTGTGTCCATCCACAAAAATATTATAAAAATATGACACGCCCATAATGCTGAGTATTGGATAGTATCGCTACATACAGATGAAAAATAATAGAACTCGTTTCTAGTTGAACATCAGTCCTTTTTTACAGTAAAAATCCCAAGTGGGAAGGAGTTCATATAAAGTTCTACACATTCATCCCAAAGCCAAAGCAATGTCATAAAAATTATATCCTCAATCAGAATTAATTAGAAAATGAGTCTCCTATAAAAAAGAACTAGACGATATGAACAACCTGTCTTCAATTATTTTTTTCCCAAGGCAACCTGTCTATAAAAAAGAAATAGACCATATCAAAATTTTAACCAAAAAATGAACCAAGTGCCACTTTTTTTAATTGAAATTCCTCTTATAGCTTCCTTCATGCCTGAAGAGTGTTATATTTAGAAATAACAATATTTACAAACTTAGAACCATTCCCACAACAGGAGAATAAAAAACCATCACAAAAGCAAGCCTAGAGATTCTATTGAGTTGCTAAATTCCTTTATAATGGCAAGCCTACAACTTCCTTCATGCCTGGAGATTGTGATGATTAGGAATAACAATAATGACAAACATGAGGCTAAACAATTTAACTCAAATGACAGTAACTAGACCATATCAACATCTTAACCAGAAAATGAACCAGGTGTCACTTTTTTTAGTTTAAATTCCTCCTAGAGCTTTCTTCATTCCTGAAGAGTGTTATATATAGGAATAACAATATTTAAAAACTCAGAACCATTCCCAAAATAGCAGAATTACTAAACATTAATTAGGCAAGCCTAGAGCTTCTATTGAGCTACTAAATTCATTTAGCAAGGTAAGCCTGCAACTTCCTTCATGCCTAGAGATTGTGATGATTAGGAATAACAATAATGAAAAACATGAGGCTAAAACATTTAAGTCAAACAACAGTAACTAGACCAGATGAACACATTAACCCAAAAAGAAACCAGGTGTCACTTTTTTTAGTTTAAATTCCTCCTAGAGATTCCTTCATGCGTGAAGCGTGTTATCTATAGGAATAAAAATATTGGAAAACTCAGAACCATTCCCACAATAGGAGAATTACTAAACATTACTAAGGCAAGCCTAGAGCTTCTATGGAGCTGCTAAATTCCTTTAGCAAGGCAAGCCTACAACTTCCTTCATGCCTGAAGATTGTTGATCCGGATTTATGCAGGAACGCAACAGAATAAACACATAACCATAAATACAGAGATGCAGCAGAAATAACACTTCATTTCATTAATATCAAAGAACAGAAAGATGCTTACAGACATAATGGAAATAAAATAGCTAGGGTGCTGGTAGCGAATCTCTGAGAAGAGATGTGGTGGCTACAGACCTCTGAACTGCTTTACAATGAGGCGCGAGGGCCTATTTATTATTGAGAAACAATGGAGAACCCTAAACATCCCAAAAAACCTAACCCTAGGAGATGAAGCGCCAAAACTATGGGCCCCGTTTGGGTAAATTGGTGTTTCAACTTCCCAGGGACGTAACTTTGGCATACTATCTCCGTTTGACGCACATGATACATCATTAGAAAGCTCTATCCGAGGACTACAACTTTCGGGATGAATTTGATGATCAAATTCGCTGGTAAAACGATGCCCAAAAAACGTCGTTTAGGGCCTCAAAACGGCTCCGGAAGTTCAGGACCCGAAAAACTGCTAAAAATAGTAAGTTATGCCGAAACTGAAAAACTGAAAGAGACAATGGTGGGGAGCCAAGTGGAATAGGTGGGTGGCCACCAATATCCACCTGGATCATTCCTCCCCCCTTAGGAAGCAATGGTCCCCATTGCGTTAAGTTCCTCCATGAGATGAGGAAATTCCTGCTGAACTTGGTCCCTGGTGAACCACTTTCCTTGGTGCAGGAGTTGGCCAGCTTTGACAACCCGATACAGTTGGATCTGCTGTTGACGAGTGTTCTTGATTTGCATGTCCATGATACAATCTGTGGTGGCCTGTTCCATGCAGTATGGGTTTAACTCTGTTGGTGTGAGTTGTTCTGCAATGTCCGAGGTGTCCAGTAGAGGTGGAAAGTAAGGACGAAGGCGATCCACATTGAAGACTGGGTGCAGACCAAGGAATGGTGGAATACTAAGCTCGAAGGCATTGTTACCTACAGCCTTGGTGATGGTGTACGGCCCGTATCGGAGTGGGCGAAGCTTGCGGTGAGGTCCGGTGAGGCGCTCCTTCTGCAAATGTAGCCATACTTTGTCGCCCACCTGGAAGTGGTGTGGCACCCGGTGTTGATCATGGCGCTGCTTGTACTTCGCATTAGCTCTGTCCAATATATCATGAACCTGTTGGAGGATGTGTTGAATGCGCTCGATGAAGCTACTTGCTTTGTCAACTTCAGACTGGACATGAGCTGAATCGGCCTGAGCAGCTGCAAACGGCATGGCTATGTCAATGGGACATAGTGGCTGGAATCCCAAGCCCACCTGAAAGGGGCTATGGCCAATTGAGCTGTGGAGAGCCCGGTTATAACTGTGTTGTACATAGGGGAGGCTCTCGTCCCATGTGCGTGGATGCTTTGAGTTGTACATGCGCAGAATGTGTACAATCATTCTGTTGACGACCTCTGTCTGGCCATCTGTTTAGGGATGGAAAGCTGTGGACTTGGTGAGCTTTGTGTCCAACATTGACCAGAGGCTGGACCAAAATGTGCTGAGGAACCTGCTATCTCGATCTGATATGATAGACTGTGGGATCCCAAAGTGCACCCATACTTGTTCAAAGAAGAGTTTAGCAGTAGCTTCTGCTGTGATATTCTTCTTACAGGCCGCCATAATGGCCATCTTAGAGAATCTGTCAACGACCACGAAAACACAGTCATTGCCATTCTTAGTAGAGGGCAGGCCCGACATGTAATCCATGGAGATGGATTCCCACGGTCGACTAGGGGTAGGTAGTGGAGTATATAGGCCTTGCTTCTTGATGGTCGGTTGGCAATGGCACAAGCAGTGGAGGATCTGATGTGCTTCTCGACATCCTTTCGAAGGTTCGGCCAATAGAAATACTTCTGTAGTATTGCTACTGTTTTCTCGACCCCGAAATGCCCAGCGACTCGAATGTAGTGTGCTTCCCATATCATCTTGGCACGCTCGCTTGAAGGAACACAAAGGTGTCCCAGGTGACATAAAAGTGCATCTTGGAGGTGAAAATTTGGAACTTGCGTACCCCCCAAGAGTGCCTTGTAAGTGTGACCAAATTCTGGGTCACTCTCATAGAGAAGCGGCCAGTCAGAAGTCTCGTGCCCACGAGAGTTGAGCACGGTGGTGAGCGCCACGATCGGTGGTCGGCTGAGGCAGTCTGCAACATTATTGGTGCTACCCTTCTTGTACTTGATGTTCAAATGAAACTGTTGCAGATATGTGGACCACTTCTGATGGCGATCAGTCTGCAACTTCCCTTGTGTCTGTATGAACTGCAGGGGCCGGTGGTCTGTGTGGATGATTGTTTCCTTCCCCAAAATGTAATGCTTCCATTGTCGACGGGCTTGCACAATGGAATACATTTCTTTGTCATAGGTGGGATACTTGCGAACTGTCTCAGACAATGTCTCACTGTGATATGCCACTGGATGTCCCTGTTGAGTAAGAACTACCCCAATAGCATAGTCAGAGGCATCTGTCTCGATCTCAAATGGCTGCTACAAGTCTGGTAAGGTGAGCACTGGGGCAGAACAGAGGCGATTTTTCAATTCTTTGAACGCCTTCTGTTGAGGTTCCGACCAAAAGAATTTTTCTCTCGCTCCTCCTTTGGTGACTTGACTCAAGGGCCAAGTGATATGAGAGAATCCCAACACGAATCTACGGTATAAATTAGCAAGACCCAGAAAGCTTCGAAGCTCTGTTATAGTAGTCGGGGCTGGCCAATCTTGAATGACTTGGATCTTGGCTGGATCCACATGCACCCCCCTTTCATCAATAATTTATCCCAGATATTGAACCTGGGTCATGCCAAACGTGCACTTCTCCAAATTGGCACACAACTTGTGTTGCTGCAGTGTTTGGAGGACTTGTCGGATGTGATGAAGGTGCTCTTCCCAAGTCTTGCTGAAGATCAGAATGTCATCCAAGTACACCACTATGAATGAGTTGGTGAATGGCCGCAAGATGTCGTCCATCATCCTCATGAAGGTTACGGGAGCATTCGTCAACCCGAAAGGCATGACCAGCCATTCAAAAAGGCCTTCCTTAGCTTTGAAGGCAGTCTTCCACACATCAGAGGGTTCAATTGGTACCTGGTGATACCCAGACTTCAGGTCGATCTTACTGAAATATTTTGCACCTTGGAGTTGGTCCAGAAGGTCATCAATCAGTGGGATTGGGTACCTATTCCGGACAGTGATCTTGTTCAGCGCCCGATAGTCAATACAGAGTCTCCACGTCCCATCCTTCTTCTGTACCAACACGATCGGGCTCCCACAGGGCGATGAACTTGGTCTGATGTGACCTTTCTGCAACAGCTCCTGAATCTGCCTCTTGATTTCATCATTCTCCAGAACAGAGCACCGATAGATCAATCCATAAAGTAGCGGCACACCTGGGGTCAGATCAATTGGGTGCTTGACTTGACAGTGCAGAGGAACCCTTGTGGGTGAGGTGAAGATGTCCCCGTACTCCTCCACAACCTTATCCATTTGTTGTTGTCTTGCAGAGGAGCCATGTATGGAGGTCATGGCCACAGTCTTCTTCTTGCCTTGGGGACAGATCATTAGGAAAAAAAATTTCCTGGTTTGGGAAACGAGCTTACTACATTGTTTTGCAGTAACCAAAGAGATAGTAGTAGGAGGTGGTACCTCTGGTATCCTGTACAACTTATTTCCAAAAGTAACAATAATAACACGAGGTTGAGACTCATACACAACATGATGCTTCCACAAGTATGGTTGTCCTAATAATACATCAGAAACATAAATAGGAGCAACGTCACATAATACCTCATCCGTGAGGGGCTTGATGCTATAGGGAAGGTGACACTACTGGCTAACGCGGAGATCTCATCCTTGGTGAAGCCACCCGATGGTGTATGGATGTGGGTGGGATGTGGTCGGCAAGGCCAACCACTTCATGACATCTACTAAAATGAGGTTCTTTTGGCTCCCATTGTTAAAAATGAACTATACAGGGGAGCCCTTTACCCACATCTGGGAGTGGAAGAGATGTTCCTCATCCTCTGGATCTTCCGGTTCCTCCTTCTAGATCTTTGTAGTGGCAACAATAGCGTTGGGCTCCGCATCAATAATCTGTTTCTCTTTTTCATTCCCCTTTTGAGTTCGATTCGATCGGAGCATGCATACGGCTCGAGAGGCCTCATCTCTCGGCCACTAGCGACTACTTGGCAGAGCACTCCCTTGTTGTTGTGAAGTGGAGCTCTTATGAAAACCACACCACTTTCTCGTGTCCTTCTTTGGCTTTATGGTGTTTTTCTTTTCTTGTGGCTTTGATGGGTTGTCTTTAGCTAGCCATGCCTTGGCCTCTGTCCTTTTGTTGTGGTTTGAAAGCACCTTTTCCTTGATTTTGATTCCTTGAGATACAAAGTCTAAACCTAAACTCGCGTGAATTCACAGCAATCTTGGCGGCTCAGGTATCACGTGCAGCGAGGAATCATCGAGGAACTCCATTTCCTCTGAATGTATACGTAAGACATTGCATTGATTTAGCACCAAATGTTCTCTGAATCTGAAATGTTCTCTGAATATCTGATACCCAACTTTGTGCACAGGGTATGGAACAGATTCGTCAGCTCGTGCACATCTTGATCCCTTTGTTGTCACATCGTGGTCCATTGTATGTACTTGTCCTCATAGCTCCCCACGGGATAGTACTGTTCCTTGACGGTGTCTCGGAAAGAATTACAAGTTGGTACGACCGAGAATAGAGAGGGTTCTATCTGGTCCTTGTTCTCACAGTAGGTTTCCCACCAGTCCTTAACATCGGGGGTAGCTTTGAGGAGTGCAAAAATAATCTTCTCCCGGTCTGAAAAGTCATGAACGGAGAAATATCCTTCTAATAGATTCAACCATCTATCTACGGCATCTACATCTATTTGACCCTCAAATATGGGAATGTCAAAGCCACTTGTACCTTAAAGAAGTCGCAACTCAGTGCATTTCTGGATGCGAATCTTGCACTTGATGAAAGCTGACCCCGTTGAGATCTGAGCAAAGTTATCCATCCTTCGCGTTCCTTTGTTTCGAGGCCTCCTCGAGCAATATTTTGATAGGATCTGCTCCCTCATCTTTCTTTTGAAGTACATGAAATGCCTTGGGGTTGCGAGGTGATATTCACGAGTTCCACGGATCCAAACCTAACTCCTTATACCCCGACCTCGTTGGGGATATGCAAAGAAGGATCGAGAAAAAGCAGACCGCTCTGATACCACTGATCCGGATTTATGCAGGAACGCAACAGAATAAACACATAACCATAAATACAGAGATGCAGCGGAAATAACACTACATTTCATTAATATCAAAGAACTGAAATTTGCTTACAGACAGAATGGAAATAAAACTAGCTAGGGCACTGGTAGCTATCTCTGAGAAGAGATGTGGCGGCTACAGGCCTCTGAAATGCGTTACAATGAGGCTCGAGGGCCTATTTATTATTGAGAAACAATGGAGAACCCTAAACATCCCAAAAACCTAACCCTAGGAGATGAAGCGCCAAAACTATGGGCCCTGTTTGGGTAAATTGGTGTTTCAACTTCCCAGGGACGTAACTTTGGCATACTATCTCCGTTTGACGCATATGATACATCATTAGAAAGCTCTATCAAGGGACTAAAGCATTGGAATGAGAATTTGATGATGGAAAAAATTGTTAGGCGAAATGAGTCTTTAAAAAACGTGCGTTTAGGGCCTCAAAACGGCTCCGGAAGTTCAGGACCCGAAAAACTGCTAAAAATAGTAAGTTATGCCGAAACTGAAAAACCGAAAGAGACAATGGTGGGGGGCCAAGTGGAATAGGTGGGTGGCCACCAATATCCACCTAGATCAATTGTGATGATGAGGAATAACAATAATGACAAACATGAGGCTAAACAATTTAAGTCAAACAATAGTAACTAGACCAGATCAACATCTTAACCAAAAAAGGAACCAAGCATCACTATTATTATTTTAAATTCCTCCTAGATCTTCCTTCATGCCTGAAAAGTGTTATCTATAGGAATAACAGTATTGAAAAACTCGAAACAATTCCCACAATAGGAGAATTACTAAACATTACTAAGGTAAGCATAGAGATTCTATTGAGCTTCTAAATTCCTTTAGCAAGGCAAGCCTACAATTTCTTTCATGCCTGAATATTTTGATGATTAGGAATAACAATATTGTCTAACATGAGGCTAAACAATTCAATTCAAATAATAATTTATAAATAATAACTAGACCATATCAACATCTTAACCAGAAAAGGAACTAAGTGTCACTTTTTTTAGTTGAAATTCCTCCTATAATGCATAAAACATTTTATCCAAAACATTTATTGATATAACGAAAGACATACAACCAAGTCTAGGTTAATTTCAACGCACTAGAAGTATTTTTCCAAGTGCAAATACAGTCATGGTATTCTAAGTGTAAAAGTAAGTTGTCAAAAAACAAATCACTCATATATTTGAAGACATACAACAAATTCCTTCTATATATTTGATTTTTTAAGGATACTGTCAAAAAGGCATATGTATGAAAATATGTTAAGTTGCTCATAAAATACATGTTGATAATTTCTTGTAATAAAGAATAAATACTATTGTCTTGTATGAAAGCATACTTTCAATTATTATTAAATAAATGCATGTAATAATTCTATAGGTAGTTGCATCTATGGCAAGAGTTATTTATGTAGCTCGTACAAGGAGAAGTGGCAGAAGAGTGACCAGGGGTGCCCAGCTGCGATGCACTTCATCAAATGAGGAAAGGATAGGTGATATGAAGGTCAAAAATGCTCCAAGAAATGTTGTTGGGGATGAACATGTGGCTGAAGTTGATGTTGTCACACCATCACTCACTTTGCCACTGTCAACCACAGTTCAAGGGGCAAGTTCAAATAAAAATATCAGCGCTATAAGAGGTTGGAAAAAATAATAAATGTTAGCTGCAATTGACGACATAAAGTTTAATGGATATTCAGTTTGGGAATTTGCAAAGAAACATGATATTCCTCCCTCATCAATACATTATTGGATAAATGGGCTCACTCATACCAAACGTAGAGGGCCTCTTACAGTTATGACTGAAGAGGAGGAGGCCGAGGTGGTTGAGTGGTGTAAAGAAATGGACCAATTGGGACATGGGCTAGAGTTGATACAACTCAAATCCACAGTTTCTCAAATCTGTTAAGGGAGGCCAAACCCATTCAAAGATGGGTTTCCTGGTAAATCATGGTGGTTTGGGTTTAAAAAAAGGCATCCAGACCTTGTATTGTGTACAACTAAGGGCCTTGATAGAGACAGAGTATTAAATTTGCGCCCTACAGTTGTTTGTAAGTTCTATGACACTCTTTCTAGTGCATACGATAAACATTCTTATGGTGCAGACCATATATGGAACTATGATGAAACAAGTTTACAGGCGGGAAGGAATTGTGGCATGTGGGTAATTTCCAAGAGAGGGAGCCGAAACATTCCAAAGATTTTTCCTAAGAGCAGGGAGTGGATAACCATTTTATGTTGTGTCAATGCATTTGGTGCTTCAATCCCAGGATTTTATCTATTCAAAGGTAAAAATCAGTTGAAAAACTATATACAAAACTGTGAACCAAGTGCATGCATGGCTACACATCCCCATGCATGGATGACTAAAGAATTTTTTTTT
Source organism: Pinus albicaulis (assembly GCA_034641835.2). Lineage (NCBI taxonomy): Eukaryota > Viridiplantae > Streptophyta > Pinopsida > Pinales > Pinaceae > Pinus > Pinus albicaulis. Next base: position 1,701,456,107 of record CM076581.1, on the reverse strand, counting down.
AAATTGGCTTTGCCACTTTGCTGCATCTGTTCCAGGTGGTGTCTCACTTAATAACAAACACCTATTGATATTAGATGCCCATGGAATCTTCTGTTAGGGTCCTATAATAATAGGATTCATAATTTTGAATTGACTATGATTATTCTTGTAATATGTACATACTTTGATTTCTACAAATTGTTTTCCCATATTGAAAAATGTAAAGAGAGTAAAAGTCCTAAAATAAAAATCAAAGGACTAAACGAAAAAGATAAAAAGAATATAAGAAATGAACCCCAACAAAAAGAGATACAAATAGATCATGAAAGTGATGCAAAGTCCAATGCCACTACTTTTTACTTTAATTTTCAAAATAAGATTGTGTGCAACTTGTCAAAAAATGCCACAATCCATGAAGATCAAATTGCTTAATCTTGACCTCTCATGCTTTAAATTTCATGCCAATAGATAGAGAATAAAGATCTAGCCAAACTATTTAATCTTGGTAGATCAGTAGTTAGGTAGATAATAATAAGGAGCTAAATAGTTTAATCTAAGTCCTTAGAAGTAATAAATTTAGAATTAGATAGTTTGTTATTAAAAGAAAAATAAAAAGGGTCTCGAAGCCTAAATTCACCCAAATAAATGAAGAAAAAATGTTAGGGCAGACGATGGGTAGGTAAAAGTAGCTTTCACAAGGCATGGATAGCAGAAATTGGTCATTTCATATTTACTAATTTCCCTCTAAAGTCATTTCCCTTGTAAAAATACCCCCTCCCCTTCATATTTATCTTTTTCCCCTTACTTCACTCATTTTTCTTACATAAATACCCTTTCCCTAGTTTAAAACACATTTATCCTTTGGAAAGTAATTTTCCCCTTACTAATTTCCCTTTCATTTTAAAATTCCCTATAATACACTTATCCTAAGTCTAAAGATTAAAATAATAAGTCAGGCCTCACTATTAAAACTCACCCGATGTTATTTTAAAAAAATCCTTCCTTACTATATTTTATCTCCCGCATCATATTTCATTTTAACATTAGTTTAAATATATATGGTTAAACCCATTTCGATACATATGCTAAATGAGTTCGGAGCCTTTAGGAGCACCTCGAAAGAAAATATATATGGTTAATATTAAGAACACATAGGAAATAGTTAAGAATAACTTAGTCTAGTGTAGAGTTAGGTAAAGTGTGTTTCTTTACCATGTACATTTGTAACTTATAATCCGACGGTCACGATTTGTAGTGATCCGGCGGTTATCTCTCTCCTCGGTATTAACAACACTTGATATGTGGCTTAACACCCAATTGGTCCATGATATCTATTTAAAGAGCATGGAGGGTCATTTTTCCGGTAACCGTTTATGAGAGAAAAATATGTAAATTTTCTTTTTATATTAATAAATTTCTTGAAGTGGCGTTAGCTCGAGCCGCGACACATTTCCCTCTTTGAGGGTTTTAACCACGTGATTATATTGGTGTACTAATTTGTGATCTGTTTGTGAGTGGTGACCTTTGGTTCTTGATCTAAGGAACTTACCCTATATATTCCTACATGGTATCAGAGCTTTTTTGAGGGCCGCATCCGTTGTTGATCAAAATCTGAAGCTGGTTTAACTGCATGCGAATGTTGTTTTGTAGATCTACTATTTATGAAAAAATTTGGGCTTGGAGAAATACTCTATTGTGTCCAGAGCATCTATTATAGCAAGGAATGCCTTTCGTTTCATGCGAAAATGTTTCCGGCTGCCCAAGTTATGACAGTTTAGATATGGAGGTATAAAACATTTGCTTTGCAGTTATATTTGTTAATAGTTCTGTTTTTTTCGGTTCCCTCTGTTTATTTTTGGTTTTTAGGTTTTATTTATTTGTCGGATCTATACCCTCTTCTCTTTGTATTCTCTTTTCTCTGCGCTGCGTGCGATCTCGGCAAATCAAAAACAGGAAAATGGATTTTTTTGCTATGTATGCTCTTTCCCTGCCTCTTTGTGCGATCTCGGGAAATCAGAAATAGTGAAAAAATTGATAGTTGTCGGTAATGCTAACTGAAAATATAACATTATGCCGTAACAGTTGCATTTCTTTTTTTCTTCTTTTCCTCGTTTTTTGTGTTTTTTTGTGACAAGAAAAGGCACGCACACAGAAGAGTAAAAAAAAAAAAAAAACCCTTCCTCCTTTCAAACAATAACAGAATCCTTTTACTATCTCACTTGGTGAGGAGTTAGTTTATGAGAATAGAGGTCTTGGGTTCAAATCTCTTTCTCAAGCTTCCTTTTGTAAAAAAAAATTGTTAAAGGGGCGGGATTTTTTTTTTTTTAAGTTGAACTTCATCACCAAATTTCAAACCATTCCCGTAACTATTCGGCTTCTACAACTCAGTTTTTTCAAAAGGCATAACTTATTCATCTGGAAGCTGTTTCTCGAGCATTTTTTTTTAAACGGCCTAATTTTTCAAGATCTTTCCATTGGAGTAGTTAGTTTCAGCTTTTCTCAGCTTCAATTTAAAAAATAAAAAATAAAAAAATTGGAAAGTGCATGCTCGATTATTCTTAACAGCAAAAATTATTTCCAATAGCTACCTCACATGGTACATATACTTAGAAGTCAAGGACTTTATAGAATAGCCACAGGGCTAGAAACTAAACCTTTTGATGATGATAAAGTCACTAAATGGGAAAATAAACAAGATCAAGCACAAGGGTTGATAGGAATGTCCATTTCTCAAGATCTTCGATTTCATATCCTTGACATTGACACCCCTCATGAAGCCCTGGACAAGCTAAACATTTTCTTTGGCATTCAAAATCAAATCAGGGCCCATTAGCTTGAAAATGAGTTTCTTACTTTAGACCCCAATAATTTCTCCTCTATTGAAGATTTTTTATCCAAATTCAAGACCCTTAGAGTTCTTTTAGAATGGTGTAAGGTCAAAAAGGAATATGGTAGCCTCATATATTGTATTCTTACTAAGCTTGGCCCTGCATACTCTGTATTTGTTTTCGCCTTCCATTCCATTAGAGAAGCCATCATTTCTTCAGGAACCGCCTACAAGAACCCATCTTTTGATTCCTTTTGCGATTCTTTGATAAGAGAACAAGAAAAACTCTTACACCTTGGTCTTATCACTTCTAGAAACGCTTCTAAGAAAGCCTTAGCAGCCCAACAACAATCATATCAAAAGAATACCAAGAAGAAGTATCCTAAAAAGTATGGTCTGAAACCAAACAAGGGTCCTAAGAAATTCCAGCATGGCTTGAAAAAGCAACTCACCAAATAGTCCAGGCAAATAAAAACAAAGGAGGAAGAGAAGATAGACATTGCAACTTTTGCAATCATGATGACCATATAGAGTCCAAATGTTTTAAGAATATGGAAGCCTTAGAAGCAACAATGAAGAAGCACAACATCCAATTTGGAGCAATCTTCAACTTCATCTTCGGGAGTGACACTTTCTGCTTGTGGTTGTCGAGGCATCAAGATCTAGTTATGCATTAAATGTATCCTCTTCTTCTCTATCTCATAGTGGCTATTGATTAGACTTCTTACCACATGGCAAAAAAAAAAATCAAGCCATTTTCTTCTTTACGCTGAGATTGTACCACCAAACATATTTATGTTGGTGATGATAGATCTCTTAGTGTTGTAGGTTCGAAACCATTCACCTCAATAATGATCAGTTTAATGATGTACTATGTGTTCCTACCTTTTCATTCAACCTCCTCTCTGTTTATCAGATAAATCATTCAGGTGAAGGGAAAATAGAATAATTTTCACCTCGTGATGTTGTAGTCAAGGACCTAAAATATCCTAAACATATTTTAGCTACTGGAATTGTTGATGATTCCACAAGGTTGTATAAGTTTGAAAACTTTGGGTCATCATGTCTTCCCTCCGTTTTTGTTGCTCATAATGATGAAGTGAGCAAACATTGGCATGAGCGATTTGGTCACTTAAACTATCGCTCTCTTCAAACTCTATGTAACAAAAATATGGTGATGGGTTTTCCTATCGTATCTTGCCATGATGGTGTTTTCTCCGGGTGTGTACTCGGAAAACATCATTGGGATAGTTTTGACAAGCGTGCCTCTTAGCACGCTTCAGCCCCTTTGCAACTTGTGCATGGTGATTTATGTGGTCCACTTCCTATTGTTTCTTTCTCTAGTTGCAAGTACTTCTTAAATTTTATTGATGATTTTTCCAGACACACTTGGGTATACTTCTTAAAACTCAAGAGTGAATTTTTTAACATGTTCTTGGCCTTTAAGGCCTTTGTTGAGAAACAATCTAGACATCAAATTCTCAAGTTAAGATCAAACAATGGCGGAGAATATCTTAACAATCTCATTTATCAATTTACGCATTGTGAATGACATTCAAGTTGCAACATACATACCATGTACTCCACAACAAATGGTGTAGGCTGAAAGGAAGAATTGCACCTTGAAGAAATGGCTAACCTTGAAGAAATGGCCCAATTTTATGCTTCAATCTAAAGGACTTGGTCTCAATTTTTGGGCAAAAGCCATTAGCATGAAAATTACATGATAAATGCCTCTGCAGGTTTTAATGAATATAACTCCAAAAGAAGCTTGGAGCTCAATGTGAATATGTGTAAGTCATTTTTACCGTGTTTTTTGGAAGTGATGCTTGGGCCCCATATTCCAAATGCGGGGAAACATAAAGCCTTAGAACCTAAGAGTGAAAAAATGCATTTTGTTGGATATTCTGAAGATGGCAAAGGATATAGACTTCATCAACTAAAATTTCCAAAAATATAATCATTAGAAGAGATGTAAAATTTGATGAAAATATATCGGCCTGCGAGCTTAGATTGGCTGGTGTGCCACTTTTGGCCTGCGAGCCTAATTCGGCATATGTGCCACCTCTCTCTCTCTGTCTTCTATTTTTAGTAACACTCCTTCCAGTTCAGATGATGAAAGCGAGGATGAAAATCCTCCTCAACCTCTTGAAATTGTTCCTTATACTCCACCACTTCCAAGATGGGTCCACTCTACTCGGGATGTAGCAGGTTATCTTGCAGGTGACCCTGCCAATCGACGATGTACACGTCCTTAGTTCGAAAGGGCGTCTTCCTTATTGGCTCAAGTCCCAGAAAAAATTGATCCAGAAACCTTTGAAGAAGCCTCTGGTCATCAATATTGGGATGAAGTTATGAATGAAGAATATCGCTCCTTATTGGCGAATGATACTTGGGATCTTGTTCCTCTTCCTAAAAGAAGAAAAATTATCAGATGCAAATGGGTTTACAAAACAAAGTTTGGACCATATGGTAAAATGGATAGACATAAATCTTGTCTTTTCACTAAATGATTTTCACAAGTTGAAGGCATTGACTATACTGAAACCTTCTCCCTTGTTGCCAAAATGAATTATATCTACCTTTTTATTTCCCTTCCTCACTCCTTTAAATGGGAAGTCCATTAGATGGATGTTAAATCTGCATTCTTACATGGATATTTGCATGAAGAAATATATGTGGAACAACCCCCTAGATTTATCCAAAAAGACTCCAGCCTTGTTTGTCGCCTTAGGAAGTATCTCTATGGTCTCAAACAAGCTCCTCGGGCTTGGTATGCCAAAATGGATAGATTTCTCATAGATAATGGCTTTTCTAGGTGTCATTCTGACAAAAATGTCTACACCAAGAAAGTGGGTAAGTCCCTCAACATCCTTTTTCTTTATGTTGATGACCTTATCCTTACTGGTAGTGATCCAAACCATATAAACCATGTGAAGTCTAGCCTCCAAAATAAGTTTGAAATGACATACTTAGGACACTTGCATTATTTCCTTGGTCTTCAGGTCTTGCAATCCAAGGAAGACATTTCCCTCTCTCAGTCCAATTATGCTTGTCATCTTCTACACCACTTTCACATGGAAGACTATAAGCCAAACCCTTCTCCCTTTCGTCTGGATTCAAGCTTTCGGTCACTTATACTACCCCTTGATGCTACCTTATATCGTACAACTTTTTGGTAGTATTACGTATCTAACCCATACCCTATCTTGACCTTTCATTTGTCGTTGGTGCTTGTCGCTCGGTTTATGCACAAAGCTCATGAAAGTCAACTGAAATAACTAAAGGAATACTTCGATATATTCGAGGTACAATTCGATTCTGGATTCATTACAATGCAGGAACATCTCCATTTTTTATTGGTTTCATTGATTCGATTAGGTTGGTGACCACGATGATCGAAAGTCTACTGCGAGGATATGTATTCACTCTTGGTTCATGACCTATTACTTGGTCTTGTAAGAAACAAGTGTATCTCTTCATCGGCGAAGCGGAGTATCATGGTGCGGTTAAAGCCACGACACGGGAAGCCATGTGGGTTCGTTAGATCTGTCGTTGGTCTTCATTAGTGGCATCCAACTACACTTTGGTGTGATAATCAGAGTGCCATTCAATTATGTAAATATTCAGTTCAGCATCAGCGTATGAAACACATTGAACTCCACATACACTTCATCAAAAAGCTCATTCATGATCGTGTTCTTGAAGTGCAGTATTGTCTGACCAATGATCAAGTAGTCGATATCTTTACGAAGGCTCTCACAGAAGCGAAGTTTACCAAACTTTGATCCATGCTTGGAGTTCAAGAAAGTTTTCATTAAGGGGGTATAGGCTCTAATGCCTCCTCCCTTCTCCTATTGTGTCACTTTCGTAAATCCTTCAATCCTATCCCAATTTTTTCTTAAGGGGGGATTGTTTCGGGGGAAAATCACCCTAGAGGTTTGTTGGGTCTAAACCTCCACAGAGCAGGGCATGCTATTCAGAAGGACTCACACACAACCATACCTGAATCTAAAAGACTAGTTAACAACGATAGCAGAACTCACCTGAAGTCCTACGTTCGATGTAGATCCCGCGGGGTCCACACCCCCAACAACTCTCCTTCTGCCTTCAACCTGGAAAACAAGAAAGAACGTGCATGGAAACCTATTTGTACAACATATACTTCTCCTAAACGTTATTGCAATTCATGTGAAACATTATATAAACCATAATAAATGCTTAAATGATAATCTTTTCACACATATAAATAAACATTAACATATAGGTTCAGGAACAAGATGGTTCTTCATTATCACGAACAGCATGTACAGTAGTAAAAGTAGAGAGATCACCTGAATCCTTCCACGATCTTCGAGCAGACCATCATCCAAATTCGTCCCGCCCTTGCCTCGCTAAGATTCTTCCAAGACTTGTGTACTCGAGATGGCATATAAGTGGATGAACATCTCCAGGAAACAAGGGTTTCCTGATATAAATCTGGGAAAGTGTAGGAGGCACGGGGAATCAGACTTGAAATGGGATTCCAACAGAGTATAATGTCTATAAAATTTCTCTCTCCCTTAGGCCATGCACATGAGGGGATTTTATACTTCCTCAAAGTAGTTTCAGTCAGTTGGAAATATTTGGCCACGTGCTGGGGTGCTTGAACTACCAGAGTAACCATCAACCTAGCACGAAAATAGGGATTTTTTATATATATTTTTAATGATTTTAATGGCATATGCAGAGAAGTACATATGGACTCGCGTATACACATGGAAAATTCTGAGCATATCCGCGTATGGGGATTTAAACACTGTTTTTTAGTGAATTTTGTTCAAGTCTGTAGGAATGGGTGCCCAAAGCCATAAAAGAAATCATGAATCATATGGAGGTGAAAAATGATGCTATAACAGATGCCCCCTAATATATGATGTCAGAAGGGGTACATGATGGTAAGAATGTATTATGCACATAGAAAGAACTTCGCGAGGACAAGAAGACTTCACATGATTTATTTTGCCAAAAACCAATGAAAGAAAACAGAGAGTCAACTCATGCTGAGGCAGGCATACCCATGCTCAGCCAAAAATACATCATATGGAAAGTACTGAATATATCCAACATGTATACAAGTATAGCTGAACTGAAAGTACACAATGAAGCATCTGAGCATGGCCCGGAAGTATAAGTCTGAATCAATGTTCAAGTATCACATATAGAAAGCTGATCAATGATACTGCAACTAGATTTCTGATCATATAAGTAACTGAATCTCCAAGTACCAAATCATAAGAGGTGGAATAAACGGTACAATCACGCAACCCCGGGGAGCCAACATATGAGATCTTTCTTTGTCTTGAAGCTATGACATATAAGGGTGAGCGACATCACTGGCAGAAAGTGAATGGATTGTCAAAAGTGAACCAAGTGATGCAACCAGAGGTCTTCACCGATCTCGACGGCACAATTCTACACAATGGGAATAAATGAGCTGAAGTCGACCATGTGATAAATCGTTGGATTACCGGTCAATAATGTAAATCGTTAACCAACGCGAGACAACCCACTGATAATGAAAATGAGTGTCAAGGTGCCCCAGTACAATCTAACAAGTGCGAATGAATTAGTTGAAGTCGAACACTTGGAAGAATCTACCAATTAGGAGGCAATGATGAATCCCCACTGTCGATAGCGAAGAGTCTGCCACTGATGACTGGAAACCCTAAGGTACTGACAAAAATAATCTAGATCTTATTCCCAGCGCAATGAGTCGGAGTTGATGGGAAAAGATCTGCTGGAAGGAAGGCATTAAGGCATCCCACATCAATCCAGCACGAGTGTAACCCGCAGGCCAAAATTTGGAAGGAATCGGATGAAGTAAGTGGCCAAGACAAGCCGTACGTTCAGAGCATGCACAAAGATGAGGCTAGCACACGGAAGAAACCCTTTGAACCAACCAATAATGAAAGCTGACACGAGGAAAATCCTTAGATAGGGTCAAATGGAAATCGAAGATGCGCACGAATCCCAAGTGTGATAATGCTTAATAACGACGTCGAACACGGGGGAAACCACTCGATCAAAGACCCATAATGATGATCAAATGCGAGCACAAGGTCACCTATCAGCTGATGGAAATAGGGCCGGGGGTGCGACTCTAGGTTTTTTCTCTCTCGGAGACGATGTGTAAATGAGTCGATAAGAGACAAACCACGTAGGCAAGAGAAGTGATGGAGACCTTCTCCATGATATCCAAAGACGGACCAAAAACATATAACTAGATAGAACAAGGAATCTTAATGAGAGACCGGGGCGGAGCTAAATAATGAGTCGAGAACCTTTGCTTGAGAATGACGAGCTGCGGGTTGGGCTTCCCTTGAACAAAAACACGACTCGTGATGACCATGGCAGTAAAAGTGACACTATATAAGTCTGTTATGCAGGAGGCAGAACAAACTCTCCATATTATTGGAAGAGATAACCAACCGGGGGAGAACTGACAAGTGAAACAAGGTAAAGGCTGAACCTAGGTCAAAATTAAAACCATCCCAAATGGAGGAAAGATATATAAGTATATGTGATTTGTTCAAGGGCGAAAAACTGACACTGTACTGCCATCAAATAATGAAGTTACATCCCGTTCCCGCTCTTTTTGTTATATTTGATTTTTTTGTCTTTTTCATATAATAAGCCTGAAAAATAATAAAAGAATGCTAAAGTACAATGGATAGAACGAGTATCAAAAATCAGATGCACTAGTTCCTGGGATTGGAACGATCCTATGGTCAATGCAAGGTGGCAAAAACTGGTAAGCGATACTCAGAGGAATGTTCCATCCATGGGTAAAAAGGGTGTCAAGTCGTGATAGCTAAGTGCATGCAATGGTTTAACTTGTACAGATAGACAAGGTCAAAAGTTGGCTTAAACATTGAGTCCAAATGAAGCTGGCTAAAGTCCAGGATAAACAAGTAGCCAATATGCAATGCAGTAATACAACTCAACAACACCAGGGAGCCTCTAGGGTAATAGCCAGAAAAATGATAGTGAGGAAGAAGAAGAATGAAGCTTCAACACATAAGTCATGGCAGGATTAAAGAGGACTCCCGATCCTACATAAAATGCAGCATGGGTAACAAGTGATAGCGAGGAACTAACTAGGAAGCCCATGTAAAGGAAGGTTCTACCACCAAATCATGATTAAATAATCGGTGAGTGAAATGGGTGAAATACTCATGACTTGATGGGATCGACCCTATGGCAAGTGATCAGAATGGAGGCTAGTATGAAAAATGCAACGGAAAGTGGATTCCCTAACCTATATGCTAGTGAAGATCATATACCTGCCATGACGGGTCAGTAGTCATGGATCAAAATCTGGAAAAATCTCAAAAATCGTCAAAATGTACCTGAAAACATACCAAACTGGGCACTTCCAAGCATCCGGGTTATGCAGCTTAAGATAGATTGAAAAAATAAGCATAACAAATTTTTGTGAAATTTTTCAACTTTTTGGGCATAAATAGACAAATTACCTCATATTTGGTTCATTATTGCATTACTGATTTGGAAAAAAGTGCTCTGGAGCAAAAAAATTCTTTCGTCAAAACAGGAGCAACCGACCATCGAATTCCATAGAATTTCTCAGGTTAGCTCTTAATTCATCCTGCTATTCATTTTGTTTGTCCATAAATTAAAATTTAGGAATTTTTCACCATAGAATCTCTTGCTAAAAATCACGGGTTTGCGCATACACGGGTTGGTAATGACGAAGTCGCGTATACACGCGACTATGCACAAATAAAGTCGTGTATGCGCAGGCCCAAATGAAAAAAGCGTAGCTAATGAAGGAATTATTGAAACTTTGCAGGATGACCATATCATGGAGAGAGCGTGAACACAGTGCAATTGATCAAGAAGTCATGCAGGACCAAGCATCACTAAATATTCTTCGGAATTGCGGATTGCTCAAGTTTTTTAAAATGCCAAATATGAAGAGTAATGTCCGGTTGCTCTAAATGCTTGTAAAATATTGGGAACTGGAAGAGGACTGCTTTATGATAGATCAGATGCCTGTACGCATTGAAGTGGAAGACATATATTTTATCACTGGACTCTCCCGGAGAGGGGAGCCAGTAGACTTGCACGGTAAGCCTTTGGGAGGGCTCACCGTGGAAGATTACGTCCACGTGTACTGCGTAGAGGGTTCCAAAAAAGTTGGAACTCAAATTGCAATCAAAGATTTAAGGGATTTGCACATGAAAATCCTCCTTTTCACCATTGGCAGAGTGGCAGGATCTGCCTCCCTACACCAGGCGTCCAGGATGCAAATGAGCATAGCAGTAGAATGCTTAACTCATGTATATGATTGGTGCACAGCCCTATTGCTGAACATGAAGCAACAATTGACCTCTATCCGCCCAAAAAAGACAAAACACTTTGGATACGGTACAATTTTGATGACATTCTTCTTTGAGAAGATTCCAGCACTAAGACCCAGAGTGATCTCTACCATCAGTAGCCCGAGAGACCCAAGAATTGCCTGCTGGGCAGACATGATGAAGAGATTGGTGGGAAGTGAAGTTCCCCGGACCACTTGGGATGATGAGTTCTTCCTATGGTGGAGAGAACAAATCATCGTTGTGGATGACTATCCCTATGCTGGGATGGACTTTCGTGGCGATCCAGATCTTGTCCTTCCACTAGGCACAACATGGGGTACAGTCGGTAAGTTTACAATTTTTGACTTATATAATTTTTTTTGGATTTTTTCAATATATATGAAAAAATTTGAAAAACAAACATGTTTTTGATTGGATTCATAATGAATTACAATGTAAAAATGATCATGAAACAGATATTGGACCAGTGCGACCTGAGGGTTACCCAAGACATAAGTGTCGCAGGGGTGAAGCGGATACAGTAGATTCAGACAGAACCCTCCAGGCTGTACAGAGGAACTTGGAGGGGTTGACCCGCTAAGTACCTATGGCTGCAGTGGAAGATCTGCCTAAAGCCATCCAGAGACGAGTGGTATGAGTACCCCGTGACTGGGTACGGTTATTCCGCCGAGTTGCCACCGCGATTGTGTTCTATAGGAACACAACTTCTTGGCAGGGACCTCAGTAGTAGATAGATATGATGTATCAGATGACTGTATATTTTTTGAGACTGAACATGATCGGGCATAAGCCCAAGTTTTTGTATGACTTATAGATCCAAATTTTTGTATAGTTTTGAACACTCTGATGATATATATACAGCGATGTTTGATGTGATGTAACAAATGTATCAAAATGTATGATGTTTTTGATTAAGTTTTATTGTATGGAATGATTAATGTGCCAATCAATTGCTTGATTAGCTAACGAGTCTGCCAACCAATTGTCAGCTCGAGGAATATGAATGAAAGTTAAAAATTGAAATGATCTTTGTAACAAATGTACCCTCAAGAACAACCGGATTAAAAATGGATCTTGAACCCGATAAGTATTGTTCAACTGCGACACCACCAGCTGAGAGTCCAAGAAAACTACCAACAAATCAACACCCAAAGATATTGCCTCCCAGAGTAGATAAACAACTGCAGTGTATTCTGCTATATTATTAGAAGCAGGACCAATGCAGACCCCTCTTGATACTAATAGTTGACCGGATGGATAATGAAGCACCCAAGCCACGGAAGCTAAGTTCCGGGTGTGTCTACTAGCACCATCGGTGAAACCGAAATGACTCATGACATCCGACAAAACCTGCCAAAGCAGATCAAAAACATCACCATCCCATCAAAAATCGAAAAAAAAACCAGATATGTACAAAGAAAAACTACTATATACAAAAGAAACATGCCAGGCCGAAGCCTAGGCATAATACTTCTTCAAATAGAGCCCATTTCTGGGCTCCGGCAACTCGTTCCCTTCAAAATCAACCAAGGTATATGCTCCTTTTTTAAGGACTTTTTTAACGATAAAGGGGCCATACCACATAGACTTAAACTTTCCTGCCCCCAGGGCATCTTTTTCTTGGGCATAGACCAAAACAAGGTCACCTTCCGAAAAATCCCTAGGCTTGACCGCCTTATCGTACTGAACTTTAACTCGGTTTTTATGCGCTTCATTTATCGTGGCGGCATCCCGACGCTGCTCATCGAGATGTTCCAGATGAAGGAGCCGTTCTTCAAGACTAGAAGTGTCAGGAAGAAGTTCAACAGCTAATTTAAGAGAAGGAATCTCTTATTCAATGGGAAATACGGATTCCAACCTATGCACTAACTGAAACGGAGTAAAGCCAGTTGCAGTTTTCACTGACGTCCTGTATGCCCAAAGTGCAGGATATAGCATAATATGCCAGTTGGATCGAGCTTTATCAATTTTCCTTTGAAGAATTGTCTTCAAGGATTTATTCACGACTTCCACTTGCCCATTGGCTTGAGGATAATACGGAGATGAATGCTCCTGCCGGAAACCCAATTTGAGAGCCAACTCAGCCATCATACTATTCTGAAAATGACTGCCATGATCAGTGACAATCTCTCTAGGAATACCAAAATGAGCGATAACCTGGTTGAAAAGGAAAAGAGCTGCAGTCTCACCATCATTCCCAAAAGTAGGCATAGCCTTGACCCACTTCGTAAAGTAGTCTACTGCTACAATAATGTACTTGTGACCTTTAGCCGAAGGCGGGTTACAAGTAGTATAATCAATACCCCACTTTGTAAAGGGACCAACAGTAATGACTGGAAAAAGCGGAGCTGGATGAGCGCGCATTTTTCGAGTATAAATTTGACACGGATGACACTTTTTGACCGACTCCATACAATCTTTGAAAATCGAAGGCCAAAAGTACCCAGCACGCAAAATATTTTGGGCTGTAGCAAGCCCATATAAATGACCACCACAAGCTCCACTGTGGCAATCATTCAGCACAGCCTTAGCTTCTTCGAGAGTTAAGCAACGTCTCAGGATTGAATCAACCCCTCGACGGTATAAAGCATCACCAATAATCAAGTAATTCTTAGCCAAGTGACGCAACTTACGACGCTCATCTTTCGAAAAAGTAGAGGGAAACTTCGCAGTCTGGAGATACACAATGATATCTCCATACCAAGGATCTTGTGGAGAGATAAGAAACAAATGTTCATCCGGGAAGGATTCATCATAGACAATCTCATCCCCACAGGGCAACACAGAGATCAATTCCGCGAAAACCAATGATTTCTTGGACTTGGCAGACATAAACTCAAGATCAAATTCCTGCAAAATCACAATCCATCTATTGTATTTTCCCCCAATCATTTCCTACTGAGGACAAACTAAAATGGATTGGCTGCTACCAAAACATAAGTTTTTCGTAGAATAATGTAATGCCGAAGTCGCTGCACAGCATGAACTACTGCTAAAGCTAACTTTTCTATCGGAGTGTACCGGAGTTCAGGTCCTATCAATCCTCGACTAAGATAGTAAATAACATGCTCTGCAAGAGCATCATCCTCCTGAACCAGAACCATACCAATAGTAGATTCTGCTGCTGCCAGATGCAAAAGGAAATCCCTGCTATAATCAGGTGGACTCAATAAAGGAGTAGAGGTCAATGCTTTTTTCAAAGCATCGAATGAGTGTTGAGCGAAGTCATCCCAAAGAAAAGGATCTCCTTTCTTCAACAATCTCATAAATCCCTTAGTAACTTCAGCATAATTTACGATAAACCTCCGAAGAAAATTAGACTTTCCTTGTAGACTTTGAAGTTGACGAACAGAGGACGGGGGAGGCAACCGAAGTAATGCCTCAACCTTGAAGGGATCTATCCTAATCCCTTCTCTAGACACAATGAATTTCAATAACTGACCAGATGTAACCGAGAAAACGCACTTGTTCGGATTCAACCTAATCTTATAGAAACGACATCGTTCAAATATTTGCCGGAGGTGAGCAGGATGATCCATCCTCTTTCAAGAATGAGCAGCTAAATCATCCAAATATGCCTCGATAATCTTTTTGATGTCGTGGAAGGCATATGACATGGCCCGCTGAAAGGTAGCCCCAGCATTTTTAAGACCAAAAGGCATCTTCTTGTATGCAAAAGTACCCTAGGGACAAATAAAGGCAGTCTTATGCTGATATTCAGGACGGATAGTAATCTGATTATAACCGGAGAAACCGTCCATGAAGGAGAAGATCTCATTACCGGCACACTCGTCAATGATCTGATCAATAAATGGTGTGGGGTAATTATCTTTAGGACATGCTTTATTTAGGTCTCTGAAATCGATGCAAACTCAAATCGTTCCTTGCTTTTTATCTACCGGAACAGGGTTTGAAACCCATTCAGTCAAAGGAACAGGGAAAATGAATCCCGCCTTAAGCAGCTTCTCAACCTCAGCTTTGATAGCTGCTGCCTTCCTAGGATTGACCGGACGAAGTTTTTGCCTCACAGGCTTAGCATTTTCGTAAGTCTTGATCTCATGCTGGACAATAGATGGATCTATACCAGGCATTTCCTCATAAGACCAAGCGAATACATCCCTATACTCTTTAAAGAGCTCGGTGTAAACCTGAATCTCTTCACGGGAACATTCAGCTCCGATGAAGACATTCTCAATGATATTGGGATCCCCAGAAATGTTCACCGGGATAGTAGGAGAAATCACAGCCATGTTCCCTTCAGCATAAACCTGTGTTGGTGCTAAAGGGTTCAAGACTGGGCGAACAGGACCAGGAGACGGAGGACTTGGAAAAATCGTTTCAACTTTGCTCAAATTAGGTAAAAAGTAATACCGATGATGCAAATCATCCCACGGTCTATCTATACCAGTCATAGCTTCCAGGATGGCCTCTTCAGATGGAAGAGTGGTATCAAGGAAATCCTGGGCAGAAGAAGAACTAAGTGTCCAAGCCAGAGCCACATCTCCATCCAACTCTTTCGGTGAGAGAGGAGCTTGGATGGATTCTGCAGAGTCAACAATAGACTGATAAGCAATCTCTGCTGCAGACATTGGAAATGCCATTCCACCCACTTGACCTTCCGCTAATGTGGCAGTAGGGGAAGGTAAGGTCCAGGGGTCCGAAAAATAATGAGTTCTGAAGAACTCTCTTCGAAGAGGAGCCTTGGAGGATGAAATTGCATTAATATGAATCGTAGGAGGAGGAATATCAAAAGTACCCATCAAGGAAGAATACATTCCAACTCCTAAATTCTCAACAGGCGCCTTAGTATTATCCAACTTGGGAACAAATGAGTCAGTGGACACATTCGGGTCTACAGGAGGACAGTCCAGTTGGTCCACTATAACAATCCTCCCTTCGTGAGGGAAACAAATAATCCGAAATAATGAGGATGCAATGGCATCCATCTCATAAATCCAGTTTCTCCCCAACAGAAGGTTGTAGTCCAAGCTTGCATCAACTACCTCAACCTCGATATTCACAGTTTTGCCCCCAACACAGATAGGCAAAGCTGGGACAATACCATGGGGTCTATGAGAATGACCATCAAATGCAGTCAGAAGAGTGGTAGATGGAACAGCTTTGGGAGATCCAATCATCTTCCAACATGTGAGAGACATCACGCATGTGGAAGCACCCTCATCAACAACCGTCCGAAAGATATTGCACTTCCGGTACGATGATTTAATATGAAAAGCCATATGATGGGGGAGTCTCTTCTTAAAATTAGTCATATCAAATGTAATCAGAAGAGAATTTTTTGGATCAATAGCCCCAATGGCAGTGAGCAAAGCACTGCGCTGAGCCGGAAAAGACTGGAGCACCTCTAAAGCCGAAATGGCACAAGGACTCTGCGCCAGATCTTCCACAATAGAGTAGTTCTGGGCAGCCTTATCGTTTGTATTAATCGTCGACCGCTTGGTAGATGCTTTGGGCATCCGAGGTATAGGCTCAAAAGTAGGCCTTGTAATGTGAAGCGGCTCAGTAGCATCAGGAGCATCCTTAGCTTTCGAAGACTCTTCTCCGCCATAATCACGGGATCTCGTAGCGACATCCACGTGAGCACTCATCATGAATATGTTCGATGGGATTTCCCCTTCCTGGGTGCCCCCAGAGGAAGCCCCAGGATTTTGATTCGCGCCAACAACTAGCTGTTGCCCTTGGGGAAAAGGGTTTGTTAACACAGCCTGGGAACTGGAAGAACCCTGCTGAGCTAACAAGCGCTGCACATCCTGAATTTTAGGGCAAAGGTGTGTAAGATGGTCTCCAGCACACAGCTTGCATGGAAACTTCACTTTCTTTTTCTCCTTTGGACCCTCACCAACATGCTCGTTGGTTTTATTCGCATTACCCTTCCCATTCTTGCCCTTTTTCTTATTATTTCGTCCCTTCTTCTTCCCTTGAGATTGTTGATTTCCTTTGGGATCAGAAGCTTGGACAACATTTATGGACAAAGATTGGGAAGGTGATGACTCAGCAGGCACAGCCTGAATAGAAGGAGCAGATTGCAAAGACAACTGTTGCAATTGAGTAAGCAGGCTGGCTGCACCACTATTGATTGATCCAATCAGTCCGTCACCATGAGGACCAGGCTTAGTTTTGGATAAATCTAATTTGGAGCGAGGAGCATTGGGCAAATACTTATGGAGGACCCCAGACTGAGAATATATCAGTTCCAACTGCTGGGCCCTAAAAATGGCCTGCTCCTCGGAAAATACCCCTGAGAGGGATATGTCCTTTGAAATATCTGACTGCAGAGATTTCAGAAACCATTCCAAAAGGAATTCACCCAGAATATGAGCTTTAATAAGCCTCTTCCTTCTCCGCCATTCTTGAATATGGTCAGAAATGTGGGTTGCGTCGTCCTGTTTAAAATTAGCTAGGAGTTCAGTCCCGGCATCATATCAGACAGGAAACTGGAAATGGTTTAGAAATGTAACAGCCAGTTCTCCAAATGTAGCAAAACTGCCCCCAGTTAGCTCAATATACCATTTGGCAGCGTTTCCAGTTAGGGTGCATTGAAACAATCTCAACCTAATCGAATCATCGATCAGGGAGTTCGAAGAACACCATAAATGGAAGGTAGTGATGTGGTCAGCCGGATCTTCTCCATTCTTGCCATCAAACTTTGGAATGTCTGAAGGAAGTTTTGTGGGAACCGGAGGCCACCCTGGACTCTAACGGATCAGATCATTAGTCAATTTCGAGAGATCTGGCAAGTTTAATGTTGCCAGAAAAGGTAAACGAGGCGGAGCCTGAGGATTCCATCCTTGATAGGATGAATTCCCAACATTCTGAAAAGAATACCCTGGATTTGATGAGGCACCAGGTTGCCAGAAAGAACTCGTAGAAAAAGGAGAAGAACCTCCTCCCAACGCAGAGTTACCGAAGACTGGACCAGTTCCCCCCACTGAAGTATGAAATGAAGAGGAAAGCCCCTGATAGGGATTCCGGGCATTATAAAGAGGGGAAAAGGTCTGATAAGCACTCGATGAAGGGAAAGAAGCATCCCCTTGGTGACCAGCGTAAAACTGATTCCCTGCCCCCGCTGTAGTGAATACAGGGTTCCAACCTGTAAAAGTAGTCGAATTCTGACCTCCAGACCAAGGGTTGAAACTCTGGGTCTGAGAAGTAAATGGAAAGGACCCTAAAGAAGGATTCGAACTAGGAATATGTCCAGTTCCAAAGGGGAACCCTTGAAAAGAAGCTGATCCACTAGCCATGGAAGACATGGGTGTAGATCCAGCTGCAGCAGCGGAAAAGGAAAAAGAAGGAATCCCACTAGTGGGCATTCCAAAACAGAAGGGACCAGATTGAGAAGCATGTGCTTGGGTGAAACCAGAGCCAAACACAGCAGCACTAGAAGCAATTGAAGATATAGCAATAGTGCCCCCTCCTTCAACAGAAGCAGGAGTCTGAATGCCTGCAGCACTCACAGCAGAAGCCACGTTCCCAGTCGTGGCCATCGAAAGGTATGTATAATACGGAGGATCTTCCGGTCTCTCTGACTCAGGCCCGATGTATTCAACAACGAACAGATAATTAGGAGGAAGAGGAGATGGAAGTGACACTGATGGTTCAGGTACTTCCTCTATTTGAACTTCTTCTTCCTGCGGAAATAAAACTCGCGAGGTGAGCGGAACGCTCCTCTCGGAACCAACACCAGAATCAGCTACGAAACCTTCAGACCCTTGTGGAGGATCTCTCTCCACTGCGTCAGACGTCACAGGGTGGTACCCACCTTCTAAATCACTCCTATGCCTTCTTGAAGAAGGCTATGAACTCTCGGGAGATAACCCCCGGATTCTCCTCGATCGACGAGGCGCTTGATCAGCCACTTTAACAAATTTTAATTAGACTCAAAAAATATAAAGCTAGGAAAGCTAGGAGCAAAGAGCACTCACTATAAAAATAAATCCCTGAGATACAAGCAAGCAAACAGCCTTCAGGTATTTCCTCTCCGGGTGATTAGGACCGGACACCAAAATACAAGAAAACGAAATATAGGACCTCCCGAAAGTAGTCTGGGATAATTACAGCCCAGACCTACTAGCGAAGGTAACAGAAATAGTTACGCCGACCTCCTAACGATAGCCTTTGTCGGCACAAGTACCGAAGCTTCGCAAGGGCACCCCCCAGAAGTACTGTTGAAAGTGATACAACGTCTGCCTCAAGTACCATGGGTATTCCCCCCCGCAATCACCTATGTGGAACCTAGGAGTGGCAACTATGGGCACCAATCCATGTCAGAAGCCGGGCGAAATGGTCTTGAGGTCAGATTCAGCAAATCATAGAGGGGGTATCTCTCTTCTCAGGCTTCACTTCCCCTCGCACTTGACTCTCTGGAGGAGAGCTTTCCCGGTCCACCTAACGGAGTTGGATTTCGCTCAATTAATCAACTTCTATGTTTTTTTTGAGCGGCCTTGGAGAGTTAACTCTCTGCTCACCCAATCCAAGGCCCTACAACCTAGCTAGTTGGTGTATGACACTTAAAAAACTTGCTAGTTGCTTTTAAATTATATCGCTTATTTTAATTGGCCGTTACGTTAAGTCAAAGGGATACGGAAATGAAACTTGTGGTGTTTTGACGCAGAAAAAGAAATTAATAAAAACCAAACTACATGCAAATGCAGTTATTGTCTTTCGATGAAAAGCAACTTCTATACGGGTTCTACGATATTAAAAATTTTTATTTTTCTTTTCAAATACCAAACTCCACACTCACAAAAACTAAGAAAATGACTAAATTCTTAAGTGCACCTGATGCAAATCACTAAGAGTATGAAAATTCTAAGATGCAAAATCTACTAAAGCAGAGCGAAATTTCCCAAAGATCCTTTAGTTTTATAATTTTTTGGTTGTCCAGAAAGCTAGTTCCCAAAATCAGAAACTCTTAATATAAAGACACCAAAAATGCTTGAAACAAGAGGAAGAAACCAATGACAATTCCTTTCCAATATCAAGTCAAAAACCAAAGGCAAGAAACCTCAACAAAGCTTCAACAGATACAACAAAACAAAAACAAAAATGTAAAACAAAATCAAATGACAAAACAATATGTTTTTTGAGCTTTTGAGTTTTATATAAAGAAATAGCTCGACAAGACCAAGAAGACTACCAAATTCCAAGCCAAACAACTTTGAATTTCAAGCAAAAACTTCAAAAATGCTCCAAACATTATAGGGCTAATTAGTAGCAAGATTTATATGAGCACAAGAAGACAAGAAAACTCAGTCACTCAGCCTAGAAGAATAGTACAACCTTGCAGCAAACAAAAACTTCAAAGAACCTAGAAAGACTCTTCAAAAATTGCAACAAGACCTAGGCGACTGAACTCAAGAAAACCAACCAAGAAATGGGAAAAAATCAAAGTGCAAAGCAAGACACAAAGGTAGGAAAGAGTAAATGAGCAGAAGCTCTCTGTTCTGATAAAGCAGAACAGCCAAGAATCCCCAGAAAGAGATCTTGGTACTCGAACCAGAAATGCCAGCACAAAAAATAAGACTTTGCCAAAAAATCTAGTTTTCAACCAAACCAGAGAGAGAAAAGACCAAGGACCACTTTCTACACAATCCAGAGGATACAAAGACACTGTAGGAACAGGCCTCCATAGGCAGACAAGGCCAAAAAGCCAAAAAATCTAAAATTTCAAAATTGACCTAGGTATACGGGACTTGACAGTTTAGTAACAAGCGTGCATACACGACTGTGCTAAAGGAAACCCGCGTATACATGACTCCCTTTAACAAAAACTGCGTGTATACGCGTCTGTGTACAGACTAACCCACGTATTCAAAGGTAAATAATGAAAATTAAAAAATATCAAGCCTGGATAAGAAACCAGGACTTCAGTCTGACTGAGGAAGAGTAAACTGGACTGGAAATAAAAGTTAAAACTGTTGGAAACCTATCAAACAGCTGAAACCACCCAATAGGGGAATCACAAGAATGTGGTCCCCAGCGGAGTCGCCATTTCTGTTTCGGGGAAAATCACCCTAGAGGTTTGTTGGGTCTAAACCTCCACAGAGCAGGGCATGCTATTCAGAAGGACTCACACACAACCATACTTGAATGCAAGAGACTAGTTAACAACGATAGTAGAACTCACTCGTAGTCCTACGTTCGATGTAGATCCCGCGGGGTCCAAACCCCCAGCAACTCTCCTTCTGCCTTCAACCTGGAAAACAAGAAAGAACGTGCACGGAAACCTAGTTGTAGAACATATACTTCTCCTAAACGTTAGTGCAATTCATGTGAAACATTATATAAACCATAATAAATGCTTAAATGATAATATTTTCACACATATAAATAAACATTAACACGTAGGTTCAGGAACAAGATGGTTCTTCATTATCACAAACAGCATGTACAGTAGTAAAAGTGGAGAGATCACCTGAATCCTTCCACGATCTTCGAGCAGACTGTCGTCCGGATTCGTCCCGCCCTTGCCTCGCTAAGATTCTTCCAAGACTTGTGCACTCAAGATGGCATATAAGTGGATGTACATCTCCAGGAAACAAGGGTTTCCTGATATAAATCTGGGAAAGTGCAGGAGGCACAGGGAATCAAACTTGAACTGGGATTCCAACAGAGTATAATGTCTATAAAATTTCTCTCTCCCTTAGGCCATGCACATGAGGGGCTTTTATACCTCCTCAAAGTAGTTTCAGTCAGTTGGAAACAGTTGGCCACGTGCTGGGGTGGTTGGACTACCAGAGTAACCATCAACCCAGCCCGAAAATAGGGATTTTTTATATATTTTTTAATGATTTTAATGGAATACGCGGAAAAGTACATATGGACTCGCGTATACACGCGGAAAAGTCTGGGCATATACGCGTATGGGGATTTTAACACTGTTTTTTAGTGAATTTTGTTCAAGTCTGTAGGAATGGGTGCCCAAAGCCATAAAAGCAATCATGAATCATATGAAGGTGAAAAACGAATCAGATGTTAGGATATTTCGACACATAGGAAATAGGCTGCTTTTGTGTCACCTTTGTAAATCCTTCAATCCTATCCCAAGTTATTCTTAAGGGGGGATGTTAGGATATTCCGACACATAGGAAATAGTTAAGAATAACTTAGTCTGGTGTAGAGTTAGGTAAAGTGTGTTTCTTTAACATGTACATTTGTAACTTATAATCCGACAGTCACAATTTGTAGTCATTCGACGGTTATCTCTCACCTCGGTATTAACGACACTTGATTCGTGGATTAACACCCGATTGGTCCATGATCTCTATTTAAAGAGCATGGAGGGTCATTTTTCCGATAACCATTTATGAGAGAAACATATGTAACTTTTATTTTTATATTAATAAATTTCCTGAATTGGACACGTTGGCTCAGGACGTGGATTGTTTCCCTCTTTGAGGGATTTAATGTAATATTCCCGAATGGGAATCACACAACAAGCCTACTACAATAACGCGCTTTTGGGAAATATGTGTAATGAAATGAGTTTCCAGCTCCTGGGACCCTTAGATCAGCTCATCTAAGATCTAAATCGAAAAGGAGAGAAAAAACAAATCAAACTAGGTGGGTTAAACAGATCTCCCACAAACTAGTCTAGCTTAAAAACACCCAAAGAGAGGGGTTGTAGCTATATGCAAAGAACTGCTTCAGAAATAATGCAGTTTATCAATATATAAGCATGATACCAACATGGAGGTCCATCTTCCAGCTATACAACAACAAAATGGATCTACAATGCAACTTATACAGTGTATAACAGAAATAGAAGGAATATACAAGACAAAAGCCTCAAAGTGAGATACTACAACAACATGAATTGAAGAATAAGCTTGAAAGTCTTATTTTCATTTATGAAGCATGAAATAGATTACAAAATAGATCTACGGAAAATTTGTACACAAAATGGTAGATCTGTTCCAGATCTAGATACAAGATAAGCTCCTTTATACACTCCCCTTGGGGATCTCAGCAAACCATGAACACTAGTGAATAGATATGAGATCTAAGTCACAGATCTACAGAAGTATTTAGAAAATTATGAATCATAACATATGTATCAGATCAGATCTGAAACAAAATGGATTGGTTAGCCAATCCACAGATCACCATAGTGATGGGAAGAATCCAATCATTAGAGATCTCTACTCTAGAATGATGTTAAGACACCCTGCAACTCTGCTCTTAAAAATAGCGAAGTCATGGAAGAGGGACTGCACTATAGGCTCTGAGAATGCTTTGGCCTGCTACCAATGTGTGGATCTGAAGCTCAAAGGGTCTAGAACTGACTTATCAAGGGGATATATAACTTTCCCAATGAGAAGGAGTGCTAGAACTACATAGATCTGAAAAGATCTATTCTCCACTTGCTGCAACTCACATGGATAACCCAATCCTAAATAGGACTATGCTGTAGATGCAAGATGTGGCTTGGAAAAATTCCAGATAGTGGACTAGGAAAACAAGGCTCCTCCAAGAGCTACTCAAGGAAGGAGGTGGGAATCCTAAATAGGAGAGCCCAATGAGGGATGTCGAAACAGACAATAATTTCAGAAAATAATATCATCAACAACCTTTTTTTTGTTTTCCTCCTCCTTCTTTTATAAGATGAAAGCCTTGCCAAACCCTAAACCACCTCAATTAGTTAGCTCCTTTCACATGTGGAGCCTCTATCTAAAACTGCACTGTGTATCCATGAGGTTCATTGCACCTAGACTGTGCTGTTGATTTGGTCAATGTTGACCCAGTCTCATGATTCAAACCCATTCAAACCTGCAAGAGTTTATTTACATGGCCTAGATATGTCTTTGTTTACATAGGCATTGATTTATTCATTTTTTTCAGGAGTTTTACATGTCCTCCTTTATTCATTTATTCATGAAACAAAAAATAAAACAAAAATGCATGTTCCTCTTAGCTGGAGCTAAGTAGGAATATTACAGTCCTCCCATCCAAAATTTTTCTTGTCCTCAAGCAACTGAGAGGGTGAGTGCTGCAACAATTCTCCTCCATTGGTGACATCATCAAAGATCAAGCTCTCATCATAAGCCAGATGCTCACCAATCCAAACCTCCATGAATTTTTCCTCCAAATTCAACATGAGATATGCAAAATCCCTCCCACATGGTGTCAAGAAATCATGACAAAAAAATATGGCTGAACCAATACTCTCTCTGAAACATGTATCATAAGGTACATAGAGAGTCTCCATCCCATGAGGTACACATATGCTCCCCATCCTCCCTCCATACATCCCCATAAATAGTACAATTACATCGTCAATGTATGGAAATAAAAGTACATATACACAAATAGAAATTGGAGCATGATGAGGTGGGTCATAATCCCACATATGGTACCAACGTAGGGCATATCCTACCTACATCAGATCAAGGTTTGGTAAGTGGTTTTCCCACCGTTTACTTGCTGCAAAAATTACCTCACTATGGCTGAAGATGTGAGATATGTTTGGTGCCTTTGGGAAGCACCCATCATGAAAAATAATCTCCCTTTGAACAATAAGGGAGTGGCCAAGTTCATAATTTTTGGTGGCCCAACAAATGCCATGAGTTCTACATGATATGTCATCCCCTTTAGGAGTCATGGCCTGCATAAACATGGTGTACGAATCCATGAAATCAGAATAAAAAATACATGTACTAAGAGCATGCTCTTCACCAACAATTCTACTCCTATCAATGGAGTGGTGCATAGATCTACTCTCCTCTTCAAGGGAAGGAAGAGAGGTCTGATTTAACTTTCACTTAGAGCCATATTGTTGCTCCAAATCCACAAAATCCATGCATCTCTGACAATGTTGATAAAGTTCCCTTTTAAAGCCCTCCCAGTAATAGCTCCTCAATATGATATTGTTGAGCTTCATAGAATAGGTGTGGCTAAGATGGAACTCTTCATAAGCCCTCTGTAGAAGCTTCCCCTTGAGCTTGGAAGCTCTAGTCAAGAATATCCTACCATGATTATAGATGACTCCATCAAGGGTTGAATAGCTCCCCTCATACAAACAGTCATCAAGAATCATGCAAGTATGAAGTGTGTCATCTGAAGTGTCTGCCATGTTGTGGTACTTCTCCTTGACATCTCCCATGTCAAAGTTACAAGGTGGAAGGTTGGCAGCCCTCCCTTGCTGCTTTCCTTGCTCATGAACATGCTCAAAAGAAGAGGGAAGTCCTTGGAAGTTAGCCTCCCATGGAAGGCTACCATCTATCCAAACCCTCCTTGGTTTTGCCAAAGTATGCATGGGTGTCCACCATCTCTCATCATGTATGGAAGATGACCCCCCAAACAAGCTTGTCTTGAGATTCAAGGGTTGCCTCCCTTGCTTCATCATGGTGTCATTCTTCATTCTTGCAGCATCTTCTCTTAGTGCAGTATGGGATGAGAGAATGGATAGTGCATTTAAGGGAAAAATTATTTCCCTCTCCTTGTACTTTCCCAATAGTCTCAGTGCTAAAGCATGGTCTTCTAATGCTCCCTCCCTCCTCGGATCATGAAAGGAGAATCAATGCATGAAACATCTCCCATCAAATCTGAATTAGGTGGTATACGACAAGATAATGATGTCTCATGGCTCATTCCCATGTGAATAATAGATGGGAACATAATATGACTGCTTCCACTACGCAAATCCATCTCTAATTGTTGTGTGGAAGTATCATGGTAAGGAGGAGTTGGAACAAATCCCCCATATTCTTCTTCATTGCCCACCTTCTGCAAGATGTCACAATCTAAGGTGCTTCCTTGTCTTGTCTCTTTGTCTATCATAATAGACACATGTTGCTCATCTTCTCCATGAACAAGATCCTTGGGGCCTTCTTGCAAAGATACAAGAAAATTCTTAGTGGAAACAATAGCTTTAGCTCCTTCTCTCAATGAAAATAGATCTCCTCATGTTGTCATAGCACTGGAGGAACCTTTCAGTTCTTCTTCTTTCTCCTCCTCATCAATGGAATATGCCCCATCAATAAGAGATCTTTCATCTTTATCTCTCCTTGAAAGAGGAACACCCATGTCTTCTCCTTGAGAAGAATGCTCTTGCTACAGTGGGGCTTTTTCCCTTGGCAAATCATGTAGAAAATCTTCAACCCTTTCAGCAATGTTTCGAAATGGAGTTACCTCCATGGATCCTTCCATATCATGGAAAGGTTCTGATTCCTTGGGCTTAGTTTTCTTACCCAAAGAATTTTTAGATGGCATATAATCAAATCTCTTCACTAACCCCCTAGTGAACTTTGCATAAGTAGAGATGTTTATACCCTTCAATGAAGAAGACTCAAACAACCACCAGGCATATGCTTTACCTTGGAGGTGCAGCGCTGCTACCCTTATGGCTTCTTCTTCAAAGACTTGATGCAACTGAAATTATGTGTCCAGCCTCTCTACCCAAGACTTGACAGAGCTCTCAGGTGACCCATCAAAAGTAGGTAGGAAAGTTCTACCCAAGGTGTGTTGCATGCACCCTCTTCTCCTCATAGCTCTAATGGATCTTCTTTCTTCTTTGTGTTGAAAAAACTCTGAAAAGCTTAGATGCTCTCTGAATCTCTTAGACTGAGATTCATATTCCTGGATATATTCACCAAGAGTCTCCTCCTTTGGTGTCTCTCCCCTTTCTTCTCCTCTTGCAAGGAATGTAGGCATGCTACAATGTTGTAGATCAGATTGTGTGGTTGAGTGCTCACACACATCAGATAAAGTAGTGGGGCTCCCTTGATGTGAAAATATTCTTGAGGGATATGCATGTCTCTCCCCCCTCATTCCCTGGATTTCTTCCTTCAGCTCATGCATAGCTTGAGAAAGAGTGTTAGAAAACTCTCCTCTTTTGATCCTTCCACATAAAGGGGTTTCATCCCTGCTTTCTCTGTCTTTGGTGCAATCATTTTTCTTTTGTCTTATTCTATGATACCTCTTCTCTCTGTCAATGAGAGGCTATCCTTATTCTGAAGACATTTTTGCTCAAAGAATGCATAGGTTGTGCCAAGAAATATGCTTTGATACCACTGTAATATTCCCGAATGGGAATCACACAACAAGCCTGCTAAAATAACTCAATTCTGGGAAATATCTTCACTGTAATCAGTTTTCAGCTCCTGGAACCCTTAGATCAGTTCATCTAAGATCTAAATCCAAAAGGAGAGCAAAAACAAATCAAACTAGGTGGGTTAAATAGATCTCCCATAAACTAGTCTAGTAGAAAAACACCCAAAGAGAGGGGTTGCAGCTATATGCAAAGGAATATTTCAGAAATAACGTAGTTTATCAATATATAAGCATGATACCAACATGGAGGTCCATCTTCCAACTATACAACAGCAAAATGGATCTACAATGCAGCTTATACAGTGTATAACAGAAATAGAAGGAATATACAAGACAGAAGCCTCAAAATGAACTGCTACAACAACATGAAATGGTAGAATAAGATTGACAGTGTTATTTTCATTGTTGAAGCATGCAGTAGATTACAACTTAGATCTAGGGAAAATGTGTACGCAAAATGGTATATCTGTTCCAGATTTGGATACAAGATAAGCTCCTTTATACACTCCCCTTAGGGATCTCAGCAAAACATGAACAACAGTGAGTAGATCTGAGATCTAAGTCACAAATCTGTAGAAGTATTTAGAAAATTCTGAATCATAACATATGTAGCAGATCATATCTGAAACAACATAGATTGGTTAGCCAATCCACGGATCACCACAGTGACGGGAAGAATCCAATCACTAGAGATCTCTCCTCTAGGATGATGCTAAGACACCTTGCAACTCTACTCTTGCAAATAAAGCAGTCATGGAAGAGGGACTGCGATGTAGGCTCTAAGAATGCTTTGGCCTACTTCCAATGTGTGGATCTAAAGCTCAAAGGTTCTAGAACTAACTTATCAAGGGGATAGATAACTTTCCCAGTGAGAAGGAGTGCTAGAACTACATAGATCTGAAAAGATCTATTCTCCACTTGCTTCAGCTTACATGGACAACCCAATCCTAAATAGGACTATGTTCTAGATGCAAGATGTGGCTTGTCCAAATGCTAGATAGTGGACTAGACAAACAAGGCTCCTCCAAGAGCTGCTCAAGGAAGGAGGTGGGATTCCTAAACAAGAGAGCCCAATGAGGGATGTCTAAACATACAATACCTTCATAAAATAATATCATCAACAACCTTTTTTTTGTTGTCCTCCTCCTTCTTTTATAAGATAAAAGCCTTGCCAAACCCTAAACCACCTCAATGAGTTAGCTCCTTTCACATGTGGAGCCTCCATCTAAAATTGCGCTGTGTATCCATGAGGTTCATTGCACCTGGACTACGCTATTGATTTGGTCAATGTTGACCCAATATCATGATTCAAACCCATTCACACCTGCAAGAGTTTATTTACATGGCCCATATATGTCTCTGTTTACATAGGCATTGATTTATTCATTATTTTCAGGAGTTTTGCATGTCCTCCTTTATTCATTTATTTATGAAACAAAAAATAAAACAAAAATGCATATTCCTCTTAGCTAGAGCTAAGTATGAATATTACATTTAACCACGTGATTATATTGGTGTACTGATTTGTGATATTTTTGTGAGTGGTTACCTTTGGTTCTTGATCTACGAAACTTACCCTGTAAATTCCTACATGTTTCAGACTGTAAATATCTTTCAGAGGTGCTCCTAAAGGCTTGAACCTATTTTTCTAAACCAAAAGAGTAATCAATTGATTAAAATAAATAAATATGGCTTCTCAAAGCATTCTATCAGTTAATCCCCTGCAACCTTCAGTTGTTGATGTAGAACACACTCCCTTAGCAGACAGAGACTTTAAAATTAGTGACCATGTCACTGAGTTTAACCTTCTTCAGCTCCACAGCTGGAGCCATGACAAATCAATTGACCAAGCTGATGAGGTTTTCATTTGGGAGTCCAATTTTCCCAAGTACATTGTTCCACAGTCCTTCCAATATCCAGAGGTGATTAGACTTTGCCAAACTTGTTATTCCTTGACCAACGAGCCCTAATAACCCCTAGTAAAGAAATTATGTTCACTATCATAGCTGAATCAATAAATCAGATGTTGCAGATCCAACCTAGGCCAGATGAAACCCCTCTGTTTATTGATACCCTTACTCAGTTTTATCTGAATCTAGGCTTCCCCAAGAGGTTCTAGGTATTCCAAACTTTCATTCCCTCATCAGTAGAGACTCCCAAAACCAATCCTCCTTATCCAGCAGCTATATTTTCTGAGAGAACCAGGCATATTATTAGCATGATGTCTTTTATTCTGGGTTATTTCACTGATGACCATGTTGATGCTTCATTCTTAGGTTTCCTGTCTATTTTCACCCCTGTTCAGCCTCCTGCTACCATATTCAATTTTTCCCAATACCTTGTTGATACAATTCATGAACAGTTGGTCAAATTACCTGAAGAAGGTGTCTTCAAGTATTCCTCAGTTTTATTCCACATGTTTTTATACTTTCAACCTGAAATATTTTCCATCAAATTTTAGAAATTGGATGTTGAAGGTAATCCACAATTAGTAATATTTTGGACTCCATTAATTAGGAAAGATTCCACAAAATCCACCTACACAGACTTCATTGACTCTTTCATCCATCCAATTGTCAACATGTTGAGCAACAACATTCAACCAAGAGTCAGTGAGGAAATTAAAAATGTCCTGTAGTTATCAGAACACAGTAGGATAGGAGATTGGTACCTCTATCAGAATCACATAGAGATTAGGGTATATGGATCTAATATTTTTCCATATAAGCTGCCCAAATACCTCCCAATGAGGTTATTTGCACTTGAGTATTTCAGGCAGATTCTTAACTCTAATGCAATAAATTTCTTGGCAGCCAAAAATAAGACACATTTTAAGATAAAGAATTAGGTTGGTCCTTTTATTTGCAACAATAGAGATGTAGGTTCACAAGAAAAAAAATATTTGCAGGAATTTAAGTTCAGTCAGAGTTTCTAGTGGTATTATGATCCTTTAGGAGTAATAAGAAAGTTAAGAGTCAAATTTAAATTAACTCCTTATGTACATGAATCCAAGACAGACATTGAAAAGTACTCCAATTAGTATGAATGGTTTGAAAACACTTTAAAAGAGGCAGAGAAACAAGGTGATACTAGTTCCATCTTGCAGACTCTAGCCCCACAGGATAGGAATTCCAAAAGAGAAAGAGAAGAAGGATCATACTTAGCACAGACTACAACTGAAACAAAATTCAAACTAATGTATGGGAAGAAGCCAAAATTAAATCCTGTAAATGAAGAAGTGGAAACTATTGAATTGACTGATATATATACAGTGGTAAAGGATAATGCTCCTCCTACAGTTTATGAATAAAATCACCAACCTTCAACATCAAACACTCAAATAATTCAAAAAAAACAAAGTTTTGAAGTGTCTTCATCCATAAATCCAGCAGAGAAAGAAAAAGACATCATGCACAAGTACAAAGAAATCAAGATCAGAAATGAGGCCTAAAAGACTGATACATATACTCAATACTAGAAACAGTCACCTAGTGACCAAAGAAGATTGTTTTTTGCATTTGAATAAAAGAATAGGAAGATGTAGATGACCTTCCTACAACCCACAATCAAGCATCCCAAATCATCATCAGATTATAAAAAGACATCCTATGAAGTTCAAGAAAAAGATCTTCATCCAATTGACTAGATAGAATTTCACAAGTAAGCTGGTGAAATGATGTATTATACGATGACAAACAAAGCCATGAGTGTACAGAAGCTGAAAAAAACTCTAGGGAACATCGGAGACCAGCTAAAGTTAGAAAAGGAATCCTCACAGGCTACAGATAACAAAATCAAATCTCTAGAAAATTTGGTTATTGAAGTAGGATATGATCCAAACAATGTTAAAGTTGCATAAGAACTCATAAAGAAAAAGAATGAAAACATTGTTGCATTAAAGAAACATATCAAATTTCCTCCTACTGAACATCCATAGGCAAAGGAAGTGTTAGAGGATGAAGGACAAAAATATGAGATGATGAATCTCACTCTTCAGTTAACTGCCCAATTGAAAGAAATGGAAAATGAAATGGACAAGTTAGTGGAGGAGAAAAAGGCCAGATCAAAAGCAGTCCCTATCACTGTTATTCCTATATTCACTACAACTGTTCCTTCCACCTTAGCAGAGTCATTGGCCCCTTCAGCTCCAATAGCTACAACACTTCCTGTTACAACAAAAACTACTTCAGCAACAGAGTCATCTACAACAGCAGCACAACCCAATGATGAAGCGGGAAAACTTGTTAAAGCAATGCAGGAAATGTCCATTCAGACAAATTAAATCAACAGACTCAAATAACAGTTGAAATTATGGATGATCAGAAGAAATTAGTTCAAATTATGCACAATAATGAAGTACAGAAGACAAGCAGGTTGACAGAGAAATTGAAGAAGTTAGAGAAAGATTTAACACTAAAAGAACCACTGGCACAAGCTAAGCAGTAGCTATGGGCCAATATCATTAAATCTATCAAAAATATTTGGCCATCCATTCAGGTTATTTATGAGCAAAACGATTTAATCAAAGAAACAGGTGAATTCATCCAAAAAATCAAAGAAGAACTTGGTAAGAAGCCATAAGAGGCTAATGAAATCATCAAGTTTCTTAATTCCAAGAATAAGCAAGAATTAGAGGAAATTGGAATTAGTGATAGGACAAATACAATTCTTGAAGTTAGAAAGGTGATTTATAAAAGTAACTTGATGATAAAGCTAGAGGAAAAATTTGAAAACATGGAGATTGCCATAACCAGGTTCATGATGAAGTTTGATATTCTAAGGCAGAAAGGTCTGCCAAATCCACTGGTTATTAATGACAGGTTAATGAAACAAGAGGATTATGATAAGAAAATCAGAGAGGTGTCTAAGGAGCAAGCCAATAGCTCAACCATGCAAGGAATTCCAACAGGGAAAGTACTCTACAAAAGTTTTGAGAATCTATTTTACCTACAACAAGAGGTAAAACATTTATTCATTAACAAGCCTACATTTTTAAAGTATACAAAGGCTAATGAGATATTCAGAAGGATGGTAAAAATAAAGTTACCAGAAGCAGAATTTTGGGAGAAATTGGCTGATTTACTATGAAAGTAAAACAGTAAATAGAGCAAAGTTTAAAGTAAAAAATAGAAATTAAAGTTAAAGTGTATCAGATGAAAGTTAGATGGTTAAAGTGAAAATAGAAATGATAAATCAGAGTGAAAGCAGCCAACGTGAAGGACACTCAACTGCCTAAAAAACAACCTTCGTTGAGCAAATATTCAGAGGAAA
This sequence comes from Pinus albicaulis, assembly GCA_034641835.2. Lineage (NCBI taxonomy): Eukaryota > Viridiplantae > Streptophyta > Pinopsida > Pinales > Pinaceae > Pinus > Pinus albicaulis. The sequence goes on along the minus strand of CM076581.1, from coordinate 1,701,423,575 downwards.
ATCAACAAAATATCACACAACAAACAACATCAAATCAATAAAAGTAGGGATAGCTTGCATTAGTTAGGTAGTTGTCTCTATCTTCTTGCATGAACATATATTTTTTTTCCTTTAATAATTCCTAAGTTTGTTTAGGATATTTTGTAAGAGTTTTTGTATAAATACTTCAAATTTCGAAGTATTGAGTGTGGATTGTGGATTTCTAAACATTTCTATAGATGTATTGATCTGAACCAGAGGGTTCTTTGTACCATTTTCAAGTCAGCAGACTGGATTGAGAAATAAAGAGATTATATTACAGGATTCATGTGTTGGGCCACTTTAGTGAAGTACTCTCAATTGTTCTTTGTGTTTTTATCTGAAGTTTTCACATACTTGCATTTTTTCTAAATCTAAATGTATAACAGGAATATTATCTCAGAATATGTTTAAAAACACTATGTCTTGAATGGTTATGTCATTTTCATGTTTTCTACTAATATCCATTTTAGGGAATTCTTATTTTCTCCCTAGTTTCTATTGATCTCTATCATTTCCCTCATTATCTAGATTTGAGAACCCTTAATTTCTCTCTCATCCCGATTGAAACCATTTAACCATCGGCCTAAAGATCTGAAGTTACTCAGCTATCTTGCCTTGTGAAGACTTCCCTTTAGAACCTTGATTCTGCTCTGACTGCTTGACACTTTGACTCCATTAGCCCAATGGAATTCAGACCTATATCTATCCATCTGAACCAGTAATTCCACCACCAAACCAAACCCAAAATCAAAATCCCAAGTAATCCTACATAACTAACCTAAAATCAACTAAAATAAAAAAAGATAAATCATATAGAGGGAACTCTCTATGAGCATTAGGAAGGCTAGATCATAAGGCTTAAAAGTAGGTTTGTGGTTACCTCTAATATTCTTTAAACCAAAAATATTAACAACCTTGAGAATTATTGGAGTGATACCATAATCCACATTTTGGCATTGACATGTTAACATTTCTTGCTCATACCACTCACAAATTGCAACCCCTTGATGTCAGTATGTTTAGCCCTTTCAAGAACCATTTCAGGTCAGAGCATGATGCATGGATGGAAAGAGATCTAGGGGTTGAGGTTAAAATGTTCGAGCTAGCAGAGATTGCAAGTAAATCATTTAAAAGGGCTCTGACACCATCAAATATCAAGGCTTGAATTAGGAGGACTGGAATCTGGCCATTGAATTATGATGCTATTATGCATGATACTGGTTGTAGATAAGTGTTTCATGTGGATGGTCAAGAAGAAGGGCATGTCCAAGAATGTGTTGAACTGCAAGAAGAAGTAGATGAACAGGATGATGTGGTTGTAGCTCGTAATATGATTTCCTTATCTCAAAGACACTTATATGGTGATCATGATGAACATGTATGTGAAACATAGTATAATCATGAACCAATTAACAGTAACATGGAGGTTGTTCTACCAACTGAATCATATGAAACTTATGTTGTTGATATTGTTAATGAAATTGTTGAACATGAAATTTCCAATGATGATGTAGTTTAAAATGACATCTTTGATATTGCACTAGGAAGAAACAATCACCTATTGACATTTCCAAGCCAAGTAAACCCACCATTATGGCTGGCAGAAGCCATGATTAATTTGAACAAACATAGTGTCTCAAGAACCAATGAACAAAGCATGAACATGCCTTCACAAAAAGAAAAATTGAACAATGAAATTGTTCATTTTTTGTGGACAATATATAAATGGAAGAAGATAGTGCACATAAAGAGGCATCAGATGAAGAGAACAATATAGTTCAATTAGTTGTCTCAGATACTGAAAGGAAAGTGCCAAGAAATGACATGTGGGTAGGAGGGGTGGAGAAGTTACTTGGTCAGCTCCTAAAGGTACAAGTAGACAGAGTGCCAATGAAAGAAAAAACAAGGAAAACTAGGTAGTCTTTGTTTGGGCCGAAGTTCACAGTTACTCACCTCATAATACGATATAAATCTATTATCTGAGTCTGAAAAAAAAATAAAAAAATTGGCATTCAAGAATTAAAACAAAAAAAGAAGGATTTAGCCAAGGAGAAGAAGGCAACAAGGATTGTTGCAACACAACGTTGAGAAAATGAAAGGCTTTAAAGAGAGAAATTAATGGAAGAGAAGGACCATAAAAAACAAGTGGAAAGAGAGGAAAAGGAAGCAAGAAGGATAAACAAAATCTTTAAAGGGAACAAGGGATGATCGATATGGTTGAAAAGGATGTAAGGAAAATTGATGAAACCAGGATTATGTCAATCACATTGGACAATATTGAAGATAATACACTGTTATTACAAGACCTCATAAAAATCCAAGTCCCTCAGTATCAAAATGGGGTTTTACCCACTTGCTTTATTCCTACCAAATCAGGTTTCAATTATATGTATGCTCATCACACACCTCCACTTAATGCAGGGGTTAGTAGCACAAGTGTGAGGTATGGGTACTCATTTACTCCATGGTTGGAAGGGTAAAATTGGAATCAATCATATGGCATCAATCCACCACATCCTCATCAACCCTTTTTGGGTAGGCCAACCTACTTGGCTCAAGCAGGAAACTCAGGGAGCTTTAACACTTAAGATTCTCAAGGCCATAACGAATAGGAGTGTCATATGTTTTTGGTTGTAACCACATTATGATGTGGATTTTAGATGGATTTCCTTTTTATCTTGTTATAGGAAGATTTTATAACGCAGTCACACAGCTGAAAGTCGACTCTCCTCCTATTTACACTCGTTCTTTTACTCCACGTGGTCCACTTGCATTTTCTTGTTTTATTTATCAATTGACAAACGAAATTTACAAATAGATATAGTCGTGACTTGGATGTTGTATTATATTCCCGCCATATATACTATCACAATATTACACCTTCCGACGTTATATAACTCTCCACCCTTCGGAACATTAATTCATAAACCCATACTATTGATTAAATTTATCTCCGGAATTTTATATCAATAGCCAACACTTTATAAATGAACTTTATAACAGTACCGATCCTGGGACCCACTTCCACGTGCCTTATGTAAATCGCTTACAATAAACCGTGTGCTCCTTTATTAAACCTCGCGCACCTTTGTGAAGCGCCCGCCGTCCGATGCACCTATCCCAAATCAACGGATCTCGTTCATTCCGCTCGTCATCCTGGTAGGATGGATAACGCGCGAAATCGCAGTTTAAACAGTGTTTTTGGAACAATGGCCTAGCGACGTGTCGATTCTTGTATGGAATCGCTCTGTTTCGGAAAATACCACTCACGCCGCAAAAGTGGTGTGGGAGAACCTGGAAATAGCTTGTGGTTTCGCTACAGTAACTGACTGCGGTTCTCGTCGGGTTAATCTCCTTTGTGTGTCTTAACTCCAGGCTTAGTCCCGGTTCCGACTTCAACTAACAGTAAACCCAGGTTATCTCCTTATACGGAAAGTTCAAAATATTATCCAGGATCCTCTATACAAACCACGCCTATGGGTGGGGTTAACTGCACAAGGATTATTCGAATAAATCAAGGTAAACCATCGACAGAGATAGGGGGAAATCTCATAGGAGTTCAATTTTTTCCATACAAAGAGTTCATTACTTCACAATTAAACAATCTCTTCACTCTTGAGGATTCGAACTACCCTACGGTGAATGCACACAGAAACTATTTAATTGGAAGAAATTATGGACACAATTTTATTGCAGAATCTCTCTTCTCTCGCTCTCGCTCTCCTCTGTTTCAATTACATCCGAGAATACATTTATACATATACACATATGACTCTTTAGTTCCTATGAGAGGACCGTTCTAGAATTCAAAAGTCTCTTACAATAATTCAACTAACTGAAACATGACAGACAGACTAACTAAATATTCAACTTCTACAACTCTTAACTACTCTAAAACAAAACAGTCAGTTGAGGTATTGACGCCTAGCTGTTACAATTTTGGTGGTTTCGAACCCTCCTAGCCACAACATGTGGAAAAAACTCCTACATTGCTGGCTAGTGCCTAATGCCCCTGCATCAGACTCCTGAGGGCAATCTTCTTCATGGGCTCCTGTCCATGAGCTCTTCCACTGATCTGCCTATCTTCTGCAACATTCCTTCAGTCATCCAAGTGGCATCTTCCTCTGGTTTGTCCTTCCATTTTATCAAGTACTAAAAGTACTCTTGTCCTCTGGTCCTTCTGAACACTCTCTTGTCCAATATCCTTTTTGGTTGCAAAGGCTGTGCTGAAGGTAGCCGCTCCTTCCACTCAATCTGTTCCTTGTCTGCTGATCTTTCTTCTGCACCATCATCTTCGTGCTTGTACAAATATGCAACATTAAAAATGGGAGATATTCCAACATCAGGTGGCAATTCAATCTCATAAGCATTTGCAGAAAACTTCCTAAGTATCTTGCATGGCCCAATCTTTTTAAACTTCAATTTGTTGCACTGCTTCTTTGGAAATCTCTCCTTTCTCAAGTGTGCCAAAACCTGATCTCCTACTTCAAAATGAACTTCTCTTTTGCTCAAGTCTACTCTGTTTTTATATTTGATGTTGCTGCCTTGTAATTTATGTTTCACTTGTTCATGTATGGCCTGTATCTCTGAAGAAAATTCCTCACCATCTGCACTCCTTAACTCTGCTCTTCCCAGATTTCTTAACTCTGATATTCCTCTGGGGTGCATTCCATAAACAATATGAAATGGACTCTGCCCTGTGCTTCTGTTTGGTGAATCATTATATGCATATTCTTCCTGGGGCAAGATATGATCCCACTGTTTGGGATGCTCTCCTGCAAGACTTCTCAACAAATTTCTCAGACTCCTATTCACTACCTCAGTTTTTCCATCAGTCTGGGGATGATAAGCTGAGCTAAAACTTAGTTTGGTACCAAGTTTCTTCCACAATGTCCTCCAAAAGTGCCCCACAAATCTGGTGTCTCGGTCTGAAACAATGCTCCTGGGTAACCCATGCAATCTAACAACTTCTTTGAAAAACAAGTTAGCAACATGGGTGGCATCACTAGTTTTATAGCATGGAATTAAATGTGCCATTTTGGAGAATCTGTCCACCACAACAAAGACCGCATCATTCCCTCTCTGAGTCTTGGGCAATCCTAGAACAAAATCCATACTCACCATGTCCCAAGGCCTGTCGGGAATAGGCAAGGGAGTGTACAATCCTGCGTTTTGGATCCTTCCTTTGGCATATTGACAAATCTTGCAATTCTTCACAAACTTGTCCACTTCTGTTCTCATTTTGGGCCATAAATAAAAGTGACTCAGCTGCTCATAAGTCTTATCAGTACCAAAGTGTCCAACAAGTCCACCACTATGCTTTTCTTTGATCAAATTTTCTCTCATGGAACATTTTGGTATACACAGTTGGTTCTTTCTGAATAACAAGTCTTCCTATAGAAAAAAATCCAGCCACTGACTTCTATCTATTAGAACAGGGTTACTACATGCTTCAAATGCTTCTTTAAAATTAGGATTTGTTTTATACAATTCTTTGAGAAAATCGAATCCTGCAACTTCAAAATTAGTCTCTTGAACAAGCAAATGCCTCCTACTCAAAGCATCGGCTACTTTATTGGCTTGGCCACTTATATGTTTCAAAACAAAATTAAAACTTTGGAGATACTCAACCCATTTAGCATGCTTATGTTTCAACTTGGGCTGTTGTACAATATACTGCAAAGCATGATTATCAGAATACAATACAAATTCTCTGGACATCAAATAGTGCCTCCACTTCTTCAATGCTTGAACAATTGCATAGAATTCCTTCTCATAAGAGGAATAATTTCTCCTAGTGTCATTCAACTTTTCACTAAAATATGCCATAGGCCTATCATCCTGACTCAACACAGCTCGAATGGCTTCCCCACTGGCATCACATTTCACTTGAAATGGTTTAGTAAAATCAGGCAGAATCAAAACAGGCTTCTCTGTTATCTTTTGCTTCAATAGTTTAAAACTTCTTTCTGCTTTAGCAGTCCATTTAAATGGCTGTTTTCTCTTCTTTATGGTCTCAATTATGGGTGCATTAATCTTGCTAAATTTTCTTATAAAATTTCTGTAAAAACTAGCAAGCCCATGGAAAATTCTTACTTCAAAAACATTCTTGGGTGAAGGCCACTCCACAATTTCCTTAACCTTTTCTGGGTCCATTTTCAATCCTTCTGCAGAAACAAAAAAACCCAAATACACCAACTCTTCTTTCATGAATGAGCATTTCTTCAAATTTATCAGCAGCTTCTCTTGGTGCAGCTTCTTCAAGACATGATTAAGATGCCTTAAATGTTCTTCTTTAGTTCTGCTGAAAACTAAAATATCATCCAGATACACTATCACAAATTTACCAATGAACTCTTTCAATACTTCATTCATAAGTCTCATAAAAGTGCTAGGTGCATTTGATAACCCAAAAGGCATTACCATCCATTCATACAGTCCTTCATTTGTTTTAAAGGCAGTTTTCCACTCATCACCCTCTCTTATTCTAATCTGATGGTATCCACTTTTCAAATCTATCTTTGAAAAATATTTAGCACCACTCAAACAGTCCATCAAATCCTCAATTCTAGGTAAAGGGAATCTGCACCTGATTGTGATCTTATTAATTGCTCTGGAATCAGTACACATCCTCCAGCCTCCATCTTTCTTTGGGCTCAATACTGTTGGTACTGCACATGGACTCAAAATTTCTCTGATCAGTCCTTTGTCCACCAGTTCCTGTACTTGTCTCCTGATTTCTTCATTTTCCTTTGGGGTCATTCTGTAGGCTGCCTTATTTTGCAGATTTGAACCAGGGATAAAATCTATCTGATGGTTGATCTTCCTCACAGGTGGCAGCTCATCAGGTAAATCATCCACAACAATGTCACAGTAATCATCTAACATCTCTTCGATTTCTATTGGCAAATTAGAAATCTTTGTAGAAGTAAGGACTAATTTTGGTTTGCAAACTAAAGCAAAGCTTACCTCTTCTTCTTCTATCTGCTGTAGATATTCCTTCCCGCTTAGCAACAAAGTCTTTGGATAAATCACTCTGCTGGATGGCTCTCCTTCTTCCATGGGAATCAATATATGATGTACCCCATCTTTGAAGAACTTGTAAGTGTTCTTCTTACCATCATGCACTGCTGCTCTGTCAAACTTCCAAGGTCTACCCAGCAGTATATGACACACATCCATGGGCATTACATCACACAAAACCTTGTCCTTGTAATTGCCCATTTGCAGCTCTATTTCACACTATTCTTTCACAACCAGTTGGTGCCCTTTATGCAGCTAGGACATCCTGTAGGGAGTGGGGTGATCCCTAGTCTTCAGCTTCAGTTTTTCTATCACCTCAGTGGAAACCAAATTGTCTGTGCTGCCACTATCAATGATTAGCTGGCAGCATTTCCCTTGGACCTTGCATATGCTCCTAAACAAAGTCTTCCTTTGTGCAGGTTCAGTGACTTCTTTAGTTTGTTTCAACAGGACCTTATTAACCACCAAGGACTCTCCCCTCTCTGGAAGAACTTTTTCTTCAATTTTTGCTTCTTCTTCAACTTGGGCAACAACAGCATTTCTTGGACCAGCACCCACATTCTCTGGACACTCATAGTGCTTATGTCCCACCTGCTGGCATCTATAACACCTCAATTCTCTACCTCTTCCTCTGTCTCTGCCTCCTCTTCCTTTTCCTCTGTAAGGACCCCTTCTGCCACTTGCATCCTCCTCTGTAGATGCATTCTGAGGTGGGCTATTGTTAGCTCCATCCCTGGGTGTAGGCTTTCCTCTACCACCCTAACTTCCCTTCCCATGGAAAGTACCCCTCTTCTTGGCAGACTGTTTTCTCAGGAGTTTCTCCTCTTCTTTCAAGGCCGTCTGGTATGCCTCTTCCACTATCTTAGGAGACAAGAGACCAATTTCATCTTGGATCTCCAGCTTAAGACCATTCACATATCTGGCAGTCTTCTCTGGTGTGTCTTGGAATTGCCCAGCTCTTATGCTCACTCTGTAGAACTCCTCTGTGTATTCTTTTACTGTCAGCAACCTCTGTCTCAGATTCTACATTTGTCTATACAATGTCAGCTGGTAATCACTAGGAAAGAATTTACCCTTCAACTTAGCCATCATTCTGGTCCAGCTCTTGATAGGTTGCTTGCCAACTCTCCTCCTTTCTGCCTGCACTCCATCCCACCAAAGTGCAGCATGTCCCTTCAGCTTTGTCACTGCAAACTTGACCTTTTTATCTTCACTTATTCCTTCATAATTGAAGCACTTGTTTAATTCATTTATCCAGTCCACCAGCTCTTCTGGATTCAGTCCCCCTGCATAGCTTGACACTTCAATTCTGGGCTTAACTGCAGACCCTAGAATAGTCCTAAGGAGCGTCATGTCAGGAGGAATTTCAACATTTTCTTTAGCTGCTTCTGTTTCAGGTTCGCTGATGTCTTCAGGATCTCTGGTTTGTCTTCGCTCCACGGCATCCATTCTGGCCTCGACCCTCTGCAAAACCTCCAACACTTATGCATTGGCTATAGGTCTCCTTCTGCCAGCACCTCTACCAAGTCGGATTGCCATGTCAGCAAACAACTTAAACTACCCGCTCTGATACCACAAATAACACAGTCACACAGCTGAAAGTCGACTCTCCTCCTATTTACACTCGTTCTTTTGCTCCACGTGGTCCACTTACATTTTCTTGTTTTATTTATCAATTGACAAACATAATTTACAAATAGATATAGTCGTGACTTGGATGTTGTATTATATTCCCGCCATATATACTATCACAATATTACACCTTTCGACGTTATATAACTCTCCACCCTTCGGAACATTAATTCATAAACCCATACTATTGATTAAATTTATCTCCGGAATTTTATATCAATAGCCAACACTTTATAAATGAACTTTATAACAGTACCGGTCCTGGGACCCACTTCCACGTGCCTTATGTAAATCTCTTACAATAAACCGTGTGCTCCTTTATTAAACCTCACGCACCTTTGTGAAGTGCCCACCGTCCGATGCGCCTATCCCAAATCAACGGATCTCGTTCATTCCGCTCGTCGTCCTGGTATGATGGATAACGCGCGAAATCACAGTTTAAACAATGGTTTTGGAACAGTGGCCTAGCCACGTTTCAAGTTCTGTATGGAATCGCTCCGTTTCGGAAAATACCACTCACGCCGCAAAAGTGGTGCGGGAGAACCCGGAAACAGCGTGTGGTTTCGCTACAGTAACTGACTGCGGTTCTCGTCGGGTTAATCTCCTTTGTGTGTCTTAACTCCAGGCTTAGTCCCGGTTCCCACTTCAACTAACAGTAAACCCAGGTTATCTCCTTATACGGAAAGTTCACAATATTATCCAGGATCCTCTATACAAACCACGCCTACGAGTGGGGTTAACTGCGCAAGGATTATTCGAATAAATCAAGGTAAACCATCAACAGAGATAGGGGGAAATCTCACAGGAGTTCAATTTTTTTTCCATACACAGAGTTCGTTACTTCGCAATTAAACAATCTCTTCACTCTTGAGGATTCGAACTACCCTACGGTGAAGGCACACAGAAACTATTTAATTGGAAGCAATTATGGACACAATTTTATTGCAGAATCTCTCTTCTCTCGCTCTCGCTCTCCTCTCTTCTGTTTCAATTACATCCGAGAATACATTTATACATATACAGATATGACTCTTCGGTTCCTATGAGAGGACCGTTCTGGAATTCAAAAGTCTCTTACAATAATTCAACTAACTGAAACATGACAGACAGACTAACTAACTATTCAAATTCTACAACTCTTAACTACTCTAAAACAAAACAGTCAGCTGAGGTATTGACACCTAGCTGTTACAATTTTGGTGGTTTCAAACCCTCCTAGCCACAACATGTGGACAAAACTCCTACATTGCTGGCTAGTGCCTAATGCCCCTGCATCATTTTAGCTTACAACCTAGGTTGTTTTATTTCATACTATTTGCGGCATTGTAACCAAATTCCATTTTAGAAAGAACATATATAATATGTTATAATGGAGAAATATTACCTGAGAATGCAAATGGGATTTTTTGTATGCCTATGCACACCAAATTATTTACAACAAATTTATAATTGAGTTGTTAATTAAATGAAAAATGAGTGAATAATGAAATCTTGAACAAGTCATTTGTTTTAATACAAAAATTCCATAAAATAGTGAACAATAAAAGTACCTAACCTCACACCTTATATGAAACCTCATTTACTGTAAGTTAACTTATAAGACAAATAGAGTGCATGCGCGGTGAAGCATCAACAAGCCAAGAGAATAATTAAATGATAACAATCATCAAATCAATTGTTAATTAAATGATAAAGAAGAATCAACTGAGTTGTTAATTAAACGACAAATTATTGAATAATGAAATCTTGAACAAGTCACTTATTTTAATATGAAAATTCTATAAAACAGTGAACAGTGAAAGTACCTAACCTCATGCCTCATACAAAACCTCATTTACTATAAGATAACTTAGAAGACAAACATAGTGGATGTGCGGTGAAGCATCAACAAGCCAAATAGAACATCAACAAGCCAGGAGAGAAATTAAATGAAAAATGAATGAATATTTAAATCAACAAGCATCAACTGAGTTGTTAATTAAATGATAAAACATCAACAAGCATCAAATGAGTTGGTAATTAAATGAAAAACGAGTGAATAATGAAATCTTGAACAAATCACTTGTTTTAATATGAAAATTTCATAAAACAGTGAACAGTAAAAGTACCTAACCTCACACCTCATATGAAACCTCATTTACTGTAAGTTAACTTAGAAGATGAGCAGAGTACATGTGTGGTGAAGTATCAACAAGCCAAATAAAGCTTCAACCAACCAAGAGAATATTTAATGACGAATGAGTGAATAATGGAATCAACAAGCATCAATAAGCATACACTGAGTTTTTAATTAAATGACAAATGAGTGAATAATGAAATCTTAAACAACTCACTTATTTTAATATGAAATTTTCATAAAATAGTGAACAGTAAAAGTACCTAACCTCACACCTCATATCAAACCTAATTTACTTTAAGTTAACTTAGAAGAAAAATATAGTGCATGTGCGGTGAAGCATCAACAAGCCAAATAAAGCATAAAAAAGCCACAAGAATAATTAAATGAAAAATGAGTGAATAATGAAATCTTGTGCCATGCACAATGCCTAATAATCAACAAGTAACCAAGAGTGACTTTTAATTCTAAAACAACAAGAAGATTTCCATCTTCTTCTTCAAGTTTATCATAAACTTCCTTTATTGTTGTCGAATCATCCTTTATTTGTAGGTCTTCTTGAAATGACACAATTGGATCATCCAAATATACTACAACCAAAAAATGAGGTTATGTCAAGGATGTCTTTAGATTGTAAAAATCCAAAGCACTATAAAATTTAAGAAATCCAATTGGTGTTCTGGGAAAACTAGGAAGGTTATCCAAAGAGGATTTAATTGTCTCCACTGCAACCTTAAGTATGTCAGAGAGATTTCAATAAGAAATAAATATAATGACAGAATTGGAGGTTGGACTATATATTATGTTGGTGTATTAAATTCCACATTTCCCTTAGAAAGCTTTGGAAGCTCACTTCGCCACACATAGTTGTTTGGTGGAATCATGTATTGAAAATGAAATGTTGTACTGAAAATACCTCATAATTCATACCTCATCAAATATCCATTCAATAATATTTATTTTCCTTAAAATGTGAAGTTATTGGAATTTATGCTTAACTATTTTTTCCACATTTTTTTTCCTTGCGTTAGTAAGTTCAATCCTTACTTCAAAGAATGCATATTCATAGCTACTTTCTATCTCCCATGCAATCAATCTGCTTTCCCAACCCAAGGCTTTTTGAAGAAAAAATAATGATCCATCTACCTCAAGCCTAAGAGGTAACCCAATTATCTAGAAGGTGCTTCCTTATAATTCTTAAGTTCGATATTGTATTTATTTCCGTTGATGTGGCATCAGGTGACATCAAGAGACAAATGAAAATTTGAGAAAATCTATATAATGATTCCTCAAAATAATCAACATTCACATCAAAATGAAATTTGGTATGCTCAGAGTCAGTAAATTTTTTTGAATGCCTCTCATGCTTTGTAAGATACTACATATAACTATCTTCCAAAGGGTATTTTTCACTTATATAGAAAAACATATAATCAATACAGAGTCATTAAATGATCCAATCAAGACATTCATAGATGCAACATCATCCAATAAACCATGAGAGGATTCTTTTCCAACCACTACAATTTTCCATAATGTCATTTATGTAGGTTTACTAGGTTATTGACAACATACAGTCGCTAGGAATCACTCTAAAAATTTACTCTAAAAACTAGAGCATTATTGTTGTGCCAGAAATAAAGAAAGACAAACAAAACCCATGAATGACTAGTTAATCACAAGGTATAAATGATCTTTAAACAATTTTAAACCCAATTTGATATAATAGATTCACAACATTCTAATGACATTAAAAAAAATCTAATTATTTTACTCAAATGATCTATTCCAACAATTTAAACCCAATTTGATATACGAGATTCACAACATTTTAATGATATTAAAAAAATCTAATTATTCCACTTAACACTCTCCAATGATGTTAAAAAATATTTAAATATTCTACTATTTTATTGTTCATATTCCTTTATATATATAGTAAATTTTAGAGAGGTTGTAAACTATTATCATTATAATCAATTATTTGTTTAAATTATTATTATTATTATTATTATTATGATTATTATAAATAAATAAAATATAAAAGTAAATGATTAAGCAATTTTTGTTTTATTCTTCAATGCAACTAGATTTTAGATTTAAAATGGACAAATAGTGGTAATCTATTAAACTTACTTCCTATGATAATGTGTATGATAAGTGTGGGGTCCAAACATAAATCTATTTAGAAATGTCATGTGAGTAAATTTTGCTCAACTTGTGATTTTGGTGTCGGTTTAAAACCATCATTATATTGATTTTAATTTTGAAAGTATATTTGAAATCCTATAGACATATCAATTTTTTACTAACTCCTTAGCATCATATCTAGGAGTAATTTAGAATCAAGTTCAAGGGGTGATTTTCTCATCTGGGTGTGATTTTCTCCTCTGGGAGTGATTTGCTCGCCAAATATAGTTTGAAATTTTATAAGATTTATAATTTTTTTTAAACTGTAAAAACTAACAATTATACGAACCAAGGAACCAAAGAGGGATGCATTCCAGCAACCAACCGACCGATCAACCCAGGTTATCTGGAGGTCTAATATCCCTTGAATGTCTCGTGGTCCTTTTAGTCTTCCGGTCGTGAGTTAAGGCCCTTAGCTTTGGACTTGATTTAGATTTGGCCACTGGTTCGAGTTGGTGCTGCTACTGGTGCTGGATTTTTGGAGCTCCCACTTTGTATTTACATCATGGTATTTTCCAATCCCATTGACCTACTTCAGTGAAATTAAGAAAATTATCTTATCTTGAAACACTTTGGCTTTCATTATGTAACATTGGTGTGCTAGAATCACGCTATGGCCTAAGGTTGGTCACATCAGATTTTAAACCCTTAAAATCATGAAACAAGGTTTTTTTACCTATAGAGTGGACTTTCCATAATAGCATTCCAAAATTAGGATTCTAGGGTACTCCTTCCAAAGTGGACATTCTTTCCTTCCTAACAAAAGGGTGTTGGATCAGTGTGGTGTGAGTGTGGTGTTGTATCTATTGGTTGATGGTAGTTGGGTAATCATCGCTTAATGATCCTTAAAGGATTTCCACTAAGGACCTGCTCGACTAATGATTCAGATTGGTGAAAAGGAAAAAGGCTCAAAAGGTGAAATTCAAAAGGCTCAAGGTGAAAAGGCTAAGGCCCTTAGTTCATCGACCTTAGGAAACATGCACTATAGAAGACTGGAGGATGCGACATGGAGGGAACCTTATCTAGCTCTAAGAGAGTGTTGACACTGACTATTTAGTAGCTCATTCATTGTGACTTGATCGAATTGAAATTATTTCTTCCCTTAAAAGATGCTCTTCCCCTCAAAAGAGATAGCTATAAGGTCGGGTTGGTTATCCACTTAATCAACTACTTGTATCTCTGCTGACTTAGACGCCCCATACCCTCACTTCCAACTGGGGTGGGCCTTGCGCCGTCAATGTCCCTCCCCTTGGTTGTTTTTTTTGGTCTATTTTCCCATCATTTGTTGAGTTGAACAAGATCTTTAGCTATTTATAATAAAATTGCTAGTATTTTAAGTTTTCCTAATTCATGCCTTATATAAAAAATAGGGGAAGTGACAGGATTTCCATTTAGGACCTTTGCACTTGGTGCAATCCTGGATGGAATTGTACTCAGCTACGCTTCACTAGGTACCTTATCACAACCCAAGTTCGTCGGGTTATGAAACAGGGAAGGATGCAAGTGGAACTGGAACTGGTTCAAATGCACCTGAAACTGCTTGGGGTATACTTCAAAGAGGTCAATTGCCTGAAACTGACAATCAGTGGTTCCTTTTTATGATGCTTGATTGCTAGTGCATTGATCCTTATCCCATGAAATCCATATGGGACTGGTTAAATCCATAGAGCCAAGAGATATTGACAAAGGCCACATCTACGCGGGTAAGTCGCTCACCTTCCAATTAATAGCCATTTAAAACACAACTCCACTTGATTGCATTGCGTCAATTAACATGCAAGAAAGACATCAAATTTTGGGGCAACTAGACCATCCATGGACTTGGGGGGAAACTAATACTATTTGAAAGAAGTGCAAGTCAAGACAAGTTACAATCAAGACAAGTGCTAAGAATGTGCCCGTACCCACTAATCTTTGAAGAAAGGGAAGTACCCCGTATCTGTAGCATTAACTCACCATATCTTACATACCTTAGAACATGATACATTGTGCCCTTCAAGTATCAAAACCATATGCTTGGCAATAAAAGGAATCTCCACCGCAGGTTTATAAATTTCAATTTCCAGGGGAGATCCAACACCACCACTAGGAAGAACAGGGGCAGGGACATTGATAGATTGAGATTGATACCCATAAGCATAAGAGGTCAAAGTGCGGATATCAGAATGACTGACACTTAAATAATTTGTGGCGGCACAACCATTTCTGATGGGTTATGGTGATAAAGTGCCTTATCGTTGAGGTTATTTACGAGGATGCGCAAGCACGCTCGACAAGAGGAGAACCCCATGGAATTTTTCCTATAGTCGTGAAGCGTAGTACTATAGTATTCCTGACTTGTGTTAATTTCATATCTAATGGGTTGTCCATCCATCCTCTGATGAGTTGTAGTTCTAGATTGAGTGTCAACAGATTAGGCTCAAGATATATATAGCAAGAAGTTTCAAACTAGATTCAAAAAATGTCACATTTTTTGCTGCTTCATATCATGCGTCATCATTGGAAACATAAAAAACAAAAAAATTGATCCCATCCCCTTTTTGAAGGGCCCTTCTGGCGTTTTTCTAGGATTGGTTCCTGACCTTGACTCGATATTGTATAGGGGGAGGGGGAGAAGCCTAAAGTACATTGGTGTATGGTGCAAAAACTTTTATAGCTTGCACAATTCTAATGGATTTGATACAATATCTAGCATGTTCTAAGAAGTATGGGGTAGTGGAAAAATGATGCAGGAGCATCCGAACTTACCCAACAATGTGATTGTGTGTTGACATGTTGCAGCTAACATGAGGTGGATAAACATTGGTTATTAATATCTTACTTAGTTTTAAATGAGAAGTTAGTTTTTTGGATTTCCTAACTTAGGTAGGAATAAAATAGCAATTGGTTTCTCCCTGCGAAGATATTAAGCCAAGTAGGATAGAGCTTAGAAATAGGATAGAAATTTTTTGTTGGAGTGGTTCAACAGAAATATAAATAAAGATGAAGTGAATCGCTTCAAGTAGATATATATATATATATATATGTATGAATAGGGGTGAGAGACAGAGTGTGAATAAGAGTGAAATAGGTGTGGAATAGGTGGGAGAGAGGAGTGAACAAAGAGTAGAAATAAATGTAAAAACCAACCATCCAAGGGCTCGGCTCCGTATATTTCATTTCTTATTAAATTCCAAGTGTTTTTTTTTTTTAAAATCGGGCTCTTTGTTTTAAACCGTTTTCTTTATTTCTATGCTAGATCACATATTACATTAAGCACACAATAGGAAGGAAAATCGGATTTTCAAGACACGGTGAGGATCGAGGACCAATTATATTTGCAGGCACAACGAGGACCGTTAGATCCGACACCGATCAATAGTGAGAAATCACATCACAGTCGGGAGGACATCGCACATCGCAAAGTATAGTTTTTACAGTTAAGAATTCACAAGTTAAGTCATTTAACTTGCGATGCGAAGTGAGTCGGCAGAGACATAACGTGGACCGTCGGATCTAGAAAGGCCAACGGTGGAGATTGAAGTGCACTGGGAGAGATTTCACAAATCACAACATTTAGAAGTTAGCGTTAAGGTGTCGCAAATTAAGTTAAATGGTTTTTGATGCGAAGTGGAGAAGGGAACGTGCCAGCTATGCGCAATATCGTAGATCGCAATATATAAGGTTTAACCTTTAAGTTATATGGTAAAGTGTGTGAAGTGTGATCTCCTGCGATTGGTCAGAAGTGTTGTGGGACCCTCCGATAAGAAGTTCTGCGTGTATGCATTTGTTTTGTTTTTTATGTGTGGTCTGTGTAAATTAACCATTGTGATCACGCACGTATGTATGTTTGGAAACTGCAAAGTTTGAAATCCGCTGCGAGTAAGGGAGTTGTGTGGATCCATAAACCATAGTTCTGCGGTGTATTATGATATTTTTGTAGCTAGTCTTCATCATTTGGTATCAGAGCAGACTTGAGTTCTATTCTTGAATGTTGGAGCAAAGATGCCACCCAGGAGAGGAGCCGGCATAGGTCGGGGAAGGTCGGAAGCTAATGTAATTTTTCTAGATGAGATTCAACATCTTCATACAAGAATGGAAACATTAGAAGTTGCTTAGAGGAGAGCACCTAAAAAAGGAGATGTGAGCACAACAGAGGAAACTTCTGAGGAAGAATAAGTGGCAGAAGACAAGGCAGCTAAATTTTTCAAGATATTGGGAAAGGTTAGTGGAAAACCGAGAATGGAGATTCCTTCATACGAGGGGAACCTTAATGTGGATGAGCTAATGGATTGGACCAGTTCAATGGATAAGTATTTAGATTTGGAAGAGATAGAAGATAATAAGAAGGTAAATTATGTAGCTACCAGGTTGAAGGGCCATACATCTATCTGGTGGGATGAACTACAGACATCCAAAGTTAGAAAGGGAAAGCCTAAGATCAAGCAATGGGGTAAAATGATAAGGAAGTTGAAGAATAAGTTTATGCCAAAGGACTATCAATTGAATTTTTTCAAGCAATTGCAGAATTTGAGGCAGAAAGGAATGATTGTCAAGGAATATACAGAGGAGTTCTACAAGCTGAGCATTAGAGCAGGACACGCTGAAGATGATTTGGAGAAAGTAGCCAGATACATAAATGGCTTAAGGTATGATATACAGGATAAAATCAGTTTTTTGAGTTTGAAGATAATTGGGGATGCCTACGAAACATATTTGAAGGCAGAGGAGAAAATGTTGAGGAAGAAAAGTCAGAGGAATAGAGGTAAAAGTCTAGCAAGAGGAAGAGGAAATTTCAGATCAATATTTCAACACTCTCAGAATGAAATAGGAGGTTAGAGTAGCAGACCACCACAAAGAGGAGACTTTGGTAGAGGAAGATTTTCACCCAGAGGCAGAGGTTGAGGAAGAGAGATTCGGTGCTACACATGTGGAGAATGGGGACACGGATCATGGGATTGTCCTCATAACAAACCAGCAAATCAACAAAATGTGAATGTAGCTGAAGCAAAGGAAGAAAATCCTCAGGTCACGGGAAAAGAAGAACCACCTGAGGTAGGAGAGTCTTTATTACTCAAAAGAGTATTTCTTAAAGTAGAGAAGGAAGAAAATGAGCCATCACAGAGGAAGAGTCTATTCAGGACTGTATGCAAGTGTAAATAAAAGTGCTGCAAAGTTGTGATTGACAATGGAAGCACTTATAATATTGTTTCCACAGAGATGGTTGAGAAATTGGGGTTGAGTAAGGTGGTACACCGTACTCCTTATAGAGTGTAGTGGCTACAGAAGGGACATTAGATTTTGGTGACAAAACGGTGCAAAGTAGAGATACAGATTGGTACATATAAATATTTCATATTGTGTGATCTGCTGTCAATGGACGTGTGCCGTGTATTACTAGGAAGACCTTGGAAATTTGACAGAAAAATCCATTCATGATGGATAATGGAATACCTACACCATGTTAGTCCCTTGTAATCAGCAAGATTGGAAAAGTTCGATCGCAGGGAGAAACATCGTTTCAACCACTTTGGGATTCTAGGATCTAGCCCTCCTGAATCCCGAGAGGGATCTCTCCAATAAGTCAAAAGATGGATTTGTCTTTGAAGTTTGGGATAATGATATTAGGCTAGTTATGAAGGCCAAGGGTTTGTTTTGTTTTTTGGATGGTTAAGCATGATTACTGTCTGAGGTGGAAAGTTCTAAATGCAAATAGTTTCAAAGGTGTGAAGTTGCAAGCAAATAGAACAAGCTTTGGCCAGGAAGTTAGATAATTGCAGGTTTGAGTCCATTAGGCTATGGAGTCATAATAGGATTTAATTGGAACAATCAGGTGCAAGAGTGGTCTATGGGGAAAGTCATCTATGTCTCAAGATCTATTTAAAGTTTGATTTATGAAATGAAATGATACAATAGAAAGAGAATTAAACAGATGAAGAACAAAGAGCAGCCCAGGATCTGGTAAGTACTTTTAAACTAGCCAGCCTTTTACACACACTTAAGAAAAACATGAAAGCAAACTAGGATCTGGTAAGTACTTTTAAACTAGCTAGCCTTTGATACACCCTCAATAGAAAACATATAAAAACAGGGGGAAATACTAATGATAACAAAGGATGGTCTAAGATCTGGTAAGTACTTCTAAACTAGCCAGCTTTCAACACATTCCAAGGGAAACATTCAGACAGTCTTTGGGATAAAACTAGGACCAGGGCTTACCATATCTTCCTTAGTTCATCTTTACTTAATATATACTGAAAATAACATTTAAGAATAACATTCAGCTAAGGCAATAAGACGAGGGAACGCCAGCATTCCTATGCTTAAACTAAATTAAATCATTCCTAAATAACACAGATTGGAAGAAAACATTCAGATAAAGATTCTCAGTCAGAGAAGGGTACTGATACACAGTAGGTCCTAACTCTATGCATGTTGTTATTTATAAGAGAAGATGAAACACAGTGAAAATAGAAATAAAATAACAAGTTACAATGAGAAAAACATCACCGTCAACATAGACCAGGATCCCATAAATCAGCTTGTATTGATGCCCCAAACCAGTTACAGCTTTAAGTCCAATGCTTTAGTTTAGCAATCATCTACTCATATCAGCCTAACTTATCTATCACAAGTAGAGCTTCAAGGGACAGTGAACACTATTTACAAGTAGAAGTCTCAAGCTCAGTTACATTACAATGTTCAGCAACCTAATCAACCAATCCCTCTCTCATCTTCTGTAGTAGTATTTATAGAAGAATGAGGAGGTGAGATCTGTTAGAAGATCTCTAAAGACAATTAATACAGACTTAATGGTCCCTCGGCCCTTGGGGGCTTGATGAAGAAACTTACATAGGTGTCTTTTGTATTAAATGATTTACATAAAGATTTAATCTCGGTGGGAGCTCTTTTTTGACCTTTGAGGCTCTATGTGGTGTCAAAGTAACTCTGCAGATGTGTTGTCATTAAGTTGCTTGGCAGAATTTACTCTCTGGTTGTGTTTGAGACAAATATCTAATCCTGATCAATAACTCCAGCCTCGGATATGAATGCTTTGAGGCACAGGTGGCATCGTGGTAGCTAGAGGGATCAATTTTCCTCGGCTGTGGTGGTGGAGGCTTTCCTATTGATAAAACACTTAAGATTTTCTTCAAACTGTGTTTTAATTGGGAATTAGGATTTTGATAAACCATCTTAGACGTAATCCCCACAAAATCTGTCTTCAATCTTCCGTTCCAGTATATTTTGTCTTCGGCACTGATACTCTTTCACTGTGCCTGCTTTCCTGTGTTTTGCTGGTGTGCAGGGCTGCGCAAGGATGATATGGCATCAATGATTCATGAATCATTGATGAAACATGGAGCTACTTCCTGTGAATGGTTTCCTCTAGTGAATCTAAGGCGGGAGGATCGTCACCCTCTGCCTTTAAATTTTCTTCAGTCATAGCGGAAAAAATCATTTGAACCCTGCAAAATACGAAAAAGATTAGAAAATCCTGCATGTATAGGTTAACTGCTTCAAAAGGCACGTGGAGAGAGCATGGCCGTTGGATGGCATCATCCAATGGTCGAGATTGATTAGAATGAGTCAGAAGGGAATGGGGAAGGAATTAAATTGGAGCTGTCGATCGCGCAGAGATCGACGGTCGAGAGTGAAGGCGAAAAGTCAAAGCGGAGGAGTCAGTTTTTGGAAAAACGAAGAAAATAGGTTTAAAACCTTTGTTTCGGTGAAAATGATCAAAAATCAATATCGGGAGTCGAGACGATCGTGGGCCTTCGGATGAGAGCAGCCCAAGCGATCAATGGCAGGGATCATATGTCAAAAACCTTATAAAAACACACCCGGACTTCAAATTTTTTTAATAAAACTATGCTGAATAAATTTCTCGGGTCCGGATTTGTTGACTACGTGAGGAACCAATGAAAACCCGCTCCAATCCGATGATTCCATGTGGATGTTGATGGGGCGCTGGGGACCGGGGCGATGGAGTATGGGCCGTCGATCTGCAAATCAAATCGACGGCGGAGATTCTTTAAGGACCGCGCCATACCCTGAGTTATCGCACGGGCATCTTCAGAGAGCGATCACCGTCCGATGAGCGGCCTCAGATCGGATGGTGGACATCAATATCACACCGGGTCCATGTCCGAACTTTAACGTGCGATGAGCGGCGGTTTGTGAACAGTGCTCAAGGCCACACGTCAGCCAATGTATGGAATCGCTGCAAAATAAAAATAAAAAACCGCCCCGCTCTCAAAAGTGGTGCGATGGATACCACTTGGTTTTGCAATGGTGAGTGGCTGGCGGGGTCTACTGGGTTGATAGACTGCGCGCCATCGATCTACAGATCAGATCGACAGTGGAGAATGACTAAAACTTTGCACTGGTGGTAAACCTTGGGACATAATAAAAATCGAAAAATTATATAAACAAAGGTTTATAGTGCGGGGAGGCGAAATATTAATTTTCAATATGGTTTGGCGCCCGTCTGCGGGGCCTTTGGGCGCATGGGAGATAATATGACTGAGGGAGATAGGACGGAGGGCTAATCAGCATCGGGGTGATGCAATAAGCGCGTGGGTGGCCAGCGCTTGGTTCTAGCACCAGGGCGTATGGAAGGGAATGGTTAAAGACTTAGCCCAAGGGGGCTTAAGTCTACAATATATAAAAAATGTGGTTTTTATAGATTTTCAATGATTTTCAATGGTTGTTGGGGGTTTCGATAAGGCAAGAAAGGGTCTTAAACCTTATCAAAGGGATTATGATGAAGAGAAAAGGGAAAAAACATGAAAATGAAGGATTTTATGAGAAAAGGAATGGCAAAGATGAGGTTAGTTTCGGAAGAAGGGGAAAAACGAAAATGGTGCTTGCAGAAATATTATTTCTTGAGATTCAACAGGATTTCTGAATGTAGAATAGGCACAGTAGTGAAGATTGGGATAGAGGCATGAGGCCTTCAAGAGTATTCAAGAGCCAACACTTTTTAGCAATAAAATTTGTTCCTTGAAGGCTCCAAAGAGTTTTAGCCACCTTTTGGTATAACAAATTTCACAGGTGGCTAACACACCATAGAGAAGGATGGAAAGAAGCACACATTGCTACCTTTGAAGGATGAAGTAGATAAAGGAACAACTGAGAATAATGTTATGCTGATTAGTGGAAAGGAGTTGCTGCAAGAAGTCAAAAAGGAGAAAGAAATACATTTTTTTTTGTGAGTAAACACAAGGTAATTTTGACTTCTACTAATTTATACAATCTGTCTGTGGAAATTAAAAATCTATTAGATTATTATGCTGATATAGTTTTTGATGAGTTACCAAGTAAATTTCCACCAATCAGAAGTATTAGTCATCACATAGATTTAATACGTGGTGCAAGTTTACCAAACAAAGCAGCATATAGAATGATCCCTAGGGAGAATGAAGAAGTTGGAAGACAGGTACAGGAGTTGTTAGATAAATGACTCATCAAAGAAAGTCTTAGTCCATGTGCAGTACCAGTCGTGCTTAGTCCAAAGAAAGGAGGTGAGTGGCACATGTGTACTGATTCCAGAGCCATAAACAATATCACTATCAGGTATAGATTTCCATTTCCACACATAGATTATTTGATGAATTGTTTAAGTGGGTCAAAGTATTTTACTAAAGTAGATATGAAGAGTGGATACCATCAAATAAGGATTAGAGAAGGTGATGAATGGAAGACTGCTTTTAATACCAACAATGGATTGTAAGAGTGGTTAATGATGCCTTTTGGGCTCACTAATGCCCCAAGCACATTTATGAGACTAATGAACGAGGTTTTGAAAGAGTATGCAAGAAATTTTGTGATAGTCTATCTTGATGACATTCTGACTTTTAGTCAGAGTAAGGAGGAGCATTTCGAGCATGTCAAGCTGGTGTTAAGTACTTTGAAAAAGGAGAAGTTGCTCATAAACTTGAAGAAGTGTAGTTTCATGCAGAAGGAGCTCATTTACTTGGGATTTATAGTCTTAGAAGAAGGATTGTAGATGGACCCAAAAAAGATCCAGATAATACTAGATTGGCCAACTCGAAGAAGTATATTTGAGGTAAGGAGTTTTCATGGTCTTGCAAGTTTTTACACAAAGTTTATAAGAGCTTTTAGTTAGATCTGTGCACCAATAATTGCAAAAATAAAGGAGAGAAACCAGAAATTTAAATGGACAAAAGCAGCAGACCAGAATTTCAAGCTGTTGAAACAGAAGATCACTAAAAAGACCTATTTTTGCCTTTCCATAGTTTGATAAAATATTCCAAGTTGAGAATGATGCTAGTGCGATATCAATTGGAGCTTTCTTGAGTCAAGATCAGAGACCGATAGCTTATTTCAGTGAAAAGTTAAATGAAGCTAAGAAGAAGTATTCATACTATGATAAGGATTTCTATGATATTGTGTAGGCTTTAAAGAAATGGAGGCATTATTTGTTGCCCAAAGAATTTATGTTGTATTTAGATAACCATGCACTATATTTCATAAAAAATCAGCCGAAGTTGAACCAAAAGCATGCAAAGTGGGTGGAGTTTTTGTAGAGTTTTAACTTTGTAATCAAACACACAAGTGGTAAGTGAAACAAAGTTGATGATGCTTTAAGTAGAGTAAATTTGATTATGCAGGAATTGAAGATTGGCATTTTGAGTTTGAAGAGATGATTGACATGTATGAGGAAGACACCAATTTCAAAGAAATATATGCAGATGTTAAGAATCGAGTGATTCGTAATATAGTCCAGTGGTTATATTACTTGATTCAAGGAGGATTTGTGTTCAAAGATAATAAACTATGTATACCTACGTGTTCCATGAGGGAAAATATGATTAAGGAAAAACATAGTGGAGGACTGTCTGGACACTTTGGAACGGACAAATTTTTTTCTTAAGTAAGTGCTTTTTATTATTGGCCAAAAATGCAAACTAATATCAAAAATTTTGTTGAGAAGTGCAGGATTTGTCAACATGCTAAAGGAATAAGCCAAAACACTGGGTTATATCAGCCATTTCCAATAACCAATAGACCTTGGGATGCTGTCAGCATGGATTTTGTTTTAGGATTTCTGAAGACTCAAAGAGGACATGATTATATCTATGTTGTTGTAGATATATTTTCTAAAATGGCACATTTTATTGCTTGTAAGAAAACTAGTGATGCAACTCACATTGCTAATTTGTTTTTCTCTGAAGTTATAAAATTGCATGGATTTCCTGTGAGTATTGTTTCAGATAGGGTTACAAAGTTCATAGGACACTTCTGGAGGATTATATGGAAGAAGCTGGGTACAAACCTCAGTTTCAGTTTAGTTGAATTTTCCTATAATGATACTCCTAATCGGAGTACTGGAATGAGTCCATTTCAGATTGTTTTTGGGATGCATCCAAGAGGGGTGTATGAACTTAAAGATTTGAGAAAACAAGAGACAAGGAGTGAAAAAGCTGAAGAATTTGCAGAACAGATATAGAAGTTGTAGGAAGATGTCAAGCAAAGCCTACAGAAAAACACCCAAAAGTATCTGCAAAGAGCTGATATGAAGAGGATTGAAAGGGAGTTTCAAGTAGATGATTTAGTCATGTTTTATCTAAGGAAGGAAAGGTTTCCAGTCTGGACATATAACAAACTAAAAATGAAAAAGATAGGACCATGTATATTTTTGAGGAAGTTTTCTTCAAATGCATATGAGATTGAACTACCAGTATGAATTGGAATATCACCCATATTTAATGTTACATATTTTCACCTATACAAAGGAACGAAGGAATAAATACAAGAAGAATCTACAGAAAAGGAGGACTAGACTTTGAATTGGAAGGAACAGATGCCAAAGAAAACAAAGGAAGAAGTGGAAGCAATTATGGAGAAAAGAGAAGCAAAGAAGACCAGGGGACAAACCTACTATCAGTATCTAGTCAAATGGAAATGACACCCAGTAGAAGATGCCAGTTGGATGACAACAACAAAGTTACAGAATTTTAGTACAGATCTTGAAACATTGATGGATCAATTTTTTTCTTCCCCGAGAGTCTAATGCAGGAGCATCCGGACTTAGCCAACAATGTGATTGTGTGTTCACATGTTGTGGCTAACATGAGGTGGATAAACATTGGTTATTAATATTTTACTTAGTTTGAAATGAGAAGTTAGTTGTTTTGATTTCCTAACTTACGTAGGAATAAAATAGCAATTGGTTTCTCCCTGCGAGGAGATTAAGATAAGTAGGATAGAGCTTAGAAATAGGATAGAAATTGTTTGTTGGAGTGGTTTAGCAGAAAGCTAAATAAATATGAAGTGAACTGCTTCAGGTGTATATATATATATATATATATATATATATATATATATATGAATAGGGGTGAGAGACAGAGTGTGAATAAGAGTGAAGTAGGTGTGGAATAGGCGCAAGAGAGGAGTGAATAGAGAGCAGAAATAAATGTAAAAACCATCCATCCAATGGCTCGGCTCTGTATATTCTAGTTCTTATTAAATTCCAAGTTTTTTTGTATTTTTTATCGTGTTCTATGTTTTAAACTATTTTTTTTATTTCTCTGTTGGATCGCATATTACATTAAGTGCACAGTAGGAAGGAAAATCGGATTTGCAAGACACAGTGAGGATCGAAGACCAATCGAATTTTTAGGTACAATGAGGACCATTAGATCCGACACCGATCAATGGTGAGAAATCACATCACAGTCAGGAGTACATCGCAAATCGAAAATTATAGTGTTTATGGTTAATAATTCGCAAGTTAAGTCATTTAACTTGTGATGCGAAGTGATTCAACAGATACATAACATGGACCATCGGATCCAGCAAAGGCCAACAATGGAGATTGAAGCGCACCAAGAGCGATTTCACAAATTGCAACATTTAGAAGTTAGCGTTAAGCAGTCACAAGGTAAGTTAAATGGTTTTCGATGCGAAGTGGAGAGCGGCACGTGTCGGCTTTGCGCAATATCATAGATCGCAAGAAATAAGGTTTAAACTTTAAGTTATATTATAAAGTGCGCAAAGTGCAATTGCCTGCGATTGGTCAGAAGTGTTGTGGGACCCTCTGGTAGTAAATTCTTCCTGTATGCATTTTTTTTGGGTTTTATGTGTGGTCTATATAAAGTAACCGTTGTGATCACGCACGTATGCATGTTTGGAAACTGCAAAGTTTGAAATCCGCTGTGAGTAAGGGAGTTGGGTGGACCCATAAACCACAGTTGCGCGATGTATTCTGATATTTTTGCAGCTAGTCTGCATCACACAAGGTAGCTAGTTTTCTATTCTACAAATGAAGGGAAAGCAGCCCCATCCATTGTAACTACCTCTGCTCCTCGGAAAGTGTGAAAACCATCAAATTTAACAGTTTTGAAATTCCAAAATGGTCGAGCACTTCAATTGCTTTGCACTCTTGAAAAGCCTATTTATTACTCTTCACCCCCAATCATGAAAATTCTCTTTATTAGGCTTCACCCCCAATCATCAATCCTATGAGGGTCTCAGATCACTATAAGCCACTGGATTGCGTTCATTATATTGGGAGAATTTGGGTAAAGAGGTGCGTAGTATTCAGAATATAAATTGTTAGAGGTGGATTATCAAGAATTGGATCTGAAGACCAATATCATGTGTAGAACTAGAACTTCTACGGAGAGCAGATGGTCTGACATAGCCTCACATCTCGCAGTGAGAGCAGACAATGAGATCAAGAGCTTTGGGAGCACTCGTCTGAAAAAGTGTTTGTTGCAGATGGGACTCGATCCACAGACCCATCTGCCAATAGCACACAATGGTCCAGAGGGATCCTAGGCCTTGGCCCTCATAAGGAACAAGGCACAGTGGGAAAATGCAAGACTTGAAGCAAAGGCTAGGCTCTCAAGAGCATCACAACTCATTCCTTCTAATTCTGTAGCTGGTTGCCACCCAAATAATGGTACACTGGAAACAAAAACAATGCCTACAGATCATCCACCCACTGATTATTTCTTACAGATCTAGAATTCAGAAGCTGGTAAGGCCTTAAGAAATTCTTCTAAGAGTAATCAATCCAATGGAGGAGAGAATCTTGTTTTATCACTTGAAATTCCTTTCAGTTCAATTTCTTCCCAATATAGATGTGATCAGTCCATGAACCCTAATGATAAAAA
This sequence comes from Pinus albicaulis, assembly GCA_034641835.2. Classification (NCBI taxonomy): domain Eukaryota; kingdom Viridiplantae; phylum Streptophyta; class Pinopsida; order Pinales; family Pinaceae; genus Pinus; species Pinus albicaulis. The sequence goes on along the minus strand of CM076581.1, from coordinate 1,701,396,470 downwards.
TAAGGTTATTAATGACTTCCAACAGTGCAATTTTGAATCATTTAATTGGCTGGGGGATTGTAATTGGAAAACCCCTGAAGAACTTTTGTGTTTTACTAATATGACCATGGGCCATACAGAAGATAAATGCCTTGCACACATTGTTCATTACACAAGTTTTCCAGGGCTTCTTCCAAATCATTTGCCCTTCAATAACAACAAAAACATTGATTGCACGATTACATAATTGTGTACAGGTTTTCAGTAGCAGTCTTATTGGGCATGCTCTCACTTATATCAAGAAACATGACTAGGATTGGTTGAGCAATGTTTAGTTTATTTCTCATGCATAAGCACCTAGTTCATGTTATTCATATCATTCTGGTATTAATATCAATGAAGGATTGCTGCAACTATCTCCTAATCCTATCAATTTTAGGATTGGAGTTTGTGACTTGTGTGTTCAGGTATATTGTTTTTGTTATTCTTATACAATTATTTGATTGAATAGAATTGGTTTTAAGCCCCAAAAAAATTGACTTTTTCATAATTCACTCTGTTGTTAACCACAACACTAAAGTTATGCATTATAATATGGATCACATAGGAATGTGGTTTATTTAGCAATTAGGTTTTCATATTTTTATTTCTTCTAAAAATAGAAATGTATGGATGTAACCAACAGTGATATTTCATTTAATGGTAATTTTTGCTAGGTGAAACCAATGAGATCAAGGTTCAAGTTTCATTGAGTATATAATCTTGGTGTTATAAAGTAGCCATGAGGATTGATCCTTGGACCTCCATTAGATTATTCTAAAATGTTACCCATTCACCAAGGTAAAAAAAAAGAGCCATACATTAGCCATTTAATATATATTGCTATATTAATAATATTTTTTATTTATAAACAAAAATCCTAATTCATTTTATTTTTAATAAAATTGAGAACAATGTTTTTGGAAAGAGAATTTGTTGTGGAAAAGGAACATTCAATTATATTAGAATGTATGGTTGGGCACGGCCTCAGTTATATCAAGAACATGACAAGGATTGGTTGAGCAATGTGTATTTTATTGCTCATGCATACACACCTAGTTCATGTTATTCATATCATTCTGGTATTAATAGCTGCAACTATCTCATACTCCTATTAATTTTAGGAAAAAGCCTTAGCTCTTAGATCCAACTAAAAGTTTTCTAGGATAGGAGTTTGTGACTTGTGACTTGTGTTTTCAGGTATGTTGTTTTTATTATTTCTTATACAATTACTTGATTGAATAGAATTGGTTTTATGCCCCCAAAAAATTGACTTTTTCATAATTCACTCTGTTATTAACCACAACACCTAAGCTATGCATCATAATGGGGATGATAAGTGTGGTTTATTTAGGAACTAGGTTTATTTTTCATTGCAATTTAAGGGATAAAAATAAGGGTTTCAAAATCAAATTTTCATTTCAAAACTTATATGTTTGCAATCTCTACTCTCCATTGTGTAGACTTTATAAATTAAATGACGCATAAGTGTACAGATTATCAATTTTACATAGATTATATGACTCGTAAATTATATTTTAATAGTTATCCACATACATAATCCATTTAATTTATATAACTATATTACTAACATTTTTTATTTATAAACAAAAGTCTTATTTTCATTTTTTTTTAATGAAATTCTATATTTTTTGTTTCAGAAAGCGAGACCAATGTTCTTGGAAATGGAATCTATTGTGGCAAAGGAACACTCAATTATATTAGAATGTAGGGTTGTGATAAAAAAACCTTTCTATTTGTTTTAATTTTCTTATGACTCTTTCATTTTGGTAGATGTAACCAAGTAATAGATAAAACAAGGTAATTTTCTTTGCTAAGATATTAAACAACATGTTTTATTTGTGCTTTTTGAATTTGTTTGGTTGGTTGACAAAGTTTCAGATTTAGATTCATTTAAACTGATAATGGCCAATTCTACTATAGGTTATGATCGGAAGTTGTTTAGAACACACATTTATCTGATGGCTATATTAAGTGCTATGGTGATTTTGACTTGCTCAAGGAGGGATGAGGAGATAATGAATATCTTGGTCGTGTGGAGAATGTTGATGGAAATTGTGAACATTACAAGGATTAATTTTTATTTGTTGGTGTTATCACTTAGTAATTTCTCAAGGTTAAAGAAATAACTCACCGAGATAACCACAAACCTACTTTTAAGCCTTAGGATCTAGCCTTTCCTAATGCTCAGAGAGGGCTCTCTCTATAAGATTTAAATTTGATTTTAGGCTAGTTATATAGGGAAAATTGGTTTTGAGATTTTTATTTGGCTTGGTGGGAAAATCACTTAGATGGATAGCTATAGATCTGTAACCCATTGGGAAAATGGAGTCAATGTGTCAAGCAGATAGATCAGGATCAAGGTCTAAAGGAAAATTTTCATAGGCCAAGATACCAGAGTCACTTCAGATCTTCAGAGGCTGATAGTGAAATGGTTTTGATCAGGATAAAGAGCAATTAAGGGTTCTTAAATCCGGATTAGGAGTGAAAAGGCAGAGGTCAATCGAAATCAGGGAGCAATTAAGGGTTCCCTGGTCTAGATATCAGTAGAAAACATTTAAATGAAAATCAATCAATAACAGAGTGCTTTTAACAAATTCTGAAATAATAATTCCTGATTTCACATTAAAATTTAGAACACATTCATAAATGGATGGAAAACATAAGAAAATTGACAAAATGACAAGTGAAATACTTCACTGTAGTGGCCCAACATATGAATCCTGTAATATGATGCTTTGTTTCCTATGATCCAGTCTGCTGACTTGAACTTGATAAAAAAAACCTTCAGGTTCAGAAAATATGACTACAGAAATGTTCAGAAATTAATCCACCCTCAATACTTCAAATGATGAAGTATTTATACAAATTCTAAACTACAATATCTTAAAAAAATATCAATATTGGTTTACAAATATCTTAAATTGTATTACATAAATAGAACTTAAATAAAGAAAAATCAAAACTAATGAATCTATTTGGCACTATATTTATGGATTTATCATGACAAAGAAGAGAAATTCGAATTTGATAGCAACTCTTGGTTGATAATGAGGCTTCCAATTTTTGTAAAATTCATCTTGTATTGGCCACAATAGTTTCTGCAAAACTATGACTTAAACAGGAAATTTCCGGAAAATGTCCCCTCCTGCTCTATTTTCATCTTTTAACCTTTTTGTTCTTTTAACTATTTTTTCTTTTACTTCGAATAAAATTCATTGTTGTTTGTGAAAGTATTTTCATCTTTGTTTAACCATTACTGCCTCCATGTTTACTTTTACTGTTTTACCTTGACTGCTCTATTACCTTTTCACTTTTACCTTTTACAGTAAGAGTGAGTAAAATATGTCCTGGAGAGTTTCCGATGGAAATGTTTTCATCCTTTGTTCTGACCATCATTGTGTAAATTTATTCATTCTGCTCTGCTACTGTATGAAATATTCTTGTTTTAGGAAAACCATTCGAACTCATTTCCTTGTGAATTATTGGAGTAAACAGGTCTTAACAAGTATTAGATTGTTTCTCCAAGTTCTATTCGATCACCTGCAAAAATAAACCAATAGTTAATGAAACACGAGTTTGCATAGGTTGGGCAATGATTTCATTTGAATTGGGGAAAATTGTGGAATAAGTTCTGGCTGTGGAGGTTGAACTTTGCTTTTAAAACAGACTTTCCAACTTTGCAATTCAAACTTAGATAATAAATTAGGGTTTTTAGAACAATGGTGGCTCAATGCAATGGTGCGGGGATTGAAATTCTTGGTCTACCGCACAACATAGGTTAAATGGTGGTTTAACAAAACGTGGGAACGGATAGGCAGCGCATCGCAAAGAATGGTTTAGACTTCAAATATCCATGGTATCATTGAAATATGCATAAACAGATTGGCGGTTATCGTACTGAAGAAAAGTAGTAAATGGTATTGGGAGGATCGATGTGATCCAATAGAATTCGGGCCCGTGGAGGGGAGAGAAAGGTTCAAAACAAATTATATCGCAAGGTTTGGATTCATTATCGATCGCGCTGAGAACTATGGGATGGTGAATCTCCACCATTTGATCTGGAGAAAGGGAAGCAAATGGTCGGGATTATATGATGAAGATGCGGGGTGTTAAGCATGGGGCCCGGGATTATTTATGCGGCAGGTTAAGGTTTTATTAACAAATTCAAATGAAATTATAGGTGGGTTAAGTGTAATATTACTATAGGCGGGGAAATATATAATAGGGATAGTTTTAACCTATCGGAGCACGAGTATAATATATCACGTGGGTGAAAATGAACCATAGGTTAGAACTCTAATATGGGTTTGGGATATAATAATAAGCAGAATTAAATATAATGCGGGATAAGTTTAAAATACAGGATTTAATATATTATGTTAGTGTTTAAAAATGAAATGAATGCGAGAAATAAAATACACTTAGGATAGTTTTAAAACATTATTTTAGGCAGGATTTTCATAATGGGGGCCCAATGTTAACATTTTACACTTCAAAACTTAGGATAAGTGCATTTTTAGGGGTGTTTTACTTTTCCAAAGGTGAATATGCATTTTGACTTAGGAAAAGGGGTTTTAGTAGGGTAAAATGAGTGATTTTAAGGGAAAAGGGTTTTTTATGAAGGTGAAGGGCTTCATTGAGGTGGAATCCAATACCTTGGTGCCAATCAGTCATTAAGACACGGGTCTGGTCCCACCAAAAGTCAGAGAAATGCTCCGAGTCTTTATGACAGAAGGATTTGGTATTGGAACGCATTGTGGGGAGGGAAATTAGTAATGTGCCAAATGATAGTTATCCAAGCCTTGTGAAACTTCTTTCTTCCTACCCATCATTTATTCTACCATTTTTTCCTTTATTTGCATGGGTGCACTTGAGCTTGCAAACCCTTATTCATTTTTATTTTAAAATAGGAAAATATCTAATTCTAACCTTATTTCATCCAAGGGCTCAGATTAAACAATTGAGCTCCTTGTTATTCTCTATTTTAACTATTGATCTGTCAAGATTAGACTGTTTGGCTAGATCTTTATTCTCTATCTAACAACGTGAAATTTAAAGCATGAGAGGTCAAGTTTAAGTTGTTTGACCCTCATGGATTGTGGCATTTAGGACAAGTTGCACACAATCTTATTTGCAAAAGTAAACTAATAGTAGTGGCATTTGAACGTGCAACACTTTTATGATCCATTTTAGTGGGGTTCATATTTAATATTTTTTCTTGATCTTTATTTCTTTTTGTCCTTTGATTGTTCTTCTAGGACCTTTACCTTCTTTACATTTTTTAAATATTGGAATACATTTGAAAAAAAGTAAAGGTATGTCCAATATTTCAAGATTTTAACAGAGCCAATTCAAAATTATGAATCCTATTATTATAGGACGCTAACAGTGGCTTCACATGGGGATGACATCTCCTCGTGAGATGTCAAGAACACTGTCGACTAGTAGCCTGATCCATTGGGGCAATCCCAAACATGCGTATGTTGTGACTGAAAACTCTTGAACTAAATTTACACCTTTTTCTGCAAACTGAAATCTGATCTGAGACTAAAAGGTGTTGCAACCTTCAAACCAAACTACTAAATCATCAATATCTTAGGGTCTTTTCCTTGGCTTAAAATCTTAATGAATTCTTTCAAAACTAGCTGAAAACTAAAAAGTGAAATAAGTTGAAATCCTACCTAGGTACTCTAATCAGTTGTCCAACTGATGGTTAGGTAAAATGAAACAACCAGTGAAACCATTCAATCAATATGTACTTTGATATATTTTTCAGCATTTTCATGTTGATTATCAAAACTGTAATTCTGCAACCTATTAGAAACTTGTCAACAAATTAGAGGATAAGGAAATACTTGATTTCCTTTGTTGACTCCAGAAACCGTTCAAAAGGATCTTCCAAGATATATACACTAGTGTTTAGCTGATCTAAACAACTGTACATTTGTTCTGGATGGCCTCCATGCCATGAAACTGAAATTTTATTTTCATCTTTATCTCCCTACAAACTTTCAGATAAGATTTGTGATCTGATATTCCTACTAATTGTAATGTTTGACTACTGAAACCTTTATCATCTTGATTCTGAAACTCATAGTTAGTTAATGGAGGCAGGCTTTGAATGCATTCAATATCCAACATATCTTCTATTGGATCATGAAAAACTTGGGAAAATTGTTGCAACCTATGGCATATAGAATTCCATGGGAGTTCATAAACTTCAACAAGTTGCTCATCCTTTTCTTTAAAGATGTTATACCAAATTTCCTTTAAAAGCTGAAATGATTCAAAACATAGTGATATGGAACTTTCTTATGTCATTTGATCAGATGCTTGAATAAAATTTGATAATTGTACTTGTGAAACTGAAAAATCTTGATCAAGAGTTTCATTATCTTCTTTGTTGTCAATCACAATACCTAAAGACCGCTAATTATTGATGGCTTTAAAGTTGTTTCTAATAAACTGAAATGAAGCAAAACAAAGAGGTAAAGAACCTTCACTTATTTCCAATTCTTTTTCTTTTTCTTCCTCACTCTCATAAATGATGTTGGGTATGTGTTATATTCTTTCCACGACTAGTCACGCATGATAGCCCCCCCCCTTTGCGCTGGGCGCAACGGGGGGGTCACAGGGGGGGTGGCAGCCCCCCCTGTTGAGGTCTGGGGCAACGCCTCGGTAAAATTTTTTTGGTCCTTAATTTCCAGTGGGCAGTCCGTGCTCATGGTTTTGTGCATGGTTTTTCACATGGTTTTGGGGTACGATGGTTTTCAGCCCCTGGTATTTTTGTAGATCCGGTCAAGGGAAATACGGTTATGTTCTAATCCAGGGTTAATGGATTATGGTTTATGTATGCTTCAGCATGTATATATATGTGTGTTGTAACACTAAAATGAATATAATGAAATATCAAGCTGGTCGTCCCGATTTGGGATCCAGGGGAAAATCTCTATGTTTATCTCTTTTATGTTTTATGCTCTCGCTATTGTTTATTTTCTGTTATAATATTTGTGTGTAGATAATTTCTATTCAGGGTTAAAACCTGCAGATGATTTGCATTAGCTGATTTTTGTATTCCATATGTTGAAAATGCATTTTTTCATCCTCCAAAGTAGCTACTAATTTCTCTGTAAAGTTAGTTTGAGTTTGAAGAACATAATTGTCATCATATTGGTCATAGTCAGGAAAATCATTAAATGAAGTAATGTCATCAAACATACACATTAAATTGGTATATTCCTATTCCACATATTGATCTATAAATCCATTTTCTGATCTATGATAATTGGAATTAGCAGGAATTTGTTCATGGCTATCAACCTCTTCTATTTCTTCATGGTGATTTTGAACAAAAAATTCATCTTTCATAGTGATCTTCTGTATGATTTCATCTAGTTTTCTTACCAAAAGTTTGATTTTTACCTCTGCAATGTTTTTCTTCTCTTCTTCTGCTTTCAAATTTTCCTTTCTGATTTGCATATTAACTTATACATCAACTGCAATGTTCTGCATTTGTACAAGTGTTTCTGAATCTCTTTCTCTTAACTGAAATTCTATTTCTAGATCAAAGGCACTTGGATGATGGAAGAGATTTGAATCATGAAGAGGTCTTATATTTTCTGGCATCGAATAATATACTTGATTAAATCTGTCAGAAAATTGTTGTATTGTTTCATTTTGATGTCTTTTTAACTGATTATATTCTTCTATGATCACAAAAAGATTGACTTTAACTATCCATCTGTGAAGAAATTTTTTGACAAACTGTTCGAAATTTGAGATGCTTGCAATAGGTAGATTCTTGAACCAACTCTTTATTCTATTTTGCAAAGAAAGAGAAAACAATATGATTCTAACATCATCTTCATCAATCTCAAATAGGTCCAGATAATTCTCAAAAACTTGAATATGTTTTTGGGCAGTGATGTTATTATTTTCTCCCTCAAACATGGGAAGAAATTTGTAATAGTTATCAGAGAAATCATGGAGTATAGGAGGTAAAATCAGGGGTTTATATCTATCAGGAAATTTACAAGGTACAGGAATATGCACAGGTATTGTAAGATCGGTCTTGATTATTTGAGGCTTATTAATTGGAAAATGATCATCATAAGTTTAAAAACAAAGCTGCCCGAAGGGATTAGGAGAATTAGTATTTACAATATTTAAAGGAAAATAATTAAAAACTAATCTAAGATATTCTCTAAAATACAATATACATTGAAAAAATTTCTTAATGAGAAAAAGCATGATGTCTTGGATTGTAATCCAAGTTTAAATCCTGATCTTTTCATATTGTTCTTTCAGGTTCATTCCTCCATTGGAGTCTTGATTGTGAAATTGATTTGGAGTTTCCAGGTGGATGATTTTAACCTTTGTGTGTCTGATCACTGTCCACCAACACAGATCAAATTTGAACCTGTAAAATATTTCTGAAGAAAATGTTAGTGTCCCTAGCGGAGTCGCCAATATGTTATCACTCAGTAATTTCTCAAGGTTAAATAAAGAACTCACCAAGGTAACCACAAACCTACTTTTAAGCCTTAGGATCTAGCCTTTCCTAATGCTCAGAGAGGGCTCTCTCTATAAGATTTAACATTGTTGATTTATATTTGGCTTTAGGCTAGTTATATAAGGAAAATTGGTTTTGAGATTTTTATTTGGTTTGGTGGGAAAATCACTTACTTAGATGGATAGCTATAGATCTATAACCCATTGGGCAAGTGGAGTCCATGTGTCAAGCAGACAGATCGGGATCAAGGTCTAAAGGAAAATTTTCACAGGGCAAGATAGCAGAGTCACTTAAGATCTTCAGAGGTTGATGGTGAAATGGTTTTGGTCAGAATAAAGAGAAATTAAGGGTTCTTAAATCCAGATTAGGAGTGAAAAGACAGAGGTCAATCGAAATCAAGGAGAAATTAAGGGTTCCCTAGTCTAGATATCACTAGAAAAAATTTAAATGAAAATCAGTCAGTAACAGAGTGCTTTTAACAGATTCTGAAATAACAATTCCTGATTTCACATTAAAATTTAGAACACATTCATGAATGGATGGAAAACATAAGAAAATTGACAAAATGACAAGTGAAATACTTCACAGCAGTGGCCCAACACATGAATCCTATAATATGATGCTTTATTTCCTGTGATCCAGTCTGTTGACTTGAACTTGACACAAAAAACCCTTCAGGTTCAGAAAATATGACTACAGAAATGTTTCAGCAATTAATCCACCCTCAATACTTCAAATGATGAAGTATTTATACGAATTCTAAACTAGAATATCTTGAAACAATATCAAGATTGGTTTACAAATATCTCAAACTATATTACAGAAATAGAACTTAAATAAAAAACACTCAAAACTAATGAATCTATTTGGAACAATATTTATGGATTTATGGTGAAAAAGAAGAGAAATTCAAATTTGATAGCAACTCTTGGTTGATGATGAGGCTTCCAAGTCCCTAACTATCTCCTTCCTTTATGTATTTTGCTCCAGAAATTATGCAAAATTAGGGTCCAGTGATACCTTTTTATATCTCAATCCGAGATATATATGTAAAATGTGAAAGAGGTTATTGTATATAAATATGTTATTGAGATAAAACTCTCCCAGTTTCCTAAAATTCTACTCCAGTTGTTCACAATAAGCTCTGCAAAAAGATTTGTAAAACATAAATTTGCACAGACCGAAAAATAGGCTGTGAATATGAGCATGTATCTCTCATTCTGTAATACCTGTGTAAAACGTGAGATATTTTTTTGTATATTGGCCTCTTAGGAACATAAACCTCCTCTAGTTTTTCAAAATTCATCTTGGATTGGCAAAAATAGTTTATGCAAACTTATGACTTAAAAAGGAAATTTCTGGAAAATGTCCCTTCCTGCTCTGTTTTCATCTTTTAACCTTTTTGTTCTTTTAACTGTTTTTTCTTTTACTTCAGATAAAATTAATTGTTTTTGGTGAAATTATTTTCATCTCTGTTTAACCATTACTGCCTCCATGTTTACTTTTACTATTTTACCTTGACTGGTTTGTCACGTTTTCACTTTTACCTTTTACAGTAAGAGTGAGTAAAATATGTCCTGGAGAGTTGCTAATGGAAATGTTTTCATCCTCTTTTCTGACCATCATTGTGTAAATTTCTTCATTTTTCTCTGCTACTGTATGAAATATTCTTGTTTTAGGAAAACCATTTGAACTCATTTATTTGTGAATTATTGGAGTAAACATGTCTTAACTAGTATTATATTGTTTATCCAAGTTCTCTTCGATCACCTGCAAAAATAAACCAATTGTTAATGAAACACAGGTTTGCATAGGCTGGGCATTGAATTAGGGAAAATTGTGGAATAAGTTTTGGCTATGAAGGTTCAACTTTTCTTTTAAAACAACCTTTCCAACTTTGCAATTCAAACTTAGATAATAAATCAAGGTTTTTAGAACAATGGTGGCTCAACGCAATGGTGCGGGGATTGATATTCTTGGTCTACCGCACAACACAAGTCGAATGGTGGTTTAACAAAATGCAGGAACGGATAGGCAGCGCATCACAAAGAATGGCTTAGACTTCAAATATCTATGGTATCATCGAAATAGGCATAAACGGATTGGAGGTTATCGCACTGAAGAAAAGCAGTAAATGGTATTGGGAGGATCGATGCGATCCAATAGAATTTGGGTGCATGGAGGGGAGAGAAAGGTTCAAAACAACTTATATCGCAAGGTTTGGATTCGTTATCGATCACGCTGAGGTTTTAATATATAGTTTAGGCGTGATATGATAGGCGGGTTAAAGTTTTATTAACTAATGCAATGAATATATGTGTAATATTACTATAGGCGAGGCAATATACAATAGGGATAGTATTAACCTATGGGAGTGCATGTATAATATATGACTTGGGTGAAACCGAACCATAGGTTAGAACTATAATATGGGTTTGGGATATAATAATAAGCAGAATTAAATATATTGCGGGATAAGTTTAAAATACAGGATTTAATATATTATGTTAGTGTTTAAAAATGAAATGAATGCGAGAAATAAAATACACTTAGGATAGTGTTAAAACATTATTTTAGGCAGGATTTTCATAATGGGGGGCCAATGTTAACATTTTACACTTCAAAACTTAGGATAAGTGCATTTTTAGGGGTTTTTTACTTTTCCAAAGGTGAATATGCATTTTGACTTAGGAAAAGGGGTTTTAGTAGGGTAAAATGAGTGATGTTAAGGGAAAATGGTTTTTTATGAAGGGGAAGGGTTTCAATGAGGTGGAATCCAATACCTTAGTGCCAATCAGTCGTTAAGACATGGGTCCAGTCCCACCAAAAATTAGAGAAATTATGTGAGTGTTTATGACTGAAGGATTTAGTACTAGAACACATTGTGGAGAGGGAAATTAGTAATGTGCCAAATGTTGTTTATCCATGGCTTGTGAAATTGCTTTCTTCCTACCCATAATTTATTCTACCATTTTTTCCTTTATTTCCATGGGTGCATTTGAGCTTGCAAACCCTTATTCATTTTTCTTTTAAAACAGGAAACTATCTAATTCTAACCTTATTTCATCCAAGGGTTCAAATTAAACTGTTGAGCACCTTATTATTCTCTATTTTAACTATTGATCTGCCAAGATTAGACTGTTTGGCTAGATCTTTATTCTCTATCTAACAACATGAAATTTAAAGCGTGAGAGGCCAAGTTTAAGCTGTTTGACCCTCATGGATTGTGGCATTTAGGACAAGCTGCACACAACCTTATTTGCAAAAGTAAACTAATAGTAGTGGCATTTGAACGTGCAACACTTTCATGATCCATTTTAGTGGGGTTCATATTTAATATTCTTTCTTGATCTTTGTTTATTTTTGTCCTTTGATTGTTCTTTTAGGGCTTTTACCCTCTTTACATTTTTTAAATATGGGAATACATATGAAGAAAGTAAAGGTATGTACAATATTTCAAGATTTTAACAGAACCAATTCAAAATTATGAATCCTATTATTATAGGACGATAACAGTTGGGTGAAAAGAATCTCACTCTTCCAAAGGATTTTATATGATCATAAATACTTAGTCTAAATAATATATGAAAGGGTAAAAATATGAGTTTTATTTTTTTTATTTGTAGAATTTGTGTGTTTCAATATTTTTCAGGGTGTTTAATTTATTTATGCATTAAAAAATGTATTTAAAAAAAATATCATCTTTTCATTAATACAAGTGATTACAATAGCTTGTGTCTATTTTTTTTCCTCCTCTAAAATTTTTTTTTGTCACCCATCTAGTATCATTGTATCTCCATATAAAACAAAAAATAAAATTATACTTACATATATTGTTTCTCATATCCCCAAATTCTACATATAATTCCTCATGAATATCTATTAGTATAGCCCCTTTTGTTTGTTTAGTACTTCTGATGTTGCCTCAAAAAGGGTAATACAACTACAAAAAATGCATATTAAGAATATGCTATGCTACATGATCTCATTCAAAAATGTATTTTAAACATGAAAAAATCATAATCTTGCTTGAAAATGTATGACTAAATTCCAGTGAAAAGGCCATTTTTTCTATAAATTACACTAGGCCTAATCATAAATTCAAATGCCAAGACATAATTTAAGAGGAGAAAAGAAAACTTTTTTGAAAAAAAATGAAAAATATTAAATTGCTACTAAATAACACCACAACAGAGGAAAATTACTTTTGTTTCTAAATGAAGTGTTGTGGTAAGTTCCCAAAAATGTTTCAAATTAAGTTAATGGGTTTCTTCATACACTACTACAATAAATGGTTTTATTATTCTAGTGCAATTTCTATGTGAAAAAAATCAAGTTCAATGTGACATGCATAGGGATGTTAACTTTTATGTTACAGTTGCTTTATTTTTGCATTGATGTTTCAATGCATGCTTCTTGAGGCATTAGTTTAGCAATGAAAATTACAATTTAAGGAGATCTTTGCATTTAATTTGCATCTCAGTTGCAATGATAATTTTGAAAATTAACATTTTGGAGTCAAGTTTGTATCGTTATGCATCAAATATGTGTGTTTTTTTGCATTGATTTGGAGTTGTTATGCATCGTCTTGGTGTCATTAAGATTCATTTTAATATCATCTTGGCCATGTAAGTTAGTTTATTAGTGTTTTATTAGCATCAAAATATTAATTTTTTGCATAATGTTTGTGTTCTAAGCGTCCATATTACTTCATTTATGCATCATTTTAGCATCATGTTTGTGGCATATTTATCTATTTAGTCACTTTCTATTGTCTCATATTGAAATTTTTTTGCATCATAATTATTTTCTTGTAACGCAATAATTTTCTATGGCCATCTAACATTTATTACATAAAAAAATATAAATGGTCACCTTGAAGTTCAAAGCATGCGTTACAAAACCATTAAATTTTTATGTCCAATTCATCTAAAAGATGTGCCAATTTCAAACTCTAATTAGGGTTTGATGTTGTCCTAATGAATCCTACTCACCTTCACTTGAACCCATATTTTGTCCAATATGTAAAAACCTTTCAAAAATTTGAGAACCACTGGATAAAGTTCAAGGGGTGATCTAAATTTCCCATAACAAGTTCACTTATTGTTGATATCCTTTCAAAGTTAGTGTGTGTCGTTTAAGCTTTTTGAACCTTGATTTGTCCCCTTTTTCAAAGTTAAAATGAGGGTTCTTTAAACACCCTTTTTAAAAAAAAAATTGTTATTTGATAAAATGGGATCCTTTGGAGCTTGGATTGAAACTTAAATTGAATTTTACATTCCATTTTCACCACACTCTGAATCACATTTCTTTCCCATTCTTCCTTATTTTATCCCCTTTTCCTTCCTCCGCTTGTTTCTCCTTTCCACACAATGCATTTGACTTTTATGTTGAGTAAAAAATTTCAATTCCCCATTCCACACTCTATCCCTTCACATCAATGCATAATGTATAGCACCAAGCAAGGATCCCCACATCCACACCATTGTATAGACCACGCATATGATGTTGCATCTCATACTACTTTGTCACCCTACACTATCACACTCCATAGCGCTATACACAATGGTTCCTCTTCAAACACATCCTCTTTCCTCTTTATTTTCCCTTGGACACACTTCTCTTTAGCATATGTGTTATTAGCTTGGCCACCACAACCTACATTTCGACGTCATCTTCAGATGTAAAGTGTGAACACCGAACTTTTTTATCCATCCACTATACACCTTTTACCACATGAACTATGGTCAATTTTTAAAACTATTGTCGTATCGTTGGATGACACACATCCTTTGGCCATCAACATTGCATTTATAAAATAAATGGTAGTAATTGTTTCACGTAACTACCCTCACATATCCTTTTAATGTTTCAATTTTGGTGATATTAGTATGTTAATAAATGTAAGGATTTATTTAGGAAAAGAAAAAAATAATTGTTTGTGATGCCAAATTTAATAATCCAAATTAATAAGATATGTTGTACATGATGACAAGTCAAAGAGCCTAATAATATATTAGCTTTGAATCTTAATAATAAAAATTCATCACCAACTGCAGATGGGCAAGCACAGAGTCGTAAGGGGCTATGATTCCTAGAGGATATGATTCCACAAGAGATGGGATAAAGGGGTTAGGACAACTTATAATATTTTAATAAACCCATCTTGGAATTAGTTGGAAAAATTGGTCACCAAGCGAGCTTTGAGCTTGACCAAGCACTAGGAGAAATATGGTGGAAGTTCCCTAAATACGGTCGCATGGGTGGGAAAGGTTTTGTGTGTGGTTTTAATGGTTGCTAGCTATGTACTTCTATTAACCTGAGTCGTTGCCTCAATGAACTATTGTAGTGATATTTATTAATGAAGTAGAAGATTGGAGGGTTGTTTCCATAAGATCCGATGCTTGTGTATGATGATGTTACTCGTTTAAAGTGTCGTATACCATGCTCATGTTTGGTTAATGGGTGAAGATTAATTGAAGTAGAAGTGAAAATATTATTACTGCTCTATATTGATGAAATTCTTAATTTAATATAATATAGAGATTGACACGGGTAATGAATTGTGAGGCATAGTTTGAGTAGATTACCACTATGCTACACTAGGCAATTGTGAAATACGTCAATATCACATGCTCGAAGGGTTGTGGTGCACCCACCAAGGCACCACGTAACTGTAAGATGCCTTAAGGTTGCGACATTGTGAAATCAATAAATACCATATGCCAAATGAGTATCTTATTATGTGAAAGAAATTGAAGATTATTGTTCTCATCATTATGGAGAGAAATTTTGTTAATCAAAATATAAACAAATGAGAAAATAGAATTAATGAAAGAAAACAATATAAAATTTTGATAAATTACATTTAGATAAATCTTATTGAGAATTTAATTGATATATATGTATAAGTAATACTCAATTAAATTAATTGAATTCTTATCCATTTAAATTTAACTTTTGCGAGTGACAAAATGAACTTTCATATAGTTGTTTTGATGTAGTTGCGTGCAGGGAAACTGTTCCAACATTTAGATTGTGCCACATAACGAGAATAGTCCCTCTGGAACAATGCGTTAAATAAATAAACTATGGAAATTTTTGTGTTTTAAAGAGTAAAATATAGTTCTTTGTTGTATATAGTATGTACTGTGATTTGAAAGTCTCGTCTACATTATGAAGTGTCAATTGCGCATGAATACACGTTTGCTTCTCCAACGACAGTGGATTTAAAGTTACACCTACATGCCACACTTGTTTCTCGTGGAATTTAATTTAATCAAATGTTTGAAAAAACTTGACGGTGATGAGCTCTCACATCAAATCTAGTGTTCGGTTCAGATTGTCATTGTCATCGTACAAATGACCGCAGTTACACTCTTGGTTAATCACCAAGACGTTAAGCAGATGACGTAGGAAAGGTAATATTTGAAGTCGGTGAAAGTAGGTAATATTTGAAGTTGGTCAAAGTGATTTTTCTTTTCTTTTGAAAAATATGGAAAATTTATTATAATTTAGTTGTGAAATTAGTAGTGGGAAGTTTCAAGTAAAGAGAAATCAAAATTTCAATTACTACAATATTTATTCAAAGGACATATATCTAATGGACATCTAGTGCGACTGGGACAACCAATCCCTCTAAAATTTTGTACAGAATCCCTAAGATACACTTCCTTACTTATCAGGGACTCAAGCCCAATACTCTTCCTCACTTATCAGGGACAATCACAGTTCCTCTTAACGACCGTTTTCACGCGGCCTCAGTTTCTACTGCCAACATTCTTACGAGGGTTTTTGTCGTTGTTACATTGTCAGAACATAGCTCACATGTTTAGCTAGTTGTAGAGTTTGTGCGAGCAAAAATGTTTAATGATTGTTTCCGAGCAGAGGGTGTCGGCAAAGTGTTTGCTATAATGTCTAAGAGAAAGAATCACTAGGATTTGTTAATGCATGCAAAAAGTTTGACGAAATTCCCCAGCTGATAAGGTCTCCAAGGGTCGGTAGATTTGCCCCGTTAAGCCTGACTGTTGAATGGGATTTGGATAAGAATGGTAGTGGGGAATTGGATCCACAAAAATTCCCAATTTTTTTGAAGTCCTTGTCAAGAAAATCTCTTTGCATTTTGGTTAGTGAAATGGATGTTGACCATGCTTGACTATGGTTAGTCATATTAACCATGATTGAACATGTTGAGGATGGTTGAACATCATTGTAATTGTTTAACTATAGTTGACTATCGTTGACTTTAGTTAATCATGGTTTGTCGCATGCTTTATGGTGTTTGACCATGGTAACCATGGTTGACCATGTTTCCTATGGTTATGTAGTTTCATTGTAAGAGGTTAATAAATTTAAATTAATAAGGGTAAAGTATGCATATCTTCATAAATTTTAGTAGGATTTCTTATCCCACTAATAAGAAGATTTTATACATCAATTTAATATCTAGCTTTATTTATTTTTAGTTAATTTTCCTACTTCCATTAATTCATATCGTTGGCACAATTGGAATTTATGTCAAAGGTGTTGATAGAAAATGCGTTCCTGTGTCATATGAAGGCTTCTTGCTTACATGGTTTGATTCTTGGTTGGATGATTGTCCAAACTTGAAAGTGATCATTGTTTTGGCATCTCTCATAGTGTGAAATTCCTGCAATACATATCAAAAATCAATGTGGTACATTAGAATTCATTGATATGAATATTTGTTTACTCTCTTGAGGGACAAAGGAATTGAATTATCTATGGTTGCAAACCAAAGAGTATATCTTCTATTGTAGACTTCATTAAAAAAAAATGCAAGCATTGGAGTTCATACACGGAGAATTTTCATGGTATGGTAATAGACTGCAACCCTTGGTCATACGAGTTGCTATATATGTGAAAATCTTGACCACATGGTTAAATATTGCAAGTAACCCATTTCCTTAAATAAATATTGAAAAAAGAGGAGGTCATTCAAAGGAGACTAAACAAGATGCCAAAAGGAGATTCACGGATCATAAGACATCCCACCAAAGTGTGGAAAAAGAAGAAAGTCGAAACAAGTGGCCTCAATGAAAAATTGAAGTCAACATGGCATTAGGGGGAGCATATGGAAGCATCATGAATTGTATAAAGAACCATTCAAAATGTAGCCACAGTAGAACCATGGTCTGTCCAAGTTCCTAAAGCGCCAAATACAAGTTTGTTGGATAAGAAGAAATGCATAAGCTCAGGGGGGCTTCTCAAGGAAATGAAGCCATGAGCAAAGAAGAATTTGATAAATGTTTATATTATAGTAGCAGTGATGTAGTGTGAAACACCTCAGGGGGAGAGAAACCCCAATAGTTTTCCTTGAAGACATGGAAGCCAAGAAAATGATCTTATGGTGCTTGCATTAATTGATGGTTATATATTGTGCCTGACTGGAGCAATGGTATAAGAATAATAGATCCATCAATGTGATAAAGTGACATTTGTCATTTAAATATTATGGATCGATCAATGTTTTTCTTTGTGTTCTGGTTGTGATGTGAATTTTTCTCTATGTGGTGGTTTGAGTGGAGTTTTTAAGAGGACTACTGATGGTTAACAGATTCATATATTTTGCGCTGAGTGGTTGTTGGAGAATACGTTCAAGAGGCTCAATGAGTAGATCTTAGTGGATACACATCAAAATTAGTTCCAAGGCTTTCAAGAGTGAATTAGAAAATTACTGAAGGTTTGTGGAAAATGTTAAATATTGTACCCCGCCTATTTGATGTGCCTTTGAAGAAAAAAATTTCTAAAAGAAGGGGACTTAAATTTCATGGATCACCTAGTATTTTTTCTATATGAATGGAGGTTTCAAAGCAAGTTGAGGAAGTTCTATTAGACCCAAAGACATTAGAATATGTTGTAAAGCTTGCAAAAAGTATCTGCAAGGAGTTACCACATGATTTAAGTGCAAAGTGTGATGAAACATTAAGAACTTATATACAAGAGGTTGCTTCAACTCTGTGAGATTTCCTGGGTTAAGATAAGCCAACAATGATTTGTAATACAAGTTAGGTATGGGCAGAAATACCCCTTCATTTGATGCAGGTGATGACACAACTTATGCATTGTTTCAGCAATTTATAGAAGATGCAACAAACTATGTTAGTCAACAATTTATGTACCGAGTGTGTTTCAATGGTCGATCACTATGCCCCTTTCATTATCTTAGAGACTTCAACTATCATTCTGAAGTATTTTTGTTGAAATATAAGTATATGCAATGATTTTTCATCTCTTGCTCTAAATAAAAATCAAATAACTATGATGTAACCAAATGGAAGTATTGGTTGTGAAAGCCTCATAAATTTCCTGGTTTTTAGAGCCAATCATTAATTGTCTCCTCGATTTTCAAATATGATTGCACATGTCTATCTCGAGTGACTATTGTTTCAAGGTCATTGATTTCTTCTTAGATATGACGAGGACTGGAATACGGTTGCAACATAATGAGCATGAATTTAAAATATGGGCCCTTGATCTGGAATGAATCCACCGGAACCATGTTTAGGTTGCATTTACTGGAACAAAATAGCATTCAACAAAGAGGGAGGCACGATAAAAGAGAATATACACACTAATAAGAGATGAGAGCAAGAGTTATAAGGAGTGTCACAGCCTTGACTTGGGCGAGCGCTCGTGATGACCACCGACGGAAGAGAGAGTCAAAAAACCAATGATGCAGGTACGAGCACGTCTGAGTTGTGCGATGGGTGTGTGGACATAGTGGCAGGTGCATTGCAGTGAAGGGTGCCAGTGTTTGGTTAAAGGCGCATCATGGAAAATTTCGGTTAAAGTTGTCCGGTTAAGTGTGAATTGGTGGAAGTGTGTGATGGGCGTTGGGTGACCAAGCAGTGCGACAACCATTGTGTAATATTCTAAAATGGAAAAGACAGGAATATAGAACATATGCATTATTCCAAATAAATAAAAACATGAACATAGCACTAAAATCTAGAAAATGATGGAAAATAAGCTGCAATTGGAAATTACATTAAGACATCATAATATATGTGCAGAAATAGCTGATCCATATCATTATAATCAATAGCAAAATAAAGTACACAGTGCTCCAAAAATGAATGCACTCAAGCCACAAGATGGCTGAAATACACTATAGGAAACTAACACTAGAAATGTGTGCTACTACTGCTGTTGCTGAAGGAAACTACTACTACTGGGAAGAAGAACCATCTGCGGAAGGTTGTTGGAGTACTCAAAATTATCTGAGCTTTTAACCACGGATTTTACTCAAAAAAACCCAGAAAAACCCAGAAATGGTTTAGCAAGATTTTAACTTGATTTTCGGCGCTTTTTGGGTTGCACACTGCACTCCTGCTGGTTGAGTTACGAACTCCCTGAAGACAAATTTTGATATGGGGCTGAGATATTGATCTATCAGGTGCAACAATACCCAATCAAATCAATAGGTGAAGGGTTGTTCCCCTCACTGGAAAACAAGCTCAGAAATTGGAGATCTCTCTCCTCCACTGCTACACCCTACAACACAACACAAATTTGAACAAAAAATGCTTTGTAGCTGAAGGCTGAAGCTTGGCCTGATGCCTGGATGTGGACTATAAATCTCAAAAATCTCTCCTGAGTAGGATGAGTGTGGGATTCCCGCTCGGGAACACCCTTGTACTAAACAGTACAACAAACCCTACTAAACAACAAAAGCATGAATATAAATGTCACCTGACAATTTACTGATCTAAAAAGATCAAAATAAATTATCATCTAACATGACTTCTATGGTTGCCTTTCCCTTCCTTATATGCATTGTGAGCCTTCTCACCTTGGGTCCCACTCATTAAAGTCACTACTCACATGGAGACTATCTCCCATTAACTCTGCGTTGTTTCACATTGATGCTCCACTCTCTCTATACCTGCATTGTTGATTTGGTCAACATTAACCTTGTCCACATGCTTTTGCCCTTGTTCACACATGGAGGTGATTTATCCAGCTATCATGATGATCCATTTTCACATTAAGAGGGATTTTGTTCCTACTAAAGATATTTATGGGTCTCCCTAACCACTTATTCATCTATCTAGAAGACAAAAGAAAAAATGAATATTCCAATTAGCTACATGCTAATTTATGAATATTACAGTCCTCCCCTCCAAAATGTTGCTTGTCCTCAAGAAACTACAAGGATAGAACTGAAGAGCCTCCTCTCCTCCTCCTGTAGCATCCTCATATGATAAGCTACTCCAATGAGCAAGATGCTTTCTCATCTATATGTCTCCAAGTTGCTCCTCCTAAGTGTATAAGATAGCCTTTGGTGACAAATCCAAATGGCCCTCATCATGAAGTAGTGGGATATCCATGGAGGAAAATATATGTTGTCTAGAGGCCTTCTTGAGGAATGGAATCTGAAATTTATTGCGAACCATCATTCCCATGTGAAGCTCCCATCCCCAAGCTATCATCCACACAAAATAAGTCACCCTCCAAAATGGCAACTCATAGAAAAACTCTACCTTAGGCTCCTGCAATGTAGGTGGGATGCATAGCTGAACTTGACAAACCAAATTGTCTATCTCACGCTGTCTCTCTCTTCACTTATGATAAGCGTAGAGTGGCTGCTAATGTTGGGATGAAATAATATTTCCTTCAAGAGGCAAGAAGAAAATTGGATCCTCAAAGATCCTCTCTCTATTTTCATAAATCATGTGTGCCCAAACCATCCCATATATGATGAATAGGACATGATCACCATATGGCATCTAAATGAGAAATATACTGAAGGTTTCATGTAGTGCTGGAAGGTACCAACAATTTCCCAAGTGGTCACAGCGCAGTTTTGCTAACTGCTATTTCAAAACATAATATGGCAAGTTGTCTTCCAACCATTTGCTAGTTGTGCATGTCATCTAATCTACTAGAAAATCATAAATGGCATTGTGTATCAACTGAGCATAAAAATAATAGCACAACACTTGCCCAAAGTCATACAAGAAGTGGCTATCTCCATCACTGATGTTGGTCTTGCAAAGACCATGAAGCCCAAATAGAATCTTTCCCTCTTGTGGAGAAATGCACTGTATATAAATGGCAAGAGAATGAAAATATTGTGTTAGATGATCAATAAGTGTAAAAACACAACTCTTACCATGTACTAAGAGTAGGTTGACAATGAGATCCATGGAAGATCTCTCCATATTGTTCTGATATGTCTCCATGAGACCCTTGTGAATGTAAAGGAATGAACCATGTGCTACATACAAAGTATTCTTCTTATGCTTGGAGATCCAATACAAGAAGATCATATCATGGTAATATATTTCTCCATCTACTACTCCATCATTCTCATCTCTTACTTTCCCATCAATTGCATCATATGTAAAGTGATCCTGGGAGCACTCCATCAACAAATCCAAGCTCCCAAGTGACAACATTGTTGGCCTTTGTGATAAGGCTCATGTCATCTTATGACTCCATTCTTTGACATGCCAAATGCCAAAGTCATCTACCATAGTGATGCTATATATGGGAGATTCCTTCCAAAGCAGAAGTACCTCCTGATCCTCCAAAGCTAAGTAGTAGCCCCTTTGCACCATGATTGTGCCGCCATCTACTCCTGCAACATCATGCAAAGTATGGGAGAAAATCAACCCATACTCTCCCAAGAGTACCCAAAGCAACAAAAACTCTTGTTGCCTCTTCATCTCATCATCATACAAGTCATGGAGTAACATCATGATGATTGACTTGTAGAATTCCGCATACAACCAAATATTCTGCTACCATAACATATGGATGCCATGCAAATACCCAACCCAAAACATACCCTTTGAGATAGGATATGTCACATGATGGCCAAAATCTTTCAAGAGTAGCCAGTGTAGCCATGCCTACTGCTACCCTGTGTCATAGATCTCCAAGTGGCTCACAAACCCCTTGCTCACCATCCACACCCATTCATTCAAATGTGGGTGTCTTCTACCATGCTCAAAATTGGTATCCCTCCAATGGAGAATACCATCCTCCCAAATCAGGTTACTACTTTTGCACTTCATGGGATGTTGAAGTACAACCTCCTAGAGATCTCCAAATGAATACCACTCATCAATGACCAATTTTACCCCATAAGGATCCAAATATGTTGTAGGCAAAAGATTCTTATTCAGTTGTGAAGTGCTAATTAAGAAAGATACATCATAATAATGGGAGATAAGATGCCTCTCATCAACTATCTGCCTATCCAATACTACACAAGTATATTGGTCATCAGAATGTCCCAATACTAGTTGGGCCCCAAACTCATCACTGCTACTTAATGATAGCGCTGTTGATCTCCATGATGATGCATTTTTTGTCTCATGATCATGCTCAATACTGAACATATAGTTCTGCATTGGATTGCTTAGGACAATACTCATCCTATCCTCCAAATATCTACACTCCAACCCCAAGAGTTTTATGCAGCTCAACAATGACATACCAGGATGAATGTATATTTCATCCTTGATTCTATCAAGGGTCCTCTGAGTAGTGATAGTCTTCTGCTCCAAATCAACAGTGTGTTTTGATCCTAGGTCATGCAATGGCATGCCCCACAACCTTCCATATGATGTGCTGAAATAATAGAAAGAGGAAAAATTTGCATACATTGGTTTTGTTTCGGAACATCTTGTACTGCTACAAGGGTTCCTCCCACTAGTGTGATGAATTCCCCAACTACTGGTGATGATGGCCGCTCCTTTATGGCTACACCAGTGCTGGTATAAGTCTCCTCCTCCTCATGCATCTTCAGAATAGTGCATGGGACTCTAAATTTCAAGAGATCAAGACCATTTTGCAAAGGTGCAAGTGTTATTCCTCGTGATGTAAGTTCTCTTGCAACAAGTGGTGGTGGAAGTTTCTTCTCCTCTGATTTCTTCTTGTCAAAATTCTTGATCATCCTTTGAGTAAAATCTTCATATGCAGTCACTTTTGCATGACTCAAATGGCTGAACCACCAAATTTTTGCTTCAACCTCAAGGTGTAGCGTTGCAATCTCAACAACTTCTCTCTCTACTACGGGATGTAGCAGGAAGAATGCATCCAACTTCATTCCCCAAGCCCTTGTTGTGCATGTGGATTGTTAGCAACCTATAAATATAGGATTCATAATTTTGAATTAACTGATGATAGTCTTGTAAATATGTACATACTTTGCTTTCTACAAGTTGTATTCCCATATTTTGTAAAAAATAAAAAAAATCAAAAAAATCAAAAAGAGGGTAAAAAGTCCTAAAAGAAAAATTGAAGGACTTAGAAAAAATAATATACCCCAAAAGAAAAAAAATGAATAAAACATGAAAGTGTGCAAGTCTAAATGCCACTACTTTTACATTTTGCAGTTGATTATGGCAAACTGTCAATAAATGCCATAGTCTGTGATGAGTTGAACAATTTAATCTTGACTTGTCATCTTTCAATTTACTTGTTTTAGGTAGAGAATAAAAAATTGTCATACAATTTAATCATGACAATTCAATAGTTAGGTAGAGAATAAAAGAATCCAACAGTTTAATCTGGATTCTTGGATGCAATAAGTGTAGAATTAGATAGTTTACTGCTTTCAAAAAAGAATAAAGATTGTAAAGGGTTGCTAGTTCAAATGCACCTGATTAAAATAGAAGGAAAAAATGTTAGAAGATATGATTGGGTAGGTAGAAGAAGGTGGGAAACATCATTGTAAATATATTTCACCGGGCTACAAATAACTAATTTCCCCTCCCCATAGTAATTTGATATTCTAGACTATCAGTCAAAGAGGCTCAAGGCATTTCCTTGACTTATTGTTGGGACTGGACCCAAGGCTCAGTGACTGATTAATTGAAAATGTTAAGTTTCTATATTAATCCCAAAAAATTTCATCATTTACCCCTTCATGCACTCATCACCATTTAACTTCATAAGTGAGAACTCTTTTCTTACTTAAATGTTACATAAAGGTCCATTTGATTAACTTCCTCCATTTTACAAAACATAAAACCCTCAAAAGCATGATATGCTAAGTAAAAAGTGAATGAGTTATGAAAATAAAGCAGTACTCTAATTTTCACTTTCTTTAGTTTTATTTATGAATTTTTGAGTATTCATTGTCCCTTTTCATATTAACACTTAACCTATTTTATTAAATCCCTATCAAATATCCTAGTCCTATTAATATAACTTCTTTTTATTTAATAACCCAAAAACCCCCTTATTATATGCTTTTGTGTCAAAGATATTAATCACATGTTAAAAAAACATCCCGAAACTACCCCTTTGACAAAAAACTACCCGTAAAAAATATTCCTGCTCCCCTATAGTTTTAGAACTTGAAATAAATCTAAAACTATATAATAAAGTTAAAATGAAACAAAGGTGCAAAAAAGAGTACTTACTCCCGTTCCTGCATTGCCTCTACCCAAGATTAACCTTACCCCTTTCCTCTAGTATATATCCCCTTACCACAGACTAAACCTTGGTTAATCATTTAAACCTGCCCCATTCTATGTATGAACTCCTTTTATACATAAGCTTCATCAAATAACCCAGCGCCCTCACTCTCATCCTCAACTCTCCAATCATTTTTATAATCCTAATCCAATGATCTGCATTGACCACGATCAACCAGACTCCAGCTTCACCATTTCTCATCGCGTTGATTTTAAACTGTTGATCATCACTTACTAAATCAACGGTGCATATCAAAAAACTTGGTCCCACCTTGTTTCCTCGCAACTTCTCGATGCATCTCAGTCGTTCGCATCGCTCGATTAAATCCGACGGTGCATATGCAATATCACATAACAAAAGTGATCAGGCAAAGTGTGTCAAAAATTTTGCGATAAAAGTTGTTTCCCGAAACCACCATCCGCTACTTGTCTCATTTCTACTGGATCACATTGCAAAAGAAAAAAACCATTTACCGCTCAAGATCAATGCGATAACCACTAATGGATTCACAATCAAAAAACCAAATCTGCCTCCCGCCTTTAATAAACTTGTAATTAATGCCGAATATGATGATTTTTTAAGGTTAAACTTTAAGACATCATTATTATATCATTTTTTTTGCATTCCCTACTGATTTAACTCCTGCCCTGACTGTTTTAAAAGAATTTCGAGCCTATGTTGACCAATGTATAAGCCTCGAAGCTGAACTTTACCACTGTCAAATATCTATTTTAAACTGAAGATACCCTGTCAACATAACAAAGCACACTGTTTCGGCTCCAACTAATCAACAGAAGTCCAAGTTTGACCACAGAAGCTTCAGAAACCCTGTCAAAGCATCAAAATACCTGCGAATTAAGGAAGCTTGAATTCATCTGTAAACCCCTTTAAAGCCAAAATCCTCATTTTGCAGTTTCTTTTTTAAAACAAATTTCGAACACAGATTGATTAAAAGACTTCTTTTCCACATTTGTACCATTCAAGAAACCCTGTTTCCTGTCTTAGCCCAATTTTCATCTCTCAGAAGCCTAATTTGAGCAAAGAAAACTCAAAAGAAGCTATCCTTAGCCTAAATTTCTTAGTTTCATCTCTATTAAAGTAAATAACTCCCGCAAACAGTCTAATCTTGCACTAGCTACCCAAAATGCCTAAAAAACAGAGTTAAACCTTCGCAGATAGATCTCATTCCACAGGTCTTTCAAAAAACCTTTAAACACCTCCCTGCAGACTTGGATTTCATTAACAAATTGTTTGATTTTTGCAGGTTATTATCAGAATATGGATTTGGGTCGACAGTTTCAATACTAGTTGACAAAATTGTTTTCTCCAAATTCTCAGATTTTAACTCAATATATTCATTCAACAAACAGTTTTTATACAAAGAAAAATTAAAATCAAGTCAAAGAGAGACCAGAATGATGGAATTTTCACAATGAATGGTAAAAGTGAAATCAGAATTCACAATGACACTAAAAACATAACAGTCAAAGAGTATCAGTGGTTAAAGTGTATCAGGTAAAAGTCAGAGTGAAATTTAAAACAAAGTTACAGAGCAGTCAAAGGTAAACAATAAAAGTAAATGTAGAGGCAGTAAATGGTGAAAAGATGAAAACAAAACAAGAAGGAACAGTTTTGCAAAAATTTCATGTTTTAGTCATTGTTTTGCAGAAACTATTGCGATCAATCCAAGATGAATTTTGCAAAAATGAAGGAGGTTTATGTTCTTAAGGTGTCCAACTACAAAAAAATCTCTCACTTTTCTAACAACCATTATGGATTGGGAAATATTAAACAATATTGGAAAGCACTTTTTGCATAAACTTCCTGTTAAGTCATCATTTTGCAGAGAATATTGTGGCCAATCAGAAATACATCTTAACAAAATGAAGGAAATTTTTGTTCCTAAGAGACCCATATACAAAAATATATCTCACTTTTTTCACATTTATTTCAGAATGAGAAATACATGCACATCTTTACAGCCTATTTTTCAGATTCTGTAAAACTCTGTTTTACACATCATTTTGCAGAGCCTATTGTGCACAGCTGGAGAGGAATTTTAGGAAACGGAAAGAGGTTTATCTCACCAACAAATTTATATATAATAACCTCTTTCAAGTTTTACATATATATTACGGATTGAGAAATACAAAGATATCATTGGACCCCAATTTTGCAGAATTGTTGGAGCAGAATGCACAAAGAAAGGAAATAGTTAGTGACTTGGATGCGTCATCATCAACTAAGAGTTGGATCAAATTAGAATTCTCCTCTTAGTCATCACCTATCCATAAAAAATAATGCCAAATATATGCATTAGTCTTGAGTGTCCTTTACTTAAGTTCTATTTATGTAAAACAGTTAGAGATATTTGTGAACCAATCTTGATATTTTTTCAAGATATTCTAGTTTAGAATTATTATAAATACTTCACTCTTTGAAGTATTTTAGTGTGGAATAAAATTTATCAAGACTACTATAGTCATTTTGCTGGATATATTGAAGTTTGTGTGATTCAATCAGTAAAGCAGCAGACTGAAATTAATATTAAAGACATCATAACTCAGGATTCTTGTGCTGACCAGATAAGTCTAGTATTTCCCTGCTTTCACTGTTTTATCTTTCAAAAGTTTCTATACATTCATTTTAATTTTTTCTGTCTTAATGATTAACTAGGAAAGCTTAAACATGACTAGTGATAAAAATATCCCTGCTTTTTACTAGTTGTTCATTATTATGTTTTCTGCTTGATAAACGAACTATAGAATTCTTAAATTCTCTTAGTCTTTGTTTGATCTCCTCCTTCAATCTTCATTTCTGTAACCTAAGGATTCTTAATTTCCCTTTTGTTCAGATTTCACCCATTTCATCAAAAAGCCTATATCAAAACCCTTTGAAGGTCATCTACCCTGCCCTTAGTATATTTTCTCTTTAGACCTTATTTTCTAGCTCTTCTTGCCTAGAAAGTTGACTCCATAGCCCAATGGTCTAGTAGATCCCCCTGTGGTTTACCTTGAAACACCTTTTATTTCCACCACACTTTCAAAACAAATCACACTGTCCAATCATACCTAGCCTAAAATCTTATAACCAATCAAGCTAAATCTTGAGGAGAGATCCCTCTCCAGAATTTGGGAAGGCTAGATCCTGAATTTCAAAAGAGGTTCTTGGCTACCCCTGGTTTTCTTTAACTATAAACCAAAATCCCACAGCCTAAGAATCACTAGGGTGATAACATAATGGCGACCATACTGGGGACTAACCACTCTCCAGTTTTAAGTTTAATCTTAGAGGAATATTTTTAAAACATATCTTTTCTACTTTAAGATTAAGTTTAAAGGTTGTGGGTAATATAATGACAACTCTACTAGGGAAACTAACCTTTTCTTTAGAAATATTTTGCAGGTTCAGATCTGATCTATGATGGTGGACAGTGATCAGACACACAAAGGTTAAAATCATCCACCTGGCGACTCCACACCAATTTCACAATCAAGACTCCATTGAAGGAATGAACCTGGAAGAACAATATGGAAATATTAGGCTTTCAACTTGGATATTAATCCAAGACATTATGTTCTTTCTCGTTAAGAAAGTTTTTCAATATATATTTTATTTTATATAAGGATATAACTTGGTTTTACAGATACCGTGGCCTTTCGTTATGGTTGATTTTCAAGATGATCCAAGAATAAAACGAAGATATGCTCCCATGAGCAGAAATCATATACCTGGATTTCCACACAAGCTACCAAAGGTAAATTGGGGTAACAATCTGCCCATGTTTCGAGATGAGAATATTGATGATCCTTTACTACATCTCATTAAATTTCATATACACTCATCAAGATTGAAGGGTGATTGGCATGAGGATCGCCTCATAAAAATATTCATGGCAACCTTAGAAGGAAAAGCAAGGGAATGGTACGAAGCTCTCAAACTTGCAAGTTTTTTTCTCTAAAATATTTTCATAAGGTATTTTATGAGCATTACAAAGAAGATTTTCCATCTTTATCATTAGCTGAAAATTGCTTTGATCAAGCTGAAGATATTATACATTACCTTAAAAATATTGCAGAATATTTTGGAAATTGGCATCCTGAAGATTTATTAGAAAAAGTCCAGAACTTTCATTCTCAAGTTAAATGTCATAATAATCAAGAGGAGTTAAACAAATATGAAATAGATCAAAGATATGAATCAAGATCCACAAAACGCCTCTGTATTAACAAATGATGTTTCATTTAATGTGTTGAATAAGTTAAAGAAAATATTCAACCTCATGATCAACTTTTAGATAAGAGAAAAAACAATTGTCATTTCAATCTAAGAATTCAGAGATTCCCACCCCTCCTCACCAAATAAGAAATCAATTTGCTTCTAAACATGCAACCATCCTCAAAATATTTACATAATGAAGAAATTGTTTCTACTTCTTCTAATGTTGATGAATGTACTAAAGTTTTTTTCCATGAAGAGACAGAAGAACAAGTTGATGCTCATGTTATTCTACCTTCCCAAAAAGACCCATTGCTTGATAACACTCCTATTGAGCAAAATAATGACTTTCAAATAGAATTAAACCAATCTAATCAAGATATATTAGGATTGTTGGAAGAGAAATATGTTGATCCAATGTTTATAATTGATGACATTCCTTCTTCTGAAGATTTTCTTAAACATGATCAGAATGATGATAATTATTTTCTTCAAATTCAAGATAACTTCACAGAACAAACACTAGCTAGTTTGAAGGATGAGATATTAGATTTTCAATTTGATGAGGATTTTCTAAAAGTTCTTTTTCTTATTTTTAAATCAAGAAAATGTTCTCCTCAAGTTAAAAAATGGCTTCTTGATATAATTTCTGAAAATTATGAAACTGAAATCAAACTTTTGCATTCTCAAATTTAGTCATACAATTTCCGAAATCCTAAAGAATTCTTTGAAAATCTTCCTTCTCCAAAGCAAGAAGAAATTGTAATACCTTTTCACTTTCATATTGAAGATGATTATTATTCCTAACACAATACTGAAGAAATAGTTTCATGGTCTAATATTCATAATTCAACTGAACAATTAGTCATTGAAGGCCTAGAAGTAAATAACATACATCATGCTTTTATTGATCCTATATCAGATTATATGGAGAATCTTTTTAGTCGAAATCTGCAAACATGTTTTCTCTATAAGGATCAAATACATCAAAAGTGGCCTTTACACATCATATCATTTATTATAAAGGCACATGATTGTAATATACTTCCAATTTTGATCACAAGCAGTCAAGTTATCCATTTATTTTTACAGCTACTTGATTGGCTTCATTGGCATTTTTGTATTACCCGATTCAATAAGATTTTTAGTAGATTAGAGTAGGTAGATGAGTGCCAATAAGCTCAGAATTTTGAGCATTTTATTAGTTTTTAATTTTCAGCTAGTTTTTCATTAAGATTTAAAGCCAAGGATGAGGTCCTAAAGATGTTTAAGATCTATAAGTTGGTTTGAAAATTGTTGTGTGTTGTTTTAGTTTCAGATCAGATTTCAGTTTGCAGAAGACAGAAGACACTTACTAAGATCATCAAAGGTCAAAGATGAAGGCTACTGATCTCAGAGTTCTTGACATTTCACCAGAAAATGCCATCCCCAAGTGAAGCCGATGTTAGCAACCTATAAATATAGGATTCATAATTTTGACTTAACTGATGATAGTGTTTTAAATATGTACATACTTTTCTTTCTGCAAGTTGTATTCCCATATTCTGTAAAAAATAAAAAAATCAAAAAAATCAAAAAGAGGGTAAAAAGTCCTAAAAGAAAAATCGAAGGACTTAGAAAAAATAATATACCCCAAAAGAAAAAAGATGAATAAAACATGAAAGTGTGCAAGTCTAAATGCCACTACTTTTACCTTTTGCAGTTGATTATGGCAGAGTGTCAATAAATGCCATAGTCTGTGATGAGTTGAACAATTTAATCTTGACTTGTCATCTTTCAAGTTACTTGTTTTAGATAGAGAATAAAAAAAATTCATACAATTTAATCATGAAAATTCAGTAGTTAGGTAGAGAATAAAAGAATCCAACAGTTTAATCTGGATTCTTGGATGCAATAAGTGTAGAATTAGATAGTTTACTGCTTTCAAAAAAGAATAAAGATTGTAAAGGGTTGCTAGTTCAAATGCACCTGATTAAAATAGAAGGCAAAAATGTTAGAAGATATGATTGGGTAGGTAGAAGAAGGTGGGAAACATCATTGTAAATATATTTCACTGGGCTACAAATAACTAATTTCCCCTCCCCGTAGCAATTTGATATTCTAGACTATCAGTCAAAGAGGCTCAAGGTAGTTCCTTGACTTCTGTTGGGACAAGACCCAAGGCTCAATGACTGATTAGTTGAAAATGTTAAGTTTCTATATTAATCCCAAAAAATTTCATCATTTACCCCTTCATGCACTTATCACCATGTAAATTCATAAGTGAGAACTCTTTTCTTACTTAAATGTTACATAAAGGTCCATTTGATTAACTTCCTCCATTTTACAAAACATAAAACCCTCAAAAGAATGATATACTAAGTAAAAAGTGAATGAGTTATGAAAATAAAGCAGTACTCTAATTTTCACTTTCTTTAGTTTTATTTATGAATTTTTGAGTATTCATTGTCCCTTTTCATATTAACACTTAACCTATTTTATTAAATCCCTATCAAATATCCTAGTCCTATTAATATAACTTCTTTTTATTTAATAACCCAAAAATCCCCTTATTATATGCTTTTGTGTCAAAGATATTAATCACATGTTAAAATAACATCCCGAAATTACCCCTTTGACACAAAACTACCTGTAAAAAATATTCTCGCTCCCCTATAGTTTTAGAACTTGAAATAAATCTAAAACTATATAATAAAGTTAAAATGAAACAAAGGTGCAGAAAATAGTACTTACTCCCGTTCCCGCATTGCCTCTACCCAAGATTAACCTTACCCCTTTCCTCTAGTATATATCCCCTTACCATAGACTAAACCTTGGTTAATCATTTAAACCCACCCCATTCTATGTATGAACTCCTTTTATACATAAGCTTCATCAAATAACTCAGCATCCTCGCGCTCATCCTCAACCCTCCAATCATTTTTATAATCCTAATCCAACGATCTGCATTGACCTCGATCAACCGACCTCCAGCCTCACCATTTATCATCGCGTTGATTTTAAACCGTTGATCATCACTTACTAAATCAACGACGCATATCAAAAAACTCGGTCCCACCTTATTTCCCCATAGCTTCCCGATGCATCTCAGTCATTCGCATCGCTCGATTAAATCCGACGACACATATGCAATATCGCATAACAAAAGTGATCGGGCAAAGTGTGTCAAAAATTTTGCGATAAAATTTGTTTCCCGAAACCACCATCCGCTACGTGTCTCATTTCTACTAGATCACATTGCAAAAGTAAAAAACCATTTACAGGTCAGGAGCAATGCGATAACCACTAATGGTTTCACAATCGAAAAACCAAATCCACCTCCCGCCTTTAATAAACTTGTAATTAATGCCGAATATGATGATTTTTTAAGGTTAAACTTTAAGATATCATTATTATATCATTTTTTTGCATTCCCTACTGATTTAACTCCTGCCTCGACTGTTTTAAAAGAATTTCGAGCCTATGTTGACCAATGTATAAGCCCCGAAGCTGAACTTTACCACTGTCAAAGATCTAGTTTAAACTGAAGATGCCCTGTCGACATAACAAAGCACACTGTTTCGGCTCCAACCAATCAACATAAGTCCAAATTTGACCACAGAAGCTTCAGAAACCCTGTCAAAGCATCACAATACCTGCGAATTAAGGAAGCTTGAATTCATCTGTAAACCCCTTTAAAGCCAAAATACTCATTTTGCAGTCTGTTAGTGTCAGTCTTGTCATAATTCCATCAGTGATCAAACTTACTATTTTTCATTTGCATATTAGGAGTCCCATACCATAAATTTTCGTCATTCCATTAGGTCATGGATTCATTGATGGTAGTGGTCTTTTATTAGTTTTCCCTCATGTGAAACTTGCTAATTCCCCTCTCTATGATCTTCAGTAATGATTCACTTTCACTCTCAATCCATATTATTAGGTCATAAGGTTGGTCTCATTAGGTTCTAGGGTCTCATCATGGTCAAATTAATGAGTCAAGTGTCAATAAATATCATCAAGGTCATGGGGAGGTCAAGTAAACTCAAAGCCACAGTATCTGGAAAAATCAAAGAGTTATTCTACTAAGCTTGATGGAATTTTCACCTCAAAACATGTTTTGAGGTGAAAACATGGTACTTTGCTTTTATTATCATCTTTTATGTAATTTTATGTCTTCATATGTAATAAGTTGAACTTCAGAAGCTACTATCTCCACAAAGCCACCTCCCTGCCTTTCAGAGGTGTTTTCCACATAATTTTCGATGTAAAATTGTGTTCTAAGTATGTCCATTAGAAAGAGCCCAGAAAGAGCTTTCCAACGGTATATTATACTCTCAAAACTGACTTCTGGATTGGAAAATATGCCTAAGTGAACAAAAGTCCCCAATAGCCTAACCTTATCCCTTTTCTCATTTGTCCCTAGGACTTCATGTCATGTAATTTTAAAGTTTTTCATTCGAAATCCCCTTTTCCCCAATCCGATTTCCCAATCGCATCGCAAAATTCCCTTTGACCCATAAACCTCTGATGCGATTAAGCCATCTCCAATCCCCCCGATCCGATCACAATCGCATCGTCGCAATCCCTTCTCCTGATTCATCACATCACATGGTTCCGAAACGCCGATGTGATTGACCCCCTCCGATCATATATGTTAGTATGAATCCTTTGTCGATGTGTACGAAAAAAGACCACTTTAGATACGCATAACTAATAGCCCTAACATCAAAAGTGGCCGCCAATATCTTCAGATCTACAGTTAGTTGATCAAGACAAGAGCTGCAAAAAACCAGATCTATGCATAGAAAGACATTAAGCAGTAAAAAGAAGGGTTTTCTCCATATATCCAATAGACAAGACAAGAACGATTTTTGAAAGAATTTTTGTATTAAGGGCACCTGGGAGGAAAACAAGAAGATGTTTCCAATTCTCTTCAATGGGATGGGTTCTTGGAAGTCCTCAGCACTTCAGATCTAGAATCTCTCTCTCTTGTTGGTGTAGAAAACCCAGACAAAGATAGAACTCAAAGGGAGCTCACACAGCAAATAATGAAGAATGTGACCAAGTGTATAGATCCAGAGTGATCTAATAGGCAACAAAAGGTGAAGAATGGTAGGAAAAACCCTCCTATTTATAACAAAATATGGGGTCATTCTAGATCTTGGTGTATGATTAAAATAACATTAACCAAATCTATATCCACATTTATTGGAATATTTTATTATATTTGTTGGAGGGAAAAGGTATTTGACTTGGGTCAAATCCCTTTATTTGTAAATAATAAATAAATAAATGATTTATTTATCATTTTAAGGAAGTGGTTGAATGATAATCAAATAAATAATGATTTATTTAATTATTTGTGGGTGATTTAGTCATATTTAACAAGGAATACTATTTAAATAAGATTTAAATAATTATTCCTAGAAAATAATAAGATAAATAGAGATTTATCTAATTAATTTCTTTGTTTTGGGTTAAACATGATGAGGAATAATAATTAAATTATTGTTTAATTAATTATTCCATGAGAAAAATCAAACAAATATAGATTTGTTTAATATTTCCTTTTGGGGTTTCCTGTTTAGACCATAAACAACCTAATAAATGTGGTTTATTAAGTTATTTTACATAGTGAGAGAAATTTTACTTAGGGTAAAATTGGTCTTACATGGTGTACTTGGGTCCATCTAATGATAGTAGGTTAGATGACCAAAAAATGGTGTAACAATATCCCAACCATTGATCTTCTCAATGATCCGACGGCCTACATGTAATCGCATCACAAACCTTTCAGCGCTCCCAACTTTGTCCCCGCTCCTATGATTTCTTCCGATGCGATTGACTCTTGCCGATCGTATCTCCACCGTCGATCCGCCCTTACGATCAGACGGCTCGCAAGCCATCGCATCATCGCAATTGGAATTTTTCCCATGACACTTTACTCCCACTCTGATCCTCCTCCGATTTGCGATTGCGATTCCTCCCCGGGTCCCACCATAAAACCTTCTGCCCCGCTCCAAATAAAAAGGGTTTTTCCCTTTGTAAAAAGCGATAAATTGATTTTGAAAGGTTTCTTAAGAATTTCATTGCATCGCATGTTTTCACTCCACCATGTCCAAACCTCTGCACTCCCTTCCTGATTGCAATTGCAATTTGCCCCGGTCCCACCACAAAGCCTTCCGCCCTTTCCAAAGAAAAAGGGATTTTCCTGTGTTAACTCATTTTTTGTTTCGTTTCATTTAAATTTTTTCTCCATTTCAAAGTCTTTGCCCATCGCATTATCATTCCTCCTGATATGTTTTACCCCCGCACACTGGTTTCCACCGATGCGATTAATCACTTATCACCCATCGCAATCGGCGATTTCCATAAGTTTAAACTCGCTCCCCTTCTTGTCTCGATTTGCGATTGCAATTTCCCCATGAGACTCCCTCTATACACTATCGCATCACAAGTTCTCAATCACATTTCCTTTGCTATGTGATACACCCCCTCCCCTCTTCCGATTGCGAGTTGCGATTGCGATTTGCAATCGCATCTTGGGCCCACCATCCTTTCCTTTTCTCTTTTTCACCCAAAGGGGACTTTTCTTCATTAAATGGAAAAATTTCAGTTTTATTGGTTCCAAAGGGCATTTCTCGGCATAAAGGGATTTTCAACAAATGAAAAGAAATAGTCACAGGCGAGGGCTAAAATACAAACACAGAGCACGACAGCAACGATAAAAAGTAGAAATGGTTCTAAATTTGTCTTCCTTCTCCTCTGTTCGAGCAACTGCAAATCCTCCATATGATCAAATGTATTGTTTCTCCTTCTTTTCAGGGGCATATGTTGGTCCTTTCTTATGTTCAGATTTCAATTTTTGAGGTGGCGAAACAACCCCTCCTTTTGTGGATCTACTCCCCTCAAATTCTGTATATTTAATGTAATCCTTCATCATTTGTAAAGGGGGGAAAAAGATGGAATAAGTTGGAAATCACTAAGGACGCTCTACACTCCATTTGTAACAGTTTGGCAGGGAATTAATAAAGAAATGCAACTCTAATTTGTGGGATCCCTGTGGTATGGATTTTAGCATTGTTCTTTCCTTTGTGTTCATCTATTAATTTTTATGTTTACCATTCAGTCATTCACATTTCTGGTTGAATGCTTTCAAGATAGATAGGTAGAATCCATTATATAATGCTTTGCCTTGGGAAATCATTCAACATTCTATGTTTTCTGCTATTTGAAAAGGATCCATCTCCTATGCCCTTTTTCAGCTCCTCACCAGTCTTAATCATCTCATCATTATTTAAACTAAGTTGTTAAAATCCCTGCCTACCTTGCCCCATGGAATACCCTGTATCTCTTATTTAATTCCCCAGATTCAAACTGCCCCATCTATTCCACATAGCCTTGAAAACTTATAAAAACATGCCAAATTATCTTACCTAGCCTAAAATCAGTTTGCAATTATACTTCATTGAATATTTTTCTCGGAGAGAACCCTCTCCTGACCTTATAGGGCTAGCCACAAGGCTGAGCGTGGTTTGAGGTTATCCTGATTTTCCTTCCTTCAGCCTAAGGTCCAAATTAGGTGCTAACATTTCTGGTGACCATACTGGGGAACTATTTAGTGTAAAGGACTGATCACCCCAGTAATATCTTCAATATAAATTCGTAGACTCTGGATGATGAGGTTCAGAGTTTTCTAAGTTGAAATAAAACATTGTAAAGTAGAAATTTGACCACACTGGCTTAAAAGAGATACACCAGGGCCAATCCAGATCCAAATCCTCCCCCTGTGTTTGAAAATCCTAATCTCATTCCAAGGATAATCAGAAGACAAGAAGGTTCACTAAGCCCTAGACCTATTTTCAGATCCTATACTTGGCCCAGTGAGTGGTTGTTTGTAGAATACCTCTCTTTTGATGAGTGTTTTGAGCTTTCTTTGTTCAGAAGTAAACCTGAGACTGCACTTGATGACACAGTTTTAGATCCATAATTTCTTGTGGATCTTGAAGTTAAACGGGCAAACACATCTATTGATGATTATATTCTGAATTCCCCTCAGACATCTATCACTATAACCAATATTCCTAACCCTTCAAAGTTATATAAAACACAATTTCCTCCCCTTAATTCATCAGCGTTCCCATCAGTTTTAGAAGTCAATTCTCAGCTTTCATCTCCTCCATCAACACCTCCCTTGCATCCTAGTATCACAAACACTGTTGTAAATCCACCTTGAGTCATGGCTACCCGGTATGCACCCCTGGTTTTACCTCAGAACTTGAATGATATGCCTGTTGATTATCAAAGTAAAATTCCTATCTTTGACGCCACTCAAAGTATCACAGCCCAACAACATGTTGATAAGATGAATGACTTCTTTGACCTTCATGAGGTAGAGGCAGAAAATGTAACCACAAGATTGTTTGTCCAAAGCTTTGGAGGTGAAGTTTGAAAATGGTTCAGAGCATTACCAACATGCTCTATCCACACTTTGCAAGAGTTACATAGACAATTCCTAGACCGGTGGGAGGTAAAGAAAAACCCACTCCAAATCTTGTCTGAATATGAAAATATTAAAAGGAATGTGGGTGAAACTGTATAGGATTATTGTGTGAGATTTAATGCTGTATATAATGCTATTTCGGCCAACCTAAAACCCCCTATGGGGTTAGATTTTCTCAAGTTTCCAGATGGTTTCGATGCTTATATGGCATATCAGCTACGAGAATGAGATCCTACCACACTTGAAGACATGCATAAGATAGCTGTGAGTGTAGAAGCCAATTTGCTGGCCAGAAGAGCTCGGGAAAAAGCCGAAAAGAGAGTAATTGTGAAAGAGGAAGCATCTCCTTCAGATAGTAATATGGATACTTCGATCCGAACAATGGAAAAGATGGTTTATCAATTGACTATTTTAGATAGACTTGAAGCACAAATCAGGAATCCAAATTTCAAAGGACACCACCAGCCCCAATTCTGAATTAAGCAAAGAGAACATAGAACGCAGGACCAAGCAATGCCACAATAGCAGATTAGAACCCCTTTGTAGCAAAATTATGTTCAGAGAACATAAACAGATGATGATGATGATCCTGTAGTTGAAGCCAACCACTTTTTCATTGCCGATGGTGCACCAATATTTCTCACAGAAGATGAAGAATATACAACGATTACAGACATTCAAAGAGAAGATGATGTCATTCTAGCCAATGATGTAGTGTTAGAGGAAGAGTCCAATGATTATCAAAGAGGATACATGAATGCTTTTTCAGCGCAACAGAAACAATATTCTTTGAGGAGCAGAGATGTGCCGATGAATCCCATTCAGAAGAGAAAAGAGCTGTAATAGAAAAACGATTCTTCAAATACTCAAAGAAAAGGGAAAGAGCCTACTGATCCTTCTCCCAACAAGGTGTCCTCAGTGACTAACATTGTGAATGAAAAGAACCAGCAGAGCACAAAAAAGGAGCAAGTCGAGAAGAAAGATCCTCCCATTCAAGAGGTAGAAAAAGTTCCTTCTTTTAATTTGGAAAATGAAATTGCTAAGCTGAAGGTGTCCATGCCATTGACTGAGTTGGTGAAAAATAGTACTTATAAACATCAGGTGTCTAGAATTTTTCAAATAGACTCTGTATCAGATATGGTAAATGTTGAAGATGATTATCTTGAACTCATTTTTGGTCCAGCCACAGAAGATCAATCTGAAGAAAGTGAAGTCCCTCCCTTCTACCTGAGTCTTAGATTACATGAGTTCATTTTACATAATGTTATGTTGGACTCTGGAGCCTCACACAATTTGATGCCCAAAGCCATTATGGAGAAGTTGGGACTTGATATTACCCGCAAATACCATGATTTGTATTCCTTTGAATCCGGTAGGGTCCATTGTATTGGTCTTATCAAAGACCTGGTAGTATCTTTAGATCAAATCCCAGGCAAGAATTTTTTGATGGATGTATTTGTTTCCGATGTTCCACCACGGTTTGGAAAGCTTCTATCTAGGTCTTGGGGTGCAAAACTTAAAGGGACCATGCAACTTGAATTCTCTTATGCCACCATTCCCGTGTTTGGTCAGTTGAGAAAACTATATAGGGAGAAGAAAATGAAATACATGATCACTAGTAAAGAGAAGCCAGTTAATCATCCCATTAATGTAGTCCACACAGATCTAGAGTCATTTGTATTATATTCAGATGGTGGTTTGAATGATGAAAATGTCCAGTTGGTAGAAGTAGATGAGATACCTGAAATTTCAGAAAATTTTAGGGAATTCCTTAGACAAGAAAAAGATAAAGCAGCAAGTACTTCTGAGCTTCCTACCTGCCAGCAGCAAAAGGACAATGAACAACAGGAAAAGGCAGAAATTAGTCAAGATAAAGTGGAGAAAGAAGCAAAATTTCAGCATCTAGAAGAAGAAGAAGAAGGCCTTTGGAGCATGGAATTGGATGGAGCTGTTGGTAAGGACGGTGTTGGTATTGGAATATGGATTCAGAGCCCTGTTTTCCAGCCTGAAAGGGTTCCTAGTAATGTTAGAGTATGTGCTTACAAGTTGGCTTTTAACTGCTCTAAAAATGAAGCAGAGTATGAAGCTTTGATTGCAGGTTTGAAAATTTTGAAGAAATTAAATGCAAAGAGGATTTCTGTCTATGGAGATTCAGAGTTGATAATCAAATAGGTAAAAGGAGAGTACCAAGCAAAGCATCCACGAGAGGGCCTACAGAAATGCAGTCCTAGACATTTTGAGGACATTTCCTGAGTACACTTTGACAGCAGTACCCCGAATGCAGAATCTTATTGCTGATTCTCTTGCCACTACTGTAAGCAACTTGAAGATTCCAAAGAAATCCAGCAACAAATTTGAAATTTATGTCAAACATCGGCCTGCTGTTCCAGATAATTTAAGGTATTGGCAAGTGTTTTGGGATGACAATGAGATCAATGATTTTTTGCAAAGTGAAGGAAAATTCAAGGATACTCCAATAGAAGGTGATTATAATGTTGATGATCAAGAAATCGAAGAAAATCATATGGACATATTGCAGCTGAAAGATAATTTGATTCCTAGAGGTCTCATACCTTTGGAAGAGATTTTTGATCAAGATGGTGTTGCAAAGAAACCAAGCTTGGTGCCTACTGATAAAGGAGTTGAAGATGTTAATCTTGGAACATCCGACAAGCCTAAGCTTGTGAAGTTATCAAAAGCATTGTCCCCTGAGGTAAAGGAACAATATGTTAGATTAATTTCTAAATTTTCTGATGTGTTTGCATGGGATTATTCAGATTTGAAGGTATATGAAAAAAATATAATTTAGCATACTATTCCCATCAAGCCGGATCAGAAGCCATTTAGATAGAAGCTGAGAAGAATCAACCCAAAGATGCTACCATCCATTGAAAAAGAGGTAAACAGATTGTATAAAGCTGGTATCATTGTCCCAATTAGATTTTCTGACTGGATTTAAAATTTGGTCCCAGTACGTAAAAAAACAGGAGAGATAAGGTTGTGCATAGATTTCTGGAATCGGAATAAAGCATCCTTAAAGTATAAATATCCACTTTTGAATATGGACCATATTCTACAAAAATTAGTTGGAGCATCAAGGATGTCACTACTCGATGGCTACTTAGGCTATAAAAAGATCTTAGTGCATGAAAAAGACCAAGACAAAACTGCCTTCACAACACCCTCGGGAGCTTTCCAATATGCCAAAATGCCATTTGGACTGAAGAATGCTGGAGCCACTTTCCAGCAAGCAATGG
Source organism: Pinus albicaulis (assembly GCA_034641835.2). Classification (NCBI taxonomy): domain Eukaryota; kingdom Viridiplantae; phylum Streptophyta; class Pinopsida; order Pinales; family Pinaceae; genus Pinus; species Pinus albicaulis. The sequence continues at coordinate 1,701,355,498 of CM076581.1, read as the reverse complement.
ACATTGCTTTTTCCAATGAAAAGGATGTTTTTATTGTTGTTTATTTGGATGATTTGACAGTGTTTTCTGGTTCTGATGATGAGCATTTGCACCATTTGAGGGTTGTATTTCAGCGATGTAGGAAGTTTTGGATTTCCCTCAATCTGAAGAAAAGTTTGTTTGCTATGGATGAAGGCAAGCTACTGGGGCATATCATCTCTAAAGATGGTATCCGCATCGATCCTTCAAGAGTGGAGGCAATTCAACACATAGACCTCCCATGTAACAAAAAGGAGATTCATGCATTCAATGGTAAGATGAACTTCTTGCGTATATTTATACCTAATTTGGCTGAACATTTAAGAGAAATGACTAACATGTTGAAAAAAGATAGCACTGTCAAATGGAGTGAGGAGGATATCAAGTCTTTTAATCTGGTAAAGTTTTCTCTGTCCAATGCCCCAGTCTTGATTAGTCCTTATTACACTCAAGATTTCATTATATTTTCATTTGCATTGGAGCATACTATGGTTGCGGTTTTGATGCAAAAGAGAGATCAGATTGAACAACCCATTGCTTTTTTCAGTAGGACCATTCGAGATGCTATTTTGCAGTATAATATCATTGAGAAACAAGCATTCGCCCTTATAAAATCATTGAAGGATTTTAGAGTATACATTCTACATTCACATACCATAGCATATGTTCCTAATGCAGCAGTAAAGGATGTGTTGATGCAAACTGATCTAGAGGGAAGAAGAGGTAAGTGGATAGCAGCAATGTTGGAATATGATTTGGAGATTAAACCCACAAAGTTGATCAAAGGACAAGGTTTGGCAAAGCTAATGGCCCAATCAAACCTACGTGCCCTGGATATAAATCTCATAACAACAATGTCAGAGGATGAGGATGAAGGTTTGCTTGTTCTGGTTTCAGACATTTTTCTCCAATCTCCATGGTATTCAGACATTGTTTATGTTCTTTAGCACCTTTCACCACCTCCAGGGATGTCTAGAAGCAAGGTAGATCACTTAAACTTAAGTCTGCTAAATTATGTATCTTAAATAGTGCTCCGTATTGGAAAGATCTAGGAAGTATTTTGCTTAACTGTTTTGTTGAAGATGAGGCTCAGCAAGTGATGCATGACTTTCACAAAGGTGATTGTGGTGGCCATTTGTTTTGGAAAACGACAGCGAACATAGTGTTGAGAGCAGGATATTATTGGCCCACTTTATTTTCAGATTTGTATAAAACAGTTATGAGCTTCCATGAGTGTCAAGTTTTCCAAGGAAAAAGGAAATTTCTCCCTCTTCCTCTGAAACCAGTTTCAATAAATGCTCCCTTTTAGCAGTGGGGACTTGATTTCATAGCGAAAATCCATCCCGCATCATCAACACAACATCGATGGATCTTGATAGGTACAGATTACTTCACCTGGATCGAGGTCGTTCCAGCAAGGTAGGCCACATACACAGTAATCATTCAATTTTTAGAATCAAATATCTTGTCTCATTTTGGTTGTCCTCAAAAAATCATAACAGATAACGCAGCAGCGTTTAGATCTAAGAAGATGGTGGAGTTCTGCGGCAAATGCAATATTGTGTTGGGCCATTCAACATCATACTAACCACAAGGCAACGGCCTGGAAGAATCATCAAATAAGTCTCTGATAAACATAATCAAGAAAATGCTAGAGGCAAATAAAAGTTACTGGCATCAAAAGCTCATCAACGCGTTGTGGGCAGACAGAGTCAGCAACAAGAAATCCATAGGTATGTCACCATTTGAACTAGTTTATGGTACTGATGCAGTTTTTCCTACTTCGCTTATAGTTCCAGTCATGAGACTATTGCAAGAGGCTGGCAGTGAAGAAGATGATAATCAGGGAAGGATCAATCAAATGATCCACCTTCAACAAACAAGGGAGGAAGTGTCTCAGAATGCTATTCAGTTGCAGAAGAAGATAAAGAAAATCTATGACCATAAGACCAAAGTAGAAAGGTTTCAGTTGGACGATGTGGTGTTGAGATGGAATGCACGAAATGAGGAAAAAGGGAAGCTTGGTAAGTTCGACAACCTGTGGAAAGGACCATATAAGATTTCAGCATACAGGGGACAAAATTCTTTCTTGCTTTCAAATATGGATGGCCAAGATTGCCCTGGAGGACCGGTGAATGGTAGGCTTTTGAAGCACCACCACTATTGAAGATAATGGATCAATAACTATGTCACAATCATTGTATATACCATGTTATTTTTGGTCAGATTTTAAGTGCACAGTCATTGAAGTTTGGGGCCTGAGGTGAAGGCTATAAAACTTGAATGATATGTGTAAATTTTGGTTTTAATTTAGTTTTCAGTCACAGTTTGAGTCAGAGTCAGTCTGCATTGTGTCATTTTTCAGTATTTTGACCATATTTTCCCAATGGATAAGGCTACTTGGTCTACAGTGTTCTTGGCACCTCCAAGGAGCTACCATCCCCATTGTATCCAATGTTAGTGTCAGTCTTGTCATACTACCATCAATGATCAAACTTACTCTTTTGCATTTGCATATTAGGAGTCCCATACCATAAATTTTCATCATTCCATTAGGTCATGGATTCATTGATGGTAGTGGTCTTTTATCAGTTTTCCCTCATGTGAAACTTGTTGATTCCCCTCTCTATGATCTTCAGTCATGATTAAATTTCACTCCCAATCCATATTATTAGGTCATAGGGTTGGTCTCATTAGGTTCTAGGGTCTCATCATGGTCAAATTAATGAGTCAAGTGTTAATAAATATCATCAAGGTCATGGGGAGGTCAAGTAAACTCAAAGCCACAGTGTCCGGAAAAATCAAAGGTTATTCTGCTAAGCTTGATGGAATTTTCACCTCAAAACATGTTTTGAGGTGAAAACATGGTACTTGGCTTTTATTATCATCTTTTATGTAATTTTATGTCTTCATATGTAATAAGTTGAACTTCAGAAGCTGCTATCTCCACAAAGCCACCTCCCTGCCTTTCAGAGGTGTTTTCCATAGATTTTTTGGTGTAAAATCATGTTCTAAGTATTTCCATCAGAAAGATCCTTGAAAGAGCTTTCCAACGGTATATTATACTCTCAAAAATGACTTCTGGATTGGAAAATATGCCTAAATGAACAAAAGTCCCCAATAGCCTAACCTTACCCCTTTTCTCATTTGTCCCTAGGACTTCATTTCATGTAATTTTAAAGTTTTTCATTCGAAATTCCCTTTTCCCTGATCTGATTGCCCAATCGCATCACAAAATTCCCTCTGACCCATAAACCTCCGATGCGATTAAGCCATCTCTGATCCCCATGATCTGATCGCAATCGCATCGTCGCAATCCTTTCTCCCAATTCATCGCATCGCATGGTTTCGAAAAGCCGATGCGATTGACCCCCTTCGATCATATCCAAACCATTGATATTCTCAATGATCCAACAGCCCACATGTAATCGCATCGCAAACTTTTCAGTGCTCCCAACTTTGTCCCCGCTCCTATGATTTCTTCCGATGCGATTGACTTCCACCGATCGTATCTCCACCATCGATCCGCCCTTACAATCAGACGGCTCGCAAGCCATTGCATCATCGCAATCGGCATTTTTCCCATGAAAATTTACTCCCGCTCCTCTCCTCCCCCGATTTGCGATTGTGATTCCTCACCGGGTCCCACCATAAAACCTTCCGCCCCGCTCCAAACAAAAAGGGTTTTTCCCTTTGTAAAAAGCGATAAATTAATTTTGAAAGGTGTCTTAAGAATTTCATTGCATCACATGTTTTCACTCCACCATGTCCAAACCTCTGCGCTCCCTTCCTGATTGCGATTGTGATTTTCCCCAGTCCCACCACAAAGCCTTTTTCCCTTTCCAAAGAAAAAGGGCTTTTCCTGTGTTAAATCATTTTTTGTTTCATTTCATTTAAAATTTTTCTCCATCGCAAAGTCTTCGCCCATCACATTATCATTCCTCCCAATATGTTTTACCCCTGCACACTGGTTTTCGCCAATGTGATTTATCTCTTATCGCCCATCGCAATCGGCGATTGCCATAAGTTTAAACCCGCTCCCCTTCTCATCCCGATTTGCGATTGTGATTTCCCCATGAGACTCCCTCTATACACTATCGCATCTCAAGTTCTCAATCGCATTTCCTCCGCTATGTGATACATCCCCTCCCCTCTTTCGATTGCAAGTTCTGATTGCAATTTGTGATCGCATCTTGGGCCCACCATCCTTTCCTTTGCTCTTTTTCACCCAAAGGGGACTTTTCTTCATTAAATGGAAAATTTTCAGTTTTATTGGTTCCAAAGGGCATTTCTTGGCATAAAGGGATTTTCAACAAAAGAAAAGAAATAGTCAAGGCCGAGAGCTAAAATACAAACACAGAGCACGACAACAATGATAAAAATGAGAAATGGTTCTAAATTTGTCTTCCTTCTCCTCTATTTGAGCAACTGCAAATCCTCCAGATGATCAAATGTATTGTTTATCCTTCTTTTCAGGGGCATATTGTTGGTCCTTTCCTATGTTCAGATTTCAGTTTTTTAGGTGGCGAAACAACCCCTCCTTCTGTGGATCTACTCCCCTCAAATTCTGTATATTTAATGTAATCCTTCATCATTTGTAAAGGGGGGAAAAAAGGTGGAATAAGTTGGAAATCACTGAGGACGCTCTGCTCTCCATTTGTAACAGTTTGGCAAGGAATTAATAAAGAAATGCAATTTTGATTTGTGGGATCCCTGTGTTATATATTTTAGCATTGTTCTTTCCTTTGTGTTCATTTGTTAATTTTTATGTTTACCATTCATTCATTCACATTTCTGGTTGAATGCTTTCAAGATAGATAGGTAGAATCCATTGTATAATGCTCTGCCTTGGGAAATCATTCAACATTCTATGTTTTCTGCTGTTTGAAAAGGATCCATCTCCTATGCCCTTTTCAGCTTCTCACCAGTATTAATCATCTCATCATTATTTAAACTAAGTTGTTAAAATCCCTGCCTACCTTGCCCCATGGAATACCTTGTATCTCTAATTTAATTCCCCAGATTCAAACTACCCCATCTATTCCACATAGCCCTGAAAACTTATAAAAACATTCCAAATTATTATACCTAGCCTAAATTCAGTTTGCAGTTATACTTCATTGAATATTTTTCTCGGAGAGACCCCTCTCCTGACCTTGTAGGGCTGGCTACAAGGCTGAGCGTGGTTTGAGGTTACCCTGATTTTCCTTCCTTCAGCCTAAGGTCCAAATTAGGTGTTGTTGGGGTTCCCATGTTTTGGCCAGATTAGCAATACCAAAAGATGAGACAACATCAGAACCACTTTCAGACCTCAGGATCTAGCCCTCCTGGGTCCAGAGAGGGATCTCTCTAGCTTGAGCAAAGATTTATTTCTATGAAGCTCAAAATTTAAGATGTTAGGCTAGTTATAGGCATGGGTTTGTTTGTTTTGGTTGCTGGTTATCAGGAAAGAAAGGTTCAATGTAAGATCAGTATGAGAAAAGAGGGATAAGGTAGAGGTGAAACATTCCAAGAAATATTCAGAACCATTGGGCAATGGAGTCAGGAAAGGATTTGTTTGTTACTCAATAGGCAGGCTTTCAATTGGGCTAGTCATCTGAAACTTAGGATCTTTCAAGATAATTATGTGATATAGAAAGAAAGAGAGGAGGAGATAACACAGATTTCAGAACACGAAGTTATAGATCAGCAGGTTGTACAAGGATCCTAGTGGATAGGGCTAACTCTAATCCCCAGTGTTCCCAAATCTTCCAATTGAATCAATAACAAGAAACATATAAGAAGTAAATTCATTTAATTCATACATCAGAGAGCGGGCAATAACATCCACTACACTGGTTAAATCAACTGAAAATACTTCTCAGATAAAACATTCTGAAGATAAACATAAATGGCAAGGAGAGTAGGAACATAGGGTACCTAACAAGGGTAAATCCTATGTCAAACTTCTGATGCAAGCCAGTAGAAACGAAATGAAATGAATGTAAACACAGAGATAGGAAAACATCACCGTTGCTTCAGATCAGGATCCAAAGAAATGTGCTTGTCATATTAAGTAAAAATACCAATCAAGTACAATATTGCCAATAGCTGAATACTTAGTCTGAAAACATATCCATCAACCTATCTTACAATCTTTACACAGAGACTGGGTCTCAAAAGAAACTGCTTGCTGTTCTCTAATAACTGATCAACAACCATTACAATGAATTTTTCATGAATTTATAGCCCCATAGGGGCAGAGGAGGTAGGTGGAGAACTAAATGCAGTATTAAACTTCTGAAAAGAAAGAGGGCCGAAGCCCATCCTGAATAACTCCTGTTCATTAATCTCTGATGTTCTTTGAGTGCATGAACGATCTTCTTCAGACTGGGAATTACTCTGATGTGACTCTGACTACAGTACTGTGTAGTACTTTTGTGTATAAACAAAATGCCTGAATGGACTACCATGCTGGTGAAAGAAATGCTCTGATAGTACTGGGGCTGTATCAGGGTAGGAAATCTCCCCAGAACACGGTACAAATTGAATATTGTATGGGCGCTCTATCCTTCATGGAGGAAAAACATTTTTTTGCTGTATAAACCCCTGATATGCATTGAGTTTTGCGTTTTGTACCTTCTGCATGATCTTTGGGTTCACTGATTTGTTCCTTTGCCTCTAAACTGCAGTATTAAACTCAAAAACTCAATTCTGAATGCTGGAATCCATGATCATGAAGATGGTTTCTCTTCATGGATTCATAAATGTCTCTATTCTACAATATCTGGGCTTTAACGACGCAGGATAGAGTCTGTGAAGTTTCAAACTTCGTCCTTTGATGGAATTTACACCACTGCCACCTTTCTTGACATTTCCTGGCAGTACCAGCTTCAGTTTTAATTCTGCCTACTCAATGCGCCGCTTACAATGATTCCTATGAATTATGGCGGCTTCCTACCTCTCTGGAAACCCTGCACAATACGAAAACATGTTAAGAAAACAATGGGGTGGAAGACATAACGGGATGGCTAGACCAACTACGCAGACTGGTCGAAGGCGAAACTATCGTGGATGACCTGCAGTGTGGTGAAAACAACATGGATTTACAGTTGGGAGGTGGCGTGGAGGAAAAATGAACGAGAAACCTTTGAATTTTCGACCTTTGAATGAATACACGAAACTAGAGGGAGACCATACGGGGGACACGTGGAGGTGACGTGGCGGAAACGGTTGACAGCGGGATAGTCAACAGTGGGGAGAAGACTAATCTGGACCGTCAGATCTCATAGGAGATCGATGGTGGGAAACATAGTGGAAGACGACGAACGATGGGCCAGGTGTACGACGATCGGGAGTTAAACCCTGCGCAGCTTCGTTGATCGATGACCATTGGATAAGGCGCCCAAGATCTAACGACTGATATTAATATCGCTGGGTGTTACACAACAATTTGTCACCGTCCCTACAATCCCCATCCCGCACATTTGAGGGCTCATTCTGTGACCTGTGGGCAGAATTAAGACTTGAAAATACTTTCATTGCATCCCTCTGAAGATGAGCTTTAATTTCCCTAAAGACATCTCCCTGCAAAAAACCCTAAAAATAGCTCTTTTTCCATTGGCGCGGTTCCATAGTTCAACCCTCGCACCAAGAGGGAAATCCTCCAAAGAGGGCGCACCGATTGGTGCTCTGTCATAGAGCCGCACCCGCGCCAACCATATTAAGAGGTGTTTTTTAAAAATAAAAGGCGGAAGTTTCATCCTAACAAATTCCTAGATTGATTTCTATCTTGAGTTGGGAGGTTTGGCTACGGATTTCCATAGAGAGGAAGTTGGTTGTATCTATCATGGAAGCTTTCTTAATAATGATAAATAGAGATTAATCTTGCAGTTCATAAAGGTCTCCCAACTCTTCATCATTCTATAAAGCACCCATTTCCATTACAAGCTAGTTCAAGAAGTGCTTAAAATCTCAGTTCCCAAGAGCTTTCATATCCTTATATTGCAAGAGCCTTGTGCCAGTTCTCTTAAGACCAAATCCAAGCAGAGGAGACTATTGCCAAGTATCAGAAGAAACATCATCCACACAGACTTTATCAAGACATGTTGTCTTGACGACCGTTAAAAAGTTGCTACGTCGAAGCTATGATTATTCTTCTTTTGAATCTTTAATGATAAGCTATGAGTTATGGTTTCCCTCTTGTTCTGATCATGTTCATGGTTGTGTCACCTCTTGGTGATATATAGTTATGCTGGATTTTATGCTTGCATTGTGTTGTTTCTTGCGTGTGGGTGTCAAATCAGAGATCGCAGGATTGTGATCTACCGAGGCAAAAGGTAGAGCACCACCTCTTCTACAAATAATGGTATTGCGGATTCCGATGGTATTCTTACAGGTTGTTTGTTTCTGAGTTGAACACCCAATGTAGCATGTGTTGATTGTTGCTAGACCCGATACGGGCTAGTGAGTTCACCCTCATCCACCCGAGAGGGGGGTTTGCCTCCTCAACAATTTGGCGAAACTCCACGTGGGAGCTCGCTTGTTGTTTGCAATTTGTAAACTATAGATGGAGTACGAAGCAGCAGATAGCCTTGATAACACCTGCACGTACGGAGTAGATCATGTTGCCTTGCAGTCAGTCTCCGGTTTTGGTTCTAAGTGACAACAGATGTTCATCTTCTTTTACAGTCAATTTCTTGGCCTTGCCTTGGTAAAACTCTTTGGTGAGTTCTTCTATGAATTTGGCTTTTGGTTCAGCCCCGGTCAGATGCGACCTCTTCTTTCGAATTTTGTCACCTTTAATAGTTACGGCAATTGCAGTAGCGGTTTCTTTTTGGCAGTTCTTGCCAATTAGCGGTTGCCGATTTATCCATAGCTTATCCCACCTTGGCGCGGATTAAACTGAACGATCGCGCCCCTTTCCTGTAAGGTGGTAGGGTTACCCGTGTTCTAAGTTTTGGTCGGCATCGTCTCTCGGGTTTGTTTTAGATTCCCCGCTTGAAGTGGTGAGTCCGGTCTTGGTTGGAGAAATTCTTTGTTTTTTTCATTTTCGTGCGTTAGCGTCATACGTTTAGCAACCCGCGCCACCGGGGCTATCGGCGCTAGTCATTAATGTGCGGGCCGCGCCCGCCGGGCGCCAGCTTGTCAATGTACAAGTCGAGCGAATTTCAGGGTGTATGAAAATTGAGATTTTTTCCCTAAATCCTTCATCAGTGTGTCTTTCCCTTCCGGTATTTTCCCTGTATGAGCATAGATTACATTTCTCATTGTTTGGGATGTCTTCTCTCCATGATTGTTTGATGTAAAAGGGAATGAATGCCTTGTTTTGATCTCTTTCTTTGGAAGTCCTCTTTGTGTTTGACCTCATATGTCTTGTCGCCTTTTCAGGGATTTCGTGACAAAGTGTTTGAAACAACGATTGCATTCTTAGTGTTTGTTTACATCTCTTTTGCATTCATCCTTCATTAAGAAGATTTGCGTTTATTTAGTTTTCGTCTCAAAGTGTTATTTTTGTTAAAATGCATTAGATCACATTGCATTGAAAAGTATTTTTTGAGATCCATCATTGAACTTAGATTACATTGTTTAATGATTGAAAACTAGAAATCATTTTGAGTGCATTCTCTTTCACTGAAAGTATGCATTAAGTAGATTCTCATTTCATCGAAAAATGCATTGAGTGCATTCTTATTATTTGAAAATAAAAAGGAAATTGTGCATAGATTACAATTGCATAGTTTTCGGAAAAAAAGAGGATTTTGCATAGATTACATTGCATTATTCGCATCGTTGAATGTTTGAAATTACTTTTGGATAGTGAAAGTCATCTAGTTTGGAAAAGTTTCGTTTTCAGTGTTGTTGTTTGTTGCATCCTTGTTTGAAGCTCTTCCCTTAACTAGATAGCATTCATCGAATTGAAAAGTTTTCTTTTCTCATATAGTTGCATACAGGAGATTGTCAGATGACATACGCTAGGGCCTTGAAACCGAAACATAATTGAAGATCAACCATAAAATTTCCTCAATTTACCTAAGGAAGCATTGAAACATTAACGAACATTTAGAGGTCTAGGCTAGAGACGTGTTCCGGCGTCTTTAAACCTAGTAGCTGTCGTTTGCCTTTTGGCTTTAGACAACGCTAGTACGGACTTGTGCTCCCCGTACCATCGTGTATATAAAGGGAGACCCCTCTAGGTTTCAATCCTTTATCCATAGGAAGCTGACTCTGCCGCCCTATACCCGTGATACACCGAACACAGCATTCGGGGAGATTTCCTACATGTACGGAAAGTCCTTGGTTGATTTCTATTTCATTATTGAAACCAAGGTGTATATTGCAGTTCACGGTTATTTGGTACACCCTTTTGCCTAGTATTCCTGAGTAGTCATTTTGATCTTTTCTGACTCATTAAATTTGAAAAGGTCATCAAGCGCTTGTCCTTTCACGCTTGTTTCCAATCTGAAAGTGATAGAGTCACCTTTTGCCTGTTTCTCGACTCTTAAAATATGAAATGGTAGAGTCTTGTTTCAATGTCATAAAAATTAACTGCCCATGAAATATTCCTGGTTAAAGTTAGTTTCCTTAGGGTGTTGTTCTGAAGATAATTTCTGATGGAAACTTTTCCAGAGTTCACCAACCAAGGAATCCCCTCTGATGGGAATCCTGGTCCTTTTCATCCTTTTGGGAATGTTGGCGCTCCTTATATGGCAACGTTGTCCCTTCCCGGGTTAACTGTTGGGTTTCCTGTTTGGTTTTTCTCAACCTCTGTGGTCCCGAATGTCTCGGCTTTTGTTCAATCAGTTCCTCCACCTGAACAACATCATGTTGATTCCAAGGTGGACCTCTCCCCTTCTTCGCCTGTTTCTGCGTCATCCTCTTCTACTTCGCCTGGTCAAAGTCTGGATTCGAGTAACCAGGTGGCTAAGAAGAAGAAGAAGAAAAAAAAGAAGAAGGAGTCTGATAAAGGAGAGGCTAGCTCTGTGGCTATTGTGCCTAAGAAGCCTTCCATCGATAAACCTCCCAACCCTCCGCGGAAAGTCAAATTCCCTTGCATGTTGTGCACGGGAGACCATCTTCTTCGAGATTTCCCTGGCATTACCAAGGTGCTCGAAGCATGGTCCAATGGTCGTCCGCCATTGCCTTTGGATTCCGGGAGTCAAGTTGGGGGCATGCCTTTAGCTAGTGTTGGTAAGACTCCTAAGAAGCAGGGTAAGATTACCAATCCCTGTAAGTTGTGTGAAGGGCACCATGCCATTCACCTTTGTCCATATATGGATGAAGCCAAGCGAGTTTTGGACAACTCAGTTGTTTCTGCGCAATGCCTTCCGGCTAGTTACAAACAACTTTCTTTGATTCCTCCACTAGCTGATCCTATGATTGGTCAAGAGTCATCCTTGGTCGATCCCGCTCCCTCGGAAATTCAAATTCAGGAATCCATTCCCGACCAACCATTGGTCATGGGATCGGTTGAACTGGCCCCGTTTGCGGTGCACCAGGTCTTTTCCGTCGAGAGTGGACTTCACACCCCTCAGGTTCTTCTTGTTTCTTCAGATTCTTCAGACTTGGAGAAAGATTCTCCTGTCCCTACACCTCAAGAAGCAGTTCCTCTACCTCCCGTGATGGAGGTCCCAGAGGATACTCCTCCCACCTTCGAGATGGAGGTTGTTGAGACCGCTCCTTCTTCCGTAACATCAGTGGAAGACCTTCGTAGTTCGATGGTAGCCCCTCCGAGTAGTCTGGTCGCTTCCTTTGATTGGAATCGATTTGCAGGATACTACCTTCTGTCTTATGTGCCTTTCGAGATCACAGTACAGGATTTTGGTCTGGTCGTACCCAGCACCATTATAGATGAAGGCGCGTTTGTTAGTGTCCTATCCTCAACTACCTGGAAAGCTTTTGGCTCGCCGCCTCTTGCGCCTGTTACGCAAAATCTGTTGGCATTTAACAGAAGAACTAGTCAACCGTTAGGGATCCTTCCAAGGTTACCTATTACTTTGGGAGGTAAAACCGTCCATATGGACATGATGGTTGTTCCAGGCCCATTGGATTTCAATCTGCTTTTGGGGCACGATTACACCTATGCCATGGGAGCACTTGTCTCCTCCCTTTTTCGTGTGATCTGTTTTCCACATGAAGGAAGGATTGTGACCATTGATCAGCTTTCGTTCTTTGGTCCTAATGTGGCAGCTGGGCCGCCATCATCCCTTCCTGGTTTTTATCCACCCGTTGTATCTGCCCCACCGCAGGTCAACTATGTGGCTACCTACCCCGTGCCTCTGCTCAGTGAGGATGTCGTCGTGCATAGTGTGCTGGGGGCATTGGGTCCTGACTTCCAGGATGTTTTCCTTCCATCACGAGTGGAACTCTTGGAAGTGATGACTTCTTGTTCATTATGATGAGGTCGGTCGAAGCATAGTTCATTTTCTTGTGTCAAGCTCCTTAAAAAATGAAACAAGCAGCTTGTCGGAGCACAGTTTGTTTTCTTGTGTCAAGCTCCTTAAAAAATGAAACAAGGTTGTTGGAGCAGGGTTCTTTTCCTGTGTCAAGCTCCCTAAAAAATGAAACAAGGTTTTTGGAGCAGAGTTCCCTGTCTTGTGTCAAGCTCCTTAAACCATGAAACAAGGTGTCCTGAGGATAGTTCTTTTAATGTGTTAACCTCATTAAAATAATGAAACACGTTCCTGTTCAATTCGAGTCTTTGATAAGTTCCCGTAAAATACCAGTCGAGTATATCTCTTGGTCTTGTAATTTGAACCTTCACTCCATCTGCCTTTCATATGGATTGAAGCTTGGGGGGCATGTACCTCGAATTGAGTCACCATGCTGGGGGCATGCTTACTTTTTTAAGCATATTTTATCTTTGTTTCAAGCTTGTGTAAAATGAAACCAACTTCAAGCAGAGTTCCTTGATTTCAAGCTTATGTAAAAATGAAACCTTGCCCATTGTGATTGCCATTTTATCAGCCTCTTTTTTTTGCCAGATGAGCCTTGGTTTTCTCATTCCATCGTCACTATCTGCTTGGCCGATCATATGCCTTCACTTGGTTGTTTTACCCGTTCCTGAGGAACCGCTGCGATGAGTGGTCTTGTTAGCCAACCTCTTGACCTTTATTTGTTTTGAGCAGTTCCACCATTACCGGAACCAGTAGCTACCCTTTATGCCACTCGTTCCTCCAGGAGGAGTCATCTTTCAGCTCTTTTCTGACTCTCTAAACATGAAAATATTGCCGAGGCCCTTGTCGTTTCGATCTCGTTAACATGGCCGCGAAACGACATCTACCCAGTATACGTTTACCCCTTTTTCGGGCTGGGATGGATTATTTACGAAAAGGAATACCCTAGCCTATCGCGACTAGGAGGTTTTCTCGGGTATTTTTTTATACCTTTTCGGGTCCGGGGAACTATCTACGAAAAGGGACCGCTAGAGTTTACTTTTCTGTTGTCTTTTCAAACTCTCTAAATATGAAAAGACGTCGAGTTCTTCCTTTGTCAGACTCATTAAACCCTGATGACATCGGATTCAGTCGAAATGACGTTATTTGAGTCACTCCTTCTTAGGGCTCGTTAAATGTACTAGGATGGATTCGCTCGAAGGGCGGACTTATATTACAAGCATATGCTATCCCCTTCAAGCTTTTTATAAAAAATAATTGGGGTACTCGCTAGAAATGGTGGGGGAAAATGGAACCAGCATCATTGTCGTGTCGGCAGTATGTCGCTCTTGAACATGGCACTTGTCTGCATTCGTGTCGGGTTGGGGACATCTCATCTCGTCCTTCACTTTGCCTCCGTGGGTTTGGATAATCCTTTTTGACCTCTCATCTGCTCATTGCCTCGTCACCATGACCTCTGATCCGTTGATGTCAAATACTGCCAAGTCCACTGTCGTGTCGTTTACATGTTCAAGAGAAGTTGACCTCTGCAAGTATCAACCTTCCTCTGATTCTCATATAATCCTGATTCACAAAAACATTATGTTCTTCTGTCTCGTGTCGATGATGTGGGAAACATTATGGCCCACCTTCGATCAAGGTCACTTCCTGTTGACTTCAGCTCATTATCCAAGAAGATGGTCTAGAGACTCTTTCATGGTACCTTGGAGCCTGCATGCCTCAATGGCAGGTTCGTCGCATTCGATGTGAGGTTTTCATCATTGGCCTCCGATCGAGTGATTCTACGGGTGTTCGACACCAGCTCATTGATTCACATGCCGTAGATTGTACCTATAGTACCTTGAGGGCCATTGTCATTATTGGTGGTTCCTCTCACGTCTGTTAACAACTTTCATCATTGGCTGGTAATCAGACGATGTTCTTGCATGTTCGACTTCAGCTCACATATTCGCATGCTTGAACTTGTACTTTGTTCGGGTCGAGATGGAGCACAAGACCCTGGATTGTGTCTGTTGTAATCCAGGCTACGACATTGTGGATTATTATGATTATTTACATGACTTACTGATTGGATGGATGCGACCATACCTGAGTCTATTTATCGATCCTCATTGGATGGCTGCGTCCATGCCTTGGATCTAGATTATTGTACACTCTGTTATGGATGGCTGCGCCCATACCACGCATATATATCATGTATCTGAGACATCAGTTGTACTTCGCTCCACAGGTTTTCCGATGGCGGTGTTTTCGGTCGGCATGTTCTCGTAAAGCATTTCACCCCTCTCTCTCTCTTTCGGGCCTCATGCTTTAGGGGGCATCTGTTACATAGCAATTTGTCACCGTCCCTACAATCCCCATCCCGCACATTGGAGGGCTCATTCCATGACCTGTGGGCAGATTTAAGGCTTCAAAATACTTTCATTGCATCCCTCTGAAGATGAGATTTAATTGCCCTAAAGACATCTCCCTGCAAAAAACCCTAAAAATAGCTCTTTTTCCATTGGCACGGTTCCATAGTTCAGCCCTCGCGCCAAGAGGGAAATCCTCCAAAGAGGGCGCGCCAATTGGCGCTCTGTCATAGAGCCGTACCCGCGCCAACCATATTAAGAGGTGTTTTTTAAAAATAAAAGGCGGAAGTTTCATCCTAACAAATTCCTGGATTGATTTCTATCTTGAGTTGGGAGGTTTGGCTACGGATTTCCATAGAGAGGAAGTGGTTTGCCACCTCTCATGGAAGCTTCCTTGATGATAGGGCCAATCCCATAATTATAGGGATCCCAACTCCCCTTCCTGCTTCTATAAAAGCTTTCCCATTTCCATTGCAAGCTAGTTCCAAAGAGTGGCAGAATCTCCAAGTTCCCAAGAGCTTTCATATCCTTATGCTGCAAGAGCCTTCTTGATTCTCTTAAGGCCAAATCCAAGCAAGGAGACTATTGCCAAGTATCCAGAGAGAGAGGCTTGTCCCATCCCTGACAGGCTTTATCGAGACATGTTGTGCTAATGACCCGCTAAAGGAGAGTGTTGCGTCGAAGCTATGGTTGTATTCTTCTTTTGACTCTTTAATGATAAGTGACTATCGGTTATGGTTCCACTCTTGTTCTTGATTATGTTCATGAGTTATGTCCTCTTCGACTGATATATAGTTGTATGTACTGGATTTTATGCTTGCGTTTGTGTTGTTTCTTGCGTGTGCAGGTGTCCGATCACGGAGATCGTGAGGATTGTGATCTGCCAGGGCAAAGGAACGGGAGCACAACCTCTTCTACAAACGACAGCGTTGGATTCTAGGTAAGCCTTCCTCGCAAGTCTGTTTAATTACAATTAGGAACCTACACTGTAGCGTGTTTGATTGTTTCTAGACCCGATCTGGGCTAGTAGGGATCACCTCTGTCCACAGAGGGGATTTACCTCCTCAACACTGGGTGTCCTGAGTCTAAAGTTAATGTGCGATGGACAAGCGGTTTTGAAACCGTACATGAGCCACGCGTCAGTCGTTGTATGGAATCGCTGGCCGATGAGGGAATACCGCCAACTGCCCGAAAGCAGTGCGATAGAAACCGCCGGGTTTTGAAAAAGTACGCTGCGGGGACCACCAGCGGGTAAACTCCAGACCATCGATCTGGTGGTGAATGAACGACGATGGCATGGTCAGAAGTTTAAACGGGAAAATACGGGCGTTGTGGAATTAACGATCGCCGTCCGATTTACAAGATCAATGGTCAGGAGCGCTCCCAATACTCTTTGGAGATTAGCGCCCTTCGGGCCAGTGCTCGGTCATGACACAGGGTTACATGGAGAGACAGGCTACGGGGCTAGCGGAGAAGGGGCTGAGGCCTGTTATAATGTGGAAAATGGGTTTTTAAGCCACTTTAATGAATTTTGAAGCCTTTAAAGGGTAACGATGGGGAGATAAAGGGTGGAATAGGCCAAACAAGGGGCATGGGCAGATTCTGAAGAGGGTTTTGGGAGATTTTAGATGATTGACAGGGGAAGATGGGGGCAACATGGTGAGTTCTGCAGAGGGAAATTTATCAAAGGCAAAGGCATAGGAGACCTCAAAAATGATGTGTCTTCGGGGAGATGCATTCCTTGAAGGCTCAAAAACAATTTTAGCCCCCTGTTTTGCTTTGTCAAAAATTTATAGGGGGGCTAACAGTGGCTCCACATGGGGATGGCTCCTTCTTGAAGGAGTCAAGAATTCAAAGAATAAATCTTTGGAGTAGGCCAGGTGCCTGCTGCTTTACACATCCCTTTTTTCTTTGATAAGCTACCACAATATGAAGACATTACATCAACATAAACTTTTCTCAACATTCTACCTACCCATACTACAATCCTAGCATTTTTTCTTCTTCCAGGGTGAATTTGAGCTAGCAGACCCTTTACATCTTTTTATTTTTGCAAAAAAAAAATAAACCTATTCTAAATCTACCCTTATTGCTCCATGAGACCAGATTAGACTGTTGGTCTCATATGTTTCTCTACCTAATCTAATATCTGCTGGGATTAAACTGTCCAACATATTTCTTCTCTACATTCTACAACAGAAATTGAAAACCATTCAAGCCAGGATTAAACTGTCTGACTTGCTGTGGGTCCAAGGCATAAAGACAGTTGCACATGGACAAAATTTGCAGAAAACTGAAAACAAAACTGTGAAGGCTTGAGATATGAAACTTGAAACATCATCCCTTCTTTTTTGTGACTCAATATTTGAGCATGTTAGAGTCACTTCTTTTTCATCTCAGCTCTAGTTTTGGGCATGTTAGAGCCGATTCTCCTTTTTCCTTTGCTGGCCCAGATTTTGAGCATGTTAGGACCAGCTGCTTTACCTGCTTTGGCTTAGGTTTTGAGTTTATTAGAGCCACTCTTTTGCACATCAGAGGTCCATGTTTTAAGCATGTCTGAACCTATCTTTTTCCTCTATTTTTTGAAACTTTTTTCTTTTTCTTGAAAATAAAAACTTCAATGGTATGTACAATGGAAATGGAAACTGGAAACTGTAAATTAGCAGAAGTAATGTTTGAGCATCCTGCCATTGACAGGACCCCCAAATAGCTCAGTGCCATCCAATTCCTGTAAGAATAAAGCATTGGGACCCACTGAGGCCTGGATGAGGTATGGACCTTGCCACAAACTATCAAATTTGTTGTGCTTTCCTTTATCTTCTCTTCTCGAATCCCACTTCAGCACCTTATCTCCAACTTTGAAATCAGCAGCCTTGGTTCTTCTGTCAAACAGTTTATTTATGTTCTTCTGAACTTTCACTGCTCTGTTGTAGACCTCTTCCCTTTGTTTGCTGGAGATGGATTGTCTGATTTATTCTCCTCATCATGTTGTCTTCTTCTGTTTGGATCTCCTGGATCAGTCTGATCACCGGTATCCCAAGGCTAGTGGGGAATACTGCTTCTGTTCCATAGACGAGCTGAAATGGTGACATGCCAATGGACTTCTTGGTTGTAAGCCTGTCGGCCCACAAAGCATGTACTAACTTGTTATGCCATGATTTTTTGTTCTCTTCCAATAGCTTCTTGATGATGATCACCAGGCTCTTATTTGATGATTCAGCTAATCCATTACCTTGAGGGTAATAGGCAGTTGAATGACCAAGTGCTATTTGGTACCTGTGACAAAAATCAACATATTTTTGGATCCGAAAGTAGTAGCATTGTCAGTGATTATTTTCCTTGGGCAGCCAAACCGAGAGAGGATGTGACTTTCTAGGAAACTAATGATGACCGAATCTATGGCATTCCTAGTGGGCACGGCCTCTATCCACTTAGTGAAATAATCTGTGGCTGTTAGGATCCATTTGTGCTGAGCAGAAGAAGCAGGGTGAATCTCCCCTATGAAATCTAAGCCCCATTGCAAAAAGGGACCTTCAACAGTGATGGGTTGTAGGGGTAAAGGGAGGAGTTTTCTCTTTCCCTCAAAGATCTGACATTTGTGGAAAGAAACTATCATTTTATGAACATCATTGAAGAGTGTGGGCCAATAAAATCCAGCTCTGAGTATTTTTTTTGCAGTGGCTTTCCAACTCAGGTGGCCTCCACATTCTCCAGCGTGGAATTCTTGTTTAACCTTCTCTGCCTCATTTTCAGGCAAACATTTAAGCAATAGGCCATTAGGATTCTTCCAGTATAAGTTTTCATTCATAATGCAGTAACTTCTATTTTTTAGTTTTAAGAATCTGGCCTTGGTCTTTGATAATCCGGGAGGGGCATTGAGGTGTGTGAGCACATACAAAATGTTGGAATACCAAGGAGAGCTCTGATATTTTTCCTCAACAGTGAGATCAGGAAATTCTTGTTGCTCATCCAAGGTATTTATCATGTTAATGTCTAGGGCTCGTAGGTTTGATTCAGCCATTAATTTAGCTAAGCCCTAACCTTTAATCAGTTTGGTGGGTTTTATCTCAAGGTCATACTCTAAGATCACAGCTATCCATTTGCCCATTTTCCCATCTAGGTCTTGGGACAGTATGTCTTTGACTATGATGTTGGGCACATAAGCTACAGTGTGAGAATGCAATATGTACACCCTGAAGTCTTTCAAGGCCTTAATCAGAGCATAGGCCTGTTTCTCCATGATGTTGTATTTCAAGGGTGCATCTCTAAGTTCTTTGCTAAAGAAGGCAAATGGTTGTTCCATTCCCTCTGTGTTTTTTTTCATCAAGACTGCAGCCACTGTATGCTCTGAGGCGAATGAAAAGATCAGGAAGTCTTTGGAGAAATCCGGGCTGATTAGGACGGGAGCTTGGGTAAGTGCGATTTTCACTGATTCGAAAGATTTTTTAGCTCCTATAGTCCATTTAACTCCTGCACCTTTCTTCAGCATGTTAGTTATGTTCCTAAGGTGTTCAGCTAGATTTGGAATAAACCTTCTAAGGAAGTTAATATTTCCAATGAAATACTATAATTTCTTGATGTTTCTGGGGTGTGTGACCTGTAGTATTCCCTCAACTCGTTGGGGTTGTATCCTGATTCCATTCTCGGATATAATGTGGCCAAGAATTTTACCCTCTTGTAGCCAAAGACAGTCTTTTTAGGGTTTAGGAACAAACCAAACCTTCTACATTTTTCAAATACTTTTCTCAGATGTTTTAGGTGTTCTTCTTCAGTCTTAGAAAATACTGTTATGTCATCCAAGTAGATAACAATGAAGTTCCCTATCTCATCTGAAAATTCTATTTCCATCGCTCTTTGGAAGGTGGCTCCAGCATTCATCAATCCAAAAGGCATCTTCACATACATGAAGGTACCCCATGGAGTGGTAAAGGCTGTTTTGAGTTGGTCTTCTGGGATTACTAAGACTTGGTTATAACCTAAAAAACCATCAAGCAGGGAAATCCTCTTGGAGCCTACTACCTTCTACAGAATATGTTCCATTTTAGGCAAAAGGTAATTGTCCTTGAGCGAGGCTCTATTGAGGTTCCTGAAGTCTATGAAAAATCTGATGTCTCCTTTTTTCTTCCTCACAGCCACTAAGTTTGATACCCAATCAGAGAACCTTACAGGCATGATTATACCTGCTTCATACATCTTATTGATCTCTTTCTCTACTGTAGGCAATTGTTTAGGATTGATTCTGCGAAGTTTTTTCCTAAAGGGCTTCTGATTTTCTTTCAAGGGTATCTTATGCTGAATGATATTTGTGTCATAGGCCTTTAAGCCCTCATAACTCCATGCAAACACATCAATGAATTCCTTGAAAAGGTCAATGTATCTCTTCTTCATGTCTGCAGGTAAAGACTTAGCCAGTTTAATCATTTTGGGCTTATCTTCAGTGCCTAAGTTGCATTCTTCCACATCAGAGTCTGCATGTTCTACAATGGGCTTTTTAGCGACATCATCAAATTCAAAAAGGTCCTCTAAGGGTGCCAGGCCTCTGGGTATATTCTTGTCTTTGGCCTGCAGAACCTCCATTTCCTCACTATCTGCATTTTCACACTTGCGGTCTGGGTTTCCAGTCTTTTCATCTAAAGAGTTTATCTCTATGTTATAGGGTGTTTCTTCCTCAGCTGAGGACTCATCACTTAGGCAGCTATGGTCAGATTTGGAGTTTGAATCGAAAAATTCAAACTCGTTTCTGCCTACCAGGAAATCTTCGATCTGTTTATCTCCCTCAAAAACCTGCCAATATTTTTCGTTGTCTGGCACAGTGGGTCTGAATTTGGTTTGAATGATGATATGTTGGTCACTGGGAGTTTTGGGGTAGGAACTGGCCAGGCAAGCTAATCCATTTGCAATGACATTTTGACTCCTAGGAACGAACACTAATTTGTATTCAACAAACGTTTTCAGATGATCCATGGTGTCATTCCTATATGCTCTAAGCCTAGGATTTTTCATTGTGTATTCCCCGTTTACCTGTTTAATAATCAGCTCAGAGTCTCTGTGCACATTAATCCTACGGGCTCCTAATTTTCTCAACATATTTAGACCCAGGATCAGAGCCTCGTATTCAACGACATTATTCGTGCATTTGAAGTGAAAGTTGCAGGCATGACTCTCTGCGTAATCATTTTCTGTGTTATGAATCCACACTCCTGGCCCAACAATTCTTTTGGTTCATGACCCATCGAAGTTCATCACCCACAGGGGTTCATTTTCGTTTTCGTTTTCACTCCCTTCCCTATGGCTGGTTTCGCCATTATGTTGCATTGTAGGGTCTATAATGGGGGGTGGATTGCTTTGTTCCTCATGAAATGTATGCGTTTCAGGGATCTGGTCGGATGGCTGTTCATGCTCTGTTTCTTGTTCACTCGGGGTTAGGTCTCCACCGCATATCCTACAGGTTTCATTGCGGTTTTCTTCTTCGTTGTCCTCTAAATCCAGAGCAGCCATTATGTTAAAATCAACAGCTTTTGTCTCTCCATTTGTATCTCTGTCTCGGGACTCTGACCCTTCTAAAGATTCATCATTACAAAAGATCAAGGAGTCAAGGTCTGTATGTACAGAATAGACAGGTGAATTTTCTGGTTTTTTGGGGATACTGACTAGGAATTTCATCTGTGTCTCCCTATACAGTTTTCTAAGTTGGCCAAAGATTGGGATTGTGGCATATGAGCCATCCATCTGCATTGTACCCTGCAACTTGGCTCCCCATGATCTTGATAGTAGCATGCCATACTTAGGTGGAACATCTGCCACCACAACATCCATGACCATACATTTGGCTGGGATTTGAGTTAAGCTCACACACAAGTCTTTGATCAGGCCTAGGCATTTTACCCTGCTAGAGTCGAAAGAGTATAAATCTTTGTAGGGTCTGGTTATCTCTAGACCCAGTCTTTCCATAACTACCTTAGGCATTAGGTTGTGGGATGCTCCAGAATCATGCATTGCATTGTGCAGGATCTTGTCATGAATGTTGAGACTGATATAGAAAGGTGGAACTACCCCTTCCTGAAACTTCCCCTCTATCTTAGGTCCAAACAAGAGGGCAGGCTGATCATAATTCAAATTGACAGAGGCACCATTCTCACCTAAGTTCAAAGCTCTCAAAATCTAGCCTTTATATACATCTTTAGTGGCCAACTCAGAAAGTAGGACAGAGATTTTAATTCTTGCAATCTCACTTTCCAGATTGAAGGTGGACTAAATCTTTGGTATGCTCATCTCTGTTTTATTTGCCACTACTTTGGTGGCTGAATCAGTGGGATGATTTTCGTTATGTACAGTGTTTGTGACAGTTTTATCAGTAGCACTAACTGCAGTGCTAGTGTTGCTAGCTGGTTTACCTTGTGCGTTGGTGTTTTGGCTGTCTTTACTCTTTCCAGAACTTTCAGCTAATGGTTTGCTACTTTCAGCAGTTGCTTTAGAAGATTTCTCAGGTCTCTTCTTGGTAGTAGTCTCAAAAGCTTTGGGTTTAGCGGTTTCTTGACTCTTTTTGCTTCTAAGTTCATAATGTTCTCTGACCTGCATCATGGCATTTTCAAATCCTAATCTGTAATCTTCAGATTCCAACCATTCCTCCTCCCAACTAGAGGGTGAAGGCTGGTCTTCTTCTGAATAATAGTTATGGATTGAATCTTTTGTTTCAAACATATTAATTGTGTTTCCCTCAGACTCTTCTATGATTCCCTCATCCTCGTCAAGAAAGTTTTGGAATGGGGGAATAACTTGTTGATCTACTTCCTTTTGTCTGTTGGGAGTGTTATTGTTTCTTCTAAAGTTTTGGTTTTTGTTCTGGTTTGTATTCTGGTTACTAATTGTGACAACCATCGTTTCCATCATTTGTTGCAGCCTTTCCACATTTTTAAATAGTTTATCATAACTCTGGTCAGATGTGGAAGCTACGTTGTCATCTCTATAGGTTACCCTTCTCTCATATTTCAGTCTTGCTCTCTTTTCAATCAGGTTGGCTTCTATGTTCACTGCTCCTTTTTGCATGTCCTCTAGTGTGTTGTATTCCTTATCCCTAAGTTCATAGGCCATGTCAGCATCAAAACCCTCAGGGTATTTTGCTAGGTCTATGCCTTGTGGAGGTTTCATATGAGGATTGAACCTTGTTGTGTAATCATGAACACTCTCTCCTATGTTTCTCTTAAGGGTCATGTATCCTGCTAGGAGTTGGCGATGGTTTGCCCTAGTTTCCCATTTGTTTATGAAAGTATGATATAAGCCCAGAAGATCATTGATGCTACCTGGAGGTAGGCCTTTAAACCATTTCTTCACATCACCCCCTAAGATTTGGGCAAAGATCCTCATTTTGACTGTATCATCATCAATTTCCATGTAGTCAAAAGAATCTTCCATTTTATCTACATGTTGTTGGGCTATGATGGATTCTTTTGTAGTGAAGTGTGGGATATTTGAATGATAATCATTGGGTAAGGGAACTAGAGGTTGGGGTAAAACCAGAGGTGCATATCAGGCTGCCATGATGATTTTTTGATGAGCTAAAGGGGTTTGGGCAGCAGGTATATGGACGATAGGGATATTATGACCAGCAGAGGACTGATGAGTAGAGCTAGGGTGACCGAGCCCCAAGTTTTGAATGAAATATAAATCAGGAGGTGTATATGGTGGGGTTTGTCTGTTCCCAAGGTGTCTACCACCTTGCTGTGGTGAATCAGGAAGCTCAGGGTCTGGCTGGTCAAATTCACTGAATGACCTAGTTCTAGATAAACTGTTAGGTAGGTCTAGGTCAAGGTGAAAGTGTGATAGAGTTTTGAGATCTTCTGGTGCAGAATTAGCTCTATGGATGTGTTTGGAAATAGTTGATCTTTTAGGTGTAGGAGCTCCCTTGAGGATGATCTCAAGATTGTCAACTATTTCAGGTGAGTCTGGGTTAGGGTAAGCTCTTGTATGAATGGTTCTAGAAGCTAGAATGTTGTTTCTGACCAAGCAGCTTAACCCTACTTGTTACTTCTATTGTGGTTGATGTTGTTAAGGAGGTGTTGAAGCCTAGAAAATCTCTGCTTCAAACATTGGGGAAAACCACCCGGTCGGGACCTTAGGACAACTCCTTTTCCGTTTGGTATGGTGGCTCCGACTGGATTTAAAGGACCAGTTTCCTTATAACTAATGGGTTGGTGATGGGTTGATTTGGATGAGTGGAAATGAGACTAAATTGACTAAAATAAAACTATCTAATTTAAACTAAATACTGATAAAGAAATTCTGACACTAACCCGGGCAATCATATGTGAATACAACTTAAAATTATTTCAATTTAACAATAACCATAAAAATGTATTATCATTTAAATCGAAATGTGCAGAAACAAATAAAGATAACTCTGTTTAAGAAATTAAACAGAGTTGTATTAGCATATTGCATTCATCATAATATATCATCTACATATATTTATGAAAGAATAACATTTCGATTATACTCAGAAACGATATATAGAGAAATGTTGTGAAAACAAAATATATATAAATGATAGCAAATTTTAAAGCGAATATCATAAGACAAAAGAAAATCAACAGTGAACAGATAGAAATACCTTATTCATCTTGAAAGCTTTCAAATGAAATCTGATACTCTAATCAAGTAATTCTGATGCAAAATCAAATCCAAGGTACAGAAATGCAACACTTTAAAGATAATTCCGCATAAAATCACCAGATGTGATCCTTGATAAAATATAAAAGTAAATGGAGTACAGAAATGTAATCTCCAAGTCAAAAAATATAATAATCCAGGACCCTTCTCTAAATCAATGAGAAGGGTTTAAATACTACTTAGCTAAATCTAAAAATAGTCTATTGCAAAAATTAAGGATTCGGTTTAAATGACCGTCCTTTTCCTAGGCAAAAATACAGTAAAACTAAAACTAAATCTAAAAATAAAGACTATTAACTAACTATTTATGAACTTGATCTTTAAACTTGCAGGCATCTAGCATAGTTTTGAGAAGATGTGGTTGACCGACTTCAGAATTCAACTGTCCTGAAAAGACAGAGTCGGCAAGTGTAGGCGCAATCTTCTCAGTAGAATTGATGATACAATTAAGCACCTTGTGATGATTGTTTGGCTTCACTAAGTATGTCCAGTAAGAGTCCCAGTTTAATCTCGTCAACCCTTGGATTGATTTTGCTCTTTCTTCTGCTTTTTGCCTCTATTCTGTTTGTAGTTGATGTGTCTGTGGGAGATATCCCGGAACAGTTTCTGAAATCAAATTAGCTTTGTGCAAATTAACATTTACACAATCCGTAAGACTATTTTCCACTGTAGCCGCCTCCTCTGCTGCCTTCTCTGCCCTTCTGATTTGTGCATCCCAGTTATTGAAAATTATTTCTTTATGGTTTTCATTAATAATGGGTGCACCAGCTTTTCTACCTTCTTCTGTTTTTTTCCATACCAAATAATCATTGATCTTTTCATTAATCAAATCATAATCATTTCGTAAATCTACGACATGATTTGTGATTTTATCACTCTCTTGGCAAAAATAATTCCATTGCAATATTTTTTGGCATAAAACTTCCTCTTGTTGCAGTAGTTGATTGTTTAAAGAGATAGTTTCTGAAATAAATTCTGGAAGCTTAGGATCATCTTTGTGCTGGTCTTGGATAATCTGTATTTGCTTTTCTTTATCAACCAGACTTTTTTGATGTCCAATTTGCATTTCTTGAAGTTTTTGCTGTAATTCTTCAAGTTTCAACTGTGCTTCGTTATTGGCCTGTAACTGTTGCAATTGCTGTTGTATAACTTTTATCTGTTCTTCTTTTTCATTCAACAAGAGTTGTATCTCAAATGCTTTGTCAATTGTTGCAGAAGCATAAGCCCCTGTCATTTGAGATAACTTAGTGAGATTATCAGTAGGTTCTATGGCAGGATCCTTCCACAAAACATCTAGTTGTTCTGCTTCAGTAGCAATTGCACCTTCTAACTTTCTCTTTTTTCTCTGTTTCTTCACTACTGCTTTGTATTTTGGGCTGTAGAATACATCTAGAGGAGGAATGTCCTCTACATTAAGTACAATTTCAGAGGAGGGTGTGATTGGTATGTGATCAGTTACTGTGACTATGCTACTTATTCCTGTGCTCAAAACTTTGGTTGTTTGTGAAGGGGTCTGTACATTCTGTCCTTCTACATTAATCAATTGATTAAAACTTTCCCATTCTTTGTCTAATTCAACGGTAACTGACTGTTGCTGTACATTGGTAGGAGGAGGATTTGTCTGATGAGAAGTCAAAATTTGATGTTTAGGAAGTTCTTTCGATTGCGCAGAATCTTTCACTGATTCTTCAATTTTATCTTCCTTTTCATTAGACTTATTGGAATGTTCAGAAGTCTCTCTTTCAGATTTTGACTTAGATTTATCTGTACTCGAACTGTCGTTAAGACTAACACTAGGAGTTTGTTCCCTTGCGGGTTCCAAGCGTAGATTTTCCAAAGGAATAGCAGTTAGTCTTCTCTCTCTGTAAAGTTTGAATTCCTGGAATTCCTCTGGAGATAACTGCATTTGAGCTGAACTCAAAACTTCTTTAAATGAACTTCTTGTTTGGAACATATCATCAAAAAGATCCTGTTCCCTGGAAAATTCCCTTACTCTAATTGCATTGGTCAAATTCTTAACAATATTATTTGGGTCAAATAACCTTCTCGAAAATTTGAACAGCTGTAAGCATGTAATGTTGCTTACTTCTTTGAATGCGTGACCAACATCAAACAGTGAAAATGTTCCACAGTTTACGGGAAATTGTGGCCAAATGCCTTTCTTCTTCTCTTTTAATTCCTTTGTTAAACCTCCTTGGCCACAGGTCTGATAAGCAATCTCCCGAGCTACAAGTCTATCCGGAACATATAGGGGTAAAACATGGGGGGAAGCAGAACTTCCAAAAACCCTAACATAAGTGAACAACTCTTCTCCAAACCATCTCGCGACAGGGAGAATGTCGACCTCTGTTTCTGGGGATAACCTTGGGGCATCCTTATTATGCAATGTTCTGTACAATGGCAGCATTATACCATGGAAAATTTTGTAAAAATGGGGGACAAACTTAGATTCCCATAGTTCCTTATGATACACATGAATAGGCAAAGGATCGTGGATAGTCCATTGCCAACCCATCACAGGGAATTTAGAGACAAAACAGATAGCGTCCATGACATAAGCAGATAAATAAAAAGGCGGATAAATCCGCTGAGAAACATTTCGTTTGGACCGGTAGTGAAAAAGAGCAGTGGTCAAATTATCGGATAAGATTTTGGCCCAGTCTACAATTGTAGAATTAACGGCAGCATTCAACAAAGGGAGCCATTCAGGCAAGATCATATTTATGTCAGGCTTTCCAAAAAGCCTGCATAACATGGCAGCAGCAAAACAATAAGGAGAGGTAAGTGAACCAGTACTGTACATACCATGTTTGTTTTTCTTCAACTGTTCATCTCTTTTGGTCCACTCCTATGTGCATTCTGACAAATTTGCATGTTCTCTGGAAAAATCTTCCATGAATTTATTATTATAAGTCGCCTGAGGTTCCGGCAACTGATACATCAGCCTCAAATCTTCCGCAGTGAACGACCCGATTAGCTCTTGAGTTGGAGTTCTAAATTGCCTGTCTGAAATATCGGTGCTGTCTAGCACCCATTTCACCATGTCTATATATGGAAGAATCCTCGGCCTTGCCGCTATTCTATGCAGAAATGAACAAGCCAGTTCTTTAAGGGTTGCCTCAGATGTATTACTGGAACCTGCTGTAGCCGCAACTTTCACCACCACAGGATTTTCTTCTTCAAGCAAATTATACATTCCTTCCCAGGTGGTTATACCGACATCCTTATTGCAAGCGGTGTCTGCATACAGTGAAGCCATTTCTCTGCTTTCAGAATTCGAACTCTTCTCTTTCTTACCCATAATGTTCTGTGAATGCTTTGTATAGATGTTTGCTCCTTCGTGCCTGCGTTTTATGAGTTAAATGAGAGTAATGGTATAAGAAAGGTGATGAGATAGTTTTAAATGCAAAGGCGGATGAAATATATTATTATAACGTGAAATGAATTTCAATCAAAACAAAATCTCATTTACCATTAATGGACAAACCATTCATTTAATCCAATCATTAAAGCGCATAACAGATATTAATATATGAAAGTATTTTCTTTGAACAACGCGCTTTTATGAATCTGTGACATTGTGATCTGCGCAATATCGCAATATCGCAATATCGCAATATCGCAAAACGTCACCATCGCAATTTTACAAATAGCGCAAAAGCGCAAATTGCAAATAGTGCAAAAGCACACATCGCAAATATCGCAAAAGCGCAAAATTGTAAATAGCGCAAAAAGTATTCGTTTAACATTTCTTTTTTCTGCGCTATGCGATCTGCGACCAATATGTTATTGTATAGGCTTTTTGGGATCGCGTTATCGCAGAATCGCAAAATCGCAATTTCAATTTTACAAAAGATATCTACTATTTTGCGATGGATGCGCTATTTCGTTTAAAGAACAATTTTATTGTAATCTATCATAAACTTAAGTGTTTCTTAAGGTTTTTCTAAGGAATTTCCCTAAGTTTATGATATAAAGTTTTATTTGAAAAGGAAAACAAATCCTAATTGATTTTTTTGGATTTTTTTAACTAAGGGTCTCCATTTATTTAGTATTATTACTAATATTATATAAAAAGGGGGGTTGTTGCTGGTCACAACAATTGGTGATTCACTGAAAGAAACAGTTATCTCTGAAAAGTAAAATGAACACTATATTTCTAGTAAATAAAGATTTTTAAAGATAATGAAAACTATCTTAGGATAATTCAAATAAAATGTAACTATGAAAAAGAAATAAAAATCATTCACAATTTCTTTCTAATTCCTTAAGAACAAAAACATTTTTGGGTTATCTCAAGCTTTGATTGGTGTTAATAATGAAGTAAGTGGATTTCTCCAAGTTTTGGTTTTATAATATACTCTATTTCCATAGGTATTGCCTCTGCTGCCTGCAAACGTTCATAGTCTCGACAGGGTTACCTTTAAACCATTAACCATTCATTGTCCCATCCAACTAAAATTATGACTTTTTAAAAGATAAATTCATAAGACATATTATCTCATGTTTTTGTCTTTTACTTATTTTTATTTTTAAGAGCCATTGTTCTGGTTTGGTAGCCAGTTAATAACAATGTCATTCACTAGTTGTAATTAAACTGAACAAGCTGGCTCGTGATGAGACCCCTTGTCTTATATTTATAAGCCATTACCCTGTTTTGATATGCAGTATTGGTAATGTCAGTTTCATTACTTCTTATGAACATGGTAATTCGGCTCATAATGAGACCTCTTATCTCTTAAATTTTCATATAATTTCTTAGAATTACATTCTAAAAAATCACAACTTAAATGGATGGGGTGAAATAGTTTTATCCTTAAGAATCAATGGATGACAATTTTTAGAGTTTCTTGAGTACCAAGACTTTGAAAAATCTTTACTTTTATAGATAACCTTTCTCTGCTCAATAAACTTATAATGATTTACATTCTCCTCAAGTTTTCAAAATATCATGCAAATGATTGGAATAATCTTTCAAAGTTTAACATCTTATTTTAAACTATCCAAAAACTGTGATCATTACTTAAAAAATTCTTATTTACACAAAATAAATATTTATAATATTCTTCCTAAGAAATTTTCTAAATAGTAAAAAGTCAATTAGAGACTCATTAACAACCTTTATTTGCAAAAACAATTAAAAATTCTGCAGAAAGGAATATGTACAGTTTAAGAAGATGTTACCTCCTTATGAAAAGAATTTCTTCAAGATAAGCCCATTTACAGGAAGAGATTCTCTCTTACCTGTTAGATCTTGGAGTATGAATGTATTTGAGCCTATCTTTTCAACGATCTGAAATGTTCCAAGCCACATTTTCTGAAACTTGGTATGTTTACCTTTTTCTTCGTGTGCTTTATCCCATTTCAGAACAAGATCACCAATTGACAAAATTTTTGAGCCGGTAGAACTTGCATCAAAAGAAGATTTTACAAGCTGTTGATGTTTTTCATGAATATTTTTTTCTTTATTTCTATCTTCTTCTAGTTTAAGGATTTGATCATATCTCAATTGAATGGATGAAGAAAGATTTTCTTCAATAAATTGCACCAGGGCTAATGATGGAAGAGCTAAATTTGATGGTATCACAGCTTCTTTTCCATAAACTAAATTGAAAGGTGAAGTTCATATTGAAGCTTTTTCAGTGATACGATCAGCCCATAATGCAAAGATTAAAGACTTGTGCCAATTCTTTTGATTTTGATCAATGGTCCTTTCAATGATTTTGATAATATTTTTGTTAGTGGATTCAGCCAAACCATTACCTTGTGGATAATAATTTGCTGAATATTTTAGTTTAAAACCTCTTTTGACTGCAAATTCTATTAAACTATTTCCAGAAAAGTAAGATGCATTATCAAAGACAAAAGCTTTAGGTACACCAAACCTGGTTATGATGAATTGATCTATGAAATCAATAATTGCATCAGAATTGGCTACCTTCAAAGGGATTTCTTATACCCATTTTGTAAAGTAATCAGTTGCAGTAAGGATGTATTTGTGCTGTTTGGAAGAATGAGGTACTATCTCACCAATAACGTCAAGCCCCCATTGTTCGAATGGTTTC
Organism: Pinus albicaulis; assembly: GCA_034641835.2. Taxonomy (NCBI): domain Eukaryota; kingdom Viridiplantae; phylum Streptophyta; class Pinopsida; order Pinales; family Pinaceae; genus Pinus; species Pinus albicaulis. The sequence continues at coordinate 1,701,325,024 of CM076581.1, read as the reverse complement.
TCAATACTCACTGGTTGCAAAGGAAAAGCTGGTTTCCTTTGTCTTCCACTTGCAGTTTGACAAATTATGCACTTCCTTACGTAGTCATGTGTATCTTTAAAAAGGGTAGGCCAGTAATAACCATCACGAATTATTTTGTGAGCTGTGGTATCACCTCCAAAATGACCTCCTGCTGGTCCATCATGCAATTCCTGCAAAACCTTTTCAGCTTCAGTCTTTTCAAGACATCTTAATAAGATTGAATCATAATTCTTTCTGAATAACACATTATCAATGATCTCATATTTAATAGCCTTTAATCTTAAAACACGTTTGCTCTTATAGCTGAGATTAGAAGGAGCATACCCATTTTTCAACTAATAGATGAGATCAGCATACTAAGATTCAGAATCTGTAATACTTACATGACTTACTTGAATATCTTGATTTGAATCTTGACTTTCTGGTATGTTATGAGCTCCTGCCAATAATTTGCAAAAACCTTGTCCTCTAACAATCTTAGCTGGTTTAATATCAATATCATATTCTTGCAAGGTTGTTACCCAGTTAGCTCTCTTTTCTCCTACTTCTTTTTGAATTAATAATTGCCTCACTGCAGAGAATAGGACAATGATTTTGGTATGTGTTTTCAAGAGAAAAGGTCTGAAATGTTTGAATGATTTAAACACTGCAAAGGCTTGTTTTTCAACATCGGAATAATTAAGGTCAGCGCCTTGAATATTTGAGCTAAAGAAATAAATTGGTGCTTCGATTTTCTGATCATTGAGCTGTGTTAAAACAGCTGCATAGGATGTTTCGTTGGCCAAAGTATACAAAATAAAATCTTTAGAAAAATCCGGGGTATTCAATGCTAGTGCATTAATAATCGCTTGTTTAATTGCCACAAAGGCTTCTTTCTCTTTATGCCCCCATTTGAATACTGAATTCTTCTTGATCATATTTTGCATAGGTAAAACAATTAAAGAAAAATCAGGAATGAATCTTTTTACAAAGTTGATCTGCCCAAGAAATGATTGCATGGATTTTTTGTTATGAGGTAAATAAATATCAGAAATTTCTTTCACTCTATTTGGATCAATGTATATACCATATTTTGACACAACAAATCCTAGGAGTTTTCCTTCATCCAAAGCAAAGAAAGATTTCTTTGGATTTAAGGAAATACCAAACCTTCTACATCTGTCAAATATTTTCTTTAGATCATGTAGATGATTGGCTCTCTTTTTTGAAAATATTGTTATGTCATCAAGATAAACAACAACTGATTTATTGATCAGACCTTTAAATGCTATGTCCATGGCTCTTTGGAAAGTTGCTCCTGCATTTATTAGACCAAAAGGCATTTTCTGATAAGCATAATTTCCCCATTTTGTTCTGAAAGTTGTTTTCAATCTGTCATCTGGATGAACTAAAACTTGATTATAGCCTGAAAATCTATCAAGAAAGGACATAAGTTCAGAACCAGCTACCTTTTGAAGTATCTGTTCCATGGTTGGCAATGGGAAGTTGTATTTTAAACATGCCTTTTTTAAATTTCTAAAATCAATACAGATTCTTATATCACCATTCTTCTTCCTTACAGGTACCATATTGGAAACCCAATTGGAGTGCCTGACAGGAAAAATGATTTTGGCTTTTAAAAGTTTATTAAGTTCTGATTTGATTTGACTTTCGAGATTTGGATGAATCTTTCTCAACTTCTGTTGAACAGGTTTAATATCAGGAAGCATTGGAATTGTGTGTTGAATAACCGAAGTATCGTACGTTTTTAAATCATCATAATTCCAAGAAAAAACGTTTTTATATTTGTTCAGAAGTTTAATGAAAGCATTCCTTTCCTCTGGTGTTAAATTGAGTCCTAAATTAACGTTTTGAGGATTAGAGTCAGAGCCAAGATTTACTAATTCAAACTTCAAAGTGGAACTTTGAAGTTTAGCATTAGTGACTTTCTTGAATCTTTCTTTAATATCATATAAGTCCTCTAATTTAACAACAGATTTCGGAATGGGATTTTCATTACCTTTTGAGGCAATTTTTAAATCATGATCATCTTCATCAATAATTTGTTCATCATATGATTTCTCTGAAGTCATGAAATTTAAAATATCTTGATCATGATAGAATACTCTCCAATTTGTGACATTATCTGGGACAGATGGGCAAAAAATCAATTCTACAGAAAACCTATCAGGACTGCAATCTTCAGCAGGAAGGAGTTTAGATGCAACATTAGCTAACAAGTCAGCTGATGTATTTTGATTCCTAGGAATAGGATAAATATTGAATGCTAAAAAACGAGTGGTAAGATCTTGCACTAGGGTTTGATAGTGTTTAAGATGTCCTGAAAGGCAATGAATAGTATTCCTAACTTGTTTTATGACAATTTCAGAATCACCAAAGACTTTCAAGTATTTAACATCTAACCCTATAGCTTTATAAAGTCCTTGAATCAAGGCTTCATATTTTGCAGTATTGTTAGTACACTCAAATTATAACCTACATGATAGCATGGTTTTCTCTCCATCTGGATCAATTAAGATGCATCCTGCTCCAGCTCCATCATTAGACTTTGATCCATCAAAATATAACGACCAAAATAAAGATTTATCTATTGGCTTATCTACAATTACATCAAAAATATTTACAATTCTAGAAGAATCAGATTGTGAAAAATTTTCTATTTGAGAAACAAAAGTATTTACAGAAAATGGTGATTGAGGTGCTTGGAAGTTTCCAAGAAATGACTCGGCAGAATAACCTCCAAGAATATTGTTGTTGAATGCCACAGGCTTATTAGGTTGTTCAAATTCAGTGACAGTGTGCGTCATATGTTTTTCTCGTTCAACATTGATTTGATTTGGTTTCCCTTTGTAGGGAAGCCACATATGTGAATAATCAGTTGCGATATAACCATTAAGTTTCGTAGACCAATCTCTGCTTAAGATTAATCCATAGAATTCAGGAATATCTGCAATAAAAATATCAATTCTTTGGACAATCCTAGGATCGGAAGCTAGTCTGATAGTAACTGAATTGATTTCTCCAACAACTTGAACTTTAGAGCGATCCAATTGAACAATATGAACTGCCGATTTCTGTGGTTCGATATTCAATTTGGCACAAACAAAAGTAGGCATTATATTGGAGGAGGCTCCAGAATCTATCAAACAATTGTGCAGATTTTTATTGTACATTTTATAAGTCAAAAGAAAAGGAGGAGTCTGAGAATTTGACTTTTCTCCAATGAGCAAGGTATCAGTAGCATCTACCTTATCTGGTGGCTTACCAGCTCCTTTAGCTGCTTTTGCAACTACACCACTTGGTAAAGGAGCAATTGGTGTAGCATTTAATTCTTTTAATAGCAACTTCTGTTGGTGTTTTAGTTTGCTGAGTTCATGTAAGGAAATGTTGGCTTTGATATTTTTCATGTCTTCAACAATGTTATACTCCATAGGATCTGACACCATTAAAGTCTTTGTTGTTGATGTAGGAGGATTAGAAGAGGATGGCTGATTTTGAGTAGGTAACGGAGAAGCTTTCTTTGCAGGGGATTTGTCTTTGGTACTTGGAGTTGTAATTTTCTTTTTAGGAACTGTTTGTATAGGCTCCGATGTAGATTTACTCCTAGTATTCACAGGCATAGCTTCTTGTTCTACCTCACTATCAGAATTAGGGAGAATAAAATCCCACATTACATGCAATTCAGCTATTTCTTCATTCTCATCTTCTTCTTCTGATACTGGAGGAGTATCTTCTTCTTCTTCCTCTTCTGATTCTGCATTAGAGATGGCATTGGGAGGTTTAGATTCAACTTGGTTTCTTCTGAAATTTCGGAATGGTTTTTTGGTAGAATTTTCAGCTACTTGTTTTTTTATTTCAACCATTTCATTTGACATGGTTTTAAGAACTTTCTGTAAACCTTCCATGTCATATGGGTCTTTGTGGATTTTGTTCAAGAGTTTGTTGAATCTAGCGTTGAAATCTTTAATGGGCTCCTTGGGTTCTGTCTTCAAATTTGAGAGATCATTGATTAAAGTAGCTATTGATCTGTCATCTCCAAATTTGGTTAAAAAATGATCTGCAAAAATGGCCCAACTTGTTATGGATCCTGAAGGTAATGAAAAGTACCAGGATCCTACTGCCCCTTGAAGAGTATAAGGGAATAATCTGACTACAAAATCTTCATGTACGACTCCATTCAAATTTACAGCCAGCATAAAATTATTGATGTGTTATTCAGCTTGAATGTTAAGATCTGGACTAAACTTTGGAAGCCGTTTTCCAGGATTGTCAGGTAAATCATGTAAAGGAGCAGGCATGTTGACAGCCCCTGGAGTAGCCCATGGTCTAGCCATTATTGGAACAACTATTGGAGGAGTAGTAGAGGCTGGTGGTGTCTGAAAAGAAGTTGTTGGAATAGATGATGTTGAGATTGATGATGTGGAAACAACTGGACTTTGTTGAGTTGGGGTTTCGGAAACAGGTAATTGAATATGAGATGAAGAACTTATATCACTTACTGATTCCGATTGAGTTCTTTTTGACTTGACTCTACTAGGTAAAGGGAATTCTTTCGGAGAAATACCAAGTTTTTCACTTTGAAGCCTAGTAAGAGGTTTTGAAGAAACAAATTTTGAAGTTACACTACCTTAAGATATTTCAGACTCATCAAGAGATAATGAGAATCCTTTCAATTTATGAATTAAATCTTGAACTTCAGGAGACTCAGGAGTTTTATTGTCTGATTTTTTTGAGATTTTGGTAGTGGGTGTCTGAATATTCTTCTCAATTTCTTCTATAGGATTTTGTATTTCAGAAGAAATTGAAGAAGTTGATGAGGGTGTCTTGCTCTCAGAATGGCTTGTAGGTAAAGATTTACTTGCCATTCATAGCTCAGGCCCTCCTTCTAGCACCAAAAATGTTGAAGCCTAGAAAATCTCTGCTTCAAACATTGGGGAAAACCACCCGGTCGGGACCTTAGGACAACTCCTTTTCCGTTTGGTATGGTGGCTCCGACTGGATTTAAAGGACCAGTTTCCTTATAACTAATGGGTTGGTGATGGGTTGATTTGGATGAGTGGAAATGAGACTAAATTGACTGAAATAAAACTATCTAATTTAAACTAAATACTGATAAAGAAATTCTAACACTAACCCGGGCAATCATATGTGAATACAACTTAAAATTATTCTAATTTAAAAATAACCATAAAAATGTATTATCATTTAAATTGAAATGTGCAGAAACAAATAAAGATAACTCTGTTTAAGAAATTAAACAGAGTTGTATTAGCATATTGCATTCATCATAATATATCATCTACATATACTTATGAAAGATAACATTTCAATTATACTCAGAAATGATATATATAAAGAAACGTTGTGAAAACCAAATATATATAAATGATAGCAAATTTTAAAGTGAATATCATAAGACAAAAGAAATCAACAGTGAACAGATAGAAATACCTTATTCATCTTGAAAGCTTTCAAATGAAATCTGATACTCTAATCCAGTAATTCTGATGCAAAATCAAATCCAAGGTACAGAAATGCAACACTTTAAAGACAATTCCGCATAAAATCACCAGATGTGATCCTTTATAAAATATAAAAGTCAGTGGAGTACAGAAATGTAATCTCCAAGTCAAAAATATAATAATCCAGGACCCTTCTCTAAATGCATGTGAAGGGTTTAAATACTACTTAGCTAAATCTAAAAATAGTCTATTACAAAAATTAAGGATTCGGTTTAAATGACCGTCCTTTTCCTAGGCAAAAATACAGTAAAATTAAAACTAAATCTAAAAATAAAGACTATTAACTAACTACTTATGAACTTGATCTTTAAACTTGCAGGCATCTAGCATAGTTTTGAGAAGATGTGGTTGACCGACTTCAGAATTCAACTGTCCTGAAAAGACAGAGTCGGAAAGTGTAGGCGCAATCTTCTCTGTAGCATTGATGATACAATTAAGCGCACTGTGCTGACTGTGTGGCTTCACCAAGTACATCCAGTATGAGTCCCAATTTAATCTTGTCAGCCCTTGGATTGATTTTTCTCTTTCTTCTGCCTTTTGCCTCCATTCTGTTTGCAGTTGATGTGCCTGTGGGAGATATCCTGGAACAGTTTCTGAAATCAAATTAGCTTTGTGCAAATTATCATTTACACAATCAGTAAGACTGTTTGCTACTGTAGCCGCCTCCTCTGCTACCTTCTCTGCCCTTCTGATTTGTGCATCCCAGTTATTGAACAATATTTCTTTATGATTTTCATTAATAATTGGTGCACCAGCTTTTCTTCCTTCTTCTGTTTTCTGCCATACCAAATAATCATTGATCTTTTCATTAATTAAATCATAATCATTTCGTAAATCTACGACATGATTTGTGATTTTATCACTCTCTTGGAAAAAAGAATTCCATTGCAAGATCTTTTGGCATAACACTTCTTCTTGTTGCAGTAGTTGATTGTTTAAAGAGATAGTTTCTGAAATAAACTCAGGAAGCTTAGGATCATCTTTGTGCTGATCTTGGATAATCTGTATTTGTTTTTCTTTATCAGCCAAGCTTTTTTGATGTCCTATTTGCATTTCTTGAAGTTTTTGTTGTAACTCTTCAAGTTTCAATTGTGCTTCCTTATTGGCCTGTACCTGTTGCAATTGCTGTTGCAGAGCTTTTACTTGTTCTTCTTTTTCATCCAACAAAAGTTGTATCTCGACTGCTTTATCAATTGTTGCAGAAGCATAGGCTCCTGTCATTTGAGATAACTTAGTGAGATTACGAGTAGGTTCTGTGGCAGGATCTTTCCACAAAACATCTACTTGTTCTGCTTCAGTAGCAATTGCACTTTCTATTTTTCTCTTTTTTCTCTGTCTCTTCACTACTGCTTTGTATTTTGGGTTGTAGAATACATCCAGAGGAGGAATTTCCTCTACATTAAGTACAATTTCAGAGGAGGGTGTGATTGGTATGTGCTCAGTTACTGTGACTGTGCTACTTATTCCTGTGCTCAAAACTTTGGTTGTTTGTAAAGGGGTCTGTACATTCTGTCCTTCTACATTAATCAATTGATTAAAACTTTCCCATTCTTTGTCTAATTCAACGGTAACTGACTGTTGCTGTACATTGGTAGGAGGAGGATTTGTCTGATGAGAAGTAAAAATTTGTTGTTTAGGAAGTTCTTTCGATTGCGCAGAATCTTTCACTGATTCTTCAATTTTATCTTCCTTTTCATTAGACTTATTGGAATGTTCAGAAGTCTCTCTTTCAGATTTTGACTTATATTTATCTGTACTTGAACTGTCGTTAAGACTAACACTAGGAGTTTGTTCCCTTCCAGGTTCCAAGCGTAGATTTTCCAAAGGAATAGTAGTTAGTCTTCTCTCTCTGTAAAGTTTAAATTCCTGGAATTCCTCTGGAGATAACTGCATTTGAGCTGAATTCAAAACTTCTTTAAATGAACTTTTTGTTTGGAACATATCATCAAAAAGATCCTGTTCCCCGGAAAATTCCCTTACTCTGATTGCATTGGTAAAATTCTTAACAATATTATTTGGGTCAAATAACCTTCTCGAAAATTTGAACAGCTGTAAGCATGTAATGTTGCTTACTTCTTTGAATGCGTGACCAACATCAAATAGTGAAAATGTTCCACAGTTTACGGGAAATTGTGGCCAAATGCCTTTCTTCTTCTCTTTTAATTCCTTTTTTAAACCTCCTTGGCCACAGGTCTGATAAGCAATCTTCCGAGCTACAAGTCTATCCAGAACATATAGGGGTAAAACATGGGGGGAAGCAGAACTTCCAAAAACCCTAACATAAGTGAACAAATCTTCTCCAAACCATCTTGCAACGGGGAGAATGTCAACCTCTATTTCTGGGGATAACCTTGGGGCATCCTTATTATGCAATGTTCTGTACAATGGAAGCATTATACCATGGAAAATTTTGTAAAAATGGGGGACAAAATTAGATTCCCATAGTTCCTTATGATACACATGAATAGGCAAAGGATCGTGGATAGTCCATTGCTAACCCATCACAGGGAATTTAGAGACAAAACAAATAGCGTCCATGACATAAGCAGATAAATAAAAAGGGAGATAAATCCGCTGGCAAACACTTCGTTTAGACCGATAATGGAAAATAGCAGTGGTCAAATTATCAGATAAGATTTTGGCCTAGTCTACAATTGTAGAATTAACGGCAGCATTCAACAAAGGGAGCCATTCAGGCAAGATCATATTTATGTCAGGCTTTCCAAAAAGCCTGCATAACATGGCAGCATCAAAACAATAAGGAGAGGTAAGTGAACCAGTACTGTACATACCGTGTTTGTTTTTCTTCAATGGTTCATCTCTTTTGGTCCACTCCTGTGTGCATTCTGACAAATTTTCATGTTCTCTGGCAAAATCTTCCATGAATTGCTTATTATAAGTCGCTTGAGGTTCTGGCAACTGATACATCAGCCTCAAATCTTCCATAGTGAACGACCCGATTAGCTCTTGAGTTGGAGTTCTAAATTTCCTGTCTGAAATATCGGTGTTGTCTAGCACCCATTTCACCATGTCTGTATACGGAAGAATCCTCGGCCTCGCCGCTATTCTATGCAGAAATGAACAAGCCAGCTCTTTAAGGGTTGCCTCATATGTATTACTAGAACCTGCTGTAGCTGCAACTTTCACCACCACAAGATTTTCTTCTTCGAGCAAATTATACATTCCTTCCCAGGTGGTTATACCGGCATCCTTATTGCAAGCGGTGACTGCATACAGTGAAGCCATTCCTCTGTTTTCAGAATTCGAACTCTTCTCTTTCTTACCCATAATGTTCTGTGAACACTTTGTATAGACGTTTTCTCCTTCGTGCCTGCGTTTTACGAGTTAAATGAGAGTAATGGTATAAGAAAGGTGATGAGATAGTTTTAAATGCAAAGGCGGATGAAATATATTATTATAACGTGAAACAACTTTCAATCAAAACAAAATATCATTTACCATTAATTGACAATCCATTCATTTAATCCAATCATTAAAGCGCATAATGGATATTAATATATGAAAATATTTTCTTTGAACAATGCGCTTTTATGAATCTGCGACATTGCGATCTGTGTAATATCGCAATATCGCAATATCGTAAAACGTAACCATCGCAATTTTGCAAATAGCGCAAAAGCGCAAATTGCAAATAGCGCAAAAGCGCACATCGCAAATATCGCAAAAGCGCAAAATTGTAAATAGCACAAAAAGTATTCGTTTAACATTTCTTTTTTCTGCGCTATGCGATCTGCGACCAATATGTTATTGTATAGGCTTTTTGGGATCGCATTATCGCAGAATCACAAAATTGCAATTTCAGTTTTACAAAAGATATCTACTATTTTGCGATGGATGCGCTATTTCGTTTAAAGAACAATTTTATTGTAATCTATCATAAACTTAAGTGTTTCTTAAGGTTTTTCTAAGGAATTTCCCTAAGTTTATGATATAAAGTTTTATTTGAAAAGGAAAACAAATCCTAATTGATTTTTTTGGATTTTTTTAACTAAGGGTCCCCATTTATTTAGTATTATTACTAATATTAAATAAAAATGGGGGTTGTTGCTGGTCACAACAGGAGGCCAGTATTCCAGTGGAGTCTAATGTGAACCAAGATAATCAGCAAGCCTACTGATCACCAGTGGAGTCTTTGAACGTTTATGGAATATTGGAGTCGCCAGGTGGAAGGTTTAAGATGTTTTTGAAGGGTACACTGTCCACCACAGTGCTCTTGAGATGTCCCTTTTTGAGGGTATCTTCAAACACAGCAAAATCTAACCAGAGATTGACTGGGAGGGAATTTACCAGATATGTCACCTCTGAAAGAGTGTGAGATCCAGAGGCTACCTGGCCCTTACCAGACTCTATCCAAGAGTATGGGAAAACACAACAAATGGTGTAGAGGTTGATGTGAGGATAAGATTGTTTAACTACCAACCTAACCAGAGATTCTGGGTTCGATCCCCAACGGAGTCGCCATTATGTTGGGGTTCCCATGTTTTGGCCAGATTGGCAAGACCAAAAGATGAGAAAACATCATAACCACTTTTAGACCTCAGGATCTAGCCCTCCTGGGTCCAGAGAGGGACCTCTCTAGCTTGAGCAAAGATTTATGTCTATGAAGCTCAAAATTTAAGATGTTAGGCTAGTTATAGGCATGGGTTTGTTTGTTTGATTTGTTTGTTTTGGTTGCTGGTTATCAAGAAAGAAAGGTTCAATGTAAGATCAGTATGAGCAAAGGGGGATAAGGCAGAGGTGAAACATTCCAAGAAATATTCAGAACCATTGGGCAATGTAGTCAGGAAAGGATTTTCTTGTTACTCAATAGGCAGGCTTTCAATTGGGCTAGTCATCTGAAACTTAGGATCTTTCAAGATGATTATGTGATATAGAAAGAAGAGAGGAGGAGATAACACAGATTTCAAAACACGAAGTTATAGATCAGCAGGTCGTACAAGGATCCTAGTGGACAGGGCTAACTCTAATCCCCAGTGTTCCCAAATCTTCCAACTGAATCAATAACAAGAAACATCTAAGAAGTAAATTCATTTAATTCATACATCAGAGAGCGGGAAATAACATCCACTACACTAGTTAAATCAACTGAAAACACTTCTCAGATAAAACATTCTGAAGATAAACATAAATGGCAAGGAGAGCAGGAACATAGGGTACCTAACAAGGGTAAATCCTATTTCAAACTTCTGATGCAAGCCAGTAGAAATGAAATGAAATGAATGTAAACACAGAGATAGGAAAACATCACCACTGCTTCAGATCAGGATCCAAAGAAATGTGCTTGTCATATCAAGTAACAATACCAATCAAGTACAATATTTCCAATAGCTGAATACTCAGTCTGAAAACATATTCATCAACCTATCTTACAATCTTTACACAGAGACTGAGTCTCAAAAGCAACTGCTTGTCATTCTCTGATAACTGATCAAAAACCATTACAATGAATTTTTCATGAATTTATAGCCCCAGAGGGGCAGAGGAGGTAGGTGGAGAACTAAATGCAGTATTAAACTTCTGAAAAGAAAGAGGGCCGAAGCCCATCCTGAATAACTCCTGTTCATTAATCTCTGATGCTCTTTGAGTGCATGAACGATCTTCTTCAGACTGGGAATTACTCTGATGTGACTCTGACTACAGTATTGTGTAGTACTTTGGTGTATAAACAAAATTCCTGAATGGACTGCCATGTTGGTGAAACAAATGCTCTGATAGTACTGGGGCTATATCAGGGTAGGAAATATCCCCAGAACATGGCACAGATTGAATACTATATGGGCGCTCTGTCCTTCATGGAGGAAAAGAATTCTGCTGCTATATAAACCCCTGATATGCATTGATTTTTGCGTGTTGTAACTTCTGCATGATATCCGGGTTCACTGATCTGTTGCTTTGCCTCTAAACTGCAGTATTAAACTCAAAAACTCAATTCTGAATGTTAGAATCCATGATCATGAAGCTGGTTTCTCTTCACGGCTTCATAAATGTCTCGATTTTGCAATATCTAGGCTTTAATGGCGCGAGATAGAGTCTGTGAAGTTTCAAACTTCGTCCTTTGATGGAATTTACACCGCCACCACCTTTCTTGACATTTCTTGGCAGTACCGGCTTCAGTTTTAATTCTTCCTACTCAATGTGTCGCTTACAATGATTCCTATGAATTATGGCGGCTTCCTGCCTCTCTGGAAACCCTGCACAATACGAAAACATGTTAAGAAAACAATGGGGTGACGTACGTAACGAGATGGCTAGACCGACTACGCAGACTGGTCGAAGGCGAAACTATCATGGATGACCTGCAGTGTGGTGAAAACAACATGGATTTACAGTCGGGAGGTGGCGCGGAGGAAAAATGAACGAGAAACCTTTGAATATCCGACCTTTGAATGAATACACGAAACTAGAGGGAGACCGTACGGGGGACACGTGGAGGTGACGAGGCGGAAATGGTTGACAATGGGATAGTCAGTAGTGGGGAGAAGACTAATCTGGACCGTCAGATCTCAAAGGAGATCGACGATGGGAAACATAGCGGAGGACGACGAATGGTGGGCCAGGTGTATGATGATTGGGAGTTTAACCCTGCGCAGCTTTGTTGATCGATGACCATTGGATGAGGCACCCAAGATCTAACGGCTGATATGAATATTGCTGGGCATCCTGAGTTGAAAGTTAATGTGTGATGGACAAGCGGTTTTGAAACCGTGCAGGAGCCACGCGTCAATCGTTGTATGGAATCGCTGGCCGATGAGGGAATACCGCTAACCGCCCGAAAGCGGTGCGATAGAAACCGCCGGATTTTGAAAAAGTGTGTTGCGGGGACCACCGGCGGGTAAACTCCGGACCGTCGATCTGGCAGTGAATGAACGGCGATGGCGTGGTCAGAATTTTAAATGGGAAAATACAGGCGTTGTGTAATTAACGATCGTTGTCTGATTTACAAGATCAATGGGCAGGAGTGCTCCCGATACTCTTTGGAGATTAGCTCCCTTCGGGCCAGTGCTCGGTCATGACACAGGGTTACATGGAGAGATAGGCTACGGGGCTAGCGGAGAAGGGGCTAAGGCCTATTATAATGTGGAAAATGGGTTTTTAAACCACTTTAATGAATTTTTAAGCCTTTAAAGGGTAACGATGGGGAGATAAAGGGTGGAATAGGCCAAACAAGGGGCATGGGCAGATTCTGAAGGGGGTTTTGGGAGATTTTAGATGATTGACAGGGGAAGATGGGGGCAACATGGTGAGTTCTGCAGAGGGAAATTTATCAAAGGTAAAGGCATAGGAGACCTCAAGGATGATGTGTCTTCTGGGAGATGCATTCCTTAAGGGCTGAAAACTAATTTTAGCCCCCTGTTTTTCTTTGTCAAAAATTTATAGGGGGGCTAACAGGTGCTAATACAGTCTCTTTTTTAAAACAAATTCCGAACACAGATTGATTAAAAGACTTCTTTTCCACATTTGTACCATTCAGGAAACCCTATTTACTGTCTTAGCCTAGTTTTCATCTCTCAGAAGCCTAATTTGAGCAAAGAAAACTCAAAAGAAGCTATCCTTATCCTAAATTTCTCAATTTCATCTTTGTTAAAGTAAATAACTCCTGCAAACAGTCTAATTTTGCACTAGCTACCCAAAATGCCTAAAAAACAGAGTTAAACCTCCGCAGACAGATCTCATTGCACAGGTCTTTCAAAAAACCTTCAAACACCTCCCTACAGACCTGGATTTCATTAAAAAAAAAATTATTTTTGCAGGTTATTATCAGAATATGGATTTGGGTCGATAGTTTCAATACTAGTTGACAAAATTGTTTGCTCCAAATTCTCAGATTTTAACTCAGTATCTTCATTCAACAAACAGTTTGTATACAAAGAAAAAATAAAATCAAGTCAGAGAGAGATCATAATGATGGAATTTTCACAGTGAATGGTAAAAGTGAAATCATAATTCACAATGACACTGAAAACGTAACAGTCAAAGAGTATCAGTGGTTAAAGTGTATCAGGTAAAAGTCAGAGTGAAAGTTAAAACAAAGTTACAGAGCAGTCAAAGGTAAACATTAAAAGTATATACAAAGGAAGTAAATGGTAAAAAGAGATGAAAATACTTTCACCAACAATGAATTTTATCCAAAGTGAAATTAAAATAGTTAAAAGAACAAAAATGTGAAAAGATGAAAACATAACAAGAAGGAACATTTTTGCAGAAATTTCATGTTTTAGTCATTGTTTTGCAGAAACTATTGTGATCAATACATGATGAATTTTGCAAAACTGAAGGAGGTTTATGTTCTTAAGGTGTCCAAATACAGAAACCTCTCTCACTTGTCTAACATCCATTATGGATTCGGAAATATTAAACAATATGGGAAAGCACGTTTTGTAGAAAATTCCTGTTAAGTTATCATTTTGCAGAGAAGATTGTGGCCAATCAGAAATACATCTTAACAAAATGAAGGAGGTTTTTGTTCCTAAGAGACCCATATACAAAAAATATCTCACTTTTTGCACAGTTATTTCAGAATGAGAGATACTTGCACATATTTACAGCCTATTTTTCAAACTCTGTAAAACTCTGTTTTACACATCGTTTTGCAGAGCCTATTGTGCACAACTGGAGAGGAATTTTAGGAAACTAAAAGAGGTTTATCTCACCAACATATTTATCTACAATAACTACTTTCATTGTTTACATATATATTACGTATTGAGCAATACAAATATATCATTGGACCCCAAGTTTGCAAAATTGCTAGAGAAGAATACACAAAGAAAGGGAATAGTTAGTGACTTGGATGCCTCATCATCGACTAAGAGTTGGATAAAATTTGAATTATCCTCTTAGTCATCACCTATCCATAAAAAATAGTGCCAAATAGATGCATTAGTCTTGAGTGTCCTTTACTTAAGTTCTATTTATGTAAAACAGTTAGAGATATTTGTGAACCAATCTTGATATTTTTTCAAGATATTTTACTTTAGAATTTGTATAAATACTTCACTCTTTGAAGTATTTTAGTATGGAATAAAATTTATCAAGACTACTATAGTCATTTTGCTGGATATATTGAAGTTTGTGTGATTCAATTAGTAAAGTAGAAGACTGTAATTAAGATTAAAGACATCATAACTCAAGAATCTTGTGCTGACCAGATAAGTCTAGTACTTTCCTGTTTTCACTGTTTTGTCTTTCAAAATTTTCCATACATTCATTTTAATGTTTTCTGTCTTAATGATTAACTAGGAAAGCTTAAACATGATTAGTGATAAAAAGCTCCCTGTTTTTTACTAGTTGTTCATTATTATGTTTTCTGCTTGATAACCGAACTATAGAATTCTTAAATGCTCTTAGTCCCTAATTGATCCCCTCCTTCAATCTTCATTTCTGTAACCTAAGGATTCTTAATTTCCCTTTTGTTCAGATTTCACCCATTTCATCAAAAATCCTATATCAAAATCCTTTGAAGGTCGTCTACCCTGCCCTTAGTATATTTTATCTTTAGACCTTATTTCCTAGCTCTACTTGCCTAGAAAGTTGACTCCATAGCCCAATGGTCTGGTAGATCCCCCTATGGTTTACCTTGAAACACATTTTATTCCCACCACACTTTAAAAACAAATCACACTGTCCAATCATACCTAGCCTAAAATCTTATAACCAATCAGGCTAAATCTTGAGGAGAGATCCATCTCTGGAATTTGGGAAGGCTAGATCCTGAATTTCAAAAGAGGTTCTTGATTACCCCTAGTTTTCTTTAACTATAAACCAAAATCCCACGACCTAAGAATTACTAGGGTGATAACATACTGGCGACCATACTGGGGACTAACCACTCTCCAATTTTAAGTTTAATCTTAGAGGAATATTTTTAAAACATATGTTTTCTACTTTAAGATTAATTTTAAAGGTTGTGGGTATTAGAATGACAACTCTACTGGGGAAACTAACCTTTTCTTCAGAAATATTTTATAGGTTCAGATCTGATCTATGATGGTGGACAGTGATCAGACACACAAACGTTAAAATCATCCACCTGGCGACTCCACACCAATTTCACAATCAAGAATCCACTGAAGGAATGAACCTAGAAGAACAATATGGAAAGATCGGGCTTTCAACTTGGATCTTAATCCAAGACATTATGTTCTTTCTCGTTAAGAAAGTTTTTCAATATATATTTTATTTTATATAAGGATCTAACTTGGTTTTACAGATACCGTGGCCTTTCGTCATGGCTGATTTTCAAGATGATCCAAGAATAAAACGAAGATATGCTTCCATGAGCAGAAATCACATACTTGGATTTCCACACAAGCTACCAAAGGTAAATTTGGGTAACAATATGCCCATGTTTCGAGATGAGAATATTGATGATCCCTTACTACATCTCATTAAATTTCATATACACTCATCAATATTGAAGGGTGATTGGCATGAGGATTGCCTCATGAAAATATTCATGGCAACCTTAGAAGGAAAAGCAAGGGAATGGTACGAAGCTCTCAAACCTGCAAGTCTGTTTTCTAGAAAATATTTTCATAAGGTATTTTATGAGCATTACAAAGAATATTTTCCATCTTTATCATTAGCTGAAAATTGTTGTAATCAAGCTGAAGATCTTATACATTACCTTAAAAATATTGATTAAGATTTTGGAAATTGGCATCCTGAAGATTTATTAGAAGAAGTTCAGAACTTTCATTCTCAAGTTAAATGTCATAATAATCAAGAGGAGTTAAACAAAGATGAAATAGATCTTGGGGTGCATGCAAATTTTGTTTCCTGGGAATCTAGATCTTGGGGTGCTAAACTTGGAGGGTCTATTCAACTAGACATGTCATATGCAACCATTTCAGTATTTGGTCAGCCTAAAATATTATATAGAGAAACCTTGATGAAGTACTTAGTTAGTAGCCATGAGAAGCCTGAAAACTTCCCTGTTTACTCTGTACATTCTGATATGGATTCTTTTATTTTATACAACGCTGAGTTGGATCTCCCTACTGAAATAGAAGCTCCAGAATTGGAAACCATGAACAAAACCACTATTAAAATTGAAGAAATCTCTGAAAATCAAGAAACACCAGATGATCAAGAAATACCAGAAGAAACTAAACAACTAGCTCCTGTCAAGAAACATTTTAAAACAATTGATGAGGATTATGAACATGAAATTCTATGGCATTTAGAATTTGATGGCTCAGTAAACAAATTAGGGGCAGGAGCTGGGATTTGGTTACATAATGTTGAGAATAATCATGCAGAGGGTCATGCTTATAGGTTGAATTTCAAATGCACTAACAACATGGCAGAGTACGAAGCCCTTTTATTAGGGCTTAAACATGTCAAGAAGTTAGGAGATATTAGGGTATCAATCATAGGAGATTCCGAACTAATTATTCAACAGATTAAAGGAGAATGTTCAACAAAAGACATGAGACTGAAACAATACAGAGAGACAGTTGTAGAGATTCTCAACACATTTTTACAAGCTCAACTTGCCAAGATTCCCAGGAAACAAAATTTGCATGCTCACAGCCTCGCCATGTTTTCTAGCACATGCAAGTTACCTTTTGACCCTAATCATCAGTTTTCAGCTGAGATTAGACATAGGCCTGCTATACCAGACAATCTTTTGAATTGGCAAGTATTTGTTAATAACAATCAAATCAATAATTTTTTGACACTTCAAAATGAGTATTCTAACTATAATATAGATGAAGACATAACTGTTGATGAATCTGATCAAGAAAAATAACAAAAAATACAAATTTCAAGAGAAAATGCAATTCATATGCTGCACCCAACCACATTCACAGAAAAAGACATCCAGAATCTGGAAAACATGGAATCTGATGAGATCATAGAAGATGAGACAGAAATCATCAATTTGAAAGATAATCATTTGCCCAAAGGATTAACTCCTTTGGAAGATCTGTTTGACTCAAATGATATTCCATTTAGACCTAAAATGGAACCTGTTAAGGCTGATATGGAAGAATGCAACTTAGGAACCCCAGAAAATCCCAAAATGGTTAAGTTGTCCAAATCTCTTCCAAAAGATCAAAAGGTCAAATATGTTGAACTATTGAGAGAATTCCAGGATGTTTTTGCCTGGAGTTATGAAGATCTGAAATCTTATGATACATCCATCATTCAACACACTATACCTTTGAAACCAGATCAGAAACCTTTCAAACAAAAGCTTAGAAGAATAAATCCTTTTTTATTACCCTCAATAGAAAAGGAAATCAAAAGAATGTTTGAAGCAGGGATTATAGCTCCTATCAGATTCTCAGAATGGGTTTCTAACCTGGTACCAACAAGGAAGAAGACTGGGGAAATTAGACTGTGTGTCGATCTAAGAAATTTGAATAAAGTTTCTTTAAAAGATAACTACCCTTTACAAAAGTGTATGCATATTCTGGCGTAGGTAGTGTACCGATTGTGTTTTCTTTATTAGATGGATTGTGGTATAACCATCCCCGGGGTTCATCCCGATGATCAAAGATAAAACAACATTCACAACACACCATGGGTACGTTTAAATATGGTCAAAATGCTATTTGGGCTCAAGAATGCGTGAGCTACATTTCAAAGAGCAATGGATATTGTTGGCTAAAGAAATATATGATTTTCCATATTTATCTAGATGATTTAATCAAGTTAAAGTTGTACAAGTTAAAAGATGAGATCATTTACAAAGGTTTATAAAGTGCGTAAAGGCGGTATTTCTTTAAACCCTAAAAAGTCATTGTTTGGTTTGGAAGAAGGAAAGCTCCTAGGCCATATTATTTCTAAAGATGGCATTAGGATTGACCCCGAAAGAATACAAGAAATTTTGCAAATACCTCATCCCAGAAACATAAAAGAGCTTCAAGCCTTCATAGGGAAGATTAATTTCTTGAGAAGATTTATTATCTCTAGTTTGTTTCAATTACAATAATTTACAGAATACGTAAGTTTAAACAGCATTCAACATCAAATCGAAGCCAAACAATCATTTGAGGAAATTAAAATGGCTTTAACGAGAACACCAATTCTTACCAGTCCCAAATTTGACAGAGATTTCATTATTTTTTCATTCGCCTCTGAACATACAGTTGCAGCTGTTTTACTTCAAAAAGATGATCAAGGGTGTGAAAAGCCAATAGCATTTTTTAGTAGAGCACTTAGGGATGCATCTTTAAAATACAATATCATGGAAAAACAGGCTTTTGCATTGGTAAAAGCAATTAAAGATTTCAGGGTTTACATATTATATTTTCATGTGATAGCTTATGTGCCTAATGCTGTAGTTAAAGATATTTTGACTCAAGATGGCATTGAAGGTAAAAGAGGTAAGTGGATAGCTACCATTTTAGAATATGATATTGAGATTAAACCAACAAAACTCATAAAAGGTCAAGGTTTGGCACAACTCATGACTGAAACTAATTGCTAAGCCTTAGACATTAACGAACTGGATGACGAGCAGGAGATGGCGACTCCAAAGATCAGTCAAGCTTTCTTAGATTCACCCTGGTACACTGATATCATTCATTTTTTATTAAATCTGCAAGCTCCTCCAGGGTTGTCCAGAACGAAAAGAAGATTTTTAAAAATGACATCTTTGAAATATTGTATTTTAGATGGCACTTTATTTTGGAAAAATCATGAAGGAATCTTACTGAATTGTCTATTAAAAGATGAAACTGATAAAGTTCTTAATGAATTTCATGCAGGGGATTGTGGAGGACATCTCTACTGGAAATCAACTGCAGACAAAATATTAAGGGCTGGTTTTTACTGGCCAACATTATTTTCTGATGTTAAGAAATTTGTAACAACTTGTCATAAGTGTCAGATTTTTGAGGGTAAAAGAAAGTTGTTACCTCTGCCATTAAAACCAATTTCCACAGAAAGACCTTTTCAACAATGGGGATTAGATTTTATTGGAGAAATCCATCCCCCTTCTTCAGGGCAACACAGATGGATTCTTACTGCCACATACTACTTCACTAAGTGGATTGAAGCTATCCCATGCAGACAGGCCAATGATTCTGTGATTATAGGGTTTTTAGAAACCAACATACTTTCAAGATTTGGCTGTCCAGAAAAGATTATAACAGATAATGCTGCTGCATTTAAGTCAAAGAAAATGATTAGTTTCTGTAGTAAATATCATATCACCTTAGGCCATTCAATAGCTTATTACCCTCAGGGTAATGGACTAGCAGAATCCTCCAATAAAAGCCTTATTAATATCATCAAAAAGTTATTGGAAGAAAATAAAAAGAATTGGCACAAGAAACTGACCAGTGCATTGTGGGCAGACAGACTTACAACTAAGAAATCAATTGGGACTAGTCCATATGAATTAGTTTATGGCCTTGAAGCAAGATTCCCATCATCTTTAGGAATTCCTATTATGAAATTACTTCAGGAGGCTCAAGTGGAACCAAATGACATTCAGAGAAGAATTAATCAAACAATCCACTTGCAGCAAACCAGAGAAGAAGTATACCAACGATCTCAAGTCTTGCAGGAAAAGCTAAAGAAAATGTTTGATAAAAGGACTAAAGCAGAAGACTTTCAACTAGGAGACAAGGTCCTAAGATGGGATTCTAGAAGAGAAGAAAAAGGGAAACATGGGAAGTTTGATTTCCTGTGGAAAGGGCCTTACATCATACATGCCTTGCAAGGAAACAACACATACTTTTTGAAGAATTTAGACAATTCAGAAGCTGAAGAAGGACCAGTCAATGGTCGAATGCTGAAGCATTATTTTGATCCTATTTACTAGGATGTTTTGATTTTTCTAACTTGTACATAATATATCCTTTTCTAATACAGTTTTGATTGGATGGTGACTTCTTGAAGTTGAAGCCCGAAGTGAAGGCCCTAAGCTTCAAAAGTTTCACTATCATATGTACAATAAAGCTACCAGAAGAAAGAAGATTACATAGTTCAGTTTGAAGACATTTTGAGGCCTCTGACCTGCTATTCTTGACTTTTCACAAGGAAAAGCCATCCCCAAGTGGAGCCAGTGTTAGTCTCCTATACCAATAGGTGTCATTTTTCATGATTGTCTTGATTGAACTATGGAATATGTTCAAACCTTTTTATTGAGAAAGGTGTTCCATATTCTTGAAAAACCAAAAAATCAAAAAATTTAAAAAATGTAAAGAGGGTATACCCTAAAAGAAAAATCAAAGGGTAAGAAAAATAAATTGGTCAAGAAAATGAAAGAAATGAACCCCAAGAAAAAATAGACCAAGGAAAGTGTGCAAATCAAAATGCCACTATTATTTCATTTTTGTAAATAAGTAATTGTGTGCAGCTTGTTAAACTTTGCCACAATTTATGAAGAGTCAAATTGTTTAAACTTGGCTTATTCATATTTCAATTTCATGTTATAGAATAGAGAATAAATATCTGACCAAACAGTTTAATCTTGGCAGATAAGTAGATAGGTAGAGTTAATAAAAGGTGCTCAACAGTTTAATCTAAGCCCTTGGATGTAATAAGGGTAGAAATAGATAGATTTATCATGTAAAAAGAAAAGATTGAAAAGGGTTTGCAAGTCTAAATGCACCCTAATAAAGAAGAAAAAATGGTAGTAGTAGATAGAGTAGGTAGATGATGTTGCAAAGTTTTATCTGATGAGTGATTCTGCTAAATGTCTTTGATCCTTTACTTTCATCACAAATACTGAAGCAGGAAATACACTGGAAAATCACAGCAAGCAAAGTCAAAATCATTAACTTCCCTCATCACTTTCCTCTTAAAAGTTTTACTAATTTCCCCAAAAGTACTAAGGTATTTGGAGATCAAGAGGGCTCAAGGCATTTCCTTGACTTTTGGAGGGACCGGACCCTCAGCCTAATGATCAAAAAAGACCTAAGTACTTGAGATAATTCATCATTATAATAATTCATCTTTAACCTTTTCCTAAGTAAAATTTCATTTTGCTTAGGAAAATTATGCAAAATTCCATAAAAATCCCTCAAAATAACTTACTATTCTAAGTTTAAGTGTTGAAGATGAGATATTGCAATTTACTTCAGAAATTGTCACTTTCTTAGATGAGCAAAGTGTTTTGAGTTCCCTTGTCCCTTTGTCATATTAATGTTTAACTCTAGTTACTAAATCCCTAGTGAAAATGCCTTATCCTAAGTATATAATTCCTTTTAAATTAATATCCCAAAAAAACCCTCTATTATGTTTTAACCAAAGTATTTACTTCCCAAATATTCATTAAAAACCCGCTTCATACGCCCTTTGGTTAAATATATCCTTATATCATAGTCCCGCCCCTATGGTAATTAAATAATGTTTATCTATTACCATATAAATAGAAATATCGAAATAATGTTTAAACATGTAATTTTATATGTTTAACACAAAAATAATAAACCCGAAGTTTTATTTTTAAAAAACCAAGACTTCGGAAAAGCCCCTATGCCACCGTGGCCCATCCACCTGGCATTCCACCCAACGTTTCAACCACAAATGAAACCCCGCCGCGACCCCTCTTTCCATTTTACCATGGGATTAATTAATTATTAGAATTAATTAATAACCAACTACCTCCACCAATCAACTCCCGCCCGGGGTGATTAATTAACGATAAATATATTGGGCCCGCACCATTTAACTTCCCACCATCTCCCCGTCATTTCACCCGTCGGATCGCCCCTCCAAAGATCAACGCTCCTCGGCAATTCTGCTACCCATCCTTTGTCAGAACTTTAATGCGCGGGGGCTTGGTGGTATTTGACTAGTCTCCCATCCACGTGTCGATACTCTAATGGAATCGCTACCCGCTCGTTCAATACCACTTTTGTCCATAAGCGGTGCGGGAACTAACCGCTTACCGCCCGGCCCCCCTGCCCCACGTCAGCCCGTACCAAAGTGACGTCACTCCTCGAAAAACTAAAAACCCCTTTTTTTGACTTTGGAAATAAAACAAATTCGCGTGTTTTTATGTCATTTTCATCATTTGAACGCGACTGTGCTTTCCGCTAAGAAATTCGAATTTTCACTAAAATCCACTGTTCCATTCGATTTCGCTCCAGAATTCCGCCAGACCTGTGTTCAAGCATCCTCCTGCTACCGCCTGTTACCTGTTAAAAGCCAGCTTTCCTCCAAGAACAAGTATTTATCGTATAGCGCTTCGAACTTCAAAATAAAGTCTGTTTTCCTTGTTTTCCACTGGATTAGTGATTAAATCTTATCACTGAGATCATTCTCTGAGGTTTAAAACTGTGAATTGTTCCCCCGAACCTGCAATTGTGCCAATTTCCCCATTAAAATTGAAATCACGCCCAGCCTGTGAAGAAAAACTAGAAACTTCTGTTTTGAATCCACAAGAACCAAAATGGAAGCCCCGGCAGCCCTGAATGTGACTCCATTGAATGCCCCCCACCGAGAGTTGGAATATTTGCCTTTAGTAGATAAAGATTATCAGATTAAAGACTTGCATTATGATGAAAGCCCCCTTCTGAGTTATTTTCGCTGCAGAGATGATTATTCGAAGGGGCAAGATGTCATTGGGTTGTGGGAATCCAATCTCCCTAGATATCTCATCCCCTCAGTCATTACTTTCCCGGAAATTATCCACTATTGCCATTATAACTATGATCCCACTCAGAGAGCTGTAATATCCCCTGACCAGAGTGTTCTTTTCCCCATTACTCCCCAGGCTATCAATGCAATGCTACATTTTGAACCAGACCAAGAACTAGCACCTTTGTCTATGGAAGAATTGATTGAGAAGTCTAATAAATTGACCCCAGAAAAGTTGGAGTCCATTTGCCAAAATTTCATGCTGCCTGAACATCAACCTAAGGGACCTCCTCCCTATGGTTTTTATTATTTTAATAAATTAGGAAGACTCATCCTAAACATGATATCTTTTGTCTTGGGTTTCAATACCAGTGAATATGTTGATGAGATAACCCTGGTTTTGATGTCTATATTTACTCCTGGGCAACCTCCTGAAGTTAAATATGACTTTGCCTCCTTCATAGCCAATAATATCCATGATCAGTTCATGAGGCTTGATGATGAGAAAGTTTTTAAATATTCCTCAGTTATTTATCATCTCATTATCTTTTATCAATCAGAAAAGTTCCCTTTCCCTGTTAAAAAGCTTGATGCCAAGGGAAACCCTAGGTCAGTGATATTTTGGTCTCCCATAATTCATTCTTCCCATAATTCTCCATATTCCTATACTGAGTTCATCGACCTTTTTGTTTATCCTGCAACTACCTTGTTGACAGGAATCCCTCCTCCAAGACTCAGTAATGAAATCAAGAAGACCTTGCAGCTTTCCAGGACTTATAAAGTTGGAGATTGGTATTTATACCAAAATCATTCAGTCATCAGAATCTATGGATGTGAATTACATCCATTCAAGTTGCCAAGATATGTGCCCATGAGAATTTTTGCCTTGGAATATTTCAGGAAAATGAATAATTCAGATGTGATCCATTTTTGTAGTGTGAAGAAGAAAGCCCAACTAAGGATCAAAAGTCAATTAGGTCCTTTCATCTGCAACTCTAGGGAGGCCGAGCGAGAGGCAGAAAATATATTACAAAGCCATTTCCAAAGAACTTTCCGTTGGGTTCCTTATGATCCATTTGGTTTTATTTGTGAAAAAAGAATAAAGAATAAATCATCCCCTTACATACACCACAAGATTCCCGAAATAGAACAATATGCAAATCAAGATGAATGGGTTGAAGGAACACTAGTTGAGGAAGAAAGTGAAGCAGACAAAATGAACAGAATGATGAAAGATCTTGAGAAGAAGTATGACCTAGAATCTTGTGGTCAAGTGCAGGTACCTCACATTGGCACTTCCTCAGCAGCAAATCTACAGCAGAGATTACAGGAAGGCAGTTCACCAGTTGCAGCAGAGACAAAAGGCAAAGGAAAGGAACCTGAAATACAGGTCATTGAAACTTTAGTCATGGCAGAGAAACCTCAAACCTCTAGAGCACCTGATCAAACTCAAGTTTCTCCCACTCAGGTAAAACATCCACAAGTTTCAGAATTACAAACTCCATCGAATGTGGAAATAGGAAAGAAAAGGCAGGTTCCAGAGACTACTCCTCCAAAAGAAACCTCAAAGGTACATCAAGCCAAAAAACAAAAACCAGATCCACTTCCAGATGTGGAAATCATAGATGAGGTGTTTGATGATGGAAGGGAAGACAGTCAACTGACTGGTTCTGTTAGTGTGACCCATACAGGTCAGAAAAGGAAAGCTTTGCAGAAACAATTGAGTACTAAAGTATCCTCCTTTAGGCCACCAAAAATAGACACAGGGGATATAAAAATAACTTTCATCAATATAAAGGCAAAGAATGATCCATTAAGAATGAAGGTCTATGATCAATAATTGAAAATGGCTCCACATAATCAGGAAAGGTTAATGTCAGCATTTGACATTTCACAAGGCAAAATGATGATGAGCCACTTCAAGTCAAAGGTGCCAAAACCCATGTCAGCAGCTGATTATATTAGAACAAATTTTGAGGTCTTGGCAAAGGACATTCATCCTTTGGACCAGATAGAGCTGCATAAACAAACTGGTGAAATGGTGTATTCCACTCTTACTAATAAGGCCATGGCAGCCCTAACGCTGCAAGATTCTTTAAATAACACAAGCACCCAATTGCAAATTGAAAAGGCCTCTTCTCAGGCCAAAGATAACAGAATAAAGTCTCTAGAAGACATAATCACCAGCTTGGGTCACAATCCTAAAGATATTAAAAGCATTGAGGCATTAATAAAAAAGAAAGATGATGATATAGCTGCACTGAGAAAGCAGCTGAAATTGCCAGCCTCAAGGCACCCCCAGACCCAAGAAGTTTTGAAGGGGAATTCACAAGAAGAGATAATGGAGTTGCTCTTAAAGATGACTGAGCGACTAGGTGAAACAGAGAAAGGATTGGAACAAGCTTTACAGGAAAAGGAATCTATCATGCAGGCATCCACCACATAAGCTATTACAACCACAGGTACCACAACGGCAAAGCAACAAACAGAGCCAGCACAGGTAAAAACTTCTGATTTAAGTTCTGATGAGTTGATAAAACAAATGGAAAGTTTACAATTAAGAGTCACAGAACTTCAAACCACAAAGTTACAATTAGAAAATTTGGAGCAGAAGTATGACACATCTAAGAAGACAGTTGATGATAATGCCAGAGAAATTAAAAGATTGGACAGATTAGTTAATGCTTTAGAAAAAGATCTTTCATTAGAAAAGCCTTTGAAGGAAATAAATGAAATTCTTTGGGGTAATATAATTGAGTTAATAAAAAGTATTTGGCCCTCTATTCAAGCAATTTTTGAACAAAATGACTTGATTAAAGTGGCTCAGGAAGAAATAAATAGAACAAGAGATGAATTAAGAGGTAGACCTGAGCAGGCCAATCAACTTATTCAATTTTTGAACACCAGAACAAAAAAACAGCTTGCAGTACTAGGAATTGAAGACAGGACCGGCACTATTTTGATGATAAAAGAGTTTTCATCAAAAGAACTTTTATGCAGAATTTAGAAAGGAAGTGTTCAGATATTTTGAATGATATTAATGCTTTCAGAGAAAAATTTCAAGTTTTGTTGGACAGTGGGTTACCCAGTCCTATGCTCACAGAAGACCAGATAATGGACTTGGAGACCTATGTTAAGAAAATAGATATCCATGCTCAAAATACAGCTGCTTGTTCTACCAGTTTTCCAGAAACAACATTGCCAACAGGGAGAAATCTCTATGACAGGTTGAAGGATTTATTTCATCTTGAACATGAAATAAAGTATCTATTTCCTAATGAGCCCACTTTTTACAAACTCACAGAGGCCGATGAGACATTGAGAAAACTTAAAAGGACTATGATACCAGAAGATCAATGGTGGAATGACCTATTGGAAATTCTATGAAAATTATCTTCAGAATGAGAATTTTATCTTTTTACTATTATGTGAAAGGTAAAAATGAGCACAGATGAAAGAGTATCAGTTACACAGGTTAAAGAGTATCCGTAAAGACAAAGAGTGTCAAACAAGCTAAAAGATTACTCCAAAGGACAACACCGAGCCCTATTTCAGCACTTACCTCCAGCACATCCACAAAGAAAGGAAACAACACATCAGCAGTTACTTATTATTCTATCTACGAGACCATTTGTCTCCTGTTTATTTGTAAATTACTCCTTAGTCACCCTAGATTATTGGCTAAGTTAGTATGAGATTTTTTCAATTATTTCTTGTATAAATAAACCCTCAAAGAAAGTATTGAGGGTGGATTCTATTACTTTGCTGTAACATTGAGATTTTCGGAATAAAAGCATTTTGGAGAAATTTATTCGTGGCTTACTGGATGACGATTTGAAGCTCAGGACTTTTTGCAGGATTCATGTGTTGGACATGCAGTTCAATAAGTCTTTCTACCCTTTGTCTTAAGTTTTATATCAGTTTATAATATCATTATGTCCATTTCTGAATAATTTACATAAAGGATTCAATCAGAATTTACTTAATTGTACTCTGATTTCAGATGTGATTGTTCTTAATGTTTTCCTCTAAATTGGTTATAAGCATGAATTCTTAAATGCTCTTGCTTTGCTAAATTAAACATTGTTGATTATTATAATAAAGAATTCTTCATTGCTCTTTGTTTGTAGTCATCTCATTTCTTTCTTTGAACATGGTGAAAGATTCTTAGCTGCCTTTCATCCCTTCAAGATCATCCCATCCACTTTAAATTTTAAGGATTGTTCTCTGTCTAGCTATCTTGCCCTGTAATACCATCTTGTGTTTAGAATAGAAATCCAGTAAAGCCATCCTTTGAATCCATAGCCCAATGGACTGAAAGCTCTCAACCTTGCCCTTAGTTTGTGGATTCCACCATTTTCCCAAAACAAACTTTGAATCTATAACTAGCCTAAAACCTTCTAAGAACAAATATAAATTATAAAGAGAGAGCCCTCTCTGGATGCAGATTGGCTAGATTCTGCATCTAAAAGGTTGGTTTGTGGTTACCTCGGGTATACTTTCCTCTTACACAACTTCTAGGAAAACCTGAGTGATAACATAGTGGCGACCATACTGGGGAGCTGAATCATTTTTATTTGTTAATATTGTTCACTTATAAGCTATAGACAGAGTCTGAAGATCAGCCAGGTAGCCTTTGAAATTGCTTTTGCTCTGCAATTGCAAAAGTAAATAAATGCTGCTTCAGTCTATCTCTGATTTAGCTTATATACTGAACCTTAGTTTCAAAATGTTTAATCAGACTCTCTAGTTTAACAGATCTTTGAGAAAATTTTAATCATACATCATTATTTCTTGAAGAATTTTTAGAAGTTGTATTTATTCTTTCAATTAAAATCAAAAATCCAAAAACACATAGTCTAGGAAAACTGGCTTCAGAAAGGATTCGACATACTAGGTCAAACCCTGACCCTAATCCACCACCAATATTTGAAAATCCAAATCTGATTCCTAGGATTCTTAGAAAACAAGGAAGTCAAGAAAGTTCTGAAAGAGGAAGTCAAGAGAGTTCAGGAAGTTCTAGGCCACTTTCTAGATCTGCATCCTGTCCCGTGAAAATTATATATATTGATGAAATTCCTTTTGATGCACGATTTGAAACATCCTTATTTGTGAATTTTTCTGAAACCGAATTATCCAGATTAGTTCCAGATCCATTTTTCTTTGAAGATTTGCAATACAGATTTGTTTCACATCATCTTGACAGACAATTACAGAACTCTATTCAATCTGAACAAACCTTTGAAGAAAATTCAAACATCTCTGTAATTAATGAAGCATCTCCAAGTTCAGCTACTTTTTCTCAAGCTTTTCAAACACATGTCACCCCTTCTACTCCTCCATCTCCTCCTACCAGACCATCAACTCCTGTCATCCCACTATATCTTCCAATGGCCAATCGATACGCCCCTTTACAGTTACCAGCCAACCCTCCTGCTTTGCCCCAAGATTACCAGAATAAGATCACTCCCTTTGATGGATCAGGTACTTACACAGCACAACAACACACCAAAAGGATGACTGATTACTTTGAGTTCTATGAAATTGACACTGATAATGTCCGAATGAGAATTTTCGTTCAGAGTCTTACTGGAGAAGTTAGGACATGGTTTAGGGCCCTTGCCCCAGATAGTATTGCTGATTTACCAGCTTTATATAGGGCATTTTTGAACAGATGGGAAAAGAAAAAGGATCCTCTTCAGATCCTGTCAGAATTCGAAAAATTAAGAAGAAGACCTAACGAAACAGTACAAGATTACATCATTAGATTCAATGAAGCATATAACGTTGTTCCCCAGAACCTTAGACCCCCACCTGACTCTGTATTGGTTAAATTTCCAGACGGTTTTGACTCCGACATAGCTTATTCACTCAGGGAAAGAGCCCCTCAAACCTTAGAGGAAATGCAGAGCATAGTGGTAAGTGTAGAAGCAAATCTGATTGAAAAACGAGCCAGAGCAAGAGCAGAAAGAAGAATGCCTATGAATGAAGAACCTTCAGCTTTTGAAAAGAAGCTGGATGCAATCATTAAAGGTATGGAAAGATTAGGAGATAGAGTGGAGACCATTGAAAGAAATTCTTCTAGTGATAATCAGAATGTTGCAAGAAACCCAAACTTTAGGAGAAATCAGAATCAAAATATTGGAAAGAATGTCCCTGACCAAAACATTAGGCCACCTTTCCAAGAAAACTTTGTTGAAGGTTCAACTTCTGAAGAACCTATAGAAGATGTAGAAATAAATAATGTAACTGATGACAAAAATGAACCAGAAGTCTTCCTATCCCAGGATGATCAAGAGAATCACATCCTTGAAACATTCCAAACTCATTTAGGGGAGACTCTTGATTTTAAGGAAGGCTATGACACAGCAATTTATGAGGTTCATAAACAGTATAATTTGAGAAGTAGACGGATTGATGTGCCAGAGAATAGAAAACAGAAAAATGCAAAACAAAATGTCAAAGGTAAAGTTAACATTCCCCCTGTACAAAACATTCCCCAAGTACAAATTCTGTTTAGGACAACTCCCAACCCTTCAAATCCAATAATTGAAGATGTGTCTGATAATCAACCAAACAATAAACAACAATCTAATACTTTTCCTCTTGTAGGAGACGTAGAATAATTAGTAGAAGTTAGTCCAGAAACACCTTCAAAACAAAACTTCATTCATGGAAAAGAGAAAAACATTGAAGACCCAAAAAATAGAGAAAACACAACTGTACAAAACACTAAAACTCAAACAGAAAAACCTTTCAATCTAGAGGCTGAAATAGGCAAACTAAAGATAGTTGTTCCTTTATCAGAATTGGCTAAACATGATGTCTATAGAAGTCAAATTACCAAGTCCCTAAACATTAACATTACTGGATTGGATGATTCAGTAAATATTCTTGATGATCAACCCAAACTTCTTTTTGGCCCCGAGGTAAATGGAAAACCAGAAAGTGGAGGAACTCCTCCATTTTATGTAAGCCTGAATGTTCATGATAAGATACTCCATAATGCAATGCTTGATTCTGGAGCATCTCACAATTTGATGCCAAAAGCAGTAATGGAAAGATTAAATCTAGATATTACTAGACCTTACAAAGATTTGTTTTCTTTTGATTCTAGTCAGGTAAAATGTTTAGGTTTGATTAAAGATTTGTGTGTTACTTTGGTACAATACCCTGCTAAGTCTGTTTTGATGGACATAGTAGTGGCTGATATTCCACCTAAATATGGTATGTTATTGTCTAGATCTTGGGGTGCTAAACTTGGAGGGTCTATTCAACTAGACATGTCATATGCAACCATTTCAGTATTTGGTCAGCCTAAAAGATTATATAGAGAAACCTTGATGAAGTACTTAGTTAGTAGCCATGAGAAGCATGAAAACTTCCCTGTTTACTCTATACATTCTGATATGGATTCTTTTATTTTATACAATGCTGAGTTGGATCTCCCTACTGAAATAGAAGCTCCATAATTGGAAACCATAAACAAAACCACTGTTAAAATTGAAGAAATCTCTGAAGATCAAGAAACACCAGATGATCAAGAAACACCAGAAGAAACTAAACAACTAGCTCCTCTCAAGAAACATTTTAAAACAATTGATGAGGATTATGAACATGAAATTCTATGGCATTTAGAATTTGATGGCTCAGTAAACAAATTAGGGGCAGGAGCTGGGATTTGGTTACATAATGTTGAGAATAATCATGCAGAGGGTCATGCTTATAGGTTGAATTTCAAATGCACTAACAACATGGCAGAGTACGAAGCTCTTTTATTAGGGCTTAAACATGTCAAGAAGTTAGGAGCTATTAGGGTGTCAATCATAGGAGATTTCGAGCTAATTATTCAATAGATTAAAGGAGAATGTTTAACAAAAGATATGAGATTGAAACAATACAGAGAGACAGTTGTAGAAATTCTCAACACCTTTCTACAAGCTCAACTTGCCAAGATTCCCAGGAAACAAAATTTGCATGCACACAGCCTCGCAATGTTCGCCAGCACATGCAAGTTACCTTTTGATCCTAATCATCAGTTTTCAGCTGAGATTAGACACATGCCTGCTATACCAGACAATCTTTTGAATTGGCAAGTATTTGTTAATAATAATCAAATCAATAGTTTTTTGACACTTCAAAATGAGTTTTCTAACTGTAATATAGACGAAGACATAACTATTGATGAATTTGATCAAGAAAAAGAACAAAAAATAGAAATTTCAAGAGAAAATGCAATTCATATGCTGCACCCAACCACATTCACAGAAAAAGACATGCAGAATTTGAAACACATGGAGTCTGATGAGATCATAGAAGATGAGACAGAAATCATCAATCTAAAAGATAATCATTTGCCCAAAGGATTAACTCCTTTGGAAGATCTTTTTGACTCAAATGATATTCCATTTAGACCTAAAATGGAACCTGTTAAGTCTGATATGGAAGAATGTAACTTAGGAACCCCAGAAAATCCCAAAATGGTTAAGTTGTCCAAATCTCTTCCAAAATATCAAAAGGTCAAATATGTTGAGCTATTGAGAGAATTCCAGGATGTTTTTGCCTGGAGTTATGAAGATCTGAAATCTTATGATACGTCCATCATTCAACACACTATACCTTTGAAATTAGATCAGAAACCTTTCAAACAAAAGCTTAGAAGAATAAATCCTGTTTTATTACCCTCAATTGAAAAGGAAATCAAAAGAATGTTTGAAGCAGGGATTATAGCTCCTATCAGATTCTCAGAATGGGTTTCTAACCTGGTACCAACAAGGAAAAAGACAGGGGAAATTAGACTGTGTGTCGATCTAATAAATTTGAATAAAGTTTCTTTAAAAGATAACTACCCTTTACCAAAAATGGACCATATTCTACAGAGGGTAGTAGGATCTTCTAGGATATCTTTACTGGATGGATTTTCAGGGTATAAACAGATTCTGGTTCATCCTGATGATCAAGATAAAACAGCATTCACAACACCATGGGGTACGTTTAAATATGTCAAAATTCCATTTGGGCTCAAGAATGCAGGAGCTACATTTCAAAGAGCAATGGATATTGCTTTTGCTAAAGAAATGCATGATTTTCTGGTTATTTATCTAGATGATTTAACTGTTTTTTTCTAAAACAGATCAAGAACATTTATATCATTTAAGGCAAGTATTTATAAAGTGCAGAAAATATTGGATTTCTTTAAACCCTAAAAAGTCATTGTTTGGTTTGGAAGAAGGAAAGCTCTTAGGGAACATTATTTCTAAATATGGCATTAGGATTGATCCAGAAAAAATACAAGCAATTTTACAGATACCTCATCCTAGACAAGAAGAGAGGACAAAGGTAAACATGGCAAATTTGACAGCCTGTGGCAAGGTCCATTTGTCATCCAGGCCACTGTGGATTCTAATGCGTTTTTTCTGCAAGAACTTGATGGCACAAAATTGTTTGGGGGTCCTGTCAATGGTAGGATGCTCAAACATTACTTCTATTGATTTTTGTTTCATTTCCATTGTACATACCATTGCAGTATTTATTTTCAAGAAAAAAGAGAGAAAATTTTCCAAAAAAAAAAAACGGAGTGAAAGGAGAGGTTCAGACATGCTCAAAACATGAACCTCTGAAGTAAAAATATTGGCTCTAATAAACTCAAAATCTGAGCCAAGGCAAAGTGAAAATAGATGGTCCTAATATGCCCAAAATCTGGACCGGCAAAGAAGAAAGAAATCAGCTCTAACATGCACAAAATCAGAGCTGAAGGAAAAGGAAGAAGTGACTCTAATATGCTCAAAACCTGAGTCACATGAAGAAAAGAGGGTGCTTCAAAAGTTCATATTTCAAACCCTCAAGTTTTGTTTTTGAGTTTCAGTTTTTTCAATCCACAGCAAGCCAGACAGTCTAATCCTGGCTTGGCTGTTTTTAAATTTCCTATCTTAGAATGTAGGTGAAGAAACCTGTTGGACAGTTTAATCCCAACAGGTAGTAGATTAGGTAGAGAAATAGATGAGGCCAACAGTCTAATCTAGCCTCATGGAGAAATAATGGTAGAATTAGAGTAGGTTTGTTTTTGTTTTGAAAATAAAATGTAAAGGGTCTGCTAGTTCAAATGCACCCAAGGGAAAATTGCTAGAGCTCTAGTTTGGGTAGGTAGATTGGTTGGGAAAATGTTTCTGCTGATTTGTGTATCCAAAATATTGTGGCAGCTAAAAATCAAAGAAGGAAGATGGCTTATGATAGCAGGCATCTGGCCTACTCCAAAGATCATATCTGGTTTCTTGACTCCTCCAAGGAGAAGCCATCCCCATGTGGAGCCACTGTTAGCCCCCCTATGAAATTCTTGGCAAGCCAGCTGGGGGCTAGATTGTTTTGAGCCTTCAAGGAATGCTTTTCCCCTGAAAACCCATCCTCCTTGAATTCTCTCAATTGATGTGCCTAATAAAAATCCTCTCTGCTAGTACATTGCTCAAAAAGGGCCTATTATTCCCTCCTTTACCCCTGCGAAATACATCAATTCCCCTTCTTTTCCCTTTATCCGAATTCCCTTTCTTCCCCCCCAAGATTCCCCCTCTCTATGCCTAAATCCCCCAAAATCCCCTTTAAATTTCCCCATCTCCCTTATTTTCCTAGTTTCCCCCTCCATCTCCCCTACCGTCACCCTTTGATTGCCCCCAAAATGCATTAAAAATGAATTAAAATGATAAATTTTATGTTTTTGGGTCTTAGCCCTTCTTCTGATAGCCCCGCGCCGTGACCTAGGCGTTTCCCCTACGGGGGGCTTTGTTCTATCTGTATGGTCAGACCATGGTGGCCCCGTATTTGACTCCTCGGGATGTGTGATGATCTAATCTAACGACTGTCATTCACTGCGGGGGGTCGCTCCAATAGCCTCATGTCCATAAACCTTGGCCCCCCGTAGTTGATCTCCTCCATCCATTCATTTTTCGATCCAATGGCGCGAAGCACGCCCGAAATGGTGGTCCCCACTCCACGCGCTGTTTTCCAAAACCCACCAGTATTTTCCGCACCACCCATCTGCAGCAGGCGGTTTTCCCCGGAGAGCCAGCGATTCCACTCAGTAAACGACACGTGGCATCTGTACGGGGGCAAAACCACCCTCATTTCGCGCATTAAACTTCGGTACAGGACGCCCAGCAAAATCCGTGTTAGCCGTTAGATCTCGAAAGCTCCATCCGATGGCCCCCGATCACCAGAGATGTACGATATTTAATGAAATCGCGCACGCGATAGCTCTTGTTCCGGCCCACCATCCGTCACCCTCCACCGTTGATTTCAGCCCGATCGACGGTCCAGATCTGTCGAGGCATTGTTGACCATTCCACCGTCGCCTGGGTCCCCACGTCATCGGTCCACTTGGCTGTCCGTACGCCACATCGCCCCACGTGCATATCTCGTACCATTCAACCATTCCGACACATATAACATCTCGTTTTCATGGTTTTTAATGTTTTTCATGCGTTTTTCATTCTGCAACGTCCGCCAACCTTACCAGAGCGATTGTTCACCATTTCCCCTACAATTTTTCCCCTCCATTCCATCTGCATGGCCATTTCCTCCATCCACACTGCATCCATTGCTCTGTCCATTGTTTTCTTCACAGGTTTGCTATGTTGCAGGGTTTCTAGAGGAAGGAAACCGTCGCTGTTCAGTGTACTATCTCAATGGCGAGCGACGCAGACAAGATCAAATCCAATGAACTAGTACCATCATGAGAGAGTCAAGGAATGGGGATGTCAGGACTTGCATTAAAGAAAAGCGGAGTTCAAACGCCGGAAATCCTGCCAGCGCCATTTAAAGCTCGAGCTAACTCGACAGAGGCAGTAATGAAGCAGCAAAGAATTTCAGTACAGAGCAGAGGGATCAGGGCACATCAACGAAGATCTTAAGCCATAAATCATAAATATAAAGAGGCGAAGCATCATTTTGAAGACCTCGAGGATCGACCTGGAGGTCCTGAACATCAGTAAGAGGTAATATCAGGGTTCATTTTCCAGCAGAATGTTTTCCCCATAAAGGACAGGGCGCCCATATAGTCTTTATTATGCACCGTGTCCCTGAAGGAGTTTCCCACCCTAACAGCAGTTCGAAGAAACCAAAACAATTACGAGACAGACGTTTCAGTAGTTTATTTTATTTTTTTCAAATCACCTGGAGTACAACAAGCCAAAATGTCAAGATCATATCCAAAGTAGATCATTCTTTCACAAGGAAGGTGACAGAGATTAAATACATAGCAGTTCAAGCACAATGGGTTTCGGCCCTGCATTCATTGTTATGTTTAATGATACATTTAATTTTCACCTACTCCTTCAGTAGATCTTAGGTTCACCCTTTGTTATAAAGCATATAAGGAAACATTGTAATGGTTGTTGATGAGAAATCAGTGGAATGCAAGTATTTTCCTCTTTAGACAAGTTCTCTATGTATATTGTAAGATAGACTGAGACTAGATGTATTCAGACTTAATGTACAAGCTATGGGCTATGATGTACCTGATTGGTGTTGTTTTTAATAAGACAAGCATGTTTCTTTGGATCCTGATCTAAAGCAGCTGGTGATGTTTCCTCTTTCTCTGTATTTATGATTGAATTGCTCTCATTGCATGCTACATTTCATTTCATTTCTGCTGGTAGGTAACAGAAATATAACATAGGATTCACCCTTGTTAGGTGCCTTATGTTTCCTTCTCTCCCTACCTCAATTTTTTCTGCTTATATGTGTATCTGGATATTGATTTCGATTGATTTAACCAGTGTAGTGGATGTTATTTCCTGCTCTCTAATGTATGAGTTGATGAAATCCGTGTTCAGATGTTTTTGGTAGGATTTAGCTGGAAGGTTTGGGAACACTGGGGATTAGTGTTAGCCCTGTCCACTAGGATCCTTGCACAACCAGCTAGCCTTTCTATGATCCCTTGTAATTGCCTCTGATTTTGTCCAAGCAGGCCTGGAGTTAAATGACCTCTGGCCTGATCTATAGACAGAGTTGGTTGGTCCTCCTCCTTTCATTTTCAATCCTTTGTGTCCCATTCCAAAGATCTCCTTCAAGATCCAAATGCTCTAGATGACTTGCCCAACTGAAAGCTTGCACATTGATTACAAATAAATCCTTTCTTGACTCCATAGCCCAATGGCTTTGATGTTCTCTGAGTTATCTGTCTCTGCCTAAGCTTCCTCTTTGCTCATCCTTGTCTCATATTGGTCCTTCTTTTCCTGATTCCCTCCAACCAAACATAAACAATCAAACAAACAACCTCGAGCCTATAACTAGCCTAAAATCTTATACTTTGAGCCTTAAAGACATAAACCTTTGGCTATCATAGAGAGATCCCTCTCTGGACCTAGGAGGGCTAGATCCTAAGGTCTGAAAGTGGTTCTATGTTGTCTCATCTTTTCATCTCTGTCAACCTGGCCAAAACATGGGAACCCCAACAACCACCCTGCATGCTTCCACCATTTTATCATGTTGCTTCACTACACAGTCGCCTCCATTGCATTTTCGTCCCCCATGCATTCAATTTCTTCACAACTTTGTGTGTTTTGCAGGTTTACAATGACGGAGAACTATCATAATTGGCAACATCCATTACAAGAGCTGAGAACACGTCAGAGGACCAGTTTTTCAGAGGCGAAATTATGAAGAAGGTCCTGGGTAGCTGTTGTGACATGACATACATTAAAAAAACAAGGTTATAATTTGGCGAGCTTCCCAGTGTCATTCAAGAGGCAGATATCATAGATGGAGACATTAATGGAACAACAGAGGAGTATCACTAGAAGGTCAAGGAATTCAGTGTTTGGCATTGAAGATTTTAAATCATAATTTAGGGTTCAGAAGGCAAAGAGTACAATGCACAAGAAGCAACACCCTCTAGGTTTCATTTCAGCAAAATTTACCTTCAGAAAAGGACAAAATTTTAATATCGTTATCCCTATATCGTGTTCCTGAAGGGATTTTCACCCAGAACATTTATTTCAGAAGACAGGCTACAGAGTACGTGCATCACCACAAAGTCATCAAGTAGTATGGGCGTGCACGTCTCCTCCATTTTTTTTTTATGATATGATTAAATGTTTATCACCTAATTCATTTATTAATTTTTCTCTTTCTCTATAAAACCCCCAAAGAACAGACTATTGAGGGTTCTGGATTTTATCAGAAAATTATGCAGTGAACGGCTTTTTGCATACATTTTGTAAAGCCCTTGTATGAAGGCTCAAAGCCCATAGGGTCTCAGTGAGGAGCAGTTCTATATGTCAAAGAGGATTCTAGTATTTGGTATTTCACAGTCTGTAACTCTCTTTATTGTGTTATATTAATAGAACAGTTCATTTCATCCATCTTTCTTGTATCATGTTTTGGAATGTGAGTGGCTCACTGATTTTTGGTATGGATTCATCCTAGTTGATGCCCATGCTCGGATCAGTCAAGCACTTTAAATATGGCTCATGCATGATATTTTGTTCCATTATTTGGCTAACCATACTTTTTCTATATTAGTCTCTTTAGGAGGGTGCTTTTAAAATGATATTATCATGTATGGATTCTTAGATTGGTAAGCCCATGCATGGTGGTATTGTATATCTGGGTATCAGCTCAATGTTAACTAATATCTTCTCAATATTTCTTTCACTACATACACCTTCTGGTAATTTATGTCTATGAAGTATTTCTGAATCGGCCCGCTTTGCAGTAAACTGTCTTTGAATTGTCTGTTGCTTTTGTATTAGAGTTCTGCACCTTGCCTCTGTAGTATTTTTTTTTTCCTGTGTCAGTTTCTGAGAGTTTGGTCCCATTCAATTTTCTTTCCCTATTTACAGGAGATAGCATGTGAGCTGAAGTTGACAACTTCCTACATTACATTATATGCTCCTTGTTGTGCTAAGATGTCCTAGGCACTGGTCTATCACAACTCTAGGCTATCTCTAGGAGCGACAACATCTTTCTGGCACCATTGCTGGGGAACGAAGTTAAGAAAATTTAAATCCCTGGGCCTTGACAAAATATAATTCACTCTTCAAATAGGTGAGCATGGAGAGTTGAGAGTTGTAAATCCCTCACCTTGGCGACTCCACATTTTTTATTTGATAAATCTATTTGCAGTCCTGGCTCCTCGTAAGCCACACCTGAGGTCAGATACTTCTAATCCAAAGACACCTTCAGTGTTTGACCCTGACCAGATTATACATAGAAGAAATTGGAGGGAAAGGAAATCAGCCCGTTCCGAAATTCCTGAAGTGTCTATAGAAGACTTTCCATCCTCTTCTTCTCAAGAAACTCAAGTGCCATATCCTGACTCCACTGTGGGGAATACTGATTATTATTATTCAGATAGTCCACCCCGAGAGGGTATCAGAAATAAAAAGTCTTCATCCTACTTTTAAGGTTGAAGAGGTCAAGGAAGTAACCGAAGTATATGCTGTTAACAGACCTTTGTTCCCCTCAACTCCTCAAGCTGCAGTTGAGTATATTCCTATTATTATTCATACTCCACTCCCTCCTCCTCCTCCTCCTCTTACGCATCAAACTATTGCATTACCTCCACCTCCTCCAATGACTAATTTTCCGGCCTTCTTGATGAATAAATATGCTCCCCTTGCATTACCGCAAGTTTTGAATGACATGCCCCAGGATTATCTGAAGATCTTGCCCAGATTCAATGGGGAAAATGAGATTGATGCTCAAAAACATCTTGAGACTTTCTGCTCCTTTGCAGAGAACTTCAATGTTGAACATTTGGATGTGGTCTTAAGACTATTTGTTCAATCTCTAGATGGTGAAGCTCAAAAATTGTTCAAGACATTGGCTGGCCATTCTATTACCACTTGGGATAACATGGAAGACACTTTTCTCAGGAAATGGGGAGAGAAGAAACATCATGGAAATTGTCTCGTTGAGTTCAATACACTAAATAAGAGACACAATGAAGGAGTGTCAGAATTTATCAACAGATTCAATAAATTGTATTTGAGTCTCCCTGTTGATATGAAACCCCATCAAACTGCTGCTAAGGTTGTCTTTGTAGCAGCCTTTGATTCAGATTTTGGTTTCTCTCTCAGAGAAAGAAATCCTACTACTCTGGATGATGCTCAGGCAGATGCACTAGAGTTGGAAGCAAACTTTTCCTCCATTGGAAAACCAAAAGGAAACGCTGAACAAGATACCAGAAGAAGGGGCAAGGAAGA
Source organism: Pinus albicaulis (assembly GCA_034641835.2). Lineage (NCBI taxonomy): Eukaryota > Viridiplantae > Streptophyta > Pinopsida > Pinales > Pinaceae > Pinus > Pinus albicaulis. Next base: position 1,701,285,714 of record CM076581.1, on the reverse strand, counting down.
GGTATCTACCTCTAACCAAGACAGAGACTCAGCCAATGAAAAAATGGAACAAATGACCAAATTGATTAAGAAAATGGTCAAGCTTGAATTGGAAGCCAAGAACTCAGCTTTCAGGAATTTCCAGAATGCTTCAAACATAGGTTACAATCCTTAGTATAGGAAACCACCCTTGAAAATATTGCCAAGGGAAGCAAAGGAGCAACAAGATCAATGCCACACCCATTGTACCTGGAAGTTCCAATAGATGATTCTACTGAGGACACAGCCTATGGACTGGAGGATGAAAATATTGCCTTTTCAAATAGTGATGGAGAAGAATGCCCTTTGCAAGGGAATGATGAAGCTGGGTGCTCACTGCAAGAAGAAGAAAATATCAGAGACGCAGAAGAAGCATAATTTGATCATTATTGTAGACAATTTGATGATTTCATGCAAGCACATTTCAATATAATATATGATCTCAGATCTTCTAGGAAGAGGACTCATACCCAAGAGCAAGAAGAAGAGCTACCCCAGAAGGAAATACCTGCTCAGAAGGAGGCTACAATGCAGAAAGTTGCAGACAAAGGTAAGGGCCCTCTAAACAAACCTTTGCAGTCTAATGATCAAATTCCTTCCGCTACAAAAGTATTCATTCCTCTTAATACGGAGTCTGTGTCAAAGGAAGTCAAGCCCCCAGCTGAAAATAAAGAGTCAAAAGAGGTTGTGATAGAAAATTCACCTCCTTCTTTTAGTCTGCAAAAGGAACTTGAAAAGGTAAAAATTCCAGTCCCCTTGATTGAATTGTTGAAACAGCCAACATATAAATCTCAAGTCACCTCTTTCATGCTCCCTCCAGAAGCACCAATCATCCCAAATAGTCTCAACCTCCAAGAAGAGAGACCCATGGTTGTGTTTGGCCCACACATTGAGGAGGTAGATCCTTCTACTCCTCCCTTCTATGTGTCTCTAGTAATTCATGACCTGTTATTACATAATTGTTTGTTAGATTCTGGAGCTTCCCATAATCTAATACCTTTGTCAGTCATGGAACAACTAGGATTACAAATCACCCATCCATTTAAAGATCTCTATTCATTTGATTCAAAAAGAGTTAAATGCTTGGGGATGATCAAGGATTTGGTGGTCAATTTGGCCCAAATCCCAGCAAAAAGTGTGGTGATCGACATTGTGGTGGCTGACATCCCAGCTCGCTTTAGCATGTTACTGTCAAGGTCCCGGGGAGAAAAAATTGGTGGGTCGCTCAGGATGGACTTAACATATGCCACTATCCCAATTTTTGGTGGCTAGGAGAGGAGACTGTACAGGGAGACTAGATTTGTTAAGATGGTTACTAAGGTTGACAACTCTGTAAACTCACCAATATATAGTAAGGAAGGAGATTTCTCATGCTTGATGCTGGAAGAAGATCAAAATTATGCTCATGAACCATCCTTCTATCAGATCAAGACTGAGCATCCATCAGGGAGCCATGAAGCAGAAATTTGGACTCTTCATTTTGATGGAGAAAATTCAAAAGAAGGTAATGGAGCTAGAGTGTTGTTGATTTCTCCTGCAGGCAAATGGATCCCACTATCTTTCAAACTAGAATATGAAGCCACCAATAATGTGTCTGAATATGAAGCACTTCTGTTGGGATTACAGATAGCCAGGAACATGGGTATACAAAGTTTAAAAGTCCTGGGAGATTCAGAACTGGTGGATAGACAAATCAGGAATCAGTGTCAGACCAAACATCCTAGGCTAAGGGCTTATAGGAATGAAGTTTGGGACATGATAGAGAATTTATTCTTAGCATTTAATATCCAGTTCATGCGGCGAGAACAGAATAGGATGGCTGATTCCCTTGCTATGGCTGCCAGCACATTTCGCCCACCTCAGAACCCCCTCTTAAGATATGAAATTGAGGTACGTTATCGACCCTCAATCCCATATAACATCAAGCACCGGTAGGTATTTGAGGATGAAGAACAGATGAAGAGATTCCTGGAAACAGTGGGAGAATTCTCCAATATGGAGATTGATGCTGAAGAAGAGGTAGAATCTGAAGATGTTTCAGAAAGAAATTGGGAGGAGAAAGTGGCAGGTAACAAAGTGTTGCAGCTAAAGGGAAACATTATACCTAGAGGGCTGGTGCCTCTAGAAATATTATTTGATAAGAATGATTTCCCACTGCAGCCAAGCAAAGTGGTAGAAGAGAATCAGGTGGAAGACTTGAATTTGGGTACTGAGGCTGACCCCAAAATTGTAAAAATGTCCAAGAAAATCCCCGGAGAATATAAAAAGCTATATCAGAAATTGTTTCAGTCTTACAAAGATGTGTTTGCATGGTCCTATCAGGACTTGAAAACTTTTGATATCAGTGTTATGCAGCACTGAATTCCATTGAAGGCAGATGCAAAGCCCCATAAGCAGAAGCTCAGACAAATAAATCTCCTGTTGTTGCCTTCTATTGAGAAGGAAATCAAGAAGCTGTTGAAGGCCAAAATAATTGTACCACTAAGGTACTCTGAATGGGTGGCAAAGCTTGTCCCTGTACGAAAGAAGAATGGAGAAATAAGGCTGTGTGTGGATTTCAGAAATTTAAATAGAGCATCCTTAAAGGATAATTATCCACTGCCCAAGATGGATTACATCCTGCAGAAAGTGGTTGGAGCCTCTAGGATGTCAATGATGGATGGATTCTCTGGTTATAACCAAGTGGCTGTACTTCCAGAGGATCAAAAGAATACTGCTTTCACCACACCATGGGGTACATTTATGTATTCCAGGATGCCTTTTGTATTTATTAATGCAGGGGCCACTTTTCAGAGGGAAATGGATATTGCTTTTGTTGGGGAGCAAGATAAATTCCTGGTGGTCTACCTCGATGATATCACTGTATTTTCAAAGAATGATACTGAGCACATTGAGCATCTATGTAGAACCTTTGAGAAATGCAGAAGGTATGGTCTCTCTCTGAATCCTCAAAAGTATTTATTTGCATTAGAAGAGGGAAAGCTTTTGGGCCATATCGTGACTAAGGATGGGGTGAAGATAGATCCCTAGAGGGTAGAGGTTATAAATGGTATTGCTTTTCCCAGAAATAAGAAGAGGTACAATTATTCCTAGGGTGCATTAATTTTTTGAGAAGGTTTATCCCTAACTATGCTGAGATAGTTAGACATATAACAGATATGCTAAAGAAGGATAATGAGGTAAAGTGGTCACAAGAATCACGGGAGGCATTTACTAGGATAAAGAATGCTTTTGCAAGAGCCCCTGTGCTCGCTGGTCCAAATTATGATAAACCATTCATGATTTTTTCTTTTGAATCACCTCATATAATAGCAGGAGTTTTATTGCAGAAAAATGAGGAAGGGTATGAGTAGCCTATTGCCTTTTTCAGTCAGGTGCTCCGTGATGCAGAATTAAAGTACAACATATTGGAAAAGCAAGAATATTCCCTAGTGAAATCCCTCAAAGCATTCCGTGTATATATCTTACAGTCCCACATCACTGCATTTGTACTTGCAGCTGCTGTAAAAGATATCCTTATTCAGGGGGATAGTGAAGGAAAAAGGGGCAAGTGGATTTCCAAAATACAGGAATATGACTTAGACATCCACCCTAATAAGCTGATTAAAGGACAGGGGCTTGCAAAAATGTTATCTGAATCAAACTATCAAGCCTTGGGCATAAATTTTTCCATTATAGCAGGTGAGGAATCTGAGGAGAAAGAAGAACGACATGGCAATGGGGTAGCTACTCCAGAAACACATATAAAGTACCTCACCACTCAGTGGTACAAAGAGATAGTAGAATATATCCTTACACTCAGCTGCCCTCCAAGTTGTGATAAAACTAAATACAGAGCACTAAGATTGAAATCTCAGAAGTACATAGTCGCCAATGGTTGGCTATATTGCCGAGATCCCTCAGGCATATTACTCCTGTGTCTCACAGAGGATGAATTCGAGAGTATTATAGCAGAATTTCATGAAGGGATATGTGGAGGTCATTACAGCTGGAGGGCCACAGCTCATAAAATTCTGAAAGCTGGATTCTATTGGCCAAAGCTTTTTGGAGATGTTTTTGCCAGAGTAAGAGAATGTGATAAATGTCAGAAATTTGCTGAGAGACAGAAATCGGCACGATTTCCCCTGATTCCAGTGCATGTGGATGAACCATTTTTTCAATGGGGCATTGATTTTATAGGTGAAATACATCCTCCATCGAGTGGACAACATAGATGGATATTAACAGCCACATATTATTTCACTAAATGGGTGGAAGCCATACCTGCAAGGAATGCTACAGATACTGTGATCATAAAGCTCATGGAGGAAAAAATCATATCCAGGTTTGGATGTCCTACAAGGATAGTGACTGATAATGCATAGGCCTTCAAGTCCGTAAAATTTATGAATTTCTGCCAGCAATACAATATCACACTGAGTCACTCTACAACTTACTATCCACAAGGAAATGGCTTGGCAGAGTCTTCAAATAAAAATCTGATGAGGGCCTTGAAGAAGACTATCAATGAAAATCAGAAGAATTGGGATTCCCAATTGAAATTCGCTCTATGGGCTAATAGAATCACCAGCAAGAGAGCAACTGGGAAATCCCCCTATGAATTGGTATATGGACGAGAAATTTTTTTTCCTGTACAACTGGCTTTACTAGTGGCCCGCTTCATGCAAGAAAGCCAGGAGGAACCTGATGATATGATCAGGAGAATCAATCAATTGGTGGAATTAGAAGAAACGCGGGGTCAGGTGAATTAGAGGCTAATGGAATATCAAGAGAGAATGAAACATATTTTCAATCAGCATGCTAAGGATAGGAAGCTGCAGATTGGCGATTTGGTGCTCAGATGGGATATCTGAAGAGCTGAAAAAGGTAAACATGGTAAATTCGACCCCCTCTAGTTTGGTCCTTTCAAAATTGTGGAACAGGGGAAAAATAATACTTTCAAGTTGGAGAACTTATAGGGCGACCTGTTGGATGCCCCTGTAAATGGTCAAATCCTCAAGCCCTACTTTCAATTCTGATTCAGGCAAAGGCATCCTGATGTACTATACTATATTTTAGTTCTTGTTTTCTCTTTGTTCGAATAATGTGGGTGTTGTGATGAATTATAAAGTGAAAAATGGAGGTGCTGGAGAGAAGAGTCTGCTTACATAATGATCAGGAAGGTCTGCGAGTTCTTGACATGTCCAGGGATGAACGTGTCATCCCCAGGTGGAGCCAATGTTGATCATAATCAGCTTCCTACAAAATTGTCACAGGCAACTTGGCTTAAAGCTCTCAAATTCCCCCCTTTCAGCTTTGGGAAATCATTATTATGACTATCGTTGCCTTTCCGCCCCCAAATTACATTATAAAAAGCCACATATCATAAATCCAAAAATCTATTAGGCCTAGCCCCTTCAGCCAAGCCTCTACTCCTTTCCTCCATGGGACCAAAAGCCAGAACCGAGCGCAAAATAACTAGGTGCTTATCAATCAAATACCCGAGTGAAATATTGGTCGTCAATCTTTGCAAGATCGGACGGTCTTCATGAATCAGCACTGTGCTCGTGGCCCATTCTATTCACTTCCCAAATCGTTTGTGCACCGTCCGATCATTCTTCCAAATCAACGGTTCGCGATGCATCTGCTCTTGGTGGTCCCCACGCCCGCTCCCATTGCAAAACTGGGTGGTATGTATCGCACCGCTTTCGGCAGTAGGTGGTAATTCTCCTTGGGCCAGCGATTCCATACAGCGCTCACCACGTGTCCCTGCATACGGCTCCAAAACCTCCGTTCATCGCACGCTATTGTTCGATCAAAGTCACGACGCGATATTCATGACAGCCGTTCGATCTGGAGATTTGCATCCGACGGCCATCGCGCTCCGAAGCTACACGAGGTTCAACCATAGGAAAATCTCGCCCCTGGCCCACTGTCCATCGCCTCCATCACTCTTTCAATCGTCGATCTCATCCTGAGATCGGATGGCCAAGATTTCATCATCCCCGCTGTTGACCCGGTCTTCCTCCAAGTCATCATCCCACGTGTTTATCACATTTCCTCCTCCGCCATTTATATATTACATTCATATGTTATATTCTAATGTTCCGCATTATAAACTCTGGCCAGCCCTTCCGCCATTATTTCCACTTCATTTTCTTCGTCACCACCCTGCATGCTTTCGCCATTTTATCATGTTGCTTCACTACACAGTCACCTCCATTGCATTTTCGTCCCCCATGCATTTGTTTTCTTCAAAACTTTGTGCGTTTTGCAGGTTTACAGTGACGGAGAATTATCATAATTCGCAACATCCATTACAAGAGCCGAGAATGCGTTAGAGGACCAGTTTTTCAGAGGAAAATTTATGAAGAAGGTCCTGGGTAGCTGCTGTGACATGACATCCATTAAAGAAATAGGGTTATATTTTGGCGAGCTTCCCAGTGTCATTCAAGAGGCAGATATCATAGATGGAGACATTAATGGAACAACAGAGGAGTATCACTGGAAGGTCAAGGAATTCAGTGTTTGACATTGAAGATTTTAAATCATAATTCAGGGTTCAGAAGGCAAAGAGTACAATGCATAAGAAGCAACACCCTCCAGGTTTCATTTCAGCAGAATTTACCGTAAAAAAAGGACAGAATGTTAATATGGTTATCCCTATATCGTGTTCCTGAAGGGATTTTCACCCAGAACATTTATTTCAGAAGACAGGCTATAGAGTACGTGCATCACCACAAAGTCATCAAGCAGTATGGGCGTACACGTCTCCTCCATTTTTTTTTATGATATGATTAAACGTTTATCACCTACTTCATTTATTAAGTTTTCTCTTTCTCTATAAAACCCCCGAAGAACATACTATTGAGGGTTCCGGATTTTATCAGAAAATTATGCAGTGAAAGGATTTTTTCATACATTTTGTAAAGCCCTTGTATGAAGGCTTAGAGCCCATAGGGTCTTAGTGAGGAGGAGTTCTATCTGTCAAAGAGGATTCTGGTCTTTGGTATTTCACAATCTGTAACTCTCTTTATTGTGTTATATTAATAGAACAGTTCATTTCATCCATCTTTCTTGTATCATGTTTTGGAATGCGAGTGGCTCACTGATTTTTGGTATGGATTCATCCTAGTTGATGCCCATGCTTGGATCGGTAAAGCGCTTTAAATATGGCTCATGCATGATATTTTGTTCCATTATTCGGCTAACCATACTTCTGCTATATTAGTTTCTTTGGGAGGGTGCTTTTAAAATGCTATTATCATGTATGGATTCTTAGATTGGTAAGCCCATGCATGGTAGTATTGTATATCTGGGTATCAGCTCAATGTTAACTAATATCTTCTCAATATTTCTTTCACTACATACACCTTCTGGTAATTTATGTCTGTGAAGTATTTCTGAATCGGCCCGCTTTGCAGTAAATTGTCTCTGAATTGTCTGTTGCTTTTGTATTAGAGTTCTGCGCCTTGCCTCTGCAGTATTTTTTTTTCCTGTGTCAGTTTCTGAGAGTTTGGTCCCATTCAATTTTATTTCCCTGTTTACAGGAGATAGCATGTGAGCTGAAGTTGACAACTTCCTACATTACATTATATGCTCCTTGCTATGCTAAGATGTCCTAGGCACTGGTCTATCACAACTCTAGGCTGTCTCTAGGAGCGAAAACATAACTAATCATGATAATCCACAAAATCCTCAGCTTGGATTCCATCAGACAAAACCGAGGGTCTTACACTCCATCTCAACCCGAACAGAGTACAAGTTCTAGCATGTGAAAAATTGAGCTGAAGTCGAACATGCAAGAACATCGTCTGATTACCAGCCAATGATGAAAGTCGTTAACAGACGCGAGAGGAACCACCAATAATGACAATGGCCCTCAAGGTACTATATGTACAATCCACGGAATGTGAATAGTGAGCTAGCGTCGAACACCCACAGAATCATTTGATTGAAGGCCAATGATGAAAACCTTACGTCGAATGCAAAGAACCTGCCATTGAGGCATGCAGGCTCCAAGGTACCTGAAGGGAGTCTCTAGATCAGCTTCCTGGATAATGAGCTGAAGTCAACAGGAAGTGACCTTTATTGAAGGTGGGCCGTAGTGTTTCCCACATCATCGACGCGAGACAGAGGAACATAATGTTGTGAATCATGATCAGTAGAGAATCAGAGGAGGGTTGAAAACGGCAGAGGTCAACTTCTCTTGAACATATCGGTGACACGACATTGGACTTGGAAGTATTTGACATCGAAAGATCTGAGTTCATGATGACGAAGAAAAGAGTAGATGAGCGGTCAAAAAGGATAACCCAAACCCATGGAGGCAAGCAGAAAAACGAGATGAGATGTCCCCAACCCGACATTAATACAGACAAATGCCATGTTCAAGAGCGACATACTGCCGACACAACGCTGATATTGGTTTCATTTTTCCCCACCATTTCTGGCGAGTACCCCAATTATTTTTGAAAATAAGCTTGAAGGGGATAGCATATGCTTGCGATATAAGTTTTTCCTTCGGACAAATCCATCCTAGTACATTTAACGAGCCCTAGGAAGGAGGAACTCGAGTATCTTCATTATGATAGAATCCGATGTCATCAGGTTTTAATGAGCATGACAATGGAATAACTCGGCATCTTTTCATGTTTAGAGAGTTTGAAAAGACAGCAAAAAAGTAAACTCCAGCAGTCCCTTTTCGTAGATAGTTCCTCAAATCCAAAAAGGTAGAAAACTATGTCTAAGAAAACCTCCTAGTCGTGATAGGCTAGGGTATTCCTTTTTTGTAAATAATCTATCCCAGCCCGAAAAAGGGGTAAACGTATACTGGGTAGATGTCATTTCGCAACCAATTTAATAAGATCAAAATGAAAAGTGACTCGGCAATATTTTCATGTTTAGAGAGTCAGAAAAGAGCTGAAAGATGACTCCAGTAGGGACTTTTTCGTGTTTTTACCGAGTCCGAAAAAGTATAAAATACAACTCGCACCATCATCCTAGTCGCATGAAAACTTGTTGCTGCACAAGAAAGCAAGGGTAAAACCCATTTTTCGACAAAATATAATAAAATATTGGAAAAATAAGCTTCAAAACCTAATTTGATCTTGAAAAGTTATAAATATGACAAAAATAGTAAAAACATATTTACTTTCACTTTTTACCTCTTGTGAAGAGCAACAATGATTTTTCCCTGTGCGAACTTGTGGCGACGATTGTGTACGATCCAGTGCATTATTTCAGTCCTCGATTTTCCAGGTAAGAGGCGCTTCCCTTAGCCATGTTTTCATCCATTTTTTATAGAATTCCACTGTGATTTCAGATCCCTAAGGGTATATTTGCAAATTTAGGGCTCGCCCAATTGGCACGGGTATCGGGCACGGACTCGCGCCAATTGGGTTATTTTTGCGAAGGGGTCACGCCAGCTGGCACGACTGTCAGCAAAACAGTTGTGCCAATGGCGCAACCTAAATGTTTGCTCAATTTTTACAAAAAATGAACCAATCAACTGGATTTTTGAGTGTTCAAGGGATCTAATGAAGTGTTTGTGACCATTTTGGTGCAGGTACTCAGTCACAATGGTGATTGAATGGAAATAAAGGGAGCATAGTGAAGAAGATGAAATGGCCACGGAGAAAGAGGCATGTATGAACGCTCTCTGAGATTACGGCTTTAAAAAGTTCTTCTTGACACCATGTCTCAGGGCGCAACCTGAATTGATGTAGTACTTAATCAGTATCTGGGACAAGGACGAAGAGAAATTCAGGCTTCGAGACCAAGTATTGGAGCTTGAAGTATCCGACGTTTACTTCATAATTGGAATTTCTCGCAGAGTTCAAGTGCCGATCTTGACAGGTACTAGGCCGTCTGGTGAAAAAATGCCAATGGTAATGGAAAGAGTGTGCCCAGGGGCACGAACCGGATCAGGTAGCGGGAAGGTTGACATCCATACAGTTCCCAATCTAGCATTCAGAGTGGTGCTCCATACCATTACATGGGGTGCAGGGTCACAGATACTGCATGAGGCTACTAAAACATAGCTCCTCCTAGCATAAGAATGCATGAACCCGACACTATTCGATTGGGCCACTGCCGTGACAATGAATATCAAATGGCAGTTGAAGAAGTGTAAGAAGACAAAACTGAAGCAGTTTGGGTACAGATCTATCTTGGTATCATTCATCCTCGAACGGCTACCAATCTTCCAGGGCCAGGGGGAGATAGTCGCCAAGCCACCATTGAGAGAGCCAAAGATGGCTCAATGGGCAGCACTCATGCCCATACCAGGAGGGGGCCAGCAAATTTCATGGAGGCCCAAGTTATTTGTATGGCTTCGACGACAGCTGATTGTCATGGAGGACTGACCCCATGCCGGTACTGACTTCACGGGAGACCCAGATCTTCCACTCCCGGAGGGAGAAGACTGGGATGAGGAGCTGGGTAAGACTCTTTTTGATTTTATGTACTTTATAATTTTTATTTTAGTATACATGCATGTCCTAACAAACAATCATATGTGTGTGCAAATGTTGGCCCAGAGAGGCCCACCGGGATGTCGCCTATTGCATGGAGGACCCCTCTCGCCTATGACCCTCAAGGCGAGGGTGGTGATGGGAGTGAGGTAGTCCAGAACTTGGAGGGAATCGCCTGTGGGATCCCAGATTATGGTCGCCTAGAAGACGTCCCATTGGCTTATCAGAGGCACACTGTGGGGGTGCCTAGTTGCCTTTATCGTTTAATGAGGCGATTGGTGCGGGCAGTGACATGCTACCATGAGCACCATGCTGATTAGTCATCTAGGCTTTTCATTTGCACACTTTTGAGAGACATGTTGTCTCCAGCTATTATTAAGACAGACATGTATAATTTTTTAAATTTTATGTGATGCACACAAACTGTAAACATTTTGATATATATATATATATATATATATATATATATATATATATTTCTGGATGAATCTTTTTCACATATGACGATGTTTTTTACAAGTTGCGTAAATTTCTATCTAAAACCATGTTAGCTAATGCATTTGTTAACGCATTCATGCATCTGGGTATATGTTGATATGTAATGTAATAAAAATTCCTTTCCAATAAGCGAATACGTAGATACAGTCGTCAAATGGATGGGTTCCTAACTGAATAATGACCATTGAGTTGTAACACTACAAGCTGTGAGTCCAGATATACAAGTAATGCACGAATACCGAGGTTAATAGCATCGTTTAACAATTCCAAAATGGCACTATACTCCACAACATTATTTGTAGTAGGCCCTAGACAAACACCTTGCAAATTGACTAACTCAAGAGCAGGATTGTATATTACCCAGGCTGCCGAGGACAGATTCCTGGTACTGCGGGAGGCACCATCCGCGAAACCGACAAAAGGAGTAATAGGCATCTGCACAATCAGGAAGACCCAATCAGCAGAAAGACGATTACAAAGCACACCACACCACTCATGCGCAAAAAATTAAATCATTCACTTATGTACACACACCACACGAGAATAATTCAAGCGTAGTACTTCTTGAGGTACAGCCCATTTCTAGGCTGCGCCAAAGGAATACCTTCATAATCAATTAGCTCATAGGCCCCATTTTTTAATACTCGTTTTACGATATAGGGCCCATGCCACATGGGCTGGAATTTTCTCGCTCCAAGCTTATCATGTGCTTGGTTGTATAAAAGGACGAGGTCCCCTTTGATGAAAGAACGCGGAGAAACCATAGAATCAAAATGAGCTTTAACTCGCTTTTTCTATGCTTCGATAACCAAAGTAACCAAGCGGCGGGTTTCATCTAGTCATTCTAGATACAGGAGACATTCTTCCTCTGGGGAAGTGTTGGGAAGTAATTCCACAGCCAACTTCAGCGAAGGGATCTCACATTCAACCGGAAGAGTCACTTCCAGACCATACACTAACTGGAAAGGTGTGAATCCGGTCGCACTCTTTACTGACGTTCGATAGGCCCAGAGAGCTGAGAACAATCGGAGGTGCCAGTTGGATTTATGAATACCAATTTTTTGTTGAAGCATCATGATAAGTACCTTGTTCACAGCCTCAACCTGGCCATTCGCCTGAGGGTAGTATGGCGTTGAGCTGTCATGACGCAAGCCCAACTTTGATGTTAGCTCTGCCATCATGTAATCCCGAAAAAGAGTGTCATGATTGGTGACAATGGCTTGAGCAACTCCGAAACGTGTAATTACATGGTTGAAAATGAATTGAGCAGATGTATTACCATCGATAGCTAATGTAGGCATCGCTTCAGCCCACTTAGTGAAGTAGTCTACGGCAACGATTATATAAGCATGCCCCCCAGCCGAGTGAGGGTTACACGTCATAAAATCTATGCCCCATTTGGAAAAAGGGCCTATGGTAATGACAGGATGCAAAGGCAGGGGTGGGGCACGCATCTTGCGCTGGAAGACCTGGCACGCATGGAATTTTCGAACTGCAACAATACAGTCTTTAAATATAGACAGCCAAAAGTAACCCGCACGCAAAATATTCTGGGTGGTAGCATAACCAGACATATGACCACCACAGGCGCCACTGTGATAGTCATTCAGGACTTTCTCAGCCTCTTCCAGGGTAAAACATCGGTGGAGCAAAAAATCAACTCCGACACGATATAAGGTATCTTCAACAGTGAAATATGGTTGAGATTGATGCCGAATGCGACGTCAACCATCCTTTGTCAACTCGGATCAGCAAGTGGATGTCTGAAGGTACATGATGATGTCACCGTACCATGGGTCATGAGTGCTGATAAGAAATAGCGTTTCATCCAAGATATGATCCTCAGATTGGGAAGGAACAGAGTCTGTCAGGAGAGGGTAGATAAGATAAGCAAAAACCAATGATTTCATTGATTTGGCAGTGGTGAACTCCAAAATGAACTCCTGAAGGATGAAAATCCATTTGGAGTACTTGCCCAATAGAAATTTTCGAGACAAGATGTATGTCATGGGGTTGCAATTGGAAATCACGGTTACTGTACGCAACAGGCTGTAATGGTGGAACCGTTGAACAGCCTGGACCGTGGCAAGCACCAACTTCTCGATGTGGGCATAGCGCGTTTTAGTGTCGAGAAGATTTTGAGACAGATAGTAAAATACATGTTCATTTCTGTCGTCGTCATCCTGTACTAGAACCATGGCTATCGTGCTGAAAGCGGCAGCCAAATAAAGGGTAAAATCGCGATGATAATTGGGAGGACGTATTAACGGAGCATTAACGAGCAACGTCTTAAGTTTATCGAAGGATTGCTGGGAAATCTCATCCCAATGGAAGGGAATGTCCTATTTCAAAGGTCACATAAACCCCTTGGCCACTTCTACATAGTTCAGAATGAAGCGACGTAAGAAGTTGGCTTTCCCCTGCAGACTCTGAAGTTGATCCAACGAGGATGGGGATGGGAGGTTAACGATGGCCTCGACCTTGAGGGTGTCAAGGCGAATTCCATCTTTGGAGACAATAAATCCCAAAATACAACCAGAATCCATGCAAAAGACGCACTTGTGAGGATTGAGCCTAATATTGTAACGTCTGCAGCGGAGGAAGATCTGATAGAGGTGTTCAGGATGGTCCTTGCGCCGAGCTAAGTGAGCTAGAAAATCGTCCAGATATGGCTGAACAATGTGACGTATGTCATGAAAATCATAGGACATAGCACGTTGGAAGGTAGCTATAGCATTTTTTAAGCCGAACAGGAGCTTCTTATAAGAAAAAGTACCCCACGGATAGATAAAGGCGGTCTTATGTTTATCAACAGGTAAAATATTAATTTGATTGTAACCCGAGAAGCCATCCATGAGGGAATAGATCTCACTCCCCGTGCAGTCATCGATGATCTAATCTATAAAGGGAGTGGGGTAATTGTCCTTAGGACATGCTCGATTGATGTCTCAGTAGTCAACAAAGACTCGTATAGTGCCCTACTTCTTATCTACAGGGACAATATTAGAAACCCATTCTGTGAGGGGAATTGGATATATGAAGCCCGCGTTAAGAAGTTTTTCAACTTCTGCTTTTATATATGCGGCTTTTCGGGGATGCACTGGGCACAGACGTTGATGCACGGGCTTCGCACCTGGGTAGGTGGGAATTTCATGCTTGACTATACTAGGATCAATCCCAGGAATCTCTTCATAGGACCATGCGAAACATCTCTGAATTCGCGAAAATTTTTCGTGTAAACTTGTATCTCTTCGAAAGAACAAATAACTCCCACGTGAATGTTCTCGACTACCCCCGGTTTGATGGAGATGTCGATAGGCATGGTTTGGGTGATGTTACTCAAATTTCCCTCTGAAATAACCTCATGAGTTAATATCGGTGTTTGGAGAGGAAAAGTGGGAACCTAAGATGCGAAGCACTCTAGATAATTAGACATTGCCCCCAGGCCAGGCATGAATGAGGAACAATGATGTCCATCACTCCACGGCAGATCTTCAAGAGACATAGTTTCAACAATAGCTTCATCAGAGGGGAAGACTTATCTTAAAGGATCAGACGAATCTGCATTACCGAGCAAAGGGGATTGAGAATATACATCTAGAGCCATGCTCAAAGGAGAACGTTTAGGAGGAGGATCTAATGTAGTGACGATTTCACAATAATTGATCTCGACCGGAGTAAAGGGCATCGATTCTCCAAACGAGGCCACCTGTTCAGGTGAAGGGATGATCCAAGGGTCGTCTAACCTAGAGATCATGTTAACTTGAACAGTGTGTGGTGGTGGCGCAGGAAAAATACCCATGAGAACGGGGTCCTTGAAAAGACCGGGTCCTACACTGTCGGGGAGATTGGGGATCTGATCCACGTATGGTATGTTGTTCTCGGAGGATGAGGTGAAGAAAGAAAACTAATCGACAGTGATGATCTTTCCCTTATGTGGAAACTTCAGAAGCCAGAAGAGGGTGGACGGAACACATAGCATGGCATGAGTCCAGCTGCAACCAAGAACAAGATTGTAGTTGAGCTTGGCGTCAACCACTTCTACTTCCACGTTGATTTTCTTACCTTGTAATGTGATCAGAAAACTTGCGAGAACACCCAAGGGTTTTGATTCCTGACCATCAAATGCCTCGAGGGCATTGGGAGATGCAGTAAGAGCTGGAGAGCCAATGGCCTTCCAGCAGGCAGATGACATAACACAAGTGGAAGCACCTTCGTCGACAATGGCTCTATGGATGTTGAGGCCATTGATACCGACTTGTATAATAAGAGTGATTTGATGTGGAAGTCGAGGGACAAAATTTTCAAGGTCGAAGGTGAGAAGACTATAATTGGCAGGATTAATTCCACCGATTGTAGACAACATAGCTTTTCGTTGTGATGGGAAAATATGAAGCACTTCCAACACAGACATTACAGAAGGTGCCTGTGCCAAATCCTCAACAATGCTGTAGTGTTGAGGAGCACAAGCATTTGGATTATAGGAAGATTTTCGCAGGACACCTTTGGAAGGTGGCCTTACAACGGGTTCAGCATTGGGCTTCTCAATTTATAAAGGACCAGAGACAGGTGGGGGAGGTGGGCCATCAACGACTTCCTTCTCGGCTGCCTGGCATGATCCAGCATAATCCTTCAAACGAGTTGCAATTGAGACAGGTGCAGCACCATTCATCATGAAAACTTGGGACCCAAATGGTGCAGATGGTGAAGGCTGCTCGACCATCTGGGTCTGCTGAGATGGGAATGGTTCTTTGAGAACTACCAGAGTCCCTTTAGAGCCTTTCAGAAGTTGACTAACCTCAACTCGTCGGGGAAAATCTTTGGTGTAGTGGTCTCCGTCATGGATCAGGCAGGGGTACTTCGGTTTATGTTGGGAACCATCATTAGCACAAGGTTTAGAAGACTCTTGTTTTGGGGCATCAGGTTTGGATTTTCCTTTGCCCTTCTTCTTCCCTTTGGAGGCCTTTTCCGCAGGATTCTCCTAGATGGCATTGACCTCCGTGGTCTTACCAGAATCCGGAGGGGCGGGAAGAGCAGAATTATTGGAAGAATTTGACTTTTGCTTCCCATTAGAGGACTTCCGAGAAGTCTAAGAGACGGAACCAATAACACCATCCACCGATGGGGTAGCTGGTGCTTTAGAGGTTCCTGGCTGAGGGGCATCAGTCAAGATATCATATAGCGTGCCGGATTGAGAGTACACTAGATCAAGGTACTGGGCACGAGCGATGGATTTTTCTTCAGTTACACATGCCCCCATAGCAATATCTTGAGCGATCTTGTTAACAAAGGAGGTAGTGAACTAGTGTGTTAGAAGCTGGTCAAGAATATCAAACTTGATCAGTCTACGACGACGTCACCACTCATGAATATGATCTGATATGTGAGTGGCTTTATCCTACTTGAGAGAAGCCAGGAGATGCGTCCCGGCTTCATAACGAATCGGTAACTGAAAATGTGTCAGAAAAGCCATAGCTAGCGTATTAAATTATTGAAAGATGCCACGGGGTAGTTCTATATACCATTTAGCAGCAGCACCGGTAAGAGTGCGCTAGAAAAGATGCAGACGGATCGAGTCATCCACCCAAGAGTTCGAAGAACACCATAGATGGTAGGTCATGACATGAGCTTGGGGGTCCTCTCCAGCTTTACCCTCAAATTTAGGACATTCACTAGGCACCTTGGTCAGAAATGGAGCCCAATAAAGATTATGACGAATCTGATCATTGATCAATTTGGATACATCCGGCAATTCCAACGTGGCAAGGAAAGGTAAATGAGGATTGAACGGCATACCAGGCCCCCGATAAGGACCTGTACCTGTACTCCACCCTGGTTGAGCATAACTTTGCCCCCCATTGGTTCTGTCCCGGGGGATTCTGACCATAGCGGGTGTAAGCCGCATAATTAGATTGATACGGTTGCTGATAACCAGTGTAACGGGGTTGATAACCAGGGTATGGACCCTGATTATATGTAGGCCACTTTGAGCAGTATATGGATTTGACTGTTGAGTATAGGTATAGCCTGGTTGTTGAAGGTAATAACCAGAACCTTGGGGCAAGTTGTAAACCGATTGAGATTGACCTTGAAGATAATAACCACCTTGGGGTCGAGTGAGCTATTCGTAAGTGGGACCTTGCTGAGCCTAATAAGTTGGGCGCACAGGCGGATTCGGCTGCGGCATAGAATAAATCAGCTATTGAGCGGGGTTAATCAGATGTGCAGGCTGTCCTGGTTGAACAGGTTGATCTGGCTGAGCGGGCTACCGTGGTTGAACAGGTTGGCCTGGCTGATGAAGGATGTTAGGTTGCCCCGGATGAGCCGGTTGGCCTAGTGGTGGGATAGGGCCCGGTTGTGCCTGATAACTAGGTTGACCTGTAACAGGACCATAAGATGGCCCCAGCTGTGCAACATTTGGACCAATAGGAAACTGAGGTTACTGAGGTTGCACCATAGGTTGAGAGGGATGGATATGCCCCCTAGGACCGGACAACGGTCTAGGTTGATACCCCAGTTGACCTGTGGGACCTTGAGGTTGCCCTAGTTGGACCACAATGTGAGGCTGTAGAGGTTGACCTTGAGGGTTGTAGGATTGCCCTTGCAGACCGTACAACAACCCTTGTTGGCCCGAAGGTTGGCCCTGTAAGGGTTGTCCTTGCGGGTCATATAGATAACTAGGCTGGCCTGAAGGTTGGCCCTAAAAGGGTTGTCCTTGCAGGTTAGAAGGTTGCCCAGCCTGGGCAGACAGAAAACCTTGAACATACTGATAAGCCTCAAGAGTAGGAAAACGAAGAGGGTTACCCTTCTCATCATATTGATATGGAAAAACATAAACAGGTGTACCATCCAGCCCATAATGGGAAAAGTAAGGATGGTTGGGATCTTGGGAGGACTGACCAACCTCGGAGTTGGATGGTTGTAAGGACAACCGATACTCCTCGGGAGAGATATTCTCCAGAATAGCAGATGCTATGTAAATGTCTTCAGGAAGTGACGAGGTCCTGGTGGACTGAGTGGTGACAGCGGGCGTAGATGCAGCTACGCAGACGATAGGCCTAACAGGTACTGACGTGACCTGAGGAGATGACGTGAGAGGTGTCAATGGAAACATCCCTAACGAAGGAATAATCGGCCTCGTAGATGGAGTCGATACTCCCATGGAGGCCATAGTGGCCACAATCTGACTTAAGGACCTATATCCCACTGGAAGCGAAGGACTAGGCGAAGACATGACAGAAGACTCGGGGTTGTTTTCTGGGAAAAGCTGGTAATATTCACCAGATGTAGGAATTTCCTCACTAGGAGAAGGACTGGGTTAGTCCATATCTGAACCTACCGCTAGATCTTCTAAAATACTGCGAGGACTAGGAGGTATAATGGCAGCCAAGAAAGGTGATCCCGATGTAAGTGGAGGGAAATATTCCCCTACTCCAAATCCAAACCAAGCATTGGATAAGGGCCAATTGAATTCAACTGGTCCACCAAAGGGAAGCTCAGATAAGACCGGTCCCCCGTCGAGAAACTCGGATACAATAGGTTGCTGAGGTTCAGCAGAGGACTGAGAGACCTCTGATGAATCGTTTGTGTAAGGACTACCAGTAGACAAAACTGAAGGTTCCGCCATTGTGACAATAACGAAAAGAGGAAGAGATCAAAACAAAGACACGCGGGAAAAACCGAGGCAAACAATCAAATGGCCGTCAAACAATCTCTAAAAGGGCGTATGATCATAGGTGATTAATTTTACCACATTGAAACTTGGAAATTTTACCGTTTCATGTTTTAAGAGTCGAGAAATGAGTAAAAGGTGACTCTATCTCTTTCAATTTGGAAACAAGCGTGAAAGTACAAGCGCTTGATGATCTTTTCAAATTTAATGAGTCATAAAAGATCGAAATGACTACTCTGGAAATATAGGCAAAAGGGTGTACCAGATATCCGTGAACTACCATATACACCTTGGTTTAAAAAAATGAAAGAGAAATCAACCAAGGACTTGATGTACGTGCAAGTAATCTCCTTGAATGTTGTGTTCTGTGTATCACAGGTATAAGGCAGCAGACTCGGCTTCCTACGGATAAAGGATAGCAACCTAGTAGGGTCTCCCTTTATATACGCGATGGTACGGGGAGCACAAGTCCATAGGCAAACGACAGCTACTAGGTTTAACGACGCCGGAACACATCACTAGCTTAGACCTCTAGATATTTCGTTAATGTTTCAATGTTGCCTTAATGTAAATTGAATAAATTTTAGAGTTGATCTTCAATTATGTTTCAATTTCAGGCCCTACCGAATGTTGTCTCAAAAATCCTCTAACTGCACACTACATGCCACAATATATCACTTTGTTCGATGAATAGCTAACTACGGGAAGGTTGAGAGCTTTTCAAAAAATAACAAAATGATCACAAAACAACCACTACTGTCTCTAATGCACGCTAATGAAACTAAAATCTCTTCCTTTAGAGTTATATAACACTAATAATGCAAAAAAGTTTTCAATTTCACTAACTAATCAAAAAGCAACAAGATTTTTTTTTGCATTTTTCAATGTTCTAGAGCACAATGCACCAAACGAAATGAAAAACTAATGAGAAAACCAATTTGCGATAGCAAAAGAGTAGAAACAAGAAAGTTCACTGAATGCAAAACACACAATCATAACTCAAACTGATAGAAGAAATCCCTCAAATCAAAGAGGAATCCCAAAAGACTCATACAAACCGTGTGATTTAGGCTTGAAATGAGACAAAGCGAAACTCGAATGAAAAAGAGAGAAATCACTCAAATACTGCAATGATCTAATGAAAACCAACTAAACAAATGCAAGGAAGCAAAAACGAAGTTGACGAAACAAGCAAAAACCAAAAACACCCACGGGAGGCTCAGCACAGGATAGCACCTAGATGCCCTAGGGCTAGAATGTAAAATTGAAGGTAGAGGGCAAAAAACCAGAGGATAAAGGTCTAACACAGTCAACAAGGGCTTCAATACACTCAGACAGTTGGAAAATAACACCAAAAACCAAAAATCAGTCTCAGAGGGCTCAAAAACAAGTAAATTACCCTAGCACCAAACAGGGTTGGCGCGACTATTTGGTTGTATCTTGCGCCAAAATAGGGTTGGCGCGGGTACCTAACCAGCAACAAGTGCCAGCTGGCGCGACTGTCAGGCTAAAAAGTGAGCCAATCGAGTTTATTAAGGATAGAAAACAAAAAGAGAAAATAGAGAGCAGATCAGGTATGGTGGGGCTGAAAAGAGGTTTTACACCAGAAGGAGACAAACCAAAAGAGAAAATCAAGCAGACAAAAGCCAAAAGCAACCAAAAGAGATAAGACAAACTCCAATTAAACTCCCCAACGAAGTCGCTAGTTTGTTGGAGAGGTAAATCCCCTCTGTGGACAGAAGCGATCCCTACTAGCCCAGATCGGGTCTAGCAACAATCATTCACGCAGTGACACAGGTCTCTAGTTACAAAAATGAAAAAACATAACAAGTTGCCTACCTCAGGTCCTACACAATGGTCATCGAAGAAAGGATGACGCTTTCCATCCTCCGCTTTGGCAGATCACGATCCTTTCGCTTAGTGCGTCCAAACACCTGCACACATGTAAAGAAACACAACGATACACAGCGTAGAATATAAATATTGTAACCATACATCAGTCAAAGAGGATGTAATTCATTGCATCAAAGATAAAGACACATGAATGAAACCATAATCAAATTTGCTTATCATTAATAGTAATAAAGGAAAGATACAACCCAAATCTCTAACACTGGATCTTCCTTTGGCAGGGCTTCCAGTGGAGCATGTCTCAATGAAGCTCGTCGAGAATGGGACAAAGCTTTCTCTCTTCGACTTGGCTCTCAAAGGCTGTCTGGCAATAGTCTCCTTACTACAGATTCAACTCTTTCTTCTATGACTACTAGCTTGCTAAGGGAAAATGGCAAGCTTATATAGATGGTGGAAGGGGATTTGGGATCCCTACAATTGTGGGATTGGCCCTATCCTCAAGGAAGCTTCCATGATAGGTGGAAAACCACCTCCTATACATGGAGATCCGGAGCCAAACCTCCCAACTCATTTTAGAGACTCATTCAGGAGTTTGTTGGAACTAAAATTTCGCCATTTATTTTTAAAAAACAATCCTTATTAAGCTTGGTGTGAGCAATACACTGGGATAGAGCGCTAGTTGGCGCGCCCTCTTTGGTGGATTTCCCCCATTGGTGCGAGGGCAGAACTGGTTGGTCGTGCCAAGGCCAAAAGGTTAGTTTTTAGGGTTTTTCAGAGGAAACTTTCTTCAGAGGAATGATTGTCCTTGTCAAAGGGGATGCCATGAAAGTGGAAAGGGCCCTCCAATGTGCGTGACGAGGAATTGCAGGGACGGTGACAAATTACTGTGTAACACAACTGTATTTTGATATTCAGATTTATTTGACTTTGTTCCTACTGAAATATTTTTCTATTTTTCATTCAAAAATGAAAGGAAAACATGATCTAAAACAGTATTTTTCAAATCAGTTTCAGATTTAGTTTTAAACAATGAATATTCAAACTTCAGATCAAAATCAATATCATTCAAACTCACTAACTCTTTGGGTAAAGAATTATCTTTGCTTAATAGTAATTCAGTCTCTAATTGCAAGTGTTGAGCCTCAAGATTGTGCTTTCTTTCATCTTACTTTACCTTATTTTACTTTGTCCAATGTTATCCTAGACCCAATTGATCAATGAATTTAGTTAAAATTACTTTTAGAATGATTAACATGACTGACTTGCTAATTTTTGTGATTTTTGTCATTGTAATGCATTTTGACCGGAACTAGCTGCAGAATGCAGACATTCCGTAGCTAACCGGAAATTCTGCAGTTGTCTTCACGTTTGGGTATGTTCCAGGTGGCCTCTCAAGAAAAACCGCATATGGGTATATTCCACGTCATGTCTACATTGTTCGTTGCTCACCATGAAGGAAGAAACGAATTCTGGATATGGTTTTGGTATGTGGGAACACATTTAAGAAGGCAGACTTCTAATAGGACTGTCTTAGTCCAGATGTCCTTTTCCTTTTTACGCAACCACTTCAAGAGTCCTAATGTGATTTCGATAAGGGAAGACAATGATCCTGGAATTGTTGCAAGTCTTTTTATGTACATTTGTTATATAAACACTTGGGAAACTGAGAGCTAGGCTAGATTTTGTTCTAGATTTTGCTTAGATTCTATGCTACATTTCTGAAAACGCAGATTGCTCTGTTCAAGTTATTTCTCCTTTAATGAAGCAGACAGTATTGTTTTGAAATCGTTGATTTGATTTGGAGTTAGATTCCGTCTGGTGGTAGAGGGCCCCTGCCTCCTGCACAGTTTTATTTGCGTAATTTAGATAAGTATTCTAGCTGCCTTTACGTTTTTGCAGTTGAATTCGTAGTTGTTTTCATTAGCTACTATATTTATACTCGTTCTAAAAACTCTTCCAAAAGAAGAAGCTCTTCCAAAATATTATGATCATGAATGGGAAATGGATATAGTATTGTAGGATTTAATTGCAATCTCTTTTGTTCACCATCACAGTTATACTTATGCTAAGTACTCTTCCAAAAGAAGAAACTCTTCCAAAAAATCCTTATAATGTCTTAAGCATGATTGTGATCTTGAACGTTTCAGTTGTGTGTTTGCACTAAGTATCATAGCTGTTCTTGCTCTTAAAATGCTCTTCCAAAATATCATAATGATGGGTAGGAGATAGCTATGATATATTAGTTTTTCATTGCTTTCAGTCTTTATGTTTGCATTTGCACTGAATTGTACAGTTAGGATTGTTCTAAGAAACTCTTCCAAAATACCAATCATGATGGACA
This sequence comes from Pinus albicaulis, assembly GCA_034641835.2. Taxonomy (NCBI): domain Eukaryota; kingdom Viridiplantae; phylum Streptophyta; class Pinopsida; order Pinales; family Pinaceae; genus Pinus; species Pinus albicaulis. The sequence continues at coordinate 1,701,262,880 of CM076581.1, read as the reverse complement.
AACAGACTATATGATTCCATAGAATAATGCATGATAGCTTAGTTAGGATACTCCGGAGTCTAATTGCATTTAACTCATGCTCAGTTATTTTGTTTTAAGTTTGATAATGACTTGTTAGTTCAGCACTGTTTTAGATTAGTGACATCTTAAGTTCAGTTTTAGCTTAACTCATTGCATTTGCACTCCACATTCAGTTGTCATTCACTGCATATTAGATTACTTCAGTTGTTAAAATTAACAAAACAGCCTTCATTATTTACAAACCTCTTCTTGTTCTAAAATCTATAATTGATTCATAACCACATGAACAGAAGACAATATCATTTTAAGGCCTGAAGTACTTCTGCAACTTCCTTATCATCTCACAAACAAACATTTCCTCAAAAGACTATTTTAAAAATCTATAACCTTTGAGTGAAGTGTAGTGTTATCAAACTAAGTTGCAGAATAGAGTTAGGAACTAGTCTTAAAGTAGAGATCTTATGATGGTATCAATGTTTTACTCCAAATATGCTTCAACAAATCTCTAATCATGGATAACACGTTGCATCATTATAAGTTAGTTGTTTAACTGTTAGGAGAATTTGCATGCTTAGCTGACCATGTCTCAAGCTCTCTCTCAAACACCTTTGATGAAAGAATTTGACAAGTTGAGTTTATGTTTTGAATCATTTGCTTAAAATTCATTATCAAGCTTTGTTTTTTCTTAGTCATAGTTTGGATTTGATTCTGTTTCAATATCTGCAATTTCATTTGTCATTTTTCATCAACCAACTAGGATTCACTCTATTTTTAATCATTAGCTTCCTTCCACTAGCTTTCTGGTCATTTTCCTTGTGAACATAAAATTGCCAAAAAGACCAAAAACATCTTAAATCATCATAAAAGACCAAAAACATCACAAAACACTAAACACAATGCATTAAGAGTCAAACACCTAGGCACATACGGTGCACTTCACTTCAACAATTTACCAACCCTGGTTGACAATTAAATGAGCTCAATTTAGGAGACTAGATTGAGACCAAACATTTTGGCGTCGTTGCCGGGGAAGTGAAAACTAGGTAACCTTTGTTTCTTAGTATCCAAAAACAATTATATGCGTAGGGAGAGAGATTCAAGGGGGAGATTTATAAGCAGTAGAGGTAGAAGTTTGATTTCTAGAACACCACTTGTTTCATCTAGATCCAGAGCTAGTACACCTTCAACTAAGACCCACATTCCATCCTTTACTGATCCTGGATTTCTAGAAGATCTAAGGTCAACTATTCCATTAGAGAAACCTTCCACTTCATCCACTAAACCTGCCATAGAAGAAGATCTAAAAACTCTTGTTAGGGACACAAACCTTTCCACTTCCATAGGAGAGTCAACTATGGCAGAAGAAGGAGGAGGAGGAGTCTTTAATGGGGAACACACACTATTTGGAGGTAGAGGTAGAGGAGAAGGAGGTAGAGGTGCAGATGGAGGAAGAGGTAGAATAGGAAGCTCTTTTGGGTTCCCTATAATTGATGAAGAAACCAATACAACCATGAAAAACATTTCACCCTCTATCCTTCCAAACTTCTATGGACTTAAAACTGAAGATCCTGAAACCTTATTATTCGAATTTGAAGTGCTGTGTAGAACTTATGACTACTTACAAGATGCTCAAAAACTGAAATTATTCCCTTCAACTTTGAAAGGAGCAGCATTGAAGTGGTTTATGAGTCTGATCAGCAGTTCTATTAGAACATGGGAAGACATGAAACAAGCATTTCTAGAGACGTATTTGGATTATTGTATGCCGGTTAATCATAAGGAAGAAGTGTTCAAGATGTTACAAAAAGAAGATGAAAATTTAGAAGATTTGTTGGAGAGATTTAATTACAACATCAAAAGGGCAAAAATGGAAAACCTAGATCAAGACACCTTAAAAGCTCTTTTGTTGAAAACAGTTAGGGATGAATGGTTGGATATCCTTAACATGATGGGAAAAGGGGATATATCACAACTCACATTACCTGAAATATCTGAGTTATGTATCAACCTTTCTAGAGGGAAATCCAAAACTGTCAAAGGTCCAAGAGATCCTGCTCTTGCAAGGGCAAGTAAATCTGCTTCTGGGACAGTAAGTAGATCAGAAATAGGACACATGCTTGATGATTTTAAATCTGACATCTTAGGGAGTCTTAGTGAACAAATAGACACCCTTAAGATACAGAACAAGCAAAAGGATGAATCTGATGCCTTGGCAATCTTTTGTCCCAAATATAGAAAGAAACATGCCTTGAGAGAGTGTCCTTTGGATGTAAAAGTTGTATAAACCTGTGTCATTTGTTTTGAAAAACATGAGACCAAGAATTTTCCTTCTCTTCCGGGTCTCAAAGCTATCTTTCAGGAGGAAACTCCTACAGATTCCATAGAGTCTCTCAATTTTGTATCTAGAAGGCCTTGGCAAGGACCTCAAACACAAGGATTCCATGATCAAATGTATAATCAACCTCCACCTTGGAATTCTTGGCAGCAACCTTGGCCCCAATTTCAAAATCAATCTCAATATTGGGCACAAGGAACACAAAGTCCCTATGGAAGATACTCTCCATACTATCAATATCCACCATACTCACATTTTTATCCTCAAAATCCTCAACAAAATTTTCCTCAAAATCTTCAACAAAATTTTCAACAAAGTCCTCAACAACATCATCAGAACCAACCACATCAAAATCAACCACTCCCATTACCATTTCCTCAAAAATCAAATCAATTGCCTGCTCAACCCATACCAAACCCCAATAATAAGAATCCTTAGAACACATACATGATAGAAGGCCAACAGTTTCCAACTTATTTAATTACTCCTCTAGACCTTAGTGATGTTCAACTTAGGTCTGGAAGGATACATGAAAAGAGGAAGCCTTCTGTGATCATACAAGAACAAGATAACTCTGAGGAAGACTCTCTACGGGTGAATAAAATTCTTGAGGAAGATACATCCTTTCAAGACCCAAACACTGAAAAATTAAAGCAAAAAGATCCAATAAATTCAACTCCTGTATTAGAGCAACCATCTACATCTACTTCTATACCTCCCTTTCCGGAAAGATTACAAATTGATAGAGGTGTAGAAAAACAAATTATGGTGCCTAATTATGATTTCCTAGATGAGTTGAGAAATGTTTGCATTAAAATTCCATTATTACAAGCCATCAAGGAAATTCCAATTTTAGCCAAAACAATAAAGGAGTTGAGTATGAAGACAACAAGAAAAAGAATAAGAGAAACAAAGAAAATACAACTGGCAGGACAAATAGCAGAAATTATGATGGGAAAGATTTCTATTCCAAAGTATCTTGACCCAGGAAATCCAGTTGTCAAAATTCACATCAATGGAATTGAAATCCAGAACACACTCATTGACTTAGGAGCAACAATCAATATCATGAGTAGACAAATCATGGATAAACTGAAACTTCCTAATCTTCTCTTTACACCCACACTATTACAATTAGCAGACAGATCTGTGATCAAACCAGATGGGGTAATAGAAGACATTCCAGTGTCCCTAGATTCTTGGGAGTACCCTGTGGATTTCATGATCCTAACTTCTAAGAATAATCTAGGAGGCCATCCTGTTATACTAGGAAGACCTTGGTTGGCTACAACTGATGCTTTTATTAGTTGTAGATCCGGTGATATGTACATCTCTGATGGTAGTTAAACTAAGAAGTTCACTTTATATCCTCCAGCTAGGACAATTACAGATCTAGATGACACTCAATGGATAGAGGATGAGGAAGATTTACAACCTCTCTTCACAATTTCAGAAATTAGTGAAGATAATCAAATTCTGAATACTTTAGAAAATTTTGAATCCTCTCCAGAACATAAACATGAATCATTTCAAGAGGGATCCAATATTGATTTTTTGTCATCAAGGCAGATGTCTCTTCATTCTATGGACAAATTTGGCAGCTCTACAAGTGAGATTTTCCCAGGCAAAACTTTGAACATAAACAAGAACCTAGAAAAATCTCAACAAGAAGAGCTAGTCAAAGTATTACAGAGACATTCTTCTGCATATGCATGGGAATACACTGACATGAAAGGGATAAGCCCCAAGACTTGCACTCATCACATCTATATAGAAGAAAATTGCAAACCAATCAGACAACCTCAAAGACGGATGAATCCAAATCTTAGGGGAATTGTTAAAGAAGAATTGCAAAAATTGTTAAATGTTAATTTCATCTATCCTATTTCAGATAGTCAGTGGGTTTCTCCTTTGGTAATTGTGCCAAAGAAAAATGGAAAATGGAGGGTATGTGTTGACTACCGAGAACTAAACAAAGCTACTCTTAAAGACCATTTTCTCTTACCTTTCATAGATCAAGTATTAGATACATTAGCTGGCAAAAAGTACTTTTCATTCCTAGATGGGTTTAGTGGTTACAATCAAATCCAAGTAGCACTTGAAGATCAAGACAAAACCACATTTACCTGTCCTTGGGGTACCTATGCTTACCGAGTATTTCCATTTGGATTATGCAATGCACTTGCAACATTCCAAAGGGCAGTATTAGGAATTTTTTCAGATCTAATACATGATTGTGTAGAGGTATACATGGATGATTTCACAGTTTATGGAAACTCATTTGAAGAAGCTTTAGAAAACTTGGAAAAAGTTTTAAAGAGATGTCAGGAAGCAAATCTTTCACTTAGTCATGAAAAATGTTTTATGATGTTTATTGAAGGTATTGTTTTAGGGCATCACATTTCAGGGGATGGGATTAGAGTTGATGAGTCTAAAGTTGAAGTCATATCTAACTTATCCATTCCAAGTTGTCAAAGAGATGTTAGAAGTTTTCTAGGATTTACAGGATATTATCGGAGATTTATAGAAAAATTCACCAAAATAGCATCTCCACTCTTCAAATTACTCACCAAAGATTGTGAATTCAAATGGACTTATGATTGCCAGTTAGCTTTTGAAACCCTGAAAACCAAAATTTCTAAAGCACCTATATTAAGGGGACCTAACTGGAAGTTACCTTTTCATATCTCCACAGATGCCTCCGATACAGCTCTAGGAGCAGTATTGGGGCAGAAAGACTTGATTCCCTATGCCATCTATTATACCAGTAAAAATTTGACTCCTGCAGAGTTAAAATATACTGTAACTGAAAAAGAGTTTTTAGTTGTTGTTCATGCCATAAACAAATTTAGACACTATATAACAGGCTATGAAACTTTTGTTCACACTGATCATTCTGAAATTAGATACTTAATGAAAAAATCAATTACTAATGGCAGAGTCATAAGATGGTTATTGCTCTTACAAGAATTCAACATTACCATTCTAGATAGGCCTAGAAAACAAAACACAGTAGCTGATTTCCTATCTAGACTCCAAAATATCAAAGATGACACTCCAGTTGAAGATCAATTTCCTGATGAATATCTTTTGCAATTTCTACTCAAACTCCATGGTTTGCTGATATTGCTAATTATTTAGTTTCAGGAAAATTTCCTTCAATAATGAATGCAAGGGATAAAAGAAAAATCATTAATGATAGTGCAAAATATTCATGGGTTGCTAATGAGTTGTACAAGACAGGTCCAGATTTAATCATTAGAAGGTGTGTTCGTGAAGATGATATGCCTGATATTCTCAAAGCATGTCATGATGAACCTTGTGGCGGACACTTTGCTGATAAGAGGACAGCCTATAAGATTCTTAATTTAGGATATTATTGGCCATCCTTGTTCAAAGATGCTAAAGAATATGTCAAAAGGTGTGATAGTTGCCAAAGGGTAGGGAAACCTTCTCCTTCAGGTGAGATGCCATTACAAACTCAGGTACATATTGAACCTTTTGAAAAATGGGCTTTGGATTTTGTAGGACCTATTAGTCCTCCATCAAGACAGAAAAGGTATATATTAGTTTGCACTGATTATGTTACTAAATGGGTAGAAGCCAAGCCATTACTTGTTGCTAATGAAGCATCTGTAGTTACTTTTCTTTTGAGGATATTTTTACTCGTTTTGGTGTCCCAAGGGAAATTGTTACAGATCAAGGAGCTCAATTTACATCAAGGCTAGTGGAGAAAATGATGGAGAGGTACAAAATCAGGCATAGAAAATCTACTCCCTATCATCCACAAGCAAATGGTCAAGTGGAATCTACCAATAAGGTCATTGAAGGAATCTTAACAAAGACTGTTCATTTACATAGAAGAGATTGGGTAGATAGGCTTCCTGAAGCCTTGTGGGCCTATAGAACTACATGGAGAAACACAACAGGCCATACTCCTTATGAGCTTGTTTATGGAAAGCAAGTTTTGTTTCCCATAGAGTTCTAAATTCAAACCTTCAAGATGGCAGTTCAGTTAGGACTTGATTTAACGGAGGCACAAAGGCATAGACTGGAGCAAATTAATGAATTGGATGAGATCAGACAAGATGCAGTTCAGAAAACAAGTCTAGTCCAACAGCAAAGGGCTAGATGGCATGACAAGTACATCAAAGAAAAGAAATTCAAAGAGGGTGACTGGGCTCTCTTGTTTGATTCAAAATTCAAGGATTTTCAAGGGAAATTTCAGACACATTGGCTTGGGCCATATGAAATTGTTGAAATTTTTGATAATGGGGCATTAAAAATCAGAACTATAGATGAAGAAGAGGTCACTTTTCTTGTGAATGGTCATAGATTGAAGTTGTATCACAAACCACTCTCAAGAGAAGAATTTGTCCAGAAGTTCCAAGAAAGCAGTGATGTGAAGTTAATGAAGAAGAATCTTTCTTCTTCATCAACTTGATTAAATTTTCTGAAGCATTTTTCTTTGAAAAAAAAATAAAAATAAAATAAAATAAAATAAAAGTATAAACATGAAAACCAATCACTGATTGGCATGTTTATACAGAAAAGATAGGGTGAAAATCAGATTCTCTCTGACACTCTAACTTTTCCATTTCGTTTTTGCAAGCAGTTGTTACAAAATCATAAGTCAGATCCATAGTGCTTATGATCCATCTCATTTCATTTCATTCCATTCACTTATCCATCCATACTCCATTTCATTCATTCATTCATACTCTACTTCATTCCATATTTCATTCATCTCATTCCATACTCCATCCACCTCATTCTCATGTCAAAATTTAAAGTCTGATGTCTTACTGCAAATGAATAATACATGTCATGGATTGCAGAGCAGTTCTTATGTTCTTTCACTCCATTTCATAAACTAAATCCATTCCATTTCATCATCCACTTCATACATATCATGTCTCATCATCCATCTTCATTCATGCCATATAACATTTCACTTATATTCCAAAAACACTCCATTCCATGATTAAAATACTCTACAGGTACATTCTGCAGCTTAACAGACATTCTGCAGCTAATCAGCCTTTCCGCAGCCAGACAGTCATTCCGCAGCTACAAATCCTGAAGGCATTAGTCAGCAGACATTAGAATTGCAACAAAATGATCCAGTGTATCCATGAATAAGAAGAATCAAGAAAGATTATGAAGACTCTTCCAGAGGAGAACAAAGAAGACAAAGACTACAAAAATCAAATGAAAAGCAGAGGTAACAAGTTTAGATTATAATGGCATTTCATAAATTTTAGCATAGTTTTAGTTATGAATTGTTCGAAAAGGTTGTTTTAATTATTTTTATTGATCATGATCAATAAACCCTCCACAAACTTTGGATTAAAATCTCTCATTTCAAATTCCATACCCGACATCATTCAAGCGGTTAAAATGGTTGAAGTGTTTGAATTCTTCACGTCACCTAACCAAATCATTCAATGATGATTCTCTTTTCCGTTGTAAAAAAATCTTCGCCGTCTTTTCAATCATTAATTCGTTTCCTCCACCTCACTCCATTTACTCATTCCGTAACTACTTCCATCACTCCATTTTGTAGCCAGCACTTCATTCCGCAAACAGAGATATTCTTATCACCGTGAGCAGAGAAAAAGGGTATATCAGTTTGAATATCAAAGCACTATCACCATGGGCAGAGATTGAGAATTATCACTGTAAACACAGAGGTATAGCAGTGAAGAATTTGAAGCCATTTGTTACCGGGAGACAGAGGTATAGCAGTGTGGAATTTGAAACCATTATCACCAAGAGACAGAGATATATCAGTGAGGAATTTGAAGCCATTTTCACTGTCAACCAGAGGCATATCAGTCCGAAGTTTGAAGCCATTATCACTGTCAACCAGAGGCATATCAGTCTGAAGTTTGAAGCCATTATCACTGTCAACCAGAGGCATATCAGTCCGAAGTTTGAGGCCATTGTCACTATAACGTAGAGGTATATCAGTCCAAAGTTTGAAGCCATTGTCATTAAGAACCTAAGGCATATCAATTCAAAGGTGAAAGTTATTGTTTCAGTGGGTAGAAAGAGTATTAATCTGAACATTGAAGAAGCAATTATGGGTTTCATTGTAAGAACTGAACCAGTGGGTACAAAATACTTAGAAGGCTACCCTCAATGTAAAGAAATTTTGCAACAGATAGGATGGCTACAATTTCTTGAGAAGTTTAATGGCTTCCACAAAGAAGTCACTAAAACATTTGCAAGGTCATTTCAAGGAGCTGAGGTTGAAGTGGGGGATGTTAAATTCACTGTCACTGAAGTTTTCATTGCAGAAGCTACGGGATTTCTTAGAAATGGAGAGAGATGGTTCAAAAACAGAGAATTCCATAATGAATCCTGGAAGCAAATTCTAAAATCACCAGGTATGGATATCACTGTGTTTAAGAAAGGAATTCCAAGTTCTGCCTTGAAAAATAAATGGAGAAACATACTACTTATTCTGCAAAAAATTATTACATGTGAGGGTAGATATGGCACATTTTATGTTTACCACATTAGACTGATAATGCATTTTCCGGGGGAAGACTTAAACCTACCCTATTTCTTGCTTCAAAGTTTGAAAAAGATGGCTTCTTGTGTTCAAAGAAGGGTTCAATTTTTAGAGACAACTCTATATCATCATGGCTTGGTTAAAATTTTGATTGAACACCATTTAGCCAAAACAAATGATACTTGGGACAATTTCTTGATAAGAAATCATTTTGAAGAGCCAAAAGAGCCCTCACCTGAACAACAACCTACAAGGAGAAGCAGAAAATGGAGAGCTTCAAAAATTGAAATTGACAAAATAGTCCAAGAAAGTAGTGAGGAAATCATCTCAGAGAAGTTGACTCAAATCAAGAGACAACTTAAGAAAGAGAAGGTAATAAGGAAATCTGCCACAGAAAAAGGAGAGGGATCTTCTCAGCCAAGAAGAAGCCATAAACTAAAGGGGAAACTAAGGAAAACTCAAATCAAACAAACAGGGGTGATAAATATAGAAGATGAGGAAACATCTATTGAAGAAGATGTTGAAGAGGATTTTAATGAAGGAACCCCTGAAATTGACCCTGCTCAGCAAAAAGTTTATGACTATGTTGAAACTTTGGAAAGGAAAGCTTCAGAGAGTAGAGAGAGAACCCCTAGTCCTCCACTGTCCAAAATAGATGTGTTAAGAAGGGATAGGTATGAGCTGGAAATACTTAATAGACACATCAAAAATGAGAATGACATTCTGAGGGAACAAGTCAAACTCAAAACTGATATGAACTCAATCTTATCCCTACATATAGACAAAGTGGAAAAGGCTAATGGAAAGTTGAAAAAGAGGAACCAGAAGCTAATCAGGGCACTTATCAACTTGAGGTTCAAACTTGTCATCAGAAAACCCAGAAGATCTTTAGCTTCCAGGAAAAGAAGAAGGAGAGGATTAGATGTTCTTGCAGAAGCCTCTGAGTTTATAGGATAAGTTGCATGAGGACATGCAAGAAGTCAGCAGTGGGGGTATGTTGAGCCTCAAGATTTTGCTTTCTTTCATCTTACTTTACCTCATTTTCCTTTGTCCATTGTTATCCTAGACCCAATTGATCAATGAATTTAGTTAAAATTACTTTTAGAATGATTAACATGACTGACTTGCTAAGTTTTGTGATTTTTGTCATTATAATGCATTTTGACCGGAACTAGCTGCAGAATGCAGACATTCCGTAGCTAACCGGAAATTCTGCAGCTGTCTTAACATTTGGGTATGTTCTAGGTGGCCTCTCAAGAAAAACCGCATATGGGTATATTCCATGTCATGTCTACATTGTTCGTTGCTCACCATGAAGGAAGAAACGAATTCTAGATATGGTTTTGGTACGTGGGAACACATTTAAGAAGGCAGACTTCTAATAGGACTGTCTTAGTCCAGATGTCCTTTTCCTTTTTACGCAGCCACTTCAAGAGTCCTAATGTGATTTCGATAAGGGAAGACAATGATCCTGGAATTGTTGCAAGTCTTGTTATGTACATTTGTTATATAAACACTTGGGAAACCGAGAGCTAGGCTAGATTTTGTTCTAGATTTTGCTTAGATTTTTTGCTACATTTCTGAAAACGCAGATTGCTCTGTTCAAGTTATTTATCCTTTAATGAAGCAGACAGTATTGTTTTGAAAGCGTTGATTTGATTTAGAGTTAGATTCCATCTGGTGGTAGAGGGCCCCTGCCTCCTGCACGGTTTTATTTGCGTAATTTAGATAAGTATTCTAGCTGCCTTTACATTTTTGCAGTTGAATTTGTAGTTGTTTTCATTAGCTACTATATTTATACTCATTCTAAAAACTCTTCCAAAAGAATAATCTCTTCCAAAAGATTATGATCATGAATGGGAAATGGCTATAGTATTGTAGGATTTAATTGCAATCTCTTTTGTTCACCATCACAGTTATACTTATGCTAAGTACTCTTCCAAAAGAAGAAACTCTTCCAAAAAATCCTTATAATGTCTTAAGCATGATTGTGATCTTGAACGTTTCAGTTGTGTGTTTGCACTAAGTACCATAGCTATTCTTGCTCTTAAAATGCTCTTCCAAAATATCATAATGATGGGTAGGAGATAGCTATGATATCTTAGTTTTTCATTGCTTTCAGTCTTTATGTTTGCATTTGCACTGAATTGTACAGTTAGGATTGTTCTAAGAAACTCTTCCAAAATACTAATCATGATGGACAAACAGACTGTATAATTCCATAGAATAATGCATGATAGCCTAGTTAGGATACTCCGGAGTTTAATTGCACTTAACTCATGCTCAATTATTTTGTTTTAAGTTTGATAATGACTTGTTAGTTCAGCACTGTTTTAGATTAGTGACATCTTAAGTTCAGTTTTAGCTTAACTCATTGCATTTTCACTCCACATTCAGTTGTCATTCACTGCATATTAGATTACTTCAGTTGTTAAACTTAACAAAACAACCTTCATTATTTACAAACCTCTTCTTGTTCTAAAATCTATAATTGATTCATAACCACATGAACAGAGAACAATATCATTTTAAGGCCTGAAGTACTTCTGCAACTTCCTTATCATCTCACAAACAAACATTTCCTCAAAAGACTATTTCAAAAATCTATAACCTTTGAGTGAAGTGTAGTGCTATCAAACTAAGTTGTAGAATAGAGTTAGGAACTAGTCTTAAAGTAGAGATCTTATGATGGTATCAATGTTTTACTCCAAATATGCTTCAACAAATCTCTAATCATGGATAACACGTTGCATCATTATAAGTTAGTTGTTTAATTGTTAGGAGAATTTGCATGCTTAGCTGACCATGTCTCAAGCTCTCTCTCAAACACCTTTGATGAAATAATTTGACAAGTTGAGTTTATGTTTTGAATCATTTGCTTAAAAGTCATTATCAAGCTTTGTTTTTGCTTAGTCATAGTTTGGATTTGATTCTGTTTCAATATCTGCAATTGCATTTGTCATTTGTCATCAACCAACTAGGCTTCACTCTATTTTTAATCATTAGTTTCCTTCCACTAGCTTTCTAGTCATTTTCCTTGTGAACATAAAATTGCCAAAAAGACCAAAAACATCTTAAATCATCATAAAAGACCCAAAAAATCACAAAACACTAAACACAACGCATTAAGAGACAAACACCTAGGCACATACGGTGCACTTCACTTCAGCAGTTTACCAACCCTAGTTGACAATTAAATGAGCTCAATTTAGGAGACTAGATTGAGACCAAACAGCAGGCTTAGGATCCGGGTTAGTCCTGGTATAGTAGGTTTTCCTAGAAGCCAGAATGACTGTTTTGAATACCCACAACCTATAAAAATAATCTTAAAGTAAAAATATAATTAAAAGATCTTCCTTTAAGACTAAATTTAAGACTAGAGATTGGTTAGATTCCCCAGTATGGTCGCTAGTATGTTATCACTCTAGTAATTTCTTAAGTTGTGGGATTTGAGTTTTTAGTCTAAGAACACTAGAGGTAACCACAAACCTACTTCAAATTCTGGGATCTAGCCTTCCTAGAATTCAGAGAGGGCTCTCTCTTTAAGATTTAAATTTGTTTTTTTATTTATGTTTTAGGCTAGTTATGATAGAACAATTGGTTTTGTTTTAAAGGCTTTGGTGGGAAAAAATCACTTGGAGGTAAACTAGAGAGAAATCTACTTGTCCATTGGGCTATGGAGTCTAAATCTAGCTAGCAGCACTAGAAGTCAAGGCCAAAAAGGTACAAATGTATTCAGGGCAAGATAGATAACCCTTTGAGATTTGGAAAAGTGTTTTTTGGTGAAATGGTATGATCAGGATAAAGGACTATGAAGGATCCTTTGGTCTAGAAAATGGAAGAAGGAGGTAGGGGTCAAACGGGAGTAGGAGAAATTAAGAATTCCTAACACTGGAAATCAGCAGAGAAACATAAAGTGGTAACTAGTTAAAAACAGGGAGTATAGGACTAGCCTGTAGTAATATTCCTAGTTACACATTAATATAGAACAAGCATATAATGAATTTCATGAAACTTCAGAAAAGAAAACAATGACAAGAAGGGAGTACTTCACTCATAAGCTTATCATAGGGATCCTGAATTATGATGCCAGTTTAGCTTTGTCCAGTCTACTTCTTCAAAATCAACACATAATAGCCTCCAATATTCATCAAAAAGTCTATAGTAAAGTCTAGCAATTTTATTCAAGTATTTATACAAAATGTAGTTACAAATATCCTAGGAGACATCTAGGAATATATTTAGGAAATAGAAAATATATTTACAAAATAAGAGGGACAATTGCTTAACAAATCAGGAAGTTGTCCTCTTATCCAAAATAAATAGAACTACTTTATCTAACAAGGAGCTTTTGAGTGATTAGTTGTCCTGCTTTGCTGGCTGCTAGAAAATATATTTATTTGAGTTGCCTTAGCTGATACTCTTTCATCTGATACTCTTTAACGCTACCCTTTAACTCTGATACACTTTTGACTAATATTTCCACTGTTTTACTGTTGTAAAAATATATCTTTTTGCAGTAAAAAATCAGCAAACTATCCTTTTGTTTCATTGTTTCTTCTTGATTGTTTTCAAGGTAATTTCTTCACTGTTTTCTTCTCATTTTCACATTAAATCTGTAAATGCTTACCACTGTTCTTCACTGGGAATTTTTACATTCTTTAGCTTCCTAAAATTCTCATCTGCCTCCATGTATTTAGAAAAATTGGGTTTGAACACAAAAAGATGTTTGATCTCATGTTGTAGAAAAAACAAATCTTCAAAGTGTTGAAGGAGGACTTTACCTGTAGGAGTGACTTGTGGCAATGGTTTGCTAACTTGCTCCTTGGCAAATTCTCTGATTTTCTTATCATAATCTTTCTAGGGCATTAGTTTTTCATTGAAGACATGAATGTCTAGCAAGCCCTTTTATCTTAATTTTGTATACTTCACCATAAAATTTGTTATGGAAATATTCATTGTTTCACACTTGTCTTTCAGGTAGTTCATCAAATTTTTCTTTGTTACTACCTTTTTAACCTGTAAAATGGTCTATGTTCTATCCATTGCCTGTAATTCTTCCAATTCTATTATGTTCTTGCTATTCAGGAATGTGATGAGTTTTAAAGCCTACGCTGGCTTATCAGTTAACTCATCCTTGGTCTTCTGAATCTCTGCTTAAGCTGCTAACAATAAGTCTCTCTGCTCATATATAATCCGAATTGAAGGCCATTGAGTGGGAATGGCCTCAATTATGTTTGTCCATAGATGATTCTTGACAAATGAAATTTGTTCAGTGAATGTTAGCTCTTTTTTTAAGCTCTTAATTTGTTCCCCAAGTCTAATTGCCTTCCGCTCATGGTGTTGAAGCCTCGAAAATTGCTGCAACAACATGGGGGATGACCACTCGGTCCGGACCTTAAAGCAGCTCCTTTTCCGTTTGGAATGGTGGTTTCGACTGGTTCAACTAGGTCTAGTTACCTTCTCTCAATCTCCAATGGCTTTAAAATATGACTTTCATTCACCAATGGAAAAGAGACATTAGATCAACCTTCTTGCTGATCAGGCAAGAAAGTGATCCTTAAGCTGATTTAGGGCTCAGCCAATCCACTACTAAAGTTTGCCTCTTTGGGAAGAGGACTTCAAAGAATGTAGAAATTAATCTAAATGCAAACTTATTCTAAGATGAAAGAAAAAGAAACTATATTAATCCTATATCAATTAGGCAGATATAGATCTAACCCAACTAAGAGCGGGTATTTAAAATATTGGGATTGAAATGTGTCTTATTTATAATGAATATCAAGTTAATGAAATAGTTTAATTAACTGACATTATGGATAGCAAAACACATCCTATTGAGACCTTTTAACTGAAATAATCAATCTACAACACTCAGGAAGAAGTCCTTAGAATGATCCTGATCACTTAATTAGTAACTTGAATTATTAAACAATAATATGCGGAAGAAGTTCACAATATATCACTATTTATTCATCCAATATTAAAAGACAGATTTATCAGTAAATAGTTACCCAGAAATCAAAATTCAGCCCATAAGAGCAGAGATAAATAACAACATAAAATAGAAGCAAATTACCCATACCGACAAAAGTGCACAAATATGTAAGTAAATTGACACCATTTATGTTATCATAAAATAAAACCAGCATTTAAAATAATAGTATTCGAAATACCAATTTATTGAATCCATTTCTCCAGCTCCGGTCTCTAATAGTCCTTTACAATGCCTAAGCTTATTCTTTCAAAGTCAGAGCTACAATAGTGCAAACTCTGTTCATTATATATAACCCAGAATGTAAAAGAAAAACCTCAATAATCTCCAGATCTGAGATTCCACTCTTCCCACCTACAACTCTAAATCCCTATTACAAAAGTGCTTTTAGAATTCCAGAATTGCAAAGGAGAGCAACCCCTATTACATTCTGCAATCTGATATTTATAATATTTGCAAAGGAATTCTTGAGAGGAAAGTTTGTTGAAGAGAAATCTATCCAATCCAATTTAATTTGCTCAGAATTCCAATCTTTAATTGCTGGAGCATTCTCATTAATTGAGATCTTATCTCCTTATCTCTTCTACCGTTTTCCTGCAAAAAGAAATCAAAATAAATTAAGATGCAACGAATAAAATCAAAATACCATTTCTGACATTAAAACAAACCCAATCAAATTTAATTTAAATAAATAATTGAAAATAAAATATAAGCTCTCTATTCATGCCTGAGATGGTTTAATTGGCCAAGGATATTATTGACGAATGAACTTGCAATTAGAAGAGGCTTGCACAAATGAAAATGCAGAAAATAAATCAGAAAATTGATTTTGTTTTAGAAATTCGGAGCTTGATTTTCTGCATGATTTTTGACCCAATTAATGACCAAATCTATTAGTGGAACCTCCTCAGAAATGTTCTCCTTGATTTTATCTTTCCAATGAGCCGTTCTGAGCCTCATTTGGCCAAGTAAAACTCATTCTATGAGCTTTCAAAGTTGATGAGTCGCATCTGGCATAATTCTGGAAATTCTGTTGCTGGGCTAAAAATCAGAATTTTTAATTAGAAATTTAATCCTAAATTAGATTCTAATTATCTAATAATTAATTATAAATTAATTATTAACTAACTAATATATACAATTAATTCTAATTAATTATCATCTAATTTAGAAATTAATTAAGTTACAAAATTAAATTAATATACAAATGATTTGAAAAAGTTAATTTAAATAAAATTAATATTATAATTCAAATTATATTAAAATTATAATAAACATTATAATTATAATATAATTATTATAATATAAAAATATAAACATTAATTTACAAACCATTGGAATCAATCCAAACCCATAAAATAAACCATTGAAATCAATCCAAATCCATTAATTCATCCACGTGAGATTATGGAGGGATATGGTGAGTGGAGTGTGAGGTGAGGGTGACGTGAGGGTGAGTGAGGTGGAGGTGCGGGAGACATAAGGGGTGAAAAAACTTTATATTAAAATATTTTAACACATCACATTTGGCCTTATCGCATATCGCAAGAACTTTGGATCGGGGTTTTTTAAATGTGCGTGTTATAAAAATTGCGATGGATCCGATATTGCGATATGTGATGTCAAATTTTTATTTTTATTTTATTTTATTTTATTTATTTTTTATATATTAAGTTTTAATTTTAATTAAATTAATTATATTTTATTATAATAATTAATTTAATTAATCTCAAAATTTAATGTTGAATATCAGTTTTTATTTTGGTTTTATTTTAATGATGTTTAGTTTAGTTATGAAATTTTCTAAACTACAGCCACTTCGAAAATAAATAAAAAGAATAAAAATAACATTTTTAACCCAGACTAGATAAATTATGGGACTTTAAAGGAGTACCATTTTCAAACCAGTTGACCAAATGAGGTAAAACAACCATCAATGGGAAGCTTATTAAAAATCGATTTTAACAAAGCAATCAAAATAAGAATACAAAGAAAATAAAAAATTAACAATTGCGTAGGATAATCAAATAAATAAAAATCCTAAAAGGTGTTTAGCCAAAAATTTATAGAAAAGGTCCCCATTATTTGAAGTTAACAAGTCAAAAATGGGGGGGTTGTGCTTTACCACAACAATGGCGACACACGGGAGAAGAGCCAGTTATCTCTATTTGATATGAATAAGATTTTCCTAAAATCAAAGTAAAAATAATTAAAGAAGAGAGAATTATGCTTGAAATGCCTGACTAGGTTCATTAGTCTGAATAAAAGCAAGAATCATCTAACTGTAATTTTTCTTAAAATTCCTCATAAATTAAAATATTTCAAAACTCTATATCAGTCATTAATTAGTTGTAGAGATAAAGCAGAGGTCACTTTACAGCTTAGCTTTTAAAATATACTCATTTGTCACAGGTAGAGCCATTGTTGCCAGCAAACATCAATAGTCTTGACAGGGTTACCTTTTAATCACTAATGATTCAGAATCCCATCTCTTTAAGAATTATTTACCTAGAGATAAATCCATTTATATATTTTTATTTATTTTTATTTTTTATTATTATGAATCTTAAAAGCCATTGTCCTGGTTTGGTAGCCAGATAGTTGACAATGCCATTCACTAGTTATAATTGGACTAAACAAGCTGGCTCGTGATGAGACCCCTTGTCTTATAATTGTTTGCAATCATAAGCCATTAACCTAGTTTGTTTAGCAGTGTTGGTAATGTCAGCCTATTTTTCCCCTATGATCATGGTAAGAAGGCTCATGATGAGACCTCTTATCTTTTAAGTTTAAATATATATCTGGATTATACTTTAGAAAAATAAGACTCTTTGGGACAAGGAGAAACATTGACTCCTTAAGAGTTAAGAATGACAATTTTAGAGTTAAAAGGTGCTTTGCTGTAAAGTGTCTTTACTTGGTTAAAAATAACTTTTCTTGACTGATAATAGAACTTTGAAAGATCTTAATAAAATATTGAAATCTCAAAATAATTACAATTTTGATGAAAAATAAATTTCTCCAGATTTTATGATACTTTGTCAACTTCTCTAAATTGGTAATCTCTTCCTTAAGTATGTCTACCTTTATAATAAGAAAATCAAACTTTACTAAGATATTTAAAAAAAAATTAATAGATGACTATTAACAATTTTTTTCTCCGTGTATGCCAACCATAGCTAGGTAACAAGAAGGCCTTCCATATAAATCATGGCAAATTCACCAAAATCAAAACTGAAAACCAAAGGAAAAAGAATCCTTATGCTAAAATGAGAAAGAAATCAGCGAACAGAAATGAAGAAATTGAAAAGTGAAAGGAAAATCCAAGTTTTTGAAATACAAAATCTAACAAGAATGGTTATACCATTGTCTCAACAATATGAAGAAAAAGAAAATAATCATGTAATCAGTCCTTCTTATGTCGAGATTTAGAAAAATCATACCTTGTAGGGTTGTAAGTGTTTTTAGGCTTTTTGGATAGCAGTGATGATCATTTCAGCCACAATGAAAATTTTCTGTCTGATAACAATATTCTTGTTTCAAAGCATCATCTTAATCATTTTCTAAAAAAAATGCTTAAAGAAACAAACTAAAGGTTCATAAACTTCCTGGTGTAGCTGTTTCGATAAAGATTATTGTTGCTTCTTGAAATTAAGCCAGGAGAAGAGTATGGACTTCGAAAATATGATCTGGCGGAGGATTGGAAGCTTTTATGAAGAGCTGCAAAAGAGATTTATATATCAGAAAAACAAAACTGAAAATAAAGTAATGAAATGGAAATAAATGAAAGTGGGTACATGAATCTTACCATTGGATTATTGCTTTTGATCTTATCTGAAATGTATCAGTTTCTCCAAACTAGCTAACTTCTTATTTTAATTAACATTAAAAACATGAAGAAGTCAAACTAACCAAAATCCTATAACCCAAAATCATTATTTATTTTATTTACACTAAAGCAAGCAGTAAAATATAAAAATGGAATGCTTAGTGCTCAAGGGAATTGAAATTAAAAGAAATGCATAAAAAATGAGAATGCGAATTTGCAGTAACAAATGTTTCTCAAAATATTATAAGTTTCATATAAACTCCATGATTTTATAAATTGTCTAGAATTAAGACCAAATCCAAAATAATAAAATTTAAATATGAAAATAGAGATGTCTTGAATTCCATATTTAATTATGGAATTATATATTTAAAACTGAAATATATGAGAAAATGATTTAAATATACTACAAATTGGTCATTATTTGCTTTCTTACCATAGTGGTTGCCCACGCTTGCTTTTAAAATAACACATCGCCTTATCAAATGATTCGCATTGCATGTAGAGACATGCGTTGGAGTTTCTCTCATCGGCGATTGAAATCGCAAATTGTCGATATGAGATCATGTGAAAAAAAATATATGTGCGATGAGATGTAGCGATCACACTATTGAAGAACTTTTATATTGCGAATCGGGGACAGTCATGCTGCAATTTGTAGATCATACACCGCATCTCGCGATTTGTACATTGCACATTGCACATCGCAAATTTCTAATAGTGGTATGGCCATGAATAAAAATGCGATGAAGCGATTGCGATATCGGCGTACCGGAATATCGGAGAATAATCATGTTGGAAATTCTATTATCGGCGATGCGATGGATGACGTAGCTAATCGGCAATTGGCGAACTTTTTGGTACCCGATGTAACACAATTTGATTCTTGCGATGCCGATATGCGATGAATGACGTGACTAATCGGCAATCGCGATCGACAATCTTAAGCACATGATGTAACAATTCTTGATACGTCGATATGCGATGAAGAGTGGACCTGATAATTTTATGATGAAAATTTAGTAACATATTGGATCTGAGACATCGACCCTTTAAAATTATGCTCCTACTTTTATTGTGATTGGTTGGACGCGATATTTTATAAACTCGATTTGAATTTTATATCGGGTCCGGAATTATGTGGTCATCGCAATATCGGTAAAGTCGTTTATCGGAGATCGGCAATTCATGATAATGGAAGTATATTCAACTGCAAACCTCTAATATGCGAAATGCGATATGACATATGAGCGAGGTAATACATCGGAGATATTTTATGAACAATTTGTTATCAAAAATGCTAAAAGCTACTTCCAATGAAATATTTCGCTACAAATGGTTGTGAAGTGGATGATGTGATATCAGAATGAAATTATTGACGAAGACAAGTAGGATGGTAGTATTGCAAACATTTTCACTGAAGTATCAGCAATATGAAAATCAAGTTGAATCCTATGATATTGCTTGAAATTTCAATTGGGTTTTTTGATGGTTGAAAGCAAAGTTAAAAATGTTCAAATTCTAATGAATCTCAAAATAAAATTTCCCTGAACCTGTTGCAAATTTGAAATGGGTTTGCTGCTTACTTCAAGTTTTGAAAACAAATGAAAACCTGCAAATAAAACAAACAAAAAAATAAAAAAATGAACTAAGAAAAAGAGAAACTAATAATAGATGAGAATGAACTTGTGAATGCGTACCTGGAAGGAAATTCTCTGTAGTTTTTACCTCATGAATCTTCAAATTTTTCCTTCAATTTATCAAAATTTTGCCTTTGTTCAAAATCATCTCATCATTTATTCTAAATCGGAGTGAGCAATCAGCCTAAATAAAATCTGCTTGTTCATGTTCAGGAAATATAAAATTTACCAGAAATAAATATGAAAATAGTCTTCCCTTTTGAATTGAAACAACAATTTATTACCTCTGCTCATTCTGAATTAACTTGAGAAAAATCTGTATTGTTATAGTGACTGTTCAATAATGCCTTTAGTAAATAAATATGATGCGTATTACAACATCAGATAATAAACTAAAGGTCTGAATGGGATAAAGCCACTAATTGTGAAAAAATGTCAAAACAGATTTGAATGTGTGCACACAACAAAATGGGCATCCTTAAGGTCAGCTTAGAAAATTTCGAGGAAGATAATATGAACTTCATATGATTACCACGAAAGGTTAGACTGAATAATAATGATTGAGTCAGAATTAATCTTATCATAGACAGTCATATATTTCACGGGATAATGAGATCATGAAGCTTTTATATCCTCAAAACCTTTATCATATAAATTTTAAAAGAAAATCTTAGAAGGAAATCCCGAATTTAAGAAAAGTGGCTTTGAGGCGATTGATGCCAAGTGCATTTTAATTGAATTTAATCAAGACATTATTCAAAATAGACAGAGTAGAGGTATTGTTGTAAGAAATTTAAAAATGAAAGCAAGAATTAAAATTTTCTGATTGGGAGAATCGCTGAACATATGTGAAAATGCCTGATTGCTTTGTTTTATTTTTAATCTACATAACTGTTGAAAATAAATTAACTACATTAACTCTACTCATATTCTAACCATATACTTGAAAAATGACTAGGTATAGTCATATTTCCAATGTAACCATTTTCTCATTTTAATCGCTGCATGTATGTACAATTCAAATGTTAGTAATAAAAATACAAATCTAATTGAACTAAGAAAATTAAACCTGAAATCAGAATGTACAACTATTGTTAGAAGCTTATCTAAAATCTCCTTCTCATGAAATTTTCTTTCCAATTGAATACCAATTGGATCATAGAAATATGGATGGATTTCTATTAATAATTGGGAAATGTTCAAAAGAGGAGATGAAAGGCTAGATTGTGGATATGAGCTTTTAGATTCAAAGGCCTGGAAGAAACTGTTAGTGTTATGTGTAAATGTTAAGCTATTGACAATCTTCCATGAAGGAAAACTTTCCAAATATTTTTCAAATGAATTAATGAAAAATGGATGGAAATCTTTCAAATGAAATGGAAAATTATTAATTAAATTGGATTGCTAGCAGACTTCTAAAAATACATTCTCTTGTTGATATTGCCTTTGAGAAGATAGAAGCTTTTGATAAAACATTAGCATTGATTGAAATTGAAATTGAAATAGCTTTTGATTATAATATAAAATTTCAATTTTCCAACAAGGCGATGCATCAATTGAATGTTTGATAATAAAGTGCTCAATATGCCAGCGTAATGTATCAAAAATCTGAAAAATAAAATCTGAAAATAAATCTGATTTAATACAAAATAAGTGAGGAAACAAAAATAAAATGAAATCACTATTGTTACAACTAATGTTACAACACAATTGGGATTGTTTTGAAATAATTTTTTTTTCACAAAGATTGGTCAGAATTATGGAATTTGAGTAATTTCGAATTCCAACTTGTGAATTAGAAAGAGATTTATGATTATGAACATGAATGAAAGCTTGATCATGATATGAATCATAAATTGGAATATTTTCTCGAATAGTGAAATCATGAAGATAATTTGCTGCTTTAAAATGAGGATTAGTTGGAATAATTTCTAAATTGAAATGTTCCTCATTCTCAGATGTTATTTGAATTTTATCATGAGGATTCTCTTGAGAAAAATAGAAATCAACATCCTCTATGTCAGAGTAATTATCATAAATGACTTCGCAGGATTCTTTAGAATTTCCTTTAATCTCATCCAATATATCCAAACAAGGAGGAACAAGAATTTCATGTTCATTAATGGCAAAAGAATGATCAAGTATTGTTTCTTTATCTTGATAAAAATTTATTGGTAATTTGTTTAAATCATCCTCTTTAATTTTTGAAATATCATTAATACCAAGAGGAGAAAAATTACCATTATTAAAAATATCAGGATAAAGGGAAAAATGTGAATCTGAAATAATGCATTTAAAAATGTCTCTGTTTGAGAATTCTTGTACATTATGCTCATTGTAAATTTCAGATTCTAGATCATTCCTTTGCGTACTCATGCTTTTTTGAAGAAGATTGCTTTGCTGCTCTGATTTCAGCATTTGCTCATCATGGAAAGATTCAGAAATTTGTACAGCAGTTTGCATGCTATTATTTACTTTGATTGTTGCTTGCACTTGCTGATTTGCAATCTGATTTTCTGAATTTAATGCAGAGAAACTTTCATATTCCAATGCAGGTTTTTCTCCAAAATTGTTGTTGATGTCTTCTTGCATTTGATTAGAAATATTTTCCAAGCTTTGTGAAACCTCTTCATCACAATTTATTTGTACATCCAAATTGGATTTCTCATTTATATTGGAAGGGGATGGAACAAAGCTTGAACTAATTTCATATGGATCGGGAATAGGAGGAAGAGAATAATTATGTTCAAACCAATCTAGTGATTCTTCTTTCATAGGTTCATCTTCGACATTAAATTTTAAACAATTCAAATGAAATCGAATATTAAAATCTCTAACAGACTCATTTTCATTTCGTAGATATTCAATTTCATCACATACCTGATCATAATCATAGTGGTCAAATTTACAAATGAAACTTGTAACAAATTGATCCCAGCTGTGAATTGAGGCAACCAGAAGAGTTCTACACCAGTTTCTGGCTTTTGCCGCAAATGTGAGAGTAAAAATTCTACATAAAATGCCTTCATCAATTCCTTGAAAATCATAATTTGAAACATTTTGAATAAATTGAAGGACATGATTAAAAGCAAAAGAATTTCTCTCACCATTAAACTTTACCTGAGACAAGAGTCTTACCACTTCGGGTGGAGTATTGGAAGATGCACGTCCATGGATACAACTCCAAATTGGAAGTTTAAGAGGAGCCATCGTGATTAAATAAAATGTCAAAATTGAAAAGACTCCAATAGACAACAAGTTTTAGGCCCTCCTTCTAGCGCCAAAATGTTGAAGCCCCAAAAATCGGGTTTACAACATGGGGGATGACCACCCGGCCCGGACCTTAAAGCAGCTCATTTTCCGTTTGGAATGGTGGTTCCGACTAGTTCAACTAGGTCCAATTACCTTCTCTCAATCTCCAATGGCTTTAAAATATGACTTTCATTCACCAATGGAAAAGAGACATCAGATCAACCTTCTTGCTGATCAGGCAAGAAAGTGATCCTTAAGCTGATTTAGGGCTCAACCAATCCACTACTAAAGTTTGCCTCTTTGGGAAGAGGACTTAAAAGAATGTAGAAATTAATCTAAACACAAACTTATTCTAAGATGCAAGCAAAAGAAACTATCTTAATCCTATCTCAATTAAGCAGATATAGATCTAACCCAACTAAGAGCGGGTATTTAAAATATTGGGATTGAAATATGTCTTGTTTATAATGAATATCAAGTTAATGAAATAGTTCAATTAACTGACATTATGGATAGAAAAACACATCCTATTGAGATCTTTTAAATGAAATAATCAATCAACAACACTCAGCAAGAAGTTCTCAGAATGATCTTGATAATTTAGTTAGCAACTTGAATTATTAAACAATAATATGCGGAAGAAGTTCACAATATATCATTATTTATTCATCCAATATTAAAAGACATATTTATGAGTAAATAGTTACCCAGAAATCAGAATTCAACCCATAAGAGCATAGATAAATAACAACATAAAACAAAAGCAAATTACCCATACCGACAAAAGTGTAAAAATATGTAAGTAAATTGACACCATTCCTGTTATCATAAAATAAAACCAACATTTAAAATAATAGTATTGAAAAAACCAATTTATTGAATCCATTTCTCCAGCTCCGGTCTCTAATAGTCATTTACAATGCCTAAGCTTCTGCTTTCAAAATTAGAGCTACAATAGTGCAAACTATGTTTATTATACATAACCCAGAATGTAAAAGAAAAACCTCAATAATCTCCAGATCTGAGATTCCACTCCTCCCACCTACAACTCTAAATCCCTATTACAAAAGTGCTTTTAGAATTCCAAAATTGCAGAGGAGAGCAGCCCCTATTACATTCTGCAATCTGCTATTTATAATAGTTGCAAAGGAATTCTTGAGAGGAAAGTTTATTGAAGAGAAATCTGCCCAATGCATTTAATTTGCTCAGAATTCCAATCTTTAATTGATGGAGCATTCTCATTGATTGAGATCTTATCTCCTTATCTCTTCTATTGTTTTCCTACAAAAATAAATCAAAATAAATTAAGATGCAACAAATAAAATCAAAATATCATTTCTGACATTAAAACAAACCCAATCAAATTTAATTTAAATAAATAATTAAAAATAAAATATAAGCTCTCTATTGATGCCTGGGATGGTTTAATTGGCCAAGGATATTATTGACGAATGAACTTGCAATTAGAAAAGACTTGGACAAATGAAAATGCAGAAAATAAATCAGAAAATTGATTTTGTTTTAGAAATTCGGAGCTTGATCTTCTGCATGATTTTTGACCCAATTAATGACCAAATCTATTAGTGGAACCTCCTCATAAATGTTCTCCTTGATTTTATCTTTCCAATGAGCCGTTCTGGGCCTCATTTGGCCAAGTAAAACTCATTCTATGAGCTTCCAAAGTTGATGAGTCGAATCTGGCATAATTCTGGAAATTCTGTTGCTGGGCTAAAAATCAGAATTTTTAATTAGAAATTTAATCCTAAATTAGATTCTAATTATCTAATAATTAATTCTAAATTAATTATTAACTAACTAATATACACAATTAATTCTAATTAATTATCATCTAATTTAGAAATTAATTAAGTTACAAAATTAAATTAGTATACAAATGATTTGAAAAAATTAATTTAAATATAATTAATATTATAATTCAAATTATATTCAAATTATAATAAACATTATAATTATAATATAATTATTATAATATAAAACTATAAACATTAATTTACAAACCATTGGAATCAATCCAAACCTTAAAACAAACCATTGAAATCAATCCAAACCCATAAAACAAACCATTGAAATCAATCCAAACCCAGTAATTCATCCACGTGAGATTATGGAGGGATATGCTGAGTGGAGTGTGAGGTGAGGGTGACGTGAGGGTGAGTAAGGTGGAGGTGCGGGAGGCATAAGGGGTGAAAAAACTTTATATTAAAATCTTTAAACACATCACATTTGGCCTTATCGCATATCGCAAGAACTTTGGATCGGAGTTTTTTAAATGTGCGTGTTATAAAAATTGTGATGGATCTGATATTGCGATATGCGATGTGAAATTTTATTTTATTTTTTTATTTTATATATTAAGTTTTAATTTTAATTAAATTAATTATATTTTATTATAATAATTAATTTAATTAATCTCAAAATTTAATGTTGAATATCATTTTTTTATTTTGGTTTTATTTTAATGATGTTTAGTTTAGTTATAAAATTTTCTAAACTACAGCCACTTCGAAAATAAATAAAAAGAATAAAAATAGCATTTTTAACCCAGACTAGATAAATGATGGGACTTTAAAGGAGTACCATTTTCAAACCAGTTGACCAAATGAGGTAAAACAAGCATCAATGGGAAGCTTATTAAAAATCGATTTTAACAAAGCAATCAAAACAAGAATACAAAGAAAATGAAAAATTAACAATTGCGTAGGATAATCAAATAAATAAAAATCCTAAAAGGTGTTTAGCCAAAAATTTATAGAAAGGGTCCCCATTATTTGAAGTGAACAAGTCAAAAATGGGGAGGTTGTGTTTTACCACAACACATGGGTTTTATCATTTATTGAGCTAAATTATTTGTGGCTTCAATATTTTCAATCATTTTCTTTAGATAGTTGATTTCATTATTTTTCAAAGACAATTCCTCCATAGCTTTCACAATCTGACCTACTCCATCTGTTTGCTGAACCTGTGTTGTAGAAGAATTTGTGTTTGAGGTAGTAGTTGAAATTACTGGCACTGCAGTTGCCAGTGGTTCCTTTGGTGCTAGCTTTTCTCCTAATGTGGATTCCACTATTGTGGTAATCACTGGTATCACTGAAGGAATGATAGGAGTGTCAGTCTCTTTCACAGTTTCCTTCTCTTGGACAAGCTGGTCCATTTGAGATTCCATTTCTTTGATTTGAGTAGTTAGTTTGAGGATGCGTTTCATCATCCCTTCGTTTTCACTTTTCTCTTGAAGGATTTCTTTAGTCTGTGGATGGTCACTTTGAGGAAGCTTAAGTTGTTTCCTCAAAGCTGCAATATCATTATTCTTTTTCTTAATCAACAATTATGCTACTTGAACATTTGAGGGATCATATCCCACCTGTAAAATCAAATTCTCTAAGGCTTTAATCCTTAGATCCTTTGCATACAAATATCCTTTGTCTAGCTTCATTTGATATTGTATGTTAAGATTAGTATTCTGCAACTTGGTAGCACTCATTTCTTTTGTTACCACAGTTGAATACAACATTTCAGAGCTATGTCTGTGGAATTCAATTTGGTCTAGCTCATGAACATTTTCAGTGTCTACTTCAATCTCCACCTTTTTATAATCTTCCACTGTCTTTGGTGTTGAAGTAGTTGGTTGTAGAAATGACATAATCATTTTGTTTGTAGAATAGTCAAAGGCTGTTAGTAGCCAATTTTGATTCCCTGGTTTTTGCTTGAGGAATTGAGAATATATCTTTGATTTAATTTCCTCATTCTTCTGCTTTATTTGCTTATACTTTTCCTTGATGTCTAAGTCTTTTTCCTCAGCAGTCTGTGAGGAAGAGGCCTCCATATTTTGTTTCTCAATCATTTGAGTATCATCTTTTCGTTTTTGTTTGCTCTTTTTCAATCTGGGCAAGAGTTTCATAGATTATCACTATCGATTCATCATTATTTACCTCTGGCTCATTTGTATCCTCAATGTTAAATACTTTTTCTTTCCCAATAGAACTGAATTTTAGCCTTTTATTATAAATCAGCTTGAATTTTGTTTCTGTATTTGTTTCAACTATGTATGTTCCTTCTTCTCTACTTCTTTTGGCTAAAGTATCTGGCTACTTTACAACTTCCAAGGCTTGTGTTGTAACCATGTTTCCTGTTGTGTCTGTATTAATCACTGTATTTATCAATGTGTTTTCCACCCAATCTTCTTGATTGGAAAACTTCTCAATCTCTCGTTTGGGCTCATGTATGAAGAGTGTAAGTTTACATTTTACCCTTAAATTACTAAGGATCCCTTGAGGATCATAGTTCCATGGAAAACTTTGTTGGAATTTGAATTCTACTAGTCTCTTTGAGATCTATTTTTCTGCCTCTCTGTTATTTATGATAAAAGGACCAATCTGATTCTTCAACTTGAATTGAGTCTTTTTCCTTGCAGCTAAGAAGTTGATAGAGTCAGAATTTAGAATCTGTCTTAAATATTCCAATGCAAAAATTCTCATGTTCATGTATTTTGGAAAATTATAAGGTAATAAGTTGGACCCAAAAATTCTTATCTCTGTATGCTTTTCATAAAGAAACCAGTCTCATATTTTAATCTATTCTGATAGTTGTAAGATCCTCTTCATTTCTTCATTAACCCTGGGCTACTCTTCTTTGTGCAAAATGCTAATGGTTGGATGCAGAAAGAGTTCTGAAAAATCTGTATAAGTGAATTCAATACTTTCTTTCCTTAGCAAGGAAGTCCAGAAGACAATAGATAAAGGCTTACCCTCCAAGTCCATCTTTTGTAATGCAATTGGAAAATTATTAGCTTGGAAGAATAAAAAGAAGTGAAACAAGTAGGAAGATTATCTGAAAACCCCTTCAGTGGGTAGTTTGGTAAGCTGATGATGAATCCTATCTGCTATGAATGTGGCATAATAAAAAATGAGTGCTCGAGGTTGGCTTGGATAAGGTAGATAGAAAGCCAAGAATGGATTCATTAGTGAATCCATATGTAAAGTATCCCAATATAAAAGATAGCATTGAAATAATATGCCTAGTGATCTGATTTATACAGGAACGCAATAGAATAAACACATAACCATAAATATAGAGATGCAACGGAAATAACACTTCATTTCATTAATATCAAAGAACTAAAATTTTCTTACAGACAGAATGGAAATACAACTAGCTAGGGCGCTGGTAGCTATCTCTGAGAAGATATGTGGTGGCTACAGGCCTCTGAACTGAGTTACAATGAGGCTCGAGGGCCTATTTATTATTTGGAAACAATGGAGAACTCTAAACATCCAAAAACCTAACCCTAGGAGATGAAGCGCCAAAACTATGGGCCCCGTTTGGGTAAATCGATGTTTCAATTCCCAGGGACTTAACTTTGGCATACTATCTATGTTTGACGCACATGGTACATCATTAGAAAGATCTATCCGAGGACTACAAATTTTTCCATGAATATCCATTCCAAAATGGAATGATATTTTCTGGAGGCGCGATGCCCAAAAAACATCGTTTAGGGCCTCAAAACAGCTCCGGAAGTTCAGGACCCAAAAAACTGCTAAAAATAGTAAGTTGTGCCGAAACTGAAAAAATGAAAGAGGTAATGGTGGGGCCCCAAGTGGAATAGGAGGGTGGCCACCAATATCCACCTGGATCATTCCTCCCCCCTTAGGAAGCAATGGTCCCCATTGCGTTGAGTTCTTCCATGAGATGAGGAAACTTCTGCTGAACTTGGTCCCTGGTGAACCACTTGCCTTGGTGCAGGAGTTGGCCAGCTTTAACAACCCGATACAGTTGGATGTTCTATTGGTGAGTGCTCTTTATTTTCATGTCCCTGATACAATCTGTGGTGTCCTGTTCCATGCAGTCTGGGTTTAATTCTGTTGGTGTGAGTTGTTCTGCAATGTCTGAGGTGTCCAGTAGAGGTGGGAAGTAAGGACGAAGGCGATCCACATTGAAGACTGGGTGCAGAACAAGGAATGGTGGAATACTAAGCTTGAAGGCATTGTTCCCTATAGCCTTGGTGATGGTGTACAGCCCATATCGGAGTGGGCGAAGATTGCGGTGGGGTCCAGTGAGGCGCTCCTTCTGCAAATGTAGCCATACTTTGTCGCCCACCTGGAAGTTGTGTGGCACCCAGCGTTGATCATGGCGTTGCTTGTACTTGGCATTGGCTCTGTCCAATATATCATGAACCTGCTGGCGAATGTGTTGAATGCGCTCGATGAAGCTACTTGATTTTTCAACTTCAGACTAGACATGAGCTGAATCGGCCTGAGCAGCTGCAAATGGTATGGCTACGTCAATAGGACATAGTGGCTGGAATCCCAAGACCACCTGAAAGGGGCTATGACCAATTGAACTATGGAGAGCCCGATTATAACTATGTTGTACATATGGGAGGCTCTCGTCCCATGTGCGTGGATGCTTTGAATTGTACATGCACAGAATGTGTACAAACATTATGTTGACGACCTCTGTCTGGCCATCTCTTTGGGGATGGAAAGATGTGGACTTGGTGAGCTTGGTATCCAACATTGACCAGAGGTTGGACCAAAATGTGCTGAGGAACCTGTTATCATGATCTAATGTGATAGACTGTGGGATCCCAAAGTGCACCCACACTCGTTCAAAGAAGAGTTTAGCAGTGGCTTCTGCTGTGATATTCTTCTTGCAGGCCGCCATGATGGCCATCTTCGAGAATCTATCGACGACCATGAAAACACAGTCATTTCCCTGCTTAGTAGAAGGCAAGCCCGACATGTAATCCATGGAGATGGATTCCCAAGGTCGATTAGGGGTAGGTAGCAGAGTATATAGGCCTTTCTTCTTGATGGTCGGTTGGGAAATGGCACAAGCAGTGCAGGATCTGATGTTCTTCTCGACATCCTTTCGAAGGTTTGGCCAATAGAAATACTTCTGCAGGATTTCTACTGTTTTCTCGACCCCGAAATGCCCAGCAACTCGACTGTAGTGTGCTTCCCATATCATGTTGGCACGCTCGCTTGAAGGAACACACAGGTGTCCCAGGTCACATAACAATGCATCTTGGAGGTGAAAATTTGGAACTTGTGTACCCACCAAGAGTGTCTTGTAAGTGTGGCTGAATTCTGGGTCACTCTCATAGAGAATCGGCAATCAGAAGTCTCATGCCCACAAGATTTGAGCACGGTGGTGAGCGCCATGATTGGTGGTTGGCTGAGGCAGTCTGCAACATTATTTGTGCTACCCTTCTTGTACTTGATGTTCAAATGAAACTGTTGCAGATATGTGGACCAATTCTGATGGCGATCATTCTGCAACTTCCCCTATGTCTGTATGAACTGCAGGGGCTGGTGATCTGTGTGGATGATTGTTTCCTTCCCCAAAATGTAATGCTTCCATTGTCGACAAGCTTGCACAATGGAATACATTTCTTTGTCATAAGTGGGATACTTGCGAACTGTGTCAGACAATGTCTCACTGTGATATGCCACTGGATGTCGCTGTTGAGTAAGAACTACCCCAATAGCATAGTCAGAGGCATCCGTCTCGATCTCAAATGGCTGTTGCAAGTCTGGTAAAGTGAGCACTGGGGCAGAACAGAGGCGATTTTTCAATTCTGTGAACGCCTTATGTTGAGGTTCTGACCCAAAGAATTTTTCTCTTGCTCCTCCCTTGGTGACTTGACTCAAGGGCCAAGTGATATGAGAGAATCCCAACACGAATCTCCGGTAGAAATTAGCAAGACCCAAAAAGATGCGAAGATATGTTATAGTAGTTAGGGCTGGCCAATCCCGAATGACTTGGATCTTGGCTAGATCCACATGCACCCCCCTTTCATCAATAATGTATCCCAGATATTGAACCTGGGTCATGCCAAAAGTGCACTTCTCGAGATTGGCACACAACTTGTGTTGCCGCAGTGTTTGGAGGACTTGTTGGATGTGGTGAAGGTTCTCTTCCCAAGTCTGGCTGAAGATCAGAATGTCATCCAAGTACACCACTACAAATCAGTTATTAAATGGCCGCAATATGTCGTCCATCATTCTCATGAAGGTTGCGGGAGCATTTTTCAACCCGAAAGGCATGGCCAACCATTCGAAAAGGCCTTCGTTGGCTTTGAAGGCAGTCTTCCACACATCAGAGGGTTCAATCAGTACCTGTTGATACCCCAAATTCAAGTCAATCTTGCTGAAATATTTTGCACCTTTGAGTTGGTCCAGAAGGTCATCAATCCGTGGGATTGGGTACCTATTCTGGACAATGATATTGTTCAGCACCCGATAGTCAATACAAAGTCTCCACGTCCCATCCTTCTTCTGTACCAACACAATCGGGTTCCCACAAGGCGATGAACTTGGTCGGATGTGACCTTTCTGCAGCAGCTCCTGAATCTGCCTCTTGATTTCATCGTTCTCCATAACAGAGCGCCGATAGATCAGTCCATTGGGTAGCGGCACACCTGGGGTCAGATCAATCGAGTGCTTGACCTGACAGTGCAGAGGAACCCCTGTGGGTGAGGTGAAAATTTCCTAGTACTCCTCCACAATCTTATCCATTTGTTGTTTTCGTGCAGAGGAGCCTTGTCTGGAGGTCATGGCCACAGTATTCTTCTTGCCCTGGGGGCGGATCATCAGGAAAATGAATTTCCTGGTTTGGGAAATGAGCTTACTGCATTGTTTTCCAGTAACCAAAGAGATAGCAGCAGGAGGTGGTACCTCTGGTATCCTATACAACTTATTTCCCAAAGTAACAATAACAGCGCGAGGCCAAGACTCATACACAGCATGACGCTTCCACAAGTATGGTTGTCCTAATAATACATCAAAAACATCAATAGGAGCAACATCACATAATACCTCATACGTGAAGGGCTTGATGCTATAGGGAAGGCGACACTACTGGCTGACGCAGAGATCTAGTCCTTGGTGAAGCCACCCGATGGTGTATGGATGTGGGTGAGCTATGGTCGGCAATCCCAACTGCTTCACGGAATCTGCCGAAATGATGTTCTTTTGGCTCCCATTGTCGAAAATGAACTATACCGGGGAGCCCTTTACCCACATTTGGGAGTGGAAGAGATGTTCCTCCTCCTCCGGATCTTCTGGTTCCTCCTTTTGGATTTTCGTAGTGGCAACAGTGGCATTGGGCTCCACATCAATAATCTATTTCCCTTTGTCATTCCCCTTGTCAGGTTCGGATTCAGAGTCGGAGCACGCATCTGACTCGGAAGCTCGCATCTCGGCCACCAGCAACTGCTTGGCCCGACACTCACTTGTGTTGTGAGTGGAGCTCTTATGGAACTCACACCACTTCCCCGTGTCCTTCTTTGGCTTTGCGGTGTTGTTCTTTGCTTGTGGCTTCAACAGGTTGTCTTGAGTCACCATGCCTTGGCTTTGTCCTTTTTTCTGCGGTTTGGGAGCACCTTTCCCTTTCTTTTGATTTGCAGATCCAAAGTCTCGCTTCTTCTGTTTTAATTTCTGCTCAATCTTGGCAGTATACCGGTATGTCGTACCAAGAGAGGAGATGTCGAGGAACTCCATTTCCTCCTGAATGTATCTGTGTAGACAACTGCGATACTTTAGCACCAGATGTTTCTCTAAATCTTTGATACCCAACTTGGTGCGCAGGGTATGGAACAGAGTCGTCAGCTCATGCACATCTTGATCCCTTTGTTGCCGCAGCGTGGTCCATTGTATGTACTTGTCCTCATAGCTACCCACGGGATAGTATTGCTCCTTGACAGCGTCTCGGAAATAATTCCAAGTGGGTATGGCCGAGAACAGAGAGGGTTTTTTCTCTTCCTTTTTCTCACAGTGGGTTTCCCACCAGTCCTTGACATGGGGGGCAGCTTTGAGGAGTGCAAAAATAATCTTCTCCCTATCGGAAAAGTCATGAACCGAGAAATATCTTTATAATAGATTCAACCATCTATCTACGGCATC
This sequence comes from Pinus albicaulis, assembly GCA_034641835.2. NCBI lineage: Eukaryota > Viridiplantae > Streptophyta > Pinopsida > Pinales > Pinaceae > Pinus > Pinus albicaulis. The sequence goes on along the minus strand of CM076581.1, from coordinate 1,701,229,365 downwards.
TGCATCTATTTGACCCTCAAATATGGGAATGTCAAAATTTACTTATACCTTAAAAGGAGTCACACCTCCAGAGTGGCTGTTGGATGCAGATGCACCGCCGGTGGGCAGCCGTTGAAGGATCTGGGCAAAGTTATCCATCATCACATTCCTTTGTTTTTCGAGGGCCTCCTTGAGCAATATTTTGATATGATCTCCTGCTCCCTCATCTTTCTTTTCGTCCCCTATGGGCATCTGTTGGGGTTTGCGAGGCTGATCTTGCAAAGGTTCCACCAGATCGAGCCCTAACTCCTTATACCCCGACCTCGTTGGAGACATGCAAAGAAGGATCGAGAAAAAGTAGACCCCTTTGATACCACTGATCTTTTGGGAAAAATACTGAGAGGGGGGGTGAATCAGTATTTTATGCAGACAATAAAATCTTTACTTTTTCTTTCTAAGAACCCATACGCTACCTTGCTGAAGCCAACTAGCGTATATACGCGGATATCCTTTACAGAACTCGCGTATGCTCAGAGATTTAATTATGCATTCAATTCTTAACTCATATCATTGCATTATTCATTCATCAGATATTTCAGAAAAGAGTAAACAGGTGCAGAAAGAAAAGAATAATCATCACACATAGTCAACACACATGAACACCAGGATTTTTTAGGTGGAAACCCAATTCGGGAGGAAACCACCGCTGCCGTCGTCTCAGTCTTCAATATTTATTATAAGGAAAAACTTCTTATAATCATGTACTGGCGCAGACTCATACCAGCACGCAGGCACCCACCTGCAGAAGGCTACAACCTTCTCTCGTTTACCAGCCTCACCTGGAAGGGAGCTACTACCCCCTGATCTTAGCACCAGCCTCTGCTGGCATAAAGCTTCTACTTTCAGACTGAAGGCTTCAACCCTCAGATCCACTGCAGACCACGTTTCATCAATTTTCAAACTGGATCAAGCAGCTCCAATACAACCCTTCACTTATCAACAAACATACTTAGCCCAATGCTTCAAACAGAACTGTGAAACCACTGTAACCAAAATATTAGAGTTAACCCAGACTTCAGAATCAATATGCAGAAACACATTCAACCTTGAGCAACCATTAGATCAAATATCATACGTGCTTTTATTCAATGAGACCCGCGTATATACGCACTTTTCATAAAGCTAACTCGCGTATACATCTGTGCATTTACTAGAATAACCCTAACTGTCCATACGCAACTTTGTTGAAACAGATCCGCGTATACACGCGCTTTTCACGAACTGAACCTGCGTATAGATCTATAAAAGATAAACTTTGCTCAATAGATCAGATCTATGAATTTACCCAGAATTCTTCAGGTTCTTCAGCAGATTTGCACCAGGTCTTCATCACTTCTTTTCAGATCATTCAAGAGATTCACCATTTCTAGATCTAGAGATCTTTAACCTTCACCATGTTTATAGAAGCATCATAGAATCAGATCTATCAATTAAGAGCAGAGTTCAACCATGCAGATATACTTCAGAGTGAAGTATTCATTAAAGCCCAGACACATGCACACTAATTTCACAATGAAATTCCTCTCCTTATATAGATTTAGCCTTTTTCAATACCATGAGTCAAAACCACATTACTTCCGATGGTTTTCCTGGACGGGATCAAATAGACAATCCAGCGCTCAATACAATGGGTCAATACCATGGTAATGCCCCTTGGTATTCTAATTTTGGATCGCAAGAGTCCATACGCGACTTGGAACGTACTTTTCCGCATGCATACGCGACTTCCCTTAAGCAAACCGCGTATTCCTTGTGACATACATTTTTCATCATTGATCTAGCACACACTGAAATTCCTTTCATCATTACATATGAGTTTCTCTGTAGACACATCATATCACATATTTACATCTTTACCAAGTCCATCAAGTCAAGAATAACTTCATCAAGTAGGTTGCCATCCTCTTCATCAAGTGGGTTGCCATCAAGGACAACACATTGCATCATATTGCCAACAATCTCCCCCTTTGGACTTGATGGCAAACCACGATGGTGTTTGATCACCACAACAGAATCTCCCCTTATTCAAACACCAAACACCATGTTCATGTCTCTCCCCCTTTGACATCAAGGGCAAAGGGCGGATCAAAACCATCACAAAGTAATTCTCCTTCATCAAAGCGCTATAGATCTGAAGTGCACTGAAGTTACCATGCTCCCCCTGAATTCATGCTGAAAGTTCAAACATATTTTTCAATGAAGTACATGACTCTATTACCTTCCTATGACCAAGGACTCATACTTACATCACAGATCCAACCGAGTGGATTTACAATTTTGACTCAGCTACCCAACCAAGTGGGATTTACAAATTTGACAAGTCCTTACATGACTGAAAATTACAAATTTACATCATAGGTCTCAACCATGACCTTTTCATCAAATTACAAATATGACCTTTAATGATCAATACCAAAAATATCTCAAGAGAGAGATCATATTATAGAACCAACATAATGCCAACAATGGATTATACTCAGCAAGGCTAATGCTCCCCCTAAAAATGTGCATCCAAGCATCTTTTCTATATGACCAAGGCTCCCCCTTTGCTTGTGCATCCTGAACACTTTCAACAACAAATCATCAAGGCATCTTCACCCAAAATCAGAGAATGAAACAGAATATAAGAGCTGAAATACCAACAGTGACTCCAAACAGCATCAGAGATACCAAACAGTACTGCAGCTGAGCTGAATAATGCTGACCCCAAACAAAAATTTGTCAGCAACCAACCATATGCGGTTTTTTGTGTATGAACTCGCGTATATACGCGACTGTCTTTCAGGAAACCCGCGTATCCAGATTAATCTTCAGAATTTTAATCAGATCTGATCCTTTGCATGGCAGAGACTACTCCCAGCTTCTGTCTGAGATATTCGAACGCTTCCCTGGGCAGAGGTTTGGTAAATATATCAGCAACTTGTTCTTTGGAGGGAACATACTCCAACTTCACCTTTTGTTCAAGCACTTGTTCATGTAGGAAATGATACTTGATGGGAATGTGCTTGGTCTTGGAATGCATAACAGGATTCTTTAAGATACTGATGGCACTTGTATTATCACACATAATGGAAATAGGAGGTGAACATTTGATTTGAAAATATTGTAAAGTTTGCATCATCCAAAGGAGTTGAGTGCAACAAGATGCAGCAGCCACATATTCTGCTTCTGCTGTAGATAAGGCAATAGAATTTTGCTTCTTGCTGAACCAAGATACTAACCGGGGTCCCATATAGAATGCACCACCACTAGTGCTTTTCCGATCATCAACATTTCAAAACTTCAATCGTACCGCATAAGCATGAAGAGTAAGATCAGCATTCTTTGGATACCACAGACCAAGGTCTTGAGTTCCTTGAAGATATTTGAAAATTCTTTTGACAGCCTGAAGGTGAGACTCTTTTGGATTAGCTTGGAATCGTCCAACAATCCCAACCGCATGCATAATGTCTGGTCTAGTTCCAGTGAGATAAAGTAGACTTCCTATCATTGATCTGTATTCTGGTTGATTCACCGTGGGAGAATCATCATGAGAACTGAGATTGCATCCGGTTATCATTGGTGTACTTACAGGTTTGCATTCTTCCATGCCATACTTCTTCATAATTTGCTTAAGATATTTTGCTTGTGATAGAAATATACCATCTGCAGATTGATGCACTTGCAAGCCAAGAAAGAATGTTAGTTCCCCAAGTAAAGACATTTCAAATTCTTGCTGCATGACAGAAGCAAATTTTCGACTCATAGATTCTTCGTTACTTCCAAAAATGATATCATCAACATATACAACTACAATCAATAGTTTATCATTTTCAACTTTTGTGTATAAGTTGCTATCAGCAGACCCCTTTGAAAATCCTTTTTGATGAAGATATTTGTCAAGGCGATAATACCATGCCCTTGGAGCTTGTTTGAGACCATATAGAGCCTTTTTAAGTCTACAAACAAGATTTTCATCATTTCCCAAAATGAATCCTTCTGGTTGTTCTATATAAACTTCTTCTTCTAGATCACCATTGAGGAATGCAGATTTGACATCCATTTGATAAACTTTGATTTGTTGAAAACTTGAAAAGCAAGAAACATTCTTATGGCTTCAAGTCTAGCTACAGGAGCAAAAGTTTCTTCAAAGTCTATACCTTCTTGTTGAGTATACCCCTTGCAAACCAATCTAGCTTTGTTTCTTATAACATCCCCATTCTCATTTAACTTGTTTTTGAATATCCATTTAGTTCCAATGACATTTTTGTTATGAGGTCTTGGTACTAATTCCCAAGTGTGATCCTTTTCAATTTGATCAAGCTCTTCATTCATGGCTTGAACCCAACATTCATCTTTGCTGGCCTGATTGACATTGTGTGGTTCAATAGTGGACAGAAATGCCAGATAGCTAGAGGATCCCACAAGAGTCCTTCTCGTTTGTACACCTGAGGACTTATCTCCCAAAATTTGAGATTCTGGATGATTCTTTTGAACATATCTGGAAGGAGCCTTTTCAGATAAATCATCTTCATGTTCTTCATTGGGTTCACCGTCTATATTATTGCTATTTGAAGCAGAAGGACATATGTCATCATCATCTACAGCTGTTGTTTGTTTTTCTTCTTTAGGAGCTGCAGGAGACTCATCAATAACAACATCAATACATTCAACAATCTTTCGAAGCCTTTTATTGTAACATTTGTATGCTCTGCTTGTAGATGAGTAACCAAGAAGTATCCCTTCATCTGATCTAGGTTCAAACTTGCCAAGATTTTCATCATTATTTTTAATAAAGCATTTACTTCCAAAAACTCTAAAATGCTTCACAGAGGGAGAATTACCATACCAGAGTTCATATGGAGTTTTGTCACTATTTACCCGAACATGTGCCTTGTTGAGAATGTTTGCTACTGTATGTGCTGCTTCTCCCCAGAACATGTCAGGAGTTCCTGAATCATCAAGCATAGCTCTAGCCATTTGTTGAATTGTTCTATTCATTCTTTTTGCTACGCCATTTTGTTGTGGAGTGCCAGCTACAGAGAACTGTCTTTTTATGCCATGTTGTTCACAAAATTCAAAGAATTCATTTGATGTATATTCTCCTCCTCGATTAGATCTAAGACACTTGATTTTTAGATCTAATTCATTTTCCACCAATGCTTTGAAGATCTGAAATTTTTCAAATGCTTCATCTTTGTGTTTAATCAACCCGATCCAACACATTCTAGAGAAATCATCAATAAATAAGATATAGTATTCTTCCCCATGTGGTGAATTTTTCCTCATAGGTCCACATATGTCAGTATGAATGAGTTCAAGAGGCTTACTTGATGATCCTTCTTTGGCATTAAATTGTACTCTAGTCTGCTTACCGAATTGGCAAGATTTGCATATGATACTCTCTGGTAGAGTAATATTGGGAAGACCACGAACAGCTTGAAGTCTACTTGCTTTGTTGATTTGAGAGAAGCTCAGATGCCCCAGCCTTCTATGCCATAGCCAATTTTCTGAAGATTTTCTCAAGTAACATTGATCTTTGCAGTTCTTCAATACATACAGGTTGCTTGGAGTTCTTTTCCCTTTTATAATAGTTTTACCTGTATCAAGATCACGAACCACACATTCTTTTGAACTAAAGACAACTTCAGTTCCTTGGTCACACATTTGACCTACACTTAACAGGTTATGCCTTAATCCATCCACATACATGACATCATTAGCCTTCACCTTTTCTTTTAGAAACACGGACCCTTTTCCTTTAATTACAGCAGGAGTATCATTTCCAAATGTAACTTTCTTTTCCTTTTCTAGAGCATTATATGCAAGAAGTTTTCTTTTATCACCTGTCATGTGTCTTGAGCATCCACTATCAATGTACCATTGATTTTCTTCACCTTCAGCAAATAACGCTATCCCAAAATTTTCAACCTGTAATTCCTTCTTTTTCCATACTTTGGAACTTGAAGGAAAATGTTGTTTTGGCTGGACTTTGCTCCTGCATTCAGATTCTTCATGGCCAAAGTTATTGCAATAAGCACATTCAACTTCATTTTGAAGAGGAGAAAATTTGTTATAGGTATTCTTCTTTGGTTCAATATTCATCCTTTTCTTTCTTGCTTCTCTTGTCATGATGGTTTTATATGCAACACATTGAACAGCTTTATGACCAAAATTGTGACATGAGAAACATTGTCCATTGAAGTAGATATTTCTGCGATCATGAAATCTTCTATTTGAATTTACTTGTTGGTTGTTGCTCCTTTGAGAGATATCCCTATTAGTGTTCCTTGAGTTGTGATGATCATGCTTTACCTGTAAAGATTCTTTATTCCCTTGCTGAGTGGCTGAATGTAGTAAACCAGTTGTAGCTGCTTTTAGATAATTTGGTGCTGAAGCATGAGAAGATTCTCCGGTATATCCAAGACCTGTCTTTATAAGAGGAGAACGTTGAACCTTGATAATTTCATCTAAGGTTTCAGATCCTTTAGCAAATCTAAGATTCAGAGTCTTTACTTTCTCAAGTTATTTTCTTAGACTTACTACTTCACATTCTAAATTCTCATTATGTTTCTTCGCTTCTTCATTCTGCCTTTTCAGAGTCTCTATGATTATTTTACTTTCTTCCAAGCATATTTTGAGTTGATTGTTTTGATCAAGAATATCATTGTCATCTAGAGCATCCATAAAAACATCCTTATTTTCTCTAGAATCATTTTCAAATGCCATGAGAAGTCTAAGATCTTGTTCACATTCTTCCTCACTATCAGATAACCCATCACTGTCTTCATTAGTATAATAACTTTTCTTAGTGCTAGATCGGTTCTTATTCCTTCTTGCTACTTCTTTCCCTTTATCATATGTTTCTTTATAAGGACACTTTGCAGCATAATGACCAACTCTTCCACAATCAAAACATTTTAAAGGAAGCTTACCTTTGAATCTTCCAGTTCCTAGTTGGAGTCTTCTCACAAAGTTTACCTCATCTTCTTCTAATATATATCCTGATCCTTATTTTTGAACTTATTTCCCTTTTGTAGAAGCTTTAAAAATAGCTTCTTTGACTTCAGATGGTCCTCCTCTCCTCATTCCATATGCAGTCAGTATGCCATGAAGTTGCACCACAGTAAGAGTTTGAAGATCCTGTTTTTCTTCAAGAGCAGAGACTTTTGATTCAAATTTTGCTGTTAGCGATCTTAAGATTTTCTCAACCAAAGTAGATTCTGCTATTGTTTCTCCCAGGTTTCTCATACGATTTACAATATCATCAAGACATAAAAAGAAACTAGCAATACTCTCATCATTATGCATTCTCAAATTTTCATATTCAATTCTGAGAGTTTGGAGTTTTGCACTTTTTACCTTTGCATCACCTTCATAACTTAGGATGATTTTGTCCCATATTTCCTTTGTTGTATTCAGCTGCATAACCTTGACAAATTCTAATTCAGTTAGACTTCCCAATAGTGCATTGACCGCCTTTGCATTTGTTTCATATTCTTCTTTTCCGTTGGATCTGTTGGTACTGTGGCTGGATATTGATATCCTTGTTCAACAATGGCCCATATATCTGCTCCCATAGACTGAAGATACGATCTCATCCTTGTTTTCCAGAAGATTAAATTGCTTCCGTTAAAGAGTGGAGGCTTGATAGATGTTGTTCCATCTTGATTTCTCATCTTGCTTGATCTTCCTTCTAGCGGCTAAGCCTTTTTTAGAAGGACCTGCTCTGATACCAATTGTTGGGAAAAATACTGAGAGGGGGGGTGAATCAGTATTTTATGCAGATAATAAAATATTTACTTTTTTTTTCTAAGAACCCATACGCTACCTTGCTGAAGCCAACTAGCGTATATACGCGGATATCCTTTACAGAACTCGCGTATGCTCAGAGATTTAATTATGCATTCAATTCTTAACTCAGATCATTGCATTATTCATTCATAAGATATTTCAGAAAAGAGTAAACAGGTGCAGAAAGAACAAAATAATCATCACACATAGTCAACACACATGAACACCAGGATTTTTTAGGTGGAAACCCAATTCGGGAGAAAACCACCGCTGTCGTCGTCTCAGTCTTCAATATTTATTATAAAGAAAAACTTCTTATAATCATGTACTGGCACAGACTCATATCAGCACGCAGGCACCCACCTGCAGAAGGCTACAACCCTCTCTCGTTTACCAGCCTCACCTGGAAGGGAGCAACAACCCCTTGCTCTCGTTTACCAGCCTCACCTGGAAGGGAGCTACTACCCCCTGATCTTAGCACCAGCCTCTGCTGGCATAAAGCTTTTACTTTCAGACTGAAGGCTTCAACCCTCACATCCATTGCAGACCACGTTTCATCAATTTTAAAACTGGATCAAGCAGCTCCAATACAACCCTTCACTTATCAACAAACATACTTAGCCCAATGCTTCAAACAGAACTGTGAAACCACTGTAACTAGAATATCAGAGTTAACCCAGACTTCAGAATCAATATGCAGAAACACATTCAACCTTGAGCAACCATTATATCAGATATCATACGCGCTTTTATTCAATGAGACCCGCGTATATACGCGCTTTTCATAAAGCTAACTTGCGTATACATCTGTGCATTTACTAGAATAACCCTAACTGTCCATACGCGACTTTGTTGAAACAGATCTGCGTATACACGCGCTTTTCACGAACTGAACCTGCGTATAGATCTATAAAAGATAAACTTTTCTCAACAGATCAGATCTATGAACTTACCCAGAATTCTTCAGGTTCTTCAGCAGATTTGCACCAGGTCTTCATCACTTCTTTTCAGATCATTCAAGAGATTCACCATTTCTAGATCTAGAGATCTTTAACCTTCACCATGTTTATAGAAGCATCATAAAATCAGATCTATCAATTAAGAGCAGAGTTCAACCATGCAAATATACTTCAGAGTGAAGTATTCATTAAAGCCCAGACACATGCACACTAATTTCACAATGAAATTCCTCTCCTTATATAGATTTAGCCTTTTTCAATACCATGAGTCAAAACCACATTACTTCCGATGGTTTTCTTGGACGGGATCAAATAGAAAATCCAGTGCTCAATACAATGGGTAAATACCATGGTAATGCCCCTTGGTATTCTAATTTTGGAGCGCAAGAGCCCATACGCGACTTGGAACGTACTTTTCCACGTGCATACGCGACTTCCCTTAAGCAAACCCGCGTATTCCTTGTGACATACATTTTTCGTCATTGATCTAGCACACACTAAAATTCCTTTCATAATTACATATGAGTTGCTCTATAGACACATCATATCACATATTTACATCTTTACCAAGTCCATCAAGTCAGGAATAACTTCATCAAGTAGGTTGCCATCCTCTTCATCAAGTGGGTTGCCATCAAGGACAACACATTGCATCATATTGCCAACATGATCCAGATTTATGCAACAACGCAATAAAATAAACACATAACCATAAATACAGATATGCAGTGGAAATAACACTTCATTTCATTAATATCAAAGAACTGAAATTTGCTTACAGACAGAATGGAAATACAACTAGCTAGGGCACTGGTAGCTATCTCTGAGAAGAGATGTGGGGGCTACAGGCCTCTGAACTGAGTTACGATGAGGCTCGAGGACCTATTTATTATTTAGAAACAATGGAGAACTCTAAACATCCAAAAACCTAACCCTAGGAGATGAAGCGCCAAAACTATGGGCCCCGTTTGGGTAAATTGGTGTTTCAACTTCCCGGGGACGTAACTTTGGCATACTATCTCCGTTTGACACACATGTTACATCATTAGAAAGATCTATCCGAGGACTACAACTTTCGCCATGAATATCCATTCCAAAATGGAATGATATTCGCTGGAGGCGCGATTCCCAAATAACTTCGTTTAGGGCCTCAAAACGGCTCTGGAATTTCAGGACCAGAAAAACTGCTAAAAATAGTAAGTTGTGCCGAAACTGAAAAACTAAAAGAGGCAATGGTGGGGCCCCAAGTGGAATAGGTGGGTGGCCACCAATATCCACCTGGATCACCTAGACCCTTCAGGAAATTTGGAAGTGGAATAAGGAGGGTTCAATTTGGGAATGTCAACATGGGAAGGCAAAAAGTCTTGAAATATCATAAACTTCTTTGGGAAATCCAGGCTTACGTATAACTAGGTCAAAAATTATATGGGTAGGGGGACTGATTGAGGATTTGACTGTAATTTCAGCATTTGATTTATGGACTCTGTTGTAATATTAAAAAGGATTTCTCTATCTACATTAACAATGGCCCTTTGGTATGGTTCATAATGCCTTTGACACAATCTAACAAGGCCTTCTCCAGGATGGGTTAAAGGAACTACATATTGGGGCAAATGAGACTCCCAAATAGGAATTTCATCTTTGTCCAAGTACTTATCAGAGCATCAATTATGTATTTCTAAAAGGTTAAATTCTACCATCGGGTCAACAATCTTGTAATCCATATCAGTTAATGGAAGGGTTTCTTCAGCAAATACAGGTGGCTGGAGAGGATTTACTGATACAGTGGATTTAGCAGTGAGGGCTGGAGTAGCTTTAACATCTTTAGGGGTTACAGATTTAGGAGGTTTGGATCCTCCAGACTTGGTTGGTTTAGAACCTCCAAGTTTAACTGTGATTTGTTTTTTTGGTCATTTTGGACTAACTACTACAAGCTTAAATTGTTTGCAGGAGTGAATTTTCTTTGTCAAAGGATATAAACTGGAATAAGACAGAAAATGAGGGTTTCCTGAATGGGTATGACTGAAAAAGGGGTTTTTAGGATATCTAAAGGCTTTAAACCCTTTTCTGTATGTGAAATTGATCTTCAGAGGTCAAAAATTGAGGAAATTGGCTAAAAAAGTGCTTCTTTCAAACTCGGAACTTTCTGGAAGAAATTGGCCAGGGTTTGGCCTCTTTTTCGGTGTTTTTGGGCAATTTATTTGGTCAAAAACCTTAATTGAAAACTTGGTTCTTTGATTCTTGGTTTAAACTTTGAAATTTCAGGTCTTAATTGTCGAGAAATACCTTTGAATGCAGGTATTTGGTTAGGGTTCTTAGGAAATCACGATTGAATTTGAAGTCTGGTCCAGATTGATGGTGTAGTCGAATGGCTTTGATGGTCTTCAATGGAGAATCATGGGTCAATTTTGACTTTCTCCAAGTATAAGTTGATAAATTTGATCAAAAGGGTTTTTTCACAGTTAAGCGGAGGTTTTATAGTTTTGAATGTGCAAATAAACATCAACAAAGGTTTAACAAAGGTTTTAAACTTTGATTTTTATTTATCGTAGATGCATTAAATGCATGTCCTCTCAAATGGTAGGAGCAATTTTATTTTTTAAATGCAAAAATCGGCAGCATTTTTTGTGTTTGATTCTGGTGGTAAGCTGTTTTAACACAAACGAATGCGATCCAACATAAAATTGACATGTCACTGGGGCCGGAATGGGTAAAACCACCCATTTCGCGCTTGATTGGTGTTGGAAAGAGTGTTTGATTTTTCTGCGCGATATTGATTAAGAACCATTGGATCTGGAGTATTGGAGCAAAGCATCACGATTTGATTTGAAAGTTGCAGGAAAAAAGATGGTGGGACTGGGCTTTACATGGACGCTGGCGGTTAATCAAAGGTTTCATATATATATTGTCGGGGTTTATATATGTGGTTTAAAAAAAGGGTTAAATGATAGTATTATATATATATAAGAGTTTTTTATATATAAATGTGGAGGCGCATGAGTCGAGGTTGCATATTTAGTTATGGTTTAGCTTTTATGAAAAGCTTTAATATAGAGGCGGGTTGTGATGGTTTATATCTCATGGGTTAATTATATAAAATGTGAGCTTTTATATAACATGGATAAATATGAAAAGGGTAAGGTTTTAAATTTTGAAATGTTTAACCTTAGCCTTAGGTTAAAAAATGTGACTTTGCTTGCTTAGAGGCAGATATGTGTGGGAGTTTTCAAAGCTTTTTCAACCTTTATAAAGTGATAAAAAAAAATTCATACTTAGGCTAAAAATGATATGAGTAGGGTAAATGCATTTTTGTTTTCCCAAACACATAGGATATGCGTGAAAAGCCACATTTTGAATATTTATTTTATTATATAGTTTTTAGACTTGTTTGAAGGGTCTAATAACTATAGGGGGTGGGGTATTTAATTAAAGTTAGTTTTTAGACCAAAGGGGGTATTATTTGGGTTTTTAATTTAGCATGTGCATATTAATTTTGGTCTAAAAACTTTATAATAATGGGTTTTAAGGGGTATTTTGGATAAAGGGAATTATATAAATAGGATAAGGTATTTTTAGGGAATTAATATAGTAAGTTAGAAGTTAATATGACAAGGGGAGATGGAATACGCAAAAATACACTAAATGACCAAGTAGATTGAATAAATAAAAGCATAGCTTATTATTTCATCATTTCACCAATTTACTTATGATAGGAATTCAACATTTTCTACTATCCAGTCAGTGAGCGTTGGGTCTAGTCCCAACAAAAGTCAGAGAAATGCTCTGAGCCTCTTTGACTAGAAGTATAGGATACTAAATACCTACAAGGGGAGGGAAATTAGTGATTTTTTCCTGGTGATGAATATTACATGATTTTTCCCACTTCTTTCTACCTACCCAACATTACTCTAACAATTTTTTCTTCCTTTTAGCAGGTGCATTTAAGCTTGCTACCTTGAAACACTTTATTCTTTTGAAAGCATAAAACTATCTAATTATACCTTATTTCATCTGAAGGCTCAGATTAAACTAATGAGCTCTTCATTATTCTCTACCTATCTATTGATTTGTCAGGATTAAATTGTCTGACAAAACTTTATTCACTATCTAAAACATGGAAATTGAAAACATGACAAGTCAAGTTTAGACTGTTTAACTCATCATGGATTATGGCATTTATTGACACTCTGCCATAATCATTTGCAAAAAGTAAAAAGTAGTGGCATTTGGACTTGCACACTTTCATGTTTTATTTTCATCTTTTTTCTTTTGGGATCTATATTTTTTAAGTCTTTTGATTTTTCTTTTAGGAATTTTTACCCTCTTTTTGATTTTTGATTTTTTATATTTTCAAAATATGGGAAAACAACTTGCAGAAAGCAAGGTATGTACATATTTTACAAGACTATCAAAAGTAAATTCAAAATTATGAATCCTATATTTATAGGACCCTAACAAGGTATACTAGAGTGGACATGTTGCACAACTGAATTCATGGGCATTGAATTGAAGAGAAGGGCGTATGGAAGAAATTTTGAAGGGGCATCAAGTAGGAGCACTTATAGATATGTTAGTTATGGGCATTAAGGAGAAGTGCCAAGGCAAGGATGTCGAGCAGGATGGAATTTCCAAGTGCAACATGAAGAAATTGTGAAGGTGGACTAATGGGGATGTTGGACATATTTGAACAAAAAGGACATGGTTGGGATTTTGAGTAGCCTATGAGAGTATTCATACAACTAAGAGGGTAGAGTCAACTTGCAATGGAATTTGCGGCCAATTCAAGTTTTCTTGCTGAATCATTTGATGGAGATGGTTCATGGGAGCTCATGGAGACTTAGAGATAGTTCCAGCTAATGGAGACTTCATATTATAGTGGTATTGGAGTGTCGAGTTTGTTGAGGAGATGAGGTCTAGATGAAACTTGAATTTGATGCTGTATGGGACACATAACTTGGGCACATGATAGGGTGTGCTCGTGAGGAGACTTGATGGATACGATAGAGACGAGGCACTTTGGAGTTGGATGGAACAACAATGATGGAGATGCCTTGGTGAGAGCACTTGGGCATGGGTTGATTTGATGAGATCATTTTTTTTATTGACATGGTGGTTGATTGGTTTATGGCCATGGGAAGCACATGGATGGTGTTGGGTGACACTATTTTTTTTAATTAATTGCATTGTAGTACTTTCCCAACCGTTTAATTGTTAATCTGAGGATCACAGACTTACGAAGCACATGCAAAATATATGCAAGGCTGAAGTGCAATTAAGCTAATCTAAATTGCTTGACTGAAAGTAAAATATAATGAAATAATTTAACTAAGAAAGAAGGAAATTGCATAAAGAAAACAACATATGAAGTGTTGGTATCCCGTGTTTTGACAGTTTGGCAAATCAAAAGACAAGGCAACATCAGAACCAATCTTTAGAGTTCCAGGATCTAGTCCTCCTATTCTCAGAGAGGGATCTCTCAAATATTTTTTTGCAAAGGTTTATCTTGTTTGCTTTGGTTATGGATTTTAGACTAGTTATTACGTGCGGATGTTTGTTTGATTGGGTTGAGTTGATACATCAGAATATGAAAGGTCTAGGAAAGATAGACAGAAAGAGGAAATATCCGGTTCATTGGGCAATGGAGTCAAAATAAGATCATGACAAACTCTTCAAGGGATATGGGATATCAAAGGGCAAATCTAACTTGGCCACAGGATCCTTTGTTTTGGAATGAGATGGACATTAATGATTTGGAAAAAGAAATTTAATTCTTAACAAAGGGAACTTGAGAAACAAGACTTATCAATAAAGAGATATTTGATAGACAGGGCTAACCATAAATTCTACAAACATTCTTTAAGCAAATAATGATTTCAAGACAACTTCTAAAATGAAATCTAAGATTCGAGGAACACCCTATTTCCTCAAAGATCTTATTTTAAAGGATTTAGAAAACATAAAAGATTCACTGATAATTGCATTCATAGAAGAGGGAACACCTAAATAACATCTGTGTTTGCAACTATAAAGACCTTCAAAACAACTATTTAAGCAGGGGCAAAGGGTAAGATCAAAACCGACCTCTTTGGTTAACTTAAGACAATGGTACTTCGAAGGGAGATTTTAATAACGGCTTTCAAGTGATGGCAGACAAGCAGGGAGAACCATAACATGCTGAAACCAACTATTTGAGCTATCAAGGAAATAAACAAGCATGAAGACTAAAGAGAAGGTTTAAAGCCTCTAAAATACTTCAGCAGAAGAAAACATAAAATAGTGAAGGGTGAACAGGTCTAAGGTGCTTCCAGGAGTCATTTCTTAGCCTAAAACTTTCAGCCTACTGTAGTAAGAAATTATGGAACATAATTAAAACAAGGGAAAAAACATTTAACAGTTCAGAGCACTTCACCAACAGCCAAGCTCATGGATCCAATGATAGAGCCTTATCAGGAACAGACATGCAACGACATCATCAAGACATCCAAAAATCCAAATTATTTTCAACTTCAACAGACTTGTATATTTATTTCAGAGAGTTTCGATATTACAACTTATGATCAAACAACAACCCCCTTTCTCATTTTATGCAGAAGTACTTATAGGAAGATGAGGAGGTGAGAAATAACAAAAATATCTCGTGAACCATTAATACAGATTTAATGACTTCTCGGTCTCTTGAGGGGTTCAAAGGAGAAGTGTACATGTGGATCACTGTATTAATGTTTTACAATTAATATCAAAGCTCGGCAGGAGCTTTATTTGACTTTGAGGCTCTATGTTCCGTCCGGAGCAACTCTGCAGCTATTTTCTATTACACTCCTTTGGCAGAATTAACTTCTTGGTAGCGCTGGAGGCAGATATTCCCTGAATCAATAACTTCGGCCTCTGTTTGAAATGTTTGAGGCAACAGGTGGCTCTTTGTAGTAGCTGAGGAATCAATTCGCCTCAGTTGAAGCGGTGGAAACCTTTCTGTCATCAAAACATTTATGATTTTCTTTTAAACTGTGTTTTAGATTGGGGATTAGGCTTTTAATAACTATCTTAGCCGTAATCCCAACAAAAACTGTCTTCAATCTTCTTCTGTTGTGCTCTGTCTTCAAACTGATACTCTTTAACTATTTTTGAATTAAAACAGTGTCTTGTCGATGTGCAGGCCACACTGGGCTTTTTACAGGCATCAATGCCCATGAAGCATTGAGAAAACAATGAAGCAAAAACCTCGCAGATGGTTCTCTTTAACAGCTCGAAGGTGCAGGAAATGTCTTTCCCAACCCTCGGCTTTCTTTCATTAAACAATGGAAAACCATTAAAACGTTTGCAAAACACAAAAATAGTTAAGGAATCCTGTGGAAATAGGTTTAAACTGCTTCAGATGGCGGGGGAGGAGCGTAGCCGTCGGATGAAGGCAACCAACGATGGATATTTGCGTAGACGAGGCGAAAAGGAGAGCGGGGAGATGAACAAGTCAGAGTGATTTTGGACCGTCCGATCCGGACACGTGGGCGGTCCAGATCTAATCGGAGGGTCTCAATCGGAGGTGGTAGAAAAGGGGATGCGATTGAAAATTCCAGTGCGATTGTGCAATCGGGAGGGGAGAAGGCGATTTAAGCGTTGTTTGTCGATCTGCAGATCAGATTGACGGCGGAGAGTGAATCGGGGGATGGCCGATCGACGGATCACAATCAAAACTGCGGGCTTAATCGCAATCGAAACTGCGGGCTTAATCGCAATCGACACTGCGGGCCTAGTCTTTTCGATCAACCCATTGAAAATTTCCCTATTACGATTGCGCGATCAGTCTTTTTAATCTAACCGTTTTATATTTAACACGTGACTTTGGCGCATTACATCAAAACTTTGGAAAAGGGGGTTTTTGTAACTTACAAAGGCAAAAGGGTCGGAAATAAAATATTCACAAGGTTTTAAGCGCCGGGGGCGGGCTCAGGGTTATATGTAAATAATATGATCGGGGGTCTTAAGCAGCAAGGCTAATCGTAATCGAAACTTTTGGAGTATGGCAAAGACTTGCATCTTTGATTCTTTTCGATGCGATTAGCGCTTTATCGTATTAGCAAGTGGTTCCAGACCCAAAGCGCAATGGTGGGGAAGTGGCTTAGGGCTTAGCCCAAGGGGCTTAAGTCTATAAAAAGACTTGTATTTTTATGATTTTTCACGGTTTTTTAATGGAAACAAAGGGTGCCGAAAGGGTTAAAAAGTGAGTTTTTAACCATGGGAAGGGTGATTTATGAAAGGAAGAAAGGAAAAGATGAATAATAGAGGAAAAATATGGGGAAAAAAGGAAAGGAAAAGAAGGTTAATTTCGAGTGGAAGAAAGGGAAAAGGGATGGCTTTGCAACAGTTTCTTCTTTGTATTTCAGCAGAAATTTCAGAGTATGAGATCAGAACAGCAATGAGGATTTTGGACAAAGGTAGAAGGCCTTCAAGGAGTCTTCAAAAGCCAACAATTTTTAGTGATGAAATTTGTTCTTTGAAGGCTCAAAACATATTTAGCCACCGTTGGGTATAACAAAATATTATAGGTGGCTAACAGTGGCTCCACTTGGGGATGGTGCCTTCTTGAAGGCATCAAGAATTTAGACTTGATTTCTCTGGGAGGTAGGCCTGTGCCTGATCCATTATTCCTTCTGGGATGCTGACCATGTGCCTCATCCAATGAATTTCTCTTTCTTTGCTGAATGGTCTTGATTAGCTCTGAAAAAATGATATTAGTTATGAAAAATGATGAACTTCATCAATACAACCTTCTACCTACCCAATCCTACTGATCTAACATTTTTTCTTCAACAGAGTGCACTTGGATTGGCAAACTCTTAACAACATTTTATTCTTTTGAAAGCATAAAAAACTAATCTAATTCTACTCCTTATTTCTCCCTGAACTCAGATTAAACAGTTGAGTTCAGATGTTTCTCTACCTAATCTACTGTCTGTTGGGATTAAACTGTCCAACAGACTTTCATTCTCTAAATTCTAAAGCAGAAATTTAAAAATAGCCAAGTCAAGATTAAGCAGTTTGACTTGCTGTGATCTATGGCATAAAAACAAGCTACACATAGATTATTATTTGCAGAAAATTAAAATCAAAATAGAAGGCTTAAGATCTGAAAGTTTAAGTACTGCCTTCCCTTTCTTCACAGCTCTGTTTTTTACTTTGTTTGAGCTGTCTTTTCTTTTCTTCTGGTTCAGATTTTGAGTGATTTAGAACCAGATTTACACTTTCTTTGACTCAGAAAATAAAACAGTTTTGAGTCATCTCCTTTTGGAAACTTTGGTTCAGATTTTGAGTTTGTTTGAACCTTAATTTCTATCCTAATCTATCTACTGATAAGCCAAGATTAAACGGTTTGGAAAATCAAATTCACTACCCTATCAGCAGAAAATTGAAAGCTAATTAGTCAAGATTAAACAGTTTGACTAACTAGAAGTGTGTTTTGCAGGAGTGGCATTTAAGCTTGCACACTTTCAGATTTGTTTCTCTTTTTGGTATGGGGCTATACCTTTCTTGTTTTCATAATCTGCCCTCTTTTCTCTTTTCTATTGTTTTTAGATTTTTCTTTTTCTTACAAGACAAAAATCAACAACTAACTAAATGCTCAAAGCGGAGCTTTATTTCTTTCCTATCTAACCTAATCTAACTTGGAACATTTACATGTTTTAGCTGTTGAACTCTCTTTTCCAGTGCAACCAATCCAGCAAATGATTCCATGATTGGTCCTTCTTCATCTCCTTGGGCAGGCTGAACAAACAGGGACACTCCCATTCTTTTTGTTTTTTAGCAGCAGTGCTAAATAATCCTCTTGCTTTTGGTAATATACTTCTCCTAATAACCTTTATCCCTTCTTCAAAGATTTTCAAGAAATGAGCATAGGGATCTTGAAATAATACCTGGTTGTGAGTGTTTGGAAGATATGTTTCAACCATGATCATCTCTTCTTTCTCCACTGGATTAAGGCAAAGATTCTTATGAGGAAGAAAAACTTCCTCATCTTCATTATTATCTGAACTAGAGGATTCATCATATACTGCAGTGTTGTCCTCATGTAGTCCTGGTATGCTCTGATTCAGTGGACTATGCTCTGTGAAGAGATAATCATGTTCTTGAGCAGGGGTATCTTTTATTACCTCAACCCTTTCAGGAGGAGGCTCCTTATAGGCATCCTGTTCAAGAAATTCCTCTTTCTTCTTAACCCCAACATTACAATTAATAGATAGCTGATTCCCAATTATGTGAAAGCTATTTCTGATGAATTGGATTGGCTGATTGCTGCTCTCAAGCTGATGATAATGAAATTTATGACACCAATCTACTGTTGGTTGTCCTGCATGATTAGTTTCTGTTTGAAGCTCATCATCATCATCAGATTGATCAGAAGTTGAAAAATCATTAGTATACACAATTTCACCAATCAAACATATTGGGTTATCATTTTGTTCCTTTAGCTGACCTACACGTTTATTTTCTATTTCAAGACAACAAGATTTAGTAGATAAATGAGCGGGAGTGTTTTGTTCTAATAAAGAATTTAGGGCTGACTGTTTATTTAATATCTGATCAATTTCTTCCTCTGTAAAAAGAGAAGGAATTTTCTCTTTACTTTGGACAGAAGAACAACAGTCCTCTCCCTCCTGTTTTAACTGGTTTTGAGACTGGATGTCTTCTTGAGCCTCTTCTAGGGGATGATTACTTGTGCTCGTAGGGGAATTTTGAGGATTCTCTTCTTTTTCCTGATCTATCTCAATTTCAACCAACACGTCATGATTTTCATGGCAGTCACTTCGACTATAAGGTTCATGAGTTGTTTCAAGCATATTATGAAGATGCCATTGTCCTTTAATAATCTGAAATGATTCGAAACATAAAGGAAGAAACCTTAGTTGTATTGTCTCTTCTCCTTTTTCAAATTTTGTCGGTTCAAAAAGGGTTATGTTTTCCTCAAGGCACTGCTTACTATGAGCTTTTGCAATCTGGTTATGGAGTTCTCTTAATGGCATAATCCAAGAAATAGGTAGGCAATCAGGAGTTTCCTCACAACCTTCTTCATTGATCTCATTGTAATCTTGTTCATCATACCTATTTTGTAGTTTTTGGGTTTTCTCTTGATTCGAAAGGAGTATGGGCTGCTCTAGATCATCAATATTTAAATTGGCCTCATGCCTTTTAAATCTTTTCCCAAGCATGTACATCATTTTCTCCATCATGATCAGTAATTTTCCTTTATTAATTTGTTTATAATCTTGCTCATTGTATAGGTCTTGTAATGGTTGAGTTTTGTATCTAAGGTCACTGTATCTTTTTAACCAGTTCAGATTCTTTCACCAGTGGAGTCATTAGGTCTTTTAGGATTGTGGAGTCGCCAGGTGGAAAATTTTGAAATTTGCTGTCCACCAACAGCAGGATTGGGTTTGCTCACTGCATTCCCAAGGGATTCTACAAGGACTGGAAGGGTAATAGGGCTACTAGAGGCCAGTGGAGTCACCAGGTGGAAAATTTTTAGCTTTTGTAAAGATAAAATGTTTTATGGTTCCACCACCATGTTTATTATGAAGCCAAACTAAATATTTTTGGGTTTTCTAAGTTTCTATGGTTGTTTGAAAGACTAATGAGTTTATAAGAGCTTGCTAAGCGACTATAAACTCAGTGGTCCCACCGTGATCGCCATTATGTTGGTATCCCGTGTTTTGACAGTTTGGCAAATCAAAAGACAAGGCAACATCAGAACCAATCTTTAGAGTTCCAGGATCTAGTCCTCCTGTTCGCAGAGAGGGATCTCTCAAATATTTGTTTGCAAAGGTTTATCTTGTTTGCTTTGGTTATGGATTTTAGACTAGTTATTACGTGCAAATGTTTGTTTGGTTGGGTTGAGTTGATACAACAGAATATGAAAGGTCTAGGAAAGATAGACAGAAAGAGGAAATATCCGGTTCATTGGGCAATGGAGTCAAAATAAGATCATAACAAACTCTTCAAGGGATATGGGATATGGGCAAATCTAACTTGGCCACGGGATCCTTTGTTTTGGAATGAGATGGACATTAATGATTTGGAAAAAGAAATTTAATTCTTAACAAAGGGAACTTGAGAAACATGACTTATCAATAAAGAGATATTTGATAGACAGGGCTAACCATAAATTCTACGAACATTCTTTAAGCAAATAATGATTTCAATACAACTTCTAAAATGAAATCTAAGATTCGGGGAACACCCTATTTCCTCAAAGATCTTATTTTAAAGGATTTAGAAAACATAAAAGATTCACTGATAGTTGCATTCATAGAAGAGGGAACACCTAAATAACATCTGTGTTTGCAACTATAGAGACCTTCAAAACAACTGTTTAAGCAGGAGCAAAGGGTAAGATCAAAACCGACCTCTTTGGTTAACTTAAGACAATGGTACTTCGAAAGGAGATTTCAATAACGGCTTTCAAGTGATGACAGACAAGCAGGGAGAAACATAACATGCTGAAACCAACTATTTGAGCTATCAAGGAAATAAACGAGCATGAAGACTAAAGAGAAGTTTTAAAGCCTCTAAAATACTTCAGCAGAAGAAAACATAAAACAGTGAAGGGTGAACAGGTCTAAGGTGCTTCTAGGAGTCATTTCTTAGCCTAAAACTTTCAGCCTACTGTAGTAAGAAATTATGGAACATAATGAAAACAAGGAAAAAACATTTAACAGTTCAGAGCACTTCACCAACAGCCAAGCTCATGGATCAAATGATAGAGCCTTCCTCAGGAACAGACATGCAACGGCATCATCAAGACATCCAAGACTCCAAATTATTTTCAACTTCAACAGACTTGTATATTTATTCCAGAGAGTTTCAATATTACAACTTGTGATCAAACAGCAACCAACCTTCTCATCTTATGCAGAAGTACTTATAGGAAGATGACGAGGTGAGAACTAACAAAAATATCTCGTGAACCATTAATACAGATTAAATGACTTCTCGGTCTCTAGAGGGGTTCGATGGAGAAGTGTATAGGTGGATCACTGTATTAATGTTTTACAATTAATATCAAAGCTCGGCGGGAGCTTTATTTGACTTTGAGGCTCTATGTTCCGTCCGGAGCAACTCTGCAGCTATTTTCTATTACACTCCTTTGGCAGAATTAACTTCTTGGTAGCGCTGAAGGTAGATATTCCCTGAATCAATAACTTCGGCCTCTGTTTGAAAGGTTTGAGGCAACAGGTGGCTCTTTGTAGTAGCTGAGGAATCAATTCGCCTCAGTTGAAGCGGTGGAAACCTTTCTGTCATCAAAACATTTATGATTTTCTTTTAAATTGTGTTTTAGATTGGGGATTAGGCTTTTAATAACTGTCTTAGCCGTAATCCCCACAAAAACTGTCTTCAATCTTCTTCTGCTATGCTCTGTCTTCAAACTGATACTCTTTAACTGTTTTTGAATTAAAACAGTGTCTTGTCGATGTGCAGGCCGCACTAGGCTTTTTAAAGGCATCAATGCCCATGAAGCATTGAGAAAAAAATGAAGCGAAACCCCGCAGATGGTTCTCTTTAACAGCTCGAAGGCGCAGGAAACGTCTTTCCCAACCCTCGGCTTTCTTTCATTAAACAATGGAAAACCATTAAAACGCCTGCAAAACACAAAAATAGTTAAGAAATCCTGCGGAAATAGGTTTAAACTGCTTCAGATGGCGGGGGAGGAGCGTAGCCGTCGGATGAAGGCAACCAACGGTGGAGATTTGCGTAGACGAGGCGAAAAGGAGAGCGGGGAGATGAACAAGTCGGAGTGATTTTGGACCGTCCGATCCGGACACGTGGGCGGTCCAGATCTAATCGGAGGGTCTCAATCGGAGGTGGCAGAAAAGGGGATGCGATTGAAAATTCCAGTGCGATTGCGCAATCAGGAGGGGAGAAGGCGATTTAAGCGTTGTCCGTCGATCTGCAGATCAGATCGACGGCGGAGAATGAATCGGGGGATGGCCGATCGGCGGATCGCAATTGAAATTGCGGGCTTAATCGCAATCGAAACTGCGGGCTTAATCGCAATCCACACTGCGGGCCTAGTCTTTTTGATCAACCCATTGAAAATTTCCCGATTACGATTGCGCGATCGGTCTTTTTAATCTAACCGTTTTATATTTAACACGTGACTTTGGCGCATTACATCAAAACTTTTGAAAAGGGGTTTTTTGTAACTTACAAAGGAAAAAGGGTCGGAAATAAAATATTCACAAGGTTTTAAGCGCCGGGGGCGGGCTCAGGGTTATATGTAAATAATATGATCGGGGGTCTTAAGCAGCAAGGCTAATCGTAATCGAAACTTTTGGAGTATGGCAAAGACTTGCGTCTTTGATTCTTTTCGATGCGATTAGCACTTTATTGTATTAGCAAGTGGTTCCAGACCCAAAGCGCAATGGTGGGGAAGTGGCTTAGGGCTTAGCCCAAGGGGCTTAAGTCTATAAAAAGACTTGTATTTTTATGATTTTTCACGGTTTTTTAATGGAAACAAAGGGTGCCGAAAGGGTTAAAAAGTGAGTTTTCAGCCAGGGGAAAGGTGATTTATGAAGGGAAGAAAAGAAAAGATGAATAATAGAGGAAAAATATGGGAAAAAAGGGAAAGGAAAAGAAGGTTAATTTCGAGTGGGAGAAAGGGAAAAGGGATGGCTTTGCAGCAGTTTCTTCTTTGTATTTCAGCAGAAATTTTAGAGTATGAGATGAGAACAGCAATGAGGATTTTGGACAAAGGCAGAAGGCCTTCAAGGAGTCTTCAAAAGCCAACAATTTTTAGTGATGAAATTTGTTCTTTGAAGGCTCAAAACATATTTAGCCACCTTTGGGTATAACAACAAAAAATTATAGGTGGCTAACATGAAGAGCAACAAGACAATATCTGTGAGCTCACAATAACACTGGAAGAATCATATCGCACTATGACCAATGGACAACATAACAATGAAAGATTAAAAAATCGTTATTCTAATCATAACTAACTCCCTAATAATCATAACTTAATTACCACTAGTAATGAATTCCTCTCCTTTTACCTAATCTCTACTTAAGAATGACCTCCTCATGAAGACATAGCACTCTCTTTTATACATGAATTTCCTTTGAAAAGGAGACAAGCATCTCATAATTACAGATCCATTATTCTCTCAACCATTTTCCCATTCTTACAAAATATGACCCCTTTAAATCCTCACAGTTATCTCTCATAAATATTTAGATAAGATATGTTACCCACGATCTTCTCCTTGGAATAGGCTTTGAATAATTATTTCCTTGAAATGATGGAGGAGATATTCAAGAAGTCTTTTGAATTAATCCTTCTCATATTCCTATAAATCACAAAGCTCATCGATACTTGAGATATTAATGAAAATCATATTAATTTGCTAATATTTAATCATTAATTCACTTATAATACTAAAATGAATAAAGTGGATGAAAATGTGACATTTCTGAGGCCCAACATACTCACCAACTGAACTTGTTGCATGTCCCCATGGAACATTGCATGGATCTTCTTAGGAACTTTTGGCATTGGATCAGTGGCTTTGAATAATGATGTTTTTAAAATAGGGGATGTTTCCAGGATGTAAAATGCATGACTAACAACTCAGCGGACATTTCTTATGGTTGGTTCTTGTGTGACAACCATGAATATAAATAATGTTTGTTCTTGTGTTAACAACATCCATTTCATTTGTCTTCTTGCTGTAATAATAATATTAACCATACATTCACTGGAAATGATAAGAAATTAATGTGCATAAGAAAGCCTTTATTTATATGTAGGAATCATGCCAACATGTGTATCAATGTGTATGCAAAAAAGTACCATTTGGAAAAGAAATGTTGGTGAATGGGAAAAAAATGGAATGATGAGATGGCAATGGATGAAAAAAAAAGAGTGATAATTTGGTAATGAATATAGTTTCCCCTCCCCCCCAACTAAATTTTTTGCATGTTCCCATGCAACTGGGCATGGGTTATAAAAGTAAAATGGATCAGGGTGAGGGAATTTTCCAAAGTTATTCAATTCTAGTAGTTAAGGAATTACATGATTAAAGGTTAGAAAAAAACATACCTCCAATTACCCAAGAGTGATGATGAACTATGTAATAGGAATGTGACTGATGCTAGTGCTGGATCACGGAAGATGTCACTACTGTAAGATTAGAGAAATGTAACTTTGAATTCTACTACAACTGTAACTGGATCATGGGAAATGAAGGAATATAAACTACTACTACTAAATCATGGAAAATGTGGAAGGTGGAGGATGGAACTAAAGTACTTCTTGATATGGTTGACTTCATGTTGTTGTAACTAATGATGGAGTCATGAAAAGGAATTTATAGTCTTCACCCGCTACAAAACTCGATGGCACAATTCCAATCATGTGAATGACTGTGTTGATGTCGAGCATGAAGGGAAATCATTGGATTACCGACCATTGATGAATGTCGTTAACCAATGCGAGGCAAACTCACCATTGATGCCAATGAGTGACAAGATACGAGAGTACATATCACGAAGTGTGAATGGATGTGTTTAGATTAAGCCACTTGCAAGATCTGACAATCAAGAGACATTGATGTATCCCCAAGATTTTCAGCGAGAGAACTTTCCATTAAGGCATGCAAGCCTCCAGGAACTCACAAGGAACTCTAGTCTATATCCCAGATAAGGTGTTGAGTTCGATGGGGCAAGACTTGTTGAAAGGTGGGCCTTAAGGAATCCCACATCAGTCAATGCGAGTTTAATAAATATATTGGTAGGACTATGAATAAAAATATCTCACAATCAGGAAATGTATATGGTAAGGAAATGTAATCATGGAAAGGGAGCTCGAGGTTTTATGGACAAGGAAAAATGAACTGAAAAATAGGAAGAAGATGATGTATGCAAGTCAGAAAAAGAGGCATGTATGAAGTCATGAAGGATAAGGAAATGGAAGATGGGTTGCAACCCAAGGATGATTAAGGCGCTGGGAAGGAAAAATGTGAGTAAACATATCATGACACAAAAGGGTTTTGGTGTAGTGGAAAATGCCATGACGTATGTAATGAAGAATTAGTTCCTCGAAGATTTTAATGATGCATGTTTCATTTGTTAGAAAATTATATATTACAGAGCCATGAAACACATAAAATATGCAGAAAACACAAGCACACAAAACACATAAAACCAAAGAGACACAGATATATGTGGTTCACCCAGTTTGGGCTACGTCCACCCTGAACAGCCAGTCCTTCCTTTCTATTATCCAGCAAAATGAAGAGACACAACTTACAACAAATCCGTTGTAATATCCTTTGTTCTCTCTCACAATCTCCTTATCTGTTTCTCGCTCTGAGAATACACATACAATACACAGCCGCAATACAATACCCTCATAAAAGCAAGGGGTTGTCTTCTACGGCAAAAAACCCTAAACTAAACATAAATTCTACTATCAGATCATCAGCCTAATGAACGGCCCAGATTGACTAGAAATTACTATACTTTTACAAGGCAATTTTACATCTGCTTTTAGTTTCGAGGGCGCTGCCCCCGAAACCCCCCACCAGGGGGGGGGGGGGGGGCTCCATAAAGTCGCAACCGCCCCCCCTTGGACCCCGTAGGCAGTGTTTAATTTCAGGCGGCGTTGCGCCCCATTAAGGTACAGGGGTCCAATGCTGTGATACAAAATAAACAAGATAATCAGGCTCCACAACCAACAATCTCCCACTTGGAGACTGATTGTAGCAACTCCACCGCTGCTTCATTTGATGGAAAATGACTCCTCTTTGGACCTAGCTATTTCTCATATTCATCATCATCCTTGAAGACCAATTGAAACTAAGCATAATCTCAGTTTCTCCTTGGTTACAACTTTTGTTAGCATATCTGCAGGATTCTGGCTAGTGTGTATCTTTTCCAGCTTCAACTGTCCATCTTCCAATACTGACCGTGTGAAATGGTACTTGAGTTGTATGTGTTTAGTCCTGATATGAAATGTTGATTTCTTTGCAAGATGAATGGAACTTTGGCTATCACTGTATAACGTGCCCATATCATGCTTCTTACCCAATTCATCCATAAACCTTTGTAACCAAATCATTTCTTTACTTGCCTCTGTAGTAGCAACATACTTTGCTTCTGTTGTTGAAAGTGCATCAACACTTTGGATTTTTGAAACCCAACTGACAGTTGTTCCACATACAGTAAATACATATCCTGTAGTGCTTCTCCTGTTATCTCTGTCACCTGCCATATCTGCATCAACATATCCCTGTAGAGCAATGCTTGAACCACCAAAGCATAATGCTTGATTTCTGGTACCTCTCAAATATATGAGAATCCATTTTATTGCCATCCAATGTTCTTTTCCTAGATTGTTCATGTACCTGCTTACAACTCCCACTTCATGTGCAATATCAGGCTTTGTGCAGACCATTTCATACATTAAGCTTCGAACTGTTGATGCATATGGAACTTTAGACATATAGTCCATTTCTTCTTGGGTCTTCAGGCACATATCCTTACTAAGTTTGAAATTGCTAGAAAAAGGTGTACTAACTGGTTTTTCATTTTGCATATTAAATCTTTTCAACACCTTTTGTATGTACTCATTCCGAGACAGTGCTAATTTGAAAATTTTCCAGTCTTTGGTTATTCTCATACCAAGGATTTGTTTTGCAGCTCCCAAATCCTTCATTGCAAATGAATTTTCCAATTTTCTTTTGAGCACATTTATTTCCTGCATGTTAGACCCTGCAACAAGCATGTCATCTACATACAATAACAATATAATATAGCATATTAAATCTTTTCAAAACCTTTTGTATGTACTCATTCTGAGACAGTATTAATTTGCAATTTTTCCAATCTCTGGTTATTCTCATACTAAGGATTTGTTTTGCAACTCCCAAATCCTTCATTGCAAATGAATTTGCCAATTTCCTTTTGAGCATGTTTATTTCCTGCATGTTAGACCCTGCAACAAGCATGTCATCTACATACAATAACAATATAATATAGCTTCCATCATTTTTCTTTTTCAGATAACCACAATGATCAGAGGGACATCTAGTATAACCTTGTTCAAACCTAAACTTGTCAAATTTTAGATACCACTGCCTTGGAGCCTGTTTTAAGCCATACAAGCTCTTCTTTAGCCTACACACTAATTTTTCTTTCCCTTTGACCTCATATCCTTCTGGTTGCTCCATATAGATCTCTTCCTCCAAATCTCCATGGAGAAATGTTGTCTTTACATCTAACTGTTCAAGATGCAAATCTTCTGCTGCTACAAGACTTAAAAGTTCTGATTGAAGTCATCTTAACAACAAGAGAAAATATTTCATCAAAATCAAAACCTTTCTTTTGTGCAAACCCCTTCACCACAAGGCTAGCTTTGTACCTTTTTTTTCCTCCATCTTCTTCCTTCAGCCTATAAACCCATTTATTCTGTAATGTAGTTTTACCTGCAGGAAACCTGACTAAGTCCCAAGTTTGGTTGTGCAGTAAGGAGTCCATCTCTTCTTTCATGGCTAGCTCCCACTTCTTCTTGGTTTCAACCTGCATTGCTTCTTCATAACATTTGAGTTCACCAGAATTAATCGACAATAAATAATATAATGAAGGAGAGTATCATTCAGGGGGTCTACTTATCCTGGTAGATCTTCTGACACCACTTTCAGGTGTTTGAGGTGCCTGTTATTGTGGTGGTGGTTGTTGTTGTTGTGACTGTTGATTATTATTATTTTCAAGCACGTCTACTTTTTCTGTGATCTCATCAAGAACTATGTATTCTTTGTTTTATTTTTCATGTCTCTTTTCCTGCAACTGATTCTTATACAAGACCTTTTCATTGCATATTACATCTCTGCTCCTAATAATTTTATGATTTTCATAATCATATAAGCGATAACCAAAATCATTAACACCATATCCAATAAAGGTACATTTCTTTGATTTTGACTCAAGCTTTGTTATATTTTCTCTATTAATATGGATAAAGGCCTCACAACCAAAAGGATTTAAAAAATAGTAGTTTACCGTTTTACCTGTCCATGCTTCCTCTGGAATACCACCATCCAAGGAACTTGAAGGCCCTATGTTTATTAGATAAATGGTAATTTATATAGCAACTGCCCAAAATTGTAAGGCAATCCTGCATGCAATCTCATGCACCTTGCACGCTCCATGATTGTTCTGTTCATCCTTTCTGACACACCATTTTCTTGTGGTGTTCTTGGAACTGTCTTCTCTCTGTGAATTCCATGCTCTAAACAGTACCTATCAAACTCTTTGCTGCAATATTCACCTCCATTGTCTGATATAAGACACTTCAACTTCTTTCCTGTCTCAATCTCAACCAAATCTTTCCATTTCTTGAAAATATCAAATACATCAGATTTATTCTGAATACAATAAATCCAAGTTTTTCTTGTTGCATCATCAATAAATGTAACATAATAATGAGAGCCACTGAGAGATGATACCTGAGCAGGTCCCCATACATCTGTATGCACAAGCTCTAATTTTTTTCTCTTCTTTTCTTTCCCAACTCTAAGAAATCTGACTCTCTTCTGTTTTCCATAAATGCAATTCTCACAGAAATCCAAATCAACATCCTTCAAACCCAGCAACAAATTTCTTGAGTGAAGAATATTCATCCCCTTCTCACTCATGTGTTTGATCCTATGATGCCATAATGTTGCGTATGCTCCTTTGGAAGTTAAAGAATTAACAGATTTAGAAATAGCATTGCATATATACAATGTACCAACCTTTTCGCATTTTTCTATTACCAGGGCTCCTTTGGTGACCTTCCAAGTTTTATCTATGAAAGTTGTCACACAACCTTCATCGCCTAACTGCCCTGTTGAAATTAGATTTTTCTTCAAATCTGGAACATGCCTTACCTCATTTAATAGCCATTGGTTTCCATTCTGCTATTTTACAAGAACCTTACCCATTCCAAAAATTTTACAGGGTTTATCATCACACAAATGGACTTGTCCAAGATCTCCTTGAACATAGTCATAAAAATATTTCTTATCGGGTGTGGCATGGAATGAGGCCACTGAATCTACTACCCAGGAATTAGTAACATTTTTGAAAGAAAGAATCAAAGAATCTTGTAACACATCACCTGTCACATTTTCTTCATGATTTTTTTCTTGCTGTGTGTCTCCTTCATTTCCCTTCCGAGATATACAGTCTTTCTTAAGGTGTCCTTTCTTTCCGCATTCTAGCACACTATTTCCAATATGGACTTGGATATGCAATTCCTTGATTTACTGCGATATCCTGAGCTCTTTCCTCTTTCCATTTTACTTCCCCTAGACTATGCACTCAAAGCATTACCCGATGTCTCATCAGAGATTTTTCGTCGCATTTCATCACTAAGGATAGCACTGACAACATCATCAAACTTTAAAGTAATAAATCCAGAGACAGAGTTACTAATGGCCATAAATAAACCATTCCATCTTTTTGGCAATGAGCACATGAATAAAAGAGCCCTAACTTCATCATCAAAGTTTACCCCTACAGAACTTAACTGAATGGTAACTGTATTAAAATCATTTAAATGGTCTGCAATAGATCCACCTTCTGACATCTTCATATTAAATAAATGTTTCATAAGAAATACCTTGTTTGAGGCTGAGGGTTTTTCATATAGTTTCGCCAACGCCTTAATCAAACCCTTTGTTGTTGTTTCCTTTGAAATATTGAAGGCTACCGACACCGCGAGGCACAATCGTATTGTTCTGAGTGCCTTTCTATCGAGAATCTCCCATTCGGCGTCTATCATAGCCATCGGCTTCTTTGTTTTTCTGCTCAATGGTAGGTACAGATCTTTTTGATACAGATAATCTTCCATCTGCATCTTCCACAGTGGGAAGTTTTGGATGTTATATTTCTCGACCCTAAACTTACCATCTTCTACCATTGCTCCCACTCAAACCAGGAACCATTCTTTCCTATGAGTTTATCAGCCAAACAGACCTTCGGCTCTTATACCAGTTGTTAGAAAATTATAAATTATAGAGCAATGAAACACATAAAATATGCAAAAAACACAAGCACACAAAACACATAAAACTAGAGAGACACAAATATACGTGGTTCACCCAATTTGGGCTACGTCCACCCCGAACAACCAGTCCTTCCTTTCTATTATCCAGCAAAATGAAGAGACACAACCTACAACAGATCTATTGTAATATCCTCTGTTCTCTCTCACAGTCTTCCTATCTATTTCTCGCTCTAAGAATACAAATACAATACACAGCCGCAATACAATAACCTCATAAAAGAGAGGGGTTGCCTTCTAGGGTAAAAAACCCTAAACTAAACATAAGTTCTACCGTCATATCATCCGCCTAATGAACGGCCCAGATTGACTAGAAGTTACTATACTTTTACAAGCCAATTTTACATTTTCTTTTAGGTTCAGAGGCGTTGCCCCCAAAACCCCTTGCCAGGGGGGGGCTCCATAAAGTCGCAGCCACCCCCCCTAGACCCCCCATGCATCGTTTAATTTCGGGTGGTGTTGCTGCCCCATTAATATATAGGGGTCCAACAATGTGATACAAAATAAACAAGATAATTAGGCTCCACAGCCAACATCATTGTGATTTCTGAAGCACTTCTGCACGAAAATGGATTGTTTGCACACCTGTAAAAACTTTGGACAATCCTGCATGAAAATGGTGAGAAATTTGAAAAACATAAAATGCACGAATGAGTATGAATGCTAGCAACCAAATAAAATTAAATGCATTTACCTGTTGTTGTGGCGCATAAGTTTCTTTGAAGCAACTCCAAGAAACAAATTAGCGTAAAACATTTTCAACAATTATGAGATGTCCATTTGCGAAATATTTGTGTTTTGTTTTTGTTTTTAACTTTTATTTAGTTTTTTTTTTTTTTAATTGTTTTGATTTTTAATTTGTCTTATTGTTTACACAACCTTTTATAGAACAAAAAAAATCTCAAGAACAAGTATGAAAAAAAAAATTGTCTCAACCAAACAATCAATCAATCATGAATACATTTATCCAAAGAATTGTTGTGAACAGTTGTAATGTACCATCCATCTTGACTTACTTCAGCGCTTGTGAGCGGTGGATTTGTCTCTATAAGTCAAGCAATCTTCTCTGTCTGCAAATGATGATTGACAACACCTTATCATGACATTCTACGATCACGAGTTATACCAGGACTTATCGGTTTAATTTTGTGAAGCTTAACATCTCTAGTTTCTTAACAAGAATCTCGAAACCATCATGGCATATATGCATTGCAATTCTATTTCTGATCAAATTATCGATCATGAACTTCGAAATCTAGCTTAACCCCACGTATTTGAATATGCCATCTATCTGCATTGGAGCACATTACTTGGTTCAGCATTTCTATTTTTTCTCTACATTCATCATTCTTTCTGTAGTGCGTTAAGAGAGGAGATCAAGACATGGGATGGAATCTGAGTTCGAGCCTGCAGTATGCATGGAGGAGAATCCTGAAGCTTGCATCATCATCATTTAACTCCCAGGTAAGTGATTCCATGAATGTGTATTGTAATTTTTTGAAATCAATTTATTTATCTCTCTATCCAAAACCCACCATCTATCCAAAACCCAGAGATAAAAATATTTATATTTAGTTGACTAATACTTTTGGGTTAATTGACTGATTGATTAACTTGTGCAGGCTTCAGAACAGAAGATCTGAGAGTGCAGTTGAACAACCGGAGCAACCTCATCATTATCAGAGAACGTCGTGTGAAGGAACCGGAAGAAAAGCCCAAAGCGAGAGTGAGTTTTGAGAAAACATAAAGTGGGGGCAGAAATTCAAAAATGTTACAACATCCCCAAGACTGAATATAGATGATATCACAACCAAGTTAAAGGACGAAGTGTTTCATGTCACACTTCCTTTCGTTAAAACACCACATAACATTCCTTCTCGGCTCTCCCCGCCACATTGCAAGAAATGACCTGGTTTATCACCTGAAAGAACCCGAACTCCACATCAGAGTCGATGATATTTCGTACCAAATCATCCCTTGCGAAAGAAAAATTAATTACAAGAAGATCGCACCCCCTCATACTTGTATGCACTGGGGACTCTGGAAAAACCAGACTGGAAATGTTGAGCGATTCACCGAGAAAGCATCGTTGTTAACTGCAGTGACGGTGGAGGAGTTGACGCCTCCTTGGCTTAATGTCGAAGGCAGAGCCGAGAGCCACCCAGAGTATTTCCCTATTGGTGAACATCCATAGAATACATATCAACATAGACTAATAACGATCTCACGAAAACTTCATTACTGATATGAAACTTTGGGTAATGATTCAATATACAGAATTTATGGAGGATTAGATCACGAAATCCTCATTTCTCAATTAACTAAACTTAGGGTAATGTGTCTTGCATGTGAGAATCTCTCTCAAGATAGTGCGCCATGCATGCTAGAACAACTGAATCTTTGGCAGAAAATCTCATAGGCATCGGTACCGGACCCTACCATGGCTTTTATTACTATCCATTCAACTGATCTAATAGGCACATATAGATTTATTGCTCTTCCATCTCTTCTATCACTCAGCGTGCAGTCGTTACCATCACTCTTAAATGCAACCGTTATCATCGTTCTTACATGCAGTCGTTACCATCAATATGTCGTGAAAACTGTTACGATGTCATTCGCATTGCCCAGTAACAAGAGCGGATGTTTCAGTATCAGACGAAAGCTTCTGTGACAATTTTTTTTTTCATGAGATTCAGTTTCATAACGCAAAATGACAACGACACGACGAATCATTTGAAAATGAGTGTTGATCGTCAATCATTAATTTCGGTTGTTGGTGCTAAATATAGAACGGGGTCCCCACTTCTAACTTCGAATAAGAAAGAACGATATTTATACTACTTATCTGTCATTGTGAATGGTCTAGATCCATTGGGTGGCAAGCATCCAACACGCACAACAGTCTTTAAGCCTTTGATTAAACATCGAAAAGAGTTGCATTCTTGCTTAGATTGAATAGAAAGAGGGGAGCGTCGGGGATCCAATGTGTTTGGGCTGGACTTATCCCTTTTTCCTTCTTTCACAATAAGGTGAGATATTCAGGAGTCAAATTTGGATTGGTTAAAAAACATTAAAGGAAGAATCAAAAGATCTGAAAATTTTATTTAGCAAAATAATTTATGAGCAAATGGAAAGAAATTTTAGACGAAAAATAAATTAGGAAAAAAATTGTTTTATCGTCGATAATAAAAATTCTTCTTGAAAATGTTAGAGGCATCCTACTTTCTGATCCTCACGATCGTACGAAGCGCGGAGGAGATCATACTTATTCTAAAAATGGTGTTTTATTTGTTATCCTACCTACCCTATGCTAACTAGAATTTAGAAAGCAGTTATGTGTAGTCAAATAACCAATGTAACCATCCACGCAACAATATTACAAATATGTTCATTGTGAAATTTTTGAATGAAAATTAAAAATATGAAAAAGTAAATAAATCTAACTGTTGTAACTGGAAACTACCTAAATAAAAACAAAAGGCAAATTTGATCAAGTATTTACTTGGAACCATTGTTCGATAAAGCTTTTGTAGGCACAATTTCCCCCGCTCAAATCATGTTGTAACTCTTTTTCATCTTCCTCAATATCCTATTCGAAGAATTGTTCGCCCTCATATGCGTAGGAATCTCCGGATGTTGAATCTTCATTCGTTGCTGGAGGAGTAATTAAGCTCTCGGCTGCTGTCAAGATCTCCTCTCCATGGGAAGAGGAGATTCCGAGTTTTGAAAAGATCTGAGTGAGTTGTTCCAAGCTAATACTCATCACAAAACTATATTACATACATGGGTTAATAGAGAGGTTCTTACAACACCCAAAACTTTAATCATAATGAAAATAAATTAATTGTGTAAAAATCATGAATTGCAACAATTAAATACTCATTCTAAAATAGAAAACAATTACTCTTCACAGTTGCAGAAAACATACACTTGCAGAAATTGAAATTGCGGAAATTGAAATTCACACTTTCCTGAAAAGAAGAGATCAACTAAGGAACATATTTTTATTACAAGGCAATCAGAAAAATATATGCATAGAAAATACCAACAACCAACACTGGTGCATTTGCCGAAAAGCGGGTTGTTGAGCAAGCATTTTATTTGATGGTTACAAAGGTTCTTACCTCCTGTTTTCAATACCCAATTCTTTTACAGCAAGAAAAAAGAAATTACTTAAAACTAGATATTAGCATGGTAATGCTATTTGACTGCCTCCCCAGCAACGACGCCAAAATGTTGGGTGACACTATTGTAGTTAATTAATTGCGTTGTAGTACTTGCCCAACCGTTTAATTGTCAATCTGAGTATCGTAGTCTTACGAAGCACACACAAAATATATGCCAGACTGAAGTGTAATTAAGCTAATCTAAATTTCTTGACTGAAAGTAAAATAGCATGATATAAGTTAACTAGGAAATTGAATAAATAAAACAACATATGAAGAGCAACGAGACAATATCTGTGAGCTCACAATAACAGTGGAAGAATCATATCACACTATGAAAAATGTACAACATAACGATGAAGGATTACAAAATCATTATTCTAATCATAACTGACTCCCTAATAATCATAACTTAATTACCACTAGTAATGACTTCCTCTCCTTTTACCTAATCTCTACTTAAGAATGACCTCCTCACGAAGTGAGAGTACTCTTTTTTATACATGAATTTCCTTTGAAAAGGAGATAAGCATCTCATAATTAAAGATCCACTATTCTATCAACCATTTTCCCATTATTACAAAATATGATCCCTTTTAATCCTCACACATATCTCTCATAAATATTTAGATAAGATATGTTACCCATGGTCTTCTCCTTGGAATAGGCTTTGAATACATATTTCCCTGAAATGGTGGAGGAGATATTCGAGAAGTCTTTTGAATTAATCCTTCACATATTCCTATAAATCACAAAGCTCATCCATACTTGAGATATTAATGAAAAGCATATTAATTTTCTAATATTTAATCATTAATTCACCTATAATACTAAAATGAATAAAGTGGAAAATAATAAAGGAATACCCAAGTATATTTATGGAAATGGTATGATGAAAGGTTAATGGGACGATGAAATGTAAGGAAAAAGTCGATGAAAATGTGACATTTCTAAGGCCCAATAGATGGGATGATAAGGCAGGTTTAGACTTGCCCCTTTGACATTATTGATGGGAAGCATATTGTAGATTAGATGGAGGGTTCTTCATGGACCTGGATATGGCACATTGAGCATTGATTGATGGAGAGAGTTATTGGTCAAGTTGACGATGTGACAGGATGTTGGAGAAACAATTGACAAAGGCACGAGGAGGTGAATTATCACGATTTGGATGTGATGGTTAGACTAATCACCCAACTAGTTCGATTCATGGGGTCGAGATGTGTATCGAGACGCATTTGAGTTGAGTTGGAGTACTATAAAAAAAATTCACACGATGAAAATATGTGGTGGATTGACACATATATGTTGCAGTGATGACATACAACCAAGTTGGACGGAGGATCCTTCCACATGATGGGGCAATATGGATGGTTGTGACGAGTGTGGTCGATGACCATGGATTGAGGAGTCTCACCTATACATGGAGTCATGGACCTTGGTGGAGGTTTGTGCGATGGAGAGTGGAGAGTTGGGCAACATGGACATTTGATGTTGGAGTTGGTGAGACTTTGAAACATTTTGATCTTGGCGACAGAGTTTGTTGAGATGGTGTTGTCAAGCACGACAACATTTTTATAGTGGGGGAGGATGCCAGGGCCTTGATTTAGGCGAGTGTCTGTGAAGACCACCGACGGATGAGAGATTCAAAAAACCAACAACGCGGGTACGGGTGTGCCCGATTTATGCAGTGGGCATGAAAATGTAGTGGAGGGCGCGTTATAGTGACGAGCATCCGTTTTTGGGTAAAGGTGACTCGTGTTTAGTTAAAGGCACACAATGGGAAAGTTCGGTTAAAGGCATTCGGTTAAGTGCGATAGGTGTTGGGCGACCGGGCAATGTGATGGGTGTTGGGTGACCAAGCAGTGCGATGGGCAAGCACGTGTAGATGAGTGAGAGCACCCACCCGACCAAACGTAGGTCAACCTATGACTTAGTGAAAATTGAAGGGGCATGTTTTTGGAAGAAGATAGGTCGACTAGGCAAGCACAAGGGCAGACCGACCCATGGAGATGACCAAGGGACACGACCTTTGGAAAAGTGAACGGGCAACAACCACTAGGGGAATTTTTAGGTCTAAAATGGGCCTCCTAAGGACATTATAAAACAATAGTGGAAATAATAAAATAAGATTAGATTACATCATCAAATTTTAGAGGGAAAAATGAAAAAACTATTTTTTCAAATCTTATTTTCAATATATCTCCCTATCAGTTTACTCAAATTTTGAGTGGCAACATTAGTTGGATGCAAAATTTGATTCCTCATCCAAGGAGTACCCATGTTGCATACTTTTTATGGACCCTGCCACACGAAAAATGAGGAATACATGAAAAACGTGATTGCAATCACTTTTTTTCATGCAATCATATTTTTTCATGCAATCGTTTTTTTTTTCACGTATTCCTCATTTTTTGTGTAGCAGGGTCCATCAAAAGTATGCAACACGGGTACTCCTTGGATGAGGAATTAAATTTTGCATCCAACAAGTACTCTCTCTTGAATTTGAGTAAAACCTTAGGGAGATGAGTTGAAAAAGTAGTTTTATTATTTTATTATTTTTTAATCTTTTTACTTTTTTACTCCAAAAATGGTGAATCATCCCCCATGGTTTACATCACCATTTTGAATCCTATTAGTTCTTATAAATTTTATTTTGGTTGTACAATTTTATTAGGAGGCCCATTTTAGACCTAAAAGCTCTCCTAATGGTGTATATATTGGCAGAGGTTGCAATTCCTTGGGGCATCAAATTCATTCAATTCATCTGAAGTGAACGAAGGGAAAACAATATATGAGCCTGCAGGGCAGGAGAACCAAGTGAAGGAACTCAGGTTGGGTGAACCGAGTTCTGTGCATTCGGGAAGAACCAGGTCGTGTACAGTCAGGTCATTCGGGTGTGTATAACAGGGTGTGTGCATTCGGGCATAGTTGGGTTCTGTACAATTGGGTCATTTGGGTGTGTGGAACGAGTTGTGTGCAGCTTTAGGTCGGGTTATGTTGGGCGAAACAAAGTTCTTGCAGGTTGAGTTGTGAGGT
Organism: Pinus albicaulis; assembly: GCA_034641835.2. Lineage (NCBI taxonomy): Eukaryota > Viridiplantae > Streptophyta > Pinopsida > Pinales > Pinaceae > Pinus > Pinus albicaulis. The sequence goes on along the minus strand of CM076581.1, from coordinate 1,701,191,296 downwards.
CCTTCAGGTCGGTTTGTTTGTGTAGCGTTTAGGATGGTTCGTTTGTGTATCCGAGTCATGCATGCAATGTTCAAGCCGAGTTGTGCAGAACTCGTGTCGGGAAGGTGGGCAACAGGGCATTCAGGTCGTGCACTAGGTCGGGTCGAGTCATGTAGATACTTGGGTTAGTTGAGTCATGCAGAGTTGGGAAGAAATGAACGACTGGTAAATGGTTATTACGACAGGCTGAAACTTGGGGTTTCCACTGGCGTAGTGAGGAAAGTTGGTGCATACAGGAAGGAGTAGAAGTGCGATGAGCACGTGCTGCATGACTGTGGCACGAAATTGGAAAAGTTGGGCAGACCAATTAGGAAGGTTTTCCAAGGTTGTAAAATAACTTTTAAATTTTATATAGTATATTGGGAAGACTTCTTGAGGATTTGCCCCTCCCTTTATGAATATGCGTAATTGATGTTAATTTTGTTTATAAAGTATAATTGATGAAAGTTAAATGAATGTATTTTCGTTGCATTATTGAAGAAAGTAAATAATTAACGAAAAGTATTTGTAGTGTTGGTGATAGGAGTAGTCTGTGAACCATAGTAGTAAGAAAACGAAAAGGTTGGTTGGTGCCAAACACCGCCCACAAGTGGAAATTGACTCACCACTAGTGTGGGGGTGTGACAGGGACGGGCCCATAGAACCAAGATTGAAAAATATAGCTAAGAATTAGCCAACCAGAAGGAGAAAAGAGAGAGTGACGAACAAGCAGAGGGAATAAGCGTGAAAGATGAAATATTCCTTAACAAGAGGTAAAAAGCATTCCCCATCTACGAAATTAAACGGTTGGTTGGTGCCGCACACACCACCCACAAGTGGAAATTGAGTCACAACTAGTGTGGGGCATGACAGGGAGGGACCCAAAGAACCAAGATCGAAAATTAGAGCTAAGAATCAAACAACCAGAAGGAGAAAAGAGAGAGTGACAGAAATATGCCTTAACAAGAGGCAAAAAGCATTCCCCATCTAGGCGATGATGGGGGACTCCTTCCCATAGAACCAAAAGAAATACCCAACCCCTCGAGAATTACAAGCACATAATACACTAGAGACAAACCAAAATAAACCATAGAGACATACAAAAACTTGAAACAATGAGTGAAGGGAGGTCACCTGCATTTAGGGAAATCCTATTGCATGAAAAAATTATTTAGCTGAACAAAAATATTTCCAAAAAAGTCGATTTATTTTCCAAGTAAATTGTGAATACAAAATACAAATATACAAAAATCATATTAAAAATCCTTTTCGACTGAGTCACAAACTATAACATCAATCACAATTTCATTAATTTAATTCTCAGACGTTTTAAATGCGAAGAACATGGACCATTGTTAACAAAGTAAATGGCTCAAAAGAGAATCTAGAGCACACCACTGAAAAGATCCCTATCCCTAACTCTGAAACCAAATGGTTGAAGTTGCCACCTAGGGTACTTCCACTTCTACTCTTGCTAATACGAAGGTATATAAGTTATGAGATCAATATATACCATTACGAAAAATATGCATGTTATCTTGTTACCTTTTTACCACTGTGGGGAGAATTTGGAGATTATTTTTTTCTCATCATTGTGGCGGAGAAATTTTGTCAATCATAATACAAACATATTATAATTGAAATATGTAGCTTTGAATATATAAACTTTCAAATGCACTTATGGGTCGATCTTTGTAGATTAGATCTGGAATATTTTAAGTGGTTAGAAAGAGTAATTGGAATATTTTTTTATTTAAGTTTAATTTCAGAAACCTATATCCTGAGCTTTAATATAATATAATTGCTTTAAATCTTGTTATTAAAAATGAATAATATTTTATTATTTTAATTTTTTTTAAATACAAAATTTACTTATATTTAAAAAATATAATTTAAATAACCCAAAAAAATTACACGTTTACCAAAATTCTAAATTCAATGAGGATAACCCAAAAACTAAAATATTTAAACGCCCTTTAAGTATTTAAAAAGGGAAGCTCAGCCCTAAAATATCACAAATTCTTGTAACTAAATGGCCGTAAATGCTCCCAAACACGAAAATATAATAAAAAAAATGCAGTCGACCTTTATTAAGGGGTGGCTCTAGGTACACGAGTCTACTCGTACAACCCTGTCCATCCCAATCTTTATGGGCGATCCTTATTTCCACTGCCATAGGCCCATAAATGCGTCTAGGCAGGAAATGCTCGTCGCTAGATCAAAATTGTAGATCATCGTGCGGTGAGCATTCCTAGCTTAGGCGCATTTATGGGCCTATGGCAGTGAAAATAAGGCTCGCCATCTTTATGACTTGAAAGACGCTGACAAGATCGATGATGATGTCACCCATCACCTCTGTTTCAATGCCTCCCAAGCTTGATCAGCGTTCTGCTTTATTTAAGCACATAATTATATTTTTTGTATAATGAAAAAGAGTATATATTTTTTATAATGAAAAAGACTAAATATTCCCTATGAAGGACGAATGCCATATTAATTTATTAATGCCATGCTCATTTGGTTGGTTGGTTATTGTTATAATTTTGAAGTTATTCGTTAGGGTGAGACATCTAATGGTGTGCAAGCTCAATAATTGTTATAGTATTGGTTTTATCAAGACATCAAAAATTAAGATTTGTGCCATTAATATTTAAACAAAAAGAAATAATATTAAGTATAAATATTTTTTAATTTAAGTTTAGAATTGTTTAAAATATTGATTGGGTTTATAACTGTTTATAAATAGTTTTTTAAATATCAACAATATAAATCATCTTGTATCAACTAGAAAACCAAAAAAACTATATTTTTTTTCAAAATGTTCTATTCCAGAAATACAAGGTAGAAATCACTTCAACTCCCATTGAATTGAAGCTTTGTATCCCAAATTCATATTCATACTTGCATATAATAAAAGTTAATGTATGCCAGACATAATTGTTGTGTTATTCAACATTTAAACCCAGTGTGTTCAATAAATGACACCCAACCCAATAACTTTAATAAATGACACTCAACCCATTCTATTTCTCATTAAAACATATCAAAGCACATGGATCAACAATAACAAATTCCCAACCATTGGATCACGTCCAAATCAATCCAAATCACACATTCAAAATGAAGTCATTGCAATCCATGTCAATCCATGCCACCAATTAAATTCAAGTGCAAAAAACTATAAAAGAAGTTCAACCACTACTGAAGTTGCATGTTTAACATTTAAACTATTCACCAACTCTACAGACAAACTATCACAAAACATTTCACAATATATTTAGGTTAGTTATTTCAGTTACAACACAATTTTTTACAGTTTTATTTTCATTTCTCACAATTTTTATTTTAGTTTTCTTACAATTTTATTTTCATGAGAATATATATTTTTCTATTTTTCTATATTCTCAGTCATTTGCAAGTTGACTAGAAAATCATTTCTGAGCCTTGAGTCAAGTTTGATTGGTGAGAAAAAACAAGTCCAAGGCCAAATCAAGTATAGTAAATTTATATAAATGCTAGTTCTTTGTTGTATAAAAAGATCGAATAAAAAATGTAAACCTTTCTCAACTGAAAAAACATCACTAACGAGTGATCTGAACATTTAGGAACATGACTGTTGCATTTCACTTGCATAATTCTAAATATTTCATTGGCTTTTGTGTATTTTTCACAAGAAATTCTACAGATGACAACTGATGAAGATCAATATTTCAACACAACAAATTTAATGAAAAATGAAAAATATATTGACATAGACAAATATGACAAGGTGTAGGAGAAATAATAATGAGACTAAAATGTTCGTCCATCCACAAAAATATTATAAAAATATGACACACCCATAATGTAGAGTATTGGCTAGTATGACTACCTATAGATGAAAAATAATAGAACTCGTTTCTAATTGAAAATCAATCCTTTTCTACAATACAAATTCCAAGTGGGAGGACTTCATATAAAGTTCTACACATTCATCCCAAAGCCAAAACCACGTCATAAAAAGTAGTTCCTAAATCAACATTAGTTGGAAAATGAGCCTCCTACCTCCAATTTAACAACAACTAGATGACCGCCTGAATTAACAAGGAGAATCCACAACAAATTTTCCACAAGGTTGTCTAGGCTTTAGCATAAATTGATGACATGCGGAAATAAATAGTGGCAAATAATGTAGCGATAAATGACAATAGTTCCTTGCTCAAATGGATATCAATGACATAAAATTTGAGTGACAAAAATAGACGTAGAAACTCCTTTATGCTTCCATTTCTTCTAGGCTTTAGCATAAATTGATGACATGCAGAAATAAACAGTGGAAAAGAATTTAGCGATAAATGACAACATTTCCTTGCTCAACTGGCTATGAGTGACATAAACTTGGAATGGAAAAAATAGAGATAGAAACTCCTTTATGCTTCCCTTTCTTCGAGTACTTGTCATATTTGTTGAGACATGAAACCAATCTAGATGAAATTTAGATTACATTTATAGTGAATAAGTGATGTACCCACCTCATCAATGCCGTGACAGGAACCGTGTTTTGGAACAGGAACCGATCTACAAACACACTCTAGCATTCAAAGCGAGGTTTCCTCAACCTATAAATCCATTGGGATACTATCTATTCGACTAGAAAATGCCTAAATATGAAGAACCCCGACACTGCAAAGAATGAGACACCTGCAAGGAATAACTTGGAGAGGATCTAAACAACTGCACTTTGTTTTGGAACGATTGATATATCAATGATGTCAGGATTTGAGATGCCCTTCAAAAAGTCTTCACGCGGTTGCTAAATCCCTGAACTAAACAACGTCAATGAGTTGTCCCCTCTATTGTTAACTACCACAATTTTGTCAAATTTTGACTAAATCTTCTTTAGTGATCAAGCTCGGCATTTTCACCTTAAGTATATGTAATGTTCCCAAATTAGCATGCAGCTAGTTGGAACATTAATTTTTGTTTTTACCATCTAGGAGTTGAATAATTGGGTAAGGAGGCCCATACATAATAAAAACATGAATAAAATCCCTCATATTATGAAAGGGGATCATCATTGGAGCTGGATTTCACACCCTCAAGTGTGAAAGAAGACAATTGCATAAGGACAAGGTCAAGTTTGGCCAAGTCAAAATTGCAGGGATAGGAGGTGGAGATCATCTTGTGGGACAACGCAGTGAAAGAGGGAGGAATATTCCTTGATGGAGGAAACCCTAATGAGTGGGACCCATTGAGAGAGGGATTCCATTTGTATAAAAGGAGGGCAAGGAAGCCATAGCAAGACATGTTGATGATTATTGATTTTATGGTCTGTTTACACTCTTGTGCATTCTCTTGCTGTTTAGCAGAGTTGTTGTGTTGTTTAGCACAACGCATTCATGTTTATGGCTTCCTTCTCCTTTCAAGAGAGGCCTCTTGGGGGATCCTGTTCTTCATTTCTCCACATTCAGGCTCAAGGCCAAGCCACTTCCTCCATCTACAACATTATTTCTGTTGAAGTAAACGTTGTGTTGCAGGGTGTTGCAGTGGAGGTTCCACAACACCATTCCTTGGCTGATTTTTCAGAGGAGGAAACTTTCTTTCCTTTGGGAGATCATTTAAGAAGATCTCTGGGCATATTTCACCATCTTTGGCATTAGGCCAACCATTTCCATGATCTACATCATAGTCCCTCTCTTAGACTGCGTTATTTTCAGTGTGTATCTGCAGTGTTTGTTTGGAGGGAGAGATCTTCAGTGTTAGGATCAGCCTTTCACTTGTAAGATCCATTGGAGGAGGTCTATTTAGCTTGTGTATCATCTACATCCATCTCCATCCAGTTCTTGAGTTGCAACTGCTACTCAGCCCTGCTACTCCGGCATGTTTTCCATTTGTATATTTCAGCCAATCCTTCTAGGATTGACTTGATATTGTTTTTCAGGGGTTAGAGCTTTGCTCCCCACATTATTTGAGCCATATATTTCCATATCTATATATTGACATTATTTCTGTAGCAGTGCCTCCTATAAATTGCACAGTCATAGCCTTGGGATTTCAATATGTAGCAGTTTTATTCATATTCTTGTACATGTTCTATTGAGGCTTGCATTTCCTAGCTTGAGTGATCATTACCTCAAGGATTTGTATACATTTGCTGCTATAAGATCAATTGATGGCTATTTGGATCTTCTTATGTTTTAGCTATTGATATAATGCTGCTACTCCAATATTTTTTCTGACATTTCTGCATCTCCAACTTTGGAACATCTTAAAGTGTTCTTATTGTTGTAGAAATTCCCTCTTTTTGGATATTACAGTATAGCATCAACTATGACTACACTCCCTTTGTAAATTAATGAAGACTTCAATTCCAAGACAGACTTGGGCTCCTCTGTTTCTCAATGAAATTCCTTAACAATGCAGATCCAAATCACATCAATTGTTAACTCTCTCTCGTTAATCTCAAAATCTCCCCCCTGGCACATAGCTTTGGCATTCATCTACTAACTTCCTAGCAATCATTATAACACCCGGATAACAACAGGACAACGTAGTCTCCAATTTCTTCCACACAAAGATATAATTAACCTAACACACGATCCATCGATTGCTTTTGTCATAGGTATATAGTTCATCATACGATGGTCACTCCTTCAAAAAGACAACACTTGATGCAAATACAATGACGTTGTATACATTTTAGTCCATCCGAAACCTCAAAACCAAGATCATAAAAAACCCCAACTAATTTCACATTCTATGCGTAGGTGGAAACGTATTTTACTTCATTTAACCATGTCAACATGCATAGATTGCAAATCTAATTCATTGTTTGCACCAATAAGAATTTCAGTCTTCCCGAAACTATTGATTACTAGGTATCCCTATTCTAGTACTAGAATTACACCGAAATTCCTAGAAAAGAATTGCATGCATAATCTATTCACCCTTGCACAGGTAGAGGCGAACCTTCCAAAAAAGAGTTGTTCACACAACACATATATAAAAATCCCATCTCATCACTCTCACCACACATTGTGTTTTTGTATTTTTCATTAATATATCAAAATATATTTACAAAGGCCAACAACCATACTCGTAAGGCCCAAACTACAACCCAGGGCCCACACCGAATGCTTCAAAATCTTACAAATATATACAAAGAGGAAGCTAAACTAATTACAATTTAGATCCATCAATCTCTCAATATCTCCTAAAGATTCTCCCAGGTCCATTCTTTACTCAACCAAAATCCTATATTAGATCTCTAGATCCCTAAGATCCTTATGAGATCAAATCTCTCATGTTCTCCTACATTTGAGAACATTTACAATTAAATATATGAATTAAATCTATCTTATGTCTCTCACATAAATCCACTCAAGAATTAAGAAAATACAATTAATCAAGCCTTAGGAAACCAAATTCCTAGGCAACACAAGAAACCCTAGGTCTATCATACATACATGTATTTTGGAAGCAGGATGCTCCTGCGTTAGACTCCCAAGGTAGAAAAGTTTCCATGATATCCTGATCATGAAGTTTTTTTTTCAAATCCTCTTAGAACCCAAACTTTGTTCAGCAGTCTATCTTTGTTTACCTCTCTTCCTTTATGTTGTTTTGTTGCTAATGTTTTTTTTTTTTCTATTGTTCTCCAGGTCTCCATACTGTATGTTGCATTGCCCCACTAGCTATGCTCTCACAACCTTCTGTTTTCTTTTTCTTGCTGCTGCTGCTTTGCTTTCATATTGTTTTCTTCTCATTTTGAGACACTTTTCTCATCAGTTCCATCATCAATTCAATTTCTATGTCCAACTGTAATATTCCAAAATTAGCTTTCAGCTAATTGGAATATTAAAGTTTTGTTTTGTCGCTTAAATATATGAATAAGTGGGCAGGGAGACCCATAAATCTCTTTAGTAGGAATAAAACCACTTCTCATGTGAATGTGGGTCATTGTATTAGCTAGATAAAGCACTTGGAGGTGTGAACAATGGCTAAAGCAGGTGGACAAGGTCAATGTTGACCAAATAAACAACGTTTTTATGGAGATAGTGGAGGATAATTGAAGGACAACGCAATCATTAAGGAGGAGTGTATGCATGATAGTAGCTCCTTTAATGAGTGGGACCCAGGGTGAGGATGCTCACCAAGCATAAAAGGAAGAGGATGGCAGCCATAGAATAATGTTGGGTGTGGAGCCTGATTATCTTGTTTATTTTGTATCATGGAATTGGACCCCTGTACCTTAATGGGGAAACAAATCCGCCCGTAATTAAACGCTTCCTGGGGGGTCCAGGGGGGGTGGCTGTGACTTTATGGAGCCCCCCCTGGTGGGGGGATTCAAGGGCAGCACCCTTGAAGCTAAAAACAGATGTAAAATTTCCTTGTAAAAGTATAGTAATTTCTAGTCAATCTGGGCCATTCATTAAGCGGATGATCTGACAGTAGAAGTTATGTTTAGTTTAGGGTTTTTTTTCCCTAGAAGGCAACCCATCGCTTGTATGAGGGTATTTTATTTCGGTTGTGTATTGCATGTGTATTCTCAGAGCGAGAAATATATAGGGAGACTGTGAGAGACAACAAAGGATATTACAACGGATCTGTTGTAGGTTGTGTCTCTTCATTTTGCTGGATAATAGAAAGAAAGGAATGGTTGGTCAGGGTGGACGTAGCTCAAACTGGTTAAACCACATATATCTGTGTCTCTCTGGTTTTATGTGTTTTGTGTGATTTTGTTTTCCGCATATTTTATGTGTTTCATTGCTCTGTAATATATAATTTTGTAACAAGTGGTATCCGATCCGAAGGTCTATTTGGCTGATAAACTCGCAGGAAAGAATGGTTCCTCGTTCGAGTGGGAGCAATGGAAGAAGATGGTAAATTTAGGGTCGAGAAATTTAATGGCCAAAACTTCCCGCTGTGGAAGATGAAGATGGAAGATTATCTGTATCAGAAACATCTATACCTACCATTGAGTGGAAAATCAAAGAAGCCAACGGCTATGAAAGACACAGAATGGGAGCTTCTCGATAGAAAGGCACTCGGAACAGTACGGTTGTGTCTCGTGGAATCGGTAGCCTTTAATATTTCAAAGGAAACAACAACATAGGGTTTTATTAAGGCATTGGCAAAACTATATGAGAAACCCTCGGCCTCAAATAAGGTATTTATTATGAAACATTTATTTAATATGAAGATGTCGGAAGGTGGATCTGTTGTAGACCATTTAAATGATTTTAATACAGTTACCAGTCAGTTAAGTTCTGTAGGGGTAAACTTTGATGGTGAAGTTAGAGCTCTATTATTTTTGTGCTCATTTCCAGAAAGCTGGAATGGTTTAGCTATGGCCATTAGTAACTCTATCTATGGATCTAGTACTTTAAAGTTTGATGATGTTGTTAGTGCTACCCTTAGCAAGGAAATGCGATGGAAAAGCTCCGGTGAGACATCATGTAATGCTTTGAGTGCAGAGTCCAGGGGAAGAAGAGTGGAAAGAGGAAAGAGCTCGGGATATCTTAGTAAATCAAGGAAAGACAGATCCAAGTCTAGATCGAGGATAGTGTGCTGGAAATGCAGAAAGAAAGGACACCTAAAGAAAGACTGTAGATCTCGGAAGGGAAGAGAAGGAGATGCACAGCAAGAAAAAAATCATGAAGTAAATGTGACTGGTGATGTGTTACAAGATGCTTTGATTCTTTCTTTTGAAAATGTTACTGATTCTTGGGTTGTAGATTCAGGGGCCAGATTTTGGACAAGTCAGTTTGGGTGATGATAAACCCTGTAAAATTGTTGGAATGGGTAAGGTTCTTGTAAAACAACGGAATGGAAACCAATGGCTACTAAAGGAGGTAAGGCATGTTCCAGATTTGAAGAAAAATCTGATTTCAACAGGGCAGTTAGGCGGTGAAGGTTGTGTGACAACTTTCACAGATAAAACTTGGAAGGTCACCAAAGGAGCCCTGGTAATAGTAAAAGGCGAAAAGGTTGGTACATTGTATTTATGCAATGGTATTTCTAACTCTGTTAATGCTTTAACTTCCAAAGGAGTAGATGCAACATTATGGCATCATAGGCTCGGACACATGAGTGAGAAGGGGATGAAGATTCTTCACTCAAGAAATTTGTTGTCGGGTTTGAAGAATGTTGATTTGGATTTATGTGAGAACTTTGTTTATGGAAAACAGAAGAGAGACAGATTTCTCAGAGTTGGGAAAGAAAAGAAGAGCGAAAAATTAGATCTTGTGCATACAGATGTACGGGGACCTGCTCAGGTATCATCTCTTGGTGTCTCTCATTTTGGATTTATTGTATTCAGAATAAATCTGATGTATTTGATACTTTCAAGAAATGGAAAGCTTTAGTTGATATTGAGATAGGAAAGATGTTGAAGTGTCTCAAATCAGACAATGGAGGTGAATATTGCAACAAAGAGTTTGATAGGTACTATTCAGAGCATGGAATTCGCAGAGAGAAGATAGTTCCAAGAACACCACAAGAAAATGGTGTGTCAGAAAGGATGAACAAAACACTAATGGAGTGTGCAAGGTGCATGAGATTGCATGCATGATTGCCTTTACAATTTTGGGAAAATGTTGTAGATACTGTTATTTATCTAATAAACAGAGGGCCTTCAAGTTCCTTGGATGGTGGTATTCCAGAGGAAGCATGGATAGGTAAAAAGGTAAACTACTCTTTTTTAAAGCCTTTTGGTTGTGAGGCCTTTCTCCATATTAATAAAGAAAATAGAACAAAGCTTGAGGCAAAATCAAAGAAATGTACTTTTATTGGATATGGTGTTAATGATTTTGGTTATCGCTTATATGATTATGAAAATCACAAAATCATTAGGAGTAGAGATATAATATTCAATGAAAAGGTCTTGTATAAGAATCAGTTGCAGGAAAAGAAACAGGAAAAATAAAACAAGGAATACACAGTTCTTAATGAGATCACTGAAAAAGTAAAGGTGCCTGAAAATAATAATAATAAACAACCACAACAACAGCAACCACCACAATAGCAACAAGCACCTCAAACACCTAAAAGTGGTGTTAGAATATCTACCAAGATAAGTAGACCCCATAAATCATACTCTCCTTCATTATATTATTTATTGTTGACTGATTCTGGTGAACCCAATGTTATGAAGAAGCAATGCAGGTTGAAAGTAGGAAGAAGTGGGAGCTAGCCATGGAAGAAGAGATGGACTCCTTAATGCATAACTAGACTTGGGACTTAGTCAGGTTACCTGCAGGCAAAACTACATTGCAGAATAAATGGGTTTACAAGTTGAAGGAATAAGATGGAGGAAAACAAAGGTATAAAGCTAGACTTGTGGTGAATAGGTTTGCACAGAAGAAAGGTATTGATTTTGATGAAATATTTTCTCCTGTTGTTAAGATGACTTCAATCAAAACTATTTTAAGTCTTGTAGCAGCAGAAGTTTTACATCTTAAATAGTTAGATGTAAAGACAACATTTCTGCATGGAAATTTGGAGGAAGAGATATATATGGAGCAACCAGAAGGATATGAGGTCAAAGGGAAAAGAAAATTAGTGTGCAGGTTAAAGAAGAGCTTGTATGGCTTAAAACAGGCTCCTAGGCAGTGGTATCTAAAATTTGACAGGTTCATGTCTAAACAAGGTTATACTAGATGTCACTCTAATCATTATGTTTATCTAAAAAAGAAAAATGATGGCAGCTATATTATATTTTTATTGTATGTAGATGGCATGCTTGTTGCAGGGTCTAACATGAAAGAAATAAATGTGCTCGAAAGAAAATTGGCAATTTCATTTGCAATGAAGGATTTGGGCGCTGCAAAACAAATCCTTGGTATGAGAATAACTAGAGATAGGGAAAATCGCAAATTAACACTGTCTCATAATGAGTACATACAAAAGGTGTTGAAAATATTTAATATGCAGAATGCAAAACCAGTTAGTAGAACTTTTGCTTGCCATTTCAAACTTAGTAAGGAGATGTGCCCCAAGACCCAAGAAGAAATGGACTATATGTCTAAAGTTCCATATGCATCAGCAGTTGGAAGCTTAATGTATGCAATGGTTTGCACAAGGCCTGATATTGCACATGTAGTGGGAGTTGTAAGCAAGTACATGAACAATCCAAGAAAAGAACATTGGATGGCAGTGAAATGGATTCTTAGATATTTGAGAGGTACTACAAATCAAGCATTATGCTTTGGTGGTTCAAACATTGCTCTACAGGGATATGTTGATGTAGATATGGCAGGTGACAGAGATAATAGGAGGAGCACTAAAGGATATGTCTTTACTGTAGGTGGGACAACTGTCAATTGGGTTTCAAAAATCCAAAATGTTGTTGCACTTTCAAGAATAGAAGCAGAGTATGTTGCTGCTACAGATTCTAGTAAAGAAATGATTTGGTTACAAAGGTTTATGGATGAATTGGGTAAGAAGCATGATATGGGCACGTTATACAGTGATAGCCAAAGTGCCATTCATCTTGCAAAGAACTCAACATTTCATTCTAGGAATAAACACATACAGCTCAAGTACCATTTCATATGGTCAGTTTTGGAAGATGGACAGTTGAAGCTGGAAAAGATACACACTATCCAGAATCCTACAGATATTCTAAAAAAAGTTGTAACCAGGGAGAAACTAAGATTATGCCCAGTTTCAATTGGTCTTGAAGGATGACGATGAAGATGAGAAACAGCCAGGTCCAAAGAGGAGTCATTGTCCATAAAATGAAGCAGTGGTGGAGTTGCTACAATCAGTCTCCAAGTAGGAGATTGTTGGGTCTCGAGACTAATTATCTTGTTTATTTTGTATCACACCGTTGGACCCCTGTACCTTAATGGGGTGGCAATGCTGCCCATAATTAAATGCTACCTGGGGGGGGGGGGGGAGGGGCAGCTACGACTTTATGGAGCCCCCCCTCCCTAGTGGGGGGTTTTGGGGGCAGCGCCCCCAAAGCTAAAAACAGATGTAAATTTGCCTTTTAAAATTATAGTAATTTCTAGTCAATCTGGGCCGTTCATTCGGCGGATGATATGATGGTAGAAGTTATGTTTGGTTTACGGTTTTTTGCCCTAGAAGGCAACCCCTCGCTTGTATGAGGGTATTGTATTGCGGCTATGAATTGCGCGTGTATTCTTAGAGTGAGAAACAGATAAGGAGACTGTGAGAGAGAACAGAGGATATTACAACAGATCTGTTGTAGGTTGTGTCTCTTCATTTTTCTGGATAATAGAAAGGAAGGACTGGCTGTTCGGGGTGGACGTAGCCCAAACTAGGTGAACCACGTATATCTATGTCACTCTGGTTTTATGTGTATTGTGTGCTTGTGTTTTCTGCATATTTTATGTGTTGTATTATGTAATATATAATTTTCTAACAAAGACATGATGATTTGTATTATTGATTATTGATATTTTTAGATCTAGATCTGTCATGTGACATGTTTATGCGAGCTTCAAATGTTTAGAGAAGTCTATGGTGCTGTTTAGCACAAGGGTGTTCTCAAGCGGGAATCCCACCCTCATCCTTGGGGGACTTCAAGTGCCTACTTAGGAGAGGTATATTGAGCTACATTTCCATTATTTGGCATCAGGCCAAACTTCAACCATCATCCACAACACAATATATGATCTGAAATGACTGTATTAGTTTTGTTGTGCTAAGTGTCTTTTCAGTTTATAAACATGTGCATAATCAATTCATTAGTTTGCATAAGGTTTAAGGATTTTGAACATGAAGTGTAGATGATTTTTAGTGAATTACAAGCATAAAAAAAGCTTAAATAACACTGAACAATAGTGTAAAATATGGAAATAAGTCACCACATGAAATTTACAGAGCAGGCACGATGAAGCAGTTCACCCCTCCTGGGCTACATCTTCTAGTCCAGCTCCCAATGACATGTCCATCTTTCATTATGCTCAAAATTTTTCTATTACATATAGTTACAGTGCTCCAATGGCTATTTTCTCTACACCAATGGCTTCAGAATGCTCCAATTAGTCAAAAATGACTCTTCATTCACTAAGAATGGGTGAAAATTGAGTCTCCTACTCTTTTTCCCAGTTTCAACTAGAAAATCTCCACTAAAAGTGGAGAACTCCACTTAACTGGAGTTAAAATAGCATTTTCCGCCACTTTATGTGCGCTCCTAAACTTCCGTCGAATCTGAACGTTGAGTTAAACTTGAAGGTTGGGGGTGGCCACATGCACACTCCCCAAAACCCACGGTTACATAAATCGTTGAGCAGAAACCAAGGCAAATAACTGCAGTTTGATGCGTTGATTAACTCTGTGGTAAGCGTTGTCTACTCAACTTAGTGTTCCTAAATTGATGTCATAAATTTTCAACCAGGGCTAGTAAACTGTTGAAGTGAAGTGCACTATATGTGCCTAGGTATCTTCTTCCTACTTCGTTGTGCTTAGTGTTTTTCTAGTGTTTTTGGTTTTGTATTTTTGTGTTAAGAGGAAAATAAATAAATTGTTGGCAAAGAGAAGTTACTGATCACACTAAAACAGAACAAAATCTACTCTAAACTGTGTATGACACCTAAGAACAGAAAATGCTAATTCACAAATTGCAAAGCTTGACAAGGAAAGTAACTCATAACATTAACTCAGTCCAATTCATTTCATTAGAGGTATGTTGGAACAACTTAAGAAAAGGTTAAGTTTGATGTAATGAGGTTCTCTTTAATAAACAACAACTTACAATATCACAGAGAAAATCTTATCCATGGTTAGAAATTTGTTGGAATACTTTGAGAAAATATTATCTGCAATTTAGTAAAGAATCCTATACTAACATGACTTATGACACTAGAATTAACCCACTCTGCAACTCAAAATGTTACTATTAAACCTCATTCAAGGGTTAGAGATCTCTTGGAATAGCTTTGGAAAAGGGTTGATTGTAAAATTATGAGAAATTGCAAAATAGTCAAGAACTCAAAATGATATAACTAATTCTTGTCCATATGATGATGATGTGTTAGAAGAGATTAAGAACAAGAGCAGTTTGTAAATAATGAAGGCCTTTAAGTCTAATTTAACAGAATTAAAATACAACTAGCTAATAAAACTTGAAATACAATGAACAGGACTGAACCAAAATGCAATTAACCTCCAAAGTACTACAACTCTATCTCATTCACGTGTTAGTGATATATTGGAACAATTCATGAGAACAGGATTGACTGTAATATTCGATGTAAGTAAACAAAAAAACATGATGCTCAAAAAAACTGCCTAAATTAAGAATAAACAGAGTTAAAAATCACTTATCTAGAAAATATGCACAAAGCCTCTCAGACAGTAGGGGCCCTCTACCATCATATTAGCACACGAATCCTTAACTCCTTAACGTTTCCTCAAATCATGCATCAAATTTGTACTTCTTTCATTAAAGGAAAAATGCTTCAGAAACAGAGTATCATGATCTTTTGAGAACTAACAACAAAACATCAACTAGCTAACTGTCTCTCGGTTCACCGAGTTATTTTTATATGCAAAATACATAATTGACATTGAGTAGAAATAGGCATAGGTGTCTTTTTCAATCAAAATCATATTAGGACTCCTGTTAAGGACTCGTACTTTGCTGAAGACATCTGCAGAGTCCTTGTCCTTGTAGAAGTCTACTTCTTAATTTTGGCTTCCTCCACGTGCATAACCACTTGCAAATTTTTGCTCAGACTTCGTGGAGAGCAAGGAATGATGTAGGAGATTTATGGAATTTAACCATATGATTTTTTCCTTGAAATGACACCTGTAACCAATGTGAACATAAATATGGCTGTGGAATATGCGACTAGCTACAGAATGGCTGCATTCTGTAGCTAAGTCTGATAAAAAATCACTATGACAACAAAACCACAAAAGTTTAGTAAGTCAGTCATTGCATGCATTCTTAAAGTAACTTTAATCATTCCTATTGATATTTTAAGCCTATAATTGACAGAGGATAAATGGAATGAAGTGAAATTTGGTGAAAGGAAAGGACATCTTTGGGGCTCAACAAGTGCCGTAGGTTAAGACTTATCCGCGCGGAATAGTTGGAGTTAACGTTGAAATGTGACCATGTCATGGGAACCATTGCAGGTGAAATTTATTGCGATGGTTGGTGGTTACATTAACATTATGCCATTTGACAAACAACAGGAACTGTTGGCGGGTTGGGACCACCGGCGGTTCCCAACCCCCAACTCTCACTGCATTAATACTTAAATAAAACTTGCAACTATAGAGGTTAAGAACCAATCATGTAGTTTGGACGCTAAGGCCTGTGCATGCCCGGAGAGAGGTCGCGGGGTCCATTCCTGCAGACCCTCAACAATTTTGCAGTGCAGTTTTGGGGACACATGGCGGCCTCAGGGCCAGCCACGTGGCGCCCTATAATTGGCCCTTCAAAACCGTACAACCAATACAATTTCAACACCTGTCAACCTGAAGTTGGTTCTGAGGAAGGAATATTCCTTAGAATATTCCATTTTACTAATTGTGCATCCCTTTTTGCTTATTGTACATCCCAGTCAAACTTGGTCAAACTGTAAAAAATTTACTTGTTTGGCATTTTGATCAAAACGCGATATCTCCCTCATACGACATCATCTTTTCGAACCGTTTGCATTGCCAAAATCAGGAAGAATAGATATATGCAACCATCCTAGTTTTAAATCAATCTTGTAACTTTGAATTTTGAGCAAAATTTATGAACTCTTGATCATTCCTCCCCATTGGGAAGCTTTTGGACCCCAAAAGACTTGATTACTTGTTCAGTAGATGAGGGTACAACTCCCTCACATTTCCAACCTCCATCCATTTTGACTTGCTTGGTTTAGTGCCTTTGAGCCCAACTCGAAGGTAGTTAACACTTCCCCTCTTGGATGCTCTTGTCCTCCTGTCAAGAATTGTATCTTCTTTGAGCTCATCTAGAAATTTTGGCGAGAAATTTTCAATAGAAGGTAGTTGAACATCACTTCCTTTATCATCGATCAAAGGTGGCTCATACAAGTGTAAGTTTTCAACATTAACAATTGAATACATTTGCATATAAGAAGGAAAGTCAAGTTGGAATGCATTATTACCAACTTTCTTTATGATCTTGAAAGGACCATAGCGAATGGGTTTGAGATTTTTTAACTCCCCCTTGAATCCTTTCTTTGCTAATGTGCAACCATACCTCACATCCCTCTTGAAACTTGTGATAAACTCGATGTTTTTCATGCCTCTCTTTGTATTTTCTTTGACTTTCTCAAGCTGTTCTTGAACTTGTTGATGTATAATCTGAATTTTCTCAATGAAATTTCGAGCCTTATTAATGTCACTATGGACATAATTTGAAAAATCCTTCCCAAAGATGAAGTCTAATGTTGATTTTGGCAAATACCCAAAGCATAATTCAAAAGGTGAGGTTTGTGTTGAAGAGTGCTTTGCCCGGTTGTAAGCATGTTGAATGTAATGCAGTTGTTCATCCCACAACTTAGGATGTTTGCTGCAATATCCTCTCAATAAATGCACAACTTTTTTGTTCACCACCTTGGTTTGTCCATTTGTTTGTGGATGAAAAGTGGTACTCTTTTTCAACTTTGTGTTCATCATTCTCCATATATTTGACCAAAAATTCCTAATGAACCTGGAATCCCTGTCACTAACAATAGAAGTTGGCAATCCAAAATGAACCCAAACATGTTGAAAATAAAGTTCAATAGTTTGTTCAGCAATAATGGTTTTCTTACATGGCATATGTATACACATTTTACTGAATCTATCCACAACTACATAAATATAATCATGCTGCTTTCTTGACATAGGTAGACCTACAACAAAGTCCATGGCAACAATCTCCCATGGCCTTGATGGTACTATTAGTGGCATGTACAATCCAAGCTTCCTATTACTAGGCTTACTTATTGCACACATAGAACAACCTCTTATAAAACGTGACACACTATCTATCATGTGAGGCCAATAGCAATACCTCTATAGATGCGCCACTGTTTTGCTTACCCAAAGTGTCAAGTAATAAGAGATGAAAGAGCTCATCTCATGACACTTAGCCTCTCTCCTTGTGGAATACATAGCTTGCCCAAATGAAACAACAAATTTTTATGCATGTGATAATCTTTTTCTTCAACTTGATTCCCTTCACTCAAACTAGCATACACATCTTGAAAATCAATGTCATGTGCATATTGTTGCATGTAACTCTCATGTACAACAGAATCATTTTTGAGTAAATTAGAAGCACTAATGATTGGTCTTGAAAGCATATCTAAAAGTTTATTGAAAATACCTTTCTTGTACCTTATAACCAGGTGAAAATGTTGAAGAAATCCCATCCACCTGAAATGTGTTTATTGCTGCAATTTTGTTTATGACTGCAAGTACTGTAATGGTTGGTGATCGGTGTGTAAAATAATCTCTTTACCCATCAAGTAGTGTTTCCACTTCTTGACACTTTTTACCAACACATATAGTTCTTTTTCATATCTAGGATAATTAGTCACAACACCATTAAAAGTTTCAGAATGAAAAGTGATAGGCTTACCATGCTGCAAAAGAACTGCACCCATAACATAATCACTAGCATCAGTTTGAATCTCGAATGGATGTCTAAAATTTGGTAATGCAAGGACTGGATCTAAACTGATCTTGGATTTTAAAGCTTCAAAATCTTTATATTGTTTGCCTCCCCATTGGAAGCCTTTCTTCACACTTGTCACTGCATGCATAGGAGCTGCGATGGAAGAAAATTTAGCAATAAACTTTCTCCAATATTGAGCTACACCTAAGAAACTTCTTACCTCAGTTACTGTTTTGGGTGTGGGCCAATTCACAATGGCTTCCACTTTACAAGGATCAATCCTCAATTCTTCTCCTCCTACATTATGTCCCAAATAAACCAAAGAATTCTTTCCAAACTCACACTTTGACATCTTAAGAAACAATTTCTCTTTCTTCAAAATATCAAGCACTCTATTCACATGCAAGACATGATCTTCTCTTGTTTTTCTGAAAATTAAAATGTCATCTAAATAAACAATCACAAAGTCATTAAGGAATGGACACCAAACACTATCCATAACTCACATGAAAGTTGCTGGTACATTACACAAACCAAAAGGCATAACTAGCCACTCAAAGAGTCTTTGTTTGGTTTTGAATGCAGTTTTCCATATATCACTTTCTGCAATTCTTACTTGATGATATCCACTTTGTAAATATAATTTAGTGAAAAAAATTTCTTCTTTTAGCTGATCAAGAAAATCATCTATTCTTAGTAGTGGGTAACGATTTTTTACTGTAATCTTGTTCAAAGCACAAAAATATACACACATGCACCAAGTCCCATCTTTATTTAGTATCAAGACTATGGGTGAACCTCATGGCAAGGTGCTTGGCCTTATGATTCCATTACCCACCATATCCTTGATTTTCCTCTTTATTTCAACATTATCCATTATTGACATGAGATACATACCGATTTTTGGAAGAGGACAATCCTGCTGCAATTGAATCTCATGTTCAATTTCCCTTTTTGGAGTCAATCCTGTTGGCTCCTAAAACATCTCATGATGTCCATTAACCACATAATATAAATCTGATTTCAACTTAGGATCACATCCCTCAAATGATTCATGATTAATATCAGCTTTAGGATTAATCATAAGAAGAACAAAATTCTTACTTGAATTTACCAGTGTCTTTACCTATCCAACATTTACCATAGCAATGATTTTTTTCTTGTGATGTGCTCTAAAAATGAGCTCCTTGTCATATTTGAATAAATGATACTTGTTCTCATGGAGATAGAAGATCACTTTCATTCATACAAGTATGGACTCCCAAATACAATACCAGTTATGTCAAGCAGAACCACATCTAATTCAAATGTGCCAACAAAATTTGCAGTGATTGCAAACCTCAATATACATTCCTTTAAAACCTGTAAATTTGCATCCTTACAAATCCAACCCAATGAATATGGTTTTGGATGTGGTATGGTCTCAAGGGTAAGTTTCTTAACCAAGTCTTCAGAGATTAAGTTTGCTTGTGACCTGTTAGCCACCTATGAAATTTTTGTCAAGAAAACAGGTGGCTAAATTGTTTTATGAGTCTTCAAGAGATACATTTCCCATGAAAATCTCTCATCCTTGAAGCCTCTACGTATCCATTGCCTTTAAGAAGACTCTCACTACCGTTTTATAAGTCAATTAGCCTCTCTATTGTGAAGAAGAATACCCAAGGGCCTTTCTCCTTAGTTCATCCTCTCATAGCCTCTGTTTTCCTCTCCTTTTCCCTCCCTTTATTCCTCTAAATCATCCCAAATCCCTCATAAACCTCACAAACACCCTTTGTTTTGTCAAATAACCCCTTTTCCCCTCTATCGTTATCCCTTTTTGGCTTCAAATTGCATTAAAAACAGCCCAAAAAACCCATATTCTTCACTATGGGGCTTAGTCCCCTTTGGCCAGCCCCCTCAACCAATTCTCCACACGACTCGGACGCTGAAACCAGGCGCTAGCCTATAGCGTACTTATCAGATCAATGGTCGGGTGCAATATCCGCCATCGATCTGTACTGATCCGACGGTTTTCACAAAGTCTCATCACGACCGTGGCCCATCCCGTTCACCACTTCGATCGCGTATCCACAGTCCATATGATTCGCAAATCAACGGCTCGCAAACCATCTGCCCTGGTGGTCACTGCGTCAATCACTGTTCAAAACCGGTAGTTTTCATCGCACCGCTTTTGGAAGGCAGGCTGTATTTCTCATTCAGCAGCGATGCCATTCACCGGCCGACACATGACTTTGAGCACTATTAAAAAACCGCCCTCATTGCGCATTAAAGTTTGGATGAGGAGTGAGCGCGATATGCACATACACCGTCCGATTCGATGCTAGCCATCCGACGGTAATCGCTCCCCAAAGATGCTCGGATGATAACCAAGGTAATCAGGGCCCCTAGCCCGCCATTAGTCACCCTCCGATGCACTTGCGGCCGTTGATCTCCTCTTGAGATCGGATGACCTAGGTTTGATCGCCCCTGCCATTGACCGGGTCCCACCACCTGAGCTCCACGTCACCCGCTTTCATGGCATTTTTCCCATTTCTTTTGTATTTCGCCCGATTTTCAAAACCCTTCCATCGTTCATTTCCCACCATCGATCATTGCCCCCATGCACGATCGAACGACCCCCGTGCATTACTCCACTAAGCCTCCATCTGTCTAGTATTCCACCATTTTTGCATTGTATGGTCTGTTTTCACCATTCCACTGCATTTTTAACCATTCCTCCACAATTCTGTCACCATTCCGCATGCCATCAAAGGGTCCATCCCCCTCCAGCATGGATTTATTGACAATTTTGTGTGTTTTTGCAGGGTACGAGATTGAAATTATGAAGAAGAGTCTGGAAAGGTGTTATGACATGATTCTCGTTAAAAGAACAGAGTTAAACTCTGTAAAACCTCTCCAGCGCCCTTAAAATTTCACAGACAAGGAAAATCATGAAGCGGCAAAGAGTATCAACAAAAGATCAGGGAATTCAATGCTCAGTATTGAGGATTTTAAGCCCTAATCCAATGTTTAGAAGGCAAATGTACCAGATTTAAGATCTCTTCAAATCACACAGAGGGCCTAACGAGGCCTGGCGTACAAAAAAAAATATTGACAGCGTTTCACATCAGCAGAAGTTTCTTCCATGAAAGGACGAAGTGCCCATACTGTTTTCATTCGATACCGTGTTCCAGAGAAGATCTCTAACTTGAAAACAGTCCTGATGCTACCAGAGCATTTGTTACACAGCATGGCAGACCCCAGAATCATTTTTCTACCTTTTTTTAAGTCACCAGAGTACCACAAGTACTACATCCGAGGATACATCAAGGGCATACATGCAGTAAATCTCAGCCTGTCAAAGACCACTCTTTCATCCAAAGAGTATATAAGTTCGATGCATAGAAATTAAAAAAGAATGGGTTTTGACCCACTGCTCCTACTCTGTTTAATGTTTCATTTAGTGTTCCACCTACCTCCTTGACCTCTCTTTCTGATATAAAAACTCATGAGAAAACATTGAAAAGGTTGTTGATCAGATATCTGTGAATTGTAAGCTGTTTCTCTTGAGACGTAGTTCTCTGTGTAAAGTTGTAAGATAGGCTGAGGAAGATGTTTTCAGACTGAATATCAAGCTGTTGGTAATGTTGTACATGACTGGTGTTTCTCTTTAATATGAAAAACACATTTCTTTGGTTTTTGATTTAAAGCAGCGGTGATGTTTTTCTATCTTTGTCCTAGTTTTACCTTGTAGTCCATTACATTTCATTTCTTCTGGCACGCATCAGAAATCTAGCATAGGATTTACCCTGGTTAGGTACCCTATGTTTCTGCTCTCCCTGCCTTCAATTTTTTCTATTGTATGTGTTATCTAAGGATTGATTCCAAGCTAATTTAACCAGTGTAATGGTCAAATATATACTGCTAGCTGATGTATGAATTAATGAATCTATTCTTGGATGTTCTTGTTAAGGTTTTAATTGATGTAATGGGATACTGGGAGTTTAGAACTCTGTCTCTGCCTCACTAGGATCCTTTCCATTAATTGAACCTTTTTAAGTTCCCTTAAGCAGGATACCAAAGCATTGAGAGTTCAAAGTCTCTCTCTAATCTTAGGTTTTCACCTTTGTGTTTAAATCTTTAATGTTTCCCTGTCTGAAGAGTTAACCTTTTAGGTTTCGGATCATAGGTTGTCCAATGGCATGTCCTGTCCCTGGATTTGATTCTTGAAAGGTCACCTTGGAGGTTTCCTTTCCTTTCACCTTCTTTCTTGCCATTTCATGCCACACTATCATCTTTAAGATCCAATTCTTTAGATGACTAGCCCAACTGAAAGCCTGCATATTGAATAGAAAGTAAACCCTTTCCTGAATCCATTTCCCAATGGTCTCGATTGTTCTTTGAAATCATCTCTCCTTTCCCTAAAAACCTCTTTTCACATCCTTGCCTCACATTGAACTCTTCCTTCCCGATTCCCAACAATCAAACAAGAAATCAAACAAAAAAAACCAAATCGTATAACTAGCCTAATATCTTAACACAGAGCTTCAAAGACATAAAACCTTTGCATACATAGAGAGATCCCTCTCGGGACCTAGGAGGGCTAGATCCTGAGGTCTGAAAGTGGGTATGATGTTGTCTCATATTTTGGTCTTGCCAATCTGGCCAAAACATGGGAAACCCAACATAATGGCGACTCCACTGGGGACTTTCTGAGTATCTTCCATCTTACTACATCACCAGAGCCTCAGAAAGCCCAGAATCTCTAGTTAGGTTTGTAGTGAAACACTTCTGCTTGCAATTCGCTTTCTGCACCACTTGTTGTGTTTCTCCCCACACTCTTAGACAGAGTCTGGAAAGGGCCAGATAACCTCCAGGTCTCACTCTCTTTCAGAGGTGACATACTTGGTAAAAGCCCTCCCAGTCCATCTCTGGTTAGAGTTTGCTATGTTTGAGGATATCCTTAAAAAGGGACATTACATAAGCACTGTGGTGGATAGTGTACCTCCTAGAAAAACATCCTAAACCTTCAACCTGGTGACTCCATAGTTCCTTGAAGATCAAAGACTCCACTGGTGATCAGTAGGCCTGCTAATTATCTTGGTTTTACATAAGAATCCACTGGGAGACCAACCTCCATAACAACATCAGCCATAATAGAAGTAACAAGTAGGGTTAAGCTGCTTTGTTGGAAAATAACATTCTGGCTTCAAGAACCATTCACACAAGAGCTTAACCTGACCGAAAACCACCTGAAATAGTTGAAAACCCCGAGAGAATTCTCAGGAAGTCTCCCACACCTAAAACACCAACTATTTCTAGACACATCCATAGAGCTAACTCTGCACCAGGAGACTTTACAGCTCTATCAAACCGTCATTTGGACCTAGACTCTCAAAACAGTTTACCTAGAACTAGGTCATTCAGTGTTCCAGATCAGCTAGAGTTTGAGTTTCCCGGTTCACCATCTCATAGTGGTCAACACATTAGGGAAAAGGAGACCCCTACATCTACACCTCCTGATATTCATTTCTTTAAAAACTTGGGGCTTAGTCATCCTAAATCAGCTCAACAATCTTCTGCTGGTCCTAGTATCCCTGTCATCTATATACTAGTTGCTCAGGCCAACCCCTTACTTCCTCAGAACATCATCATGGCAGCCTGGTATGCACCTCTTATGCTACCTTATCCCCTAGTTCCCTTACCCAATGATTACCAATCAAAGATCCCACACTTCACTGCAAAAGAGTCTACCACAGCTCAGCATCATGTAGACAGGATGGAAGATTCTTTTGACTAAATGGAGATAGATGATGATACAGTCAAAATGAGAATATTTGCCCAGAGCTTAGGAGGTGATGTGAAATTTTTTTTTAAGGGCCTACCTCCTAACAGCATCCAAGATCTACCCTCCTTATACCAGACCTTCATAAATAAATGGGAAGTTAAGGCCAACCCTCTCCAAATCTTAGCAGAATACAAGAACCTAAAAAGGAATGTAGGAGAGAGTGTCCATGACTACTCTACACAGTTTAACAACGTTTATAATGCTCTTCCTCCACATATGAAACCTCCCCAAGGTATGGCTTTAGTGAAATACCCTGAAGGCTTTGATGCTGACATGGCATACCAGCTTAGGGAGAGAGATTGCAACACATTAGAAGACATGAAAAAAGGAGCAGTGAGTGTTGATGCTAACCTAATTGAGAAGAAAGCCAGAATGAGGGCTGAAAAGAGGGTGACATATAGAGATGACACTGTAGCTTCCACATCTGACCCCAATTATGACCATCTATCTAAAAACATGGAAAATCTATAGCAGATGATGGAAAAAATGGTTGTCATAGTTAATGATCAGAACATAAACCAAAATCATAACCAGAACCATAACTTTAGAAGGAACAATACCACTCCCAACAGACAAAGAGAATCAGATCAACAAGTCATACCCCCATTTCAAGAGAAATTCCTTGGTGAAGATGAGGGGATAGTAGAAGAGTCTGAGGAGAACACAATAAATATGTTTGAGACAGATGACTCAATCCGCAATTTTTCCACAGAGGAAGATCAGCCCTCACCCTCATATTGGGATGAGGAAAAATTGGAATCTGAGGATTACAGACTAGGATTTGAAAATTCCATCATGCAGGTCAGAGAACAGTATGAACTTAGAAGCAAAAAGAGCCTAGAAAATTCCAAGCCCAAATCTTTTGATATTACCATGAAGAAAAGGCCTGAGAAAACTTCTAAAGTAACTACTGAAAGTAACAAATCAGCAGCTGAGAGTTCTGGGAAGAACAAAGAAAAAGACAACCAAAACACTGATAAACAAAGTCAACCAACTAGCAGCGCCAACACTATAGCTAGTGCTCCTAATAAAACAGTTCCTAATCCTGTACATAGTGAGAATCAACCCACTGATTCAGCCACTAAGGTAGTGGCTAACAAAACAGAGTTGAGTGTCACAAAGAGTCAATCTCTCTTCAATTTGGAGAGTGAGATCGCTAAAATTAAGATCTCTGTCCCACTCTCTGAGCTGGCCACTCAGGATGTATATAAAGGCCAAATTTTGAAAGCATTAAATCTAGGGGAAAACAGTGATACTGTCAATATGAGTGATGATCAACCAGCTCTCCTGTTTGGTCCAAAGATAGAAGGGAAGTTTCAGGAAGGGGTAATACCTCCTTTTTATATCAGTCTCAATATCCATGACAAGATCCTCCACAATGCAATGCATGACTCTGGGGCCTCACACAACTTAATGCCTAAAGTAGTTATGGAAAGGTTAGGCCTAGAGATAACTCGCCCTTATAAAGATTTATATTCATTTGACTCGAGCAGGGTAAAGTGTCTTTGCCTAATCAAGGACCTATGTGTGAACTTAACCCACATCCTAGCCAAATGTATGGTTATGGATGTTGTAGTGGCAGATGTGCCACCTAAGTATGGCATGTTACTATCAAGGTCATGGGGAGCCAAGCTGCAAGGCACAATGCAGATGGATGGGGCATGTGCCACAATCCCTATCTTTAGCCAGCTTAGGAGACTGTATAGAGAGGCACAAATGAAATTCCTGGTCAGCAGCCCTGAAAAGCCCGAAAATTCTCCTTTGTACTTTGTACACACAGATCTGGACTCCTTTATCCTTTGCAATGATGAATCCTTAGAAGAGCCGGAGCTAGAAAGCAGAGGTATAAACAATAGGTAAAAGCCCATAGGTTACAACATAATGGCCTCTCTAACCTTAGAAGAAAAAAAAGATGAAATTTGTGGACAGTGCACTGAAAACGAAACTCCAAGTAAACAAGAAACAGAATGTGAACAGTGGGCTAGTCACTCTTCACAAACTCATACACCACACGAAGAACGAAACCACCCACAGCCCAAGAACGAACCCTTATGGGAAATGAATTTCGATGGGTCATGCACCAAGAAGACCGCAGGGGCAGGAGTGTGGTTGCATAACACAAATACTGACTATGCTGAGAATCATGCCTTCAACCTGAACTTCAAATGTAAAAATAGTATTCCAGAGTATGAGGCTCTCATCCTAGGCTTGAATATGTTGAAAAAGTTAGGAGCCTGTAGGATAGCTGTCCAAGGAGACTCTGAGTTAATTATCAAACAAGTGAATGGTGAATACACAGTGAAACACCCTAGGCTGAGAGCGTACAGGAATGACGCCATGGATTTATTGAAGACCTTTGTGGAATATGAACTAGTGTTTATTCCTAGAAGTCAGAATGTAATTGCAAATGGATTAGCATGTATAGCTAGTTCGTATCACAAACCTCCCAGTAATCAAAAAATCATCATTCAGACGAAGTTCAGACCTGCAGTACCTGATAATGAGAAATATTGGTAGGTTTTTGAAGGAGATAAGCAGATTGAGGATTTCCTGATAGGCAGGAATGAGTTTGAATTTTTCGATTCAGGCTCTAAGTCCAATGATAATTGCCTAAGTGAAGCACCCTTAGATGATGAAGAACCACCCTGTAACATAGAAATAAACACTTTAAATGAAAAAATCAGAAATCCAACCAAAGAATGTAAAAAAGTAGATAATGAGGAAATAGAGGTGCTACAGGCAAAAGATAAGAACATACCCCGAGGTTTGGCACCTTTAGAAGATCTTTTTGATTTCGATGATGTAGCGAAAAGGCCCACTAATGAACACTTAGACTCTGACGTTGAGGAATGCAACATAGGCACTGAAGACAAGCCTAAAATGATTAAGCTGGCTAGGTCCTTACCCACAAGCATGAAAAAGAAATATATCGACCTGTTCAAGGAATTCATTGATGTGTTTGCTTAGAGCTACGAGAAATTGAAGGCCTATGACACAAACATCATACAACACAAAATACCTTTGAAAGAGAACTAGAAACCCTTCAGACAGAAACTTCACAGGATAAACCCAAAACAATTGCCTCTAGTAGAAAAGGAAATAAAGAAGATGTACGAAGTAGGACTAATAGTTCCTGTGAGGTTCTCTGATTGGGTCTCAAACCTTGTAGATGTGAGAAAGAAAACAGGTGAGATCAGGCTATGCATAGATTTCAGGAACCTTAACAGAACCTCACTTAAGGACAATTACCCCTTGCCAAAGATGGAACATATCCTGCAGAGGGTAGTTGGCTCAAGGCGAATCTCCCTGCTAGATGGCTTTTCAGGTTACAACCAAGTGTTAGTAATCCCATAAGACCAACTCAAGACAGCTTTAGCCACTCCATGGGGAACCTTCATGTATGTAAAAATTCCCTTTGGACTGATGAATGCTAGTGCAACCTTCCAACAAGCGATGGACATAGCTTTTTCGGATGAAATAGGGCACTTCATTGTCATCTATCTGGATGACATAACAATCTATTCCAAGACTGATGAAGAACACCTAAAACATCTGAGAAGAGTGTTTGAAAAATGTAGAAGGTTCGGTCTGTCATTGAATCCTAAAAAGACTATATTTGGGCTACAAGAAGGTAAGCTTCTCGGCCACATCATATCTGAGAAGGTAATTAGGATAGACCCACAAAGAGTTGAGGGAATACTACAAATCACACACCCGAGAAATATTAAAGAGTTACAGTCCTTCATTGGGAAAATTAACTTCCTAAGGAGGTTTATTCCCAACTTAGCTTAACACCTCAGGAATATGACTAATATGTTGAAAAAGGGTGTGGGATTAAGTGGACTTTTGAGGCTAAAAAATCTTTTGAATTGGTTAAACTTGCACTCACCCGGGCTCCTGTCCTAATCATCCCTGATTTCTCAAAAGATTTTATGATCTTTTCATTTGCCTCCGAGCATACAGTGGCTGCAGTTCTGCTGCAGACAAATCCAGAGGGAATGGAACAGCCCATTGCTTTCTTCAGCAAAGCTCTGAGGGATGCACCCTTGAAATATATCACAATGGAAAAATAGGCCTATGCCTTGGTAAAGGCCTTGAAAGACTTTAGGGTGTACATATTGCATTCCCACACCATAGCCTACGTGCCAAACATAGTGGTGAAAGACATCCTATCCCAAGACCCAGATGGGAAGAGGGGAAAATGGATTGCTGTGATTTTAGAGTATGAATTGGAAATAAAACCCACAAAACTGATCAAAGGTCAAGGCTTAGCCCAATTAATGGCTGAATCAAATTTACAAGCCCTTGACATTAACATGGTAAACGCCTTGGATGAGCAGGAAGGATTGCCTGATCCTTCAGTTGAAGAGCAATTTCAAAACTCTCCCTGGTATTTTGATATCATGTATGTGCTCACCAACCTCAATGCCCCTCCTGAACTATAAAAAACTAAGGCCAGATTTTTAAAGCTAAAGGCCAAAAACTACTGCATACTGAATGAATGTTTATATTGGAAAAATGCAAATGGTTTATTGCTTAAATGTTTGCCTGAAACTGAAGCAGAGAGGATTAAACAAGAGTTCCATGCAGGAGAGTGTGGAGGCCACTTGAACTGGAAAGCCACTTCTAACAAAATACTCAGAGCTGGCTATTATTGGCCTACACTTTTCAATGACATCCATAAGATGATAATTGCCTGCCATAAATGCCAGATTTTTGAAGGCAAAAGAAAGCTCCTGCCTCTACCTTTACAACCCATCACTATTGAAGGTCCCTTTATGCAATGGGGCCTATATTTCATATGAGAAATACACCCTGCTTCTTCTGCACAACACAAGTGGATCCTTATAGCCACAGACTACTTCACTAAGTGGATAGAGGCCATACCTTCTAGGAATGCCACAGATTCTGTTATCATTAAATTCCTAGAAGACCACATCCTCTCTCAGTTTGGCTGCCCAAGAAAAATAATTACTGATAACACTGCTACTTTTGGATCCAAGAAAATGGTTGATTTTTGTCACAGGTATCAAATAGCACTCGGTCATTCAACTGCTTATTACCCACAAGGTAATGGGTTAGCTGAATCATCGAACAAGAGCTTGGTGACCATCATCGAAAAGCTGCTGGAAGAGAACAAAAAGTCATGGCACAACAAGTAAGTGCATGCTTTGTGGGCTGACAGGCTTACAACAAAGAAATCCATTGGCATGTCACCATATCAGCTTGTCTATGGAACAGAGGCAGTGTTTCCCACCAGCCTTGGGGTACCAGTGATTAAACTTGTCCAAGAGATTCAAACAGAAGAAGACGACATGGTAAGGAGGATAAACCAAACAATTCATCTCCAGCAAACAAGGGAGGAGGTCTATAACAGAGCCCTGAAAGTTCAGGAAAATATTAAGAAGTTATTTGATAAGAGAACCAAGGCCTCTGACTTCAAAATTGGAGATAAAGTTATGAAGTGGGACTCCAGGAGAGAGGACAAAGGAAAGCATGGCAAATTTGACAGTTTGTGGCAAGGTCCTTACATCATACAGGCCATTGTGGGTCCAAATGCCTTTTTCCTGCAAGAGCTAGATGGTACAAAGTTGTTTGGGGGTCCTGTCAACGGCAGGATGCTCAAACACTACTTTTTCTGATTTCCAATTTCCAGTTTCCATTTCCATTGTAAATACCATTGCCATGTTTTGTTTTCAAAGAAAAAGAGAAAATGTTTCAAAAAAGAGAAAAAAGAGGTTCAGACATGCTCAAAACATGAACCTCTAAAGTGCAAATATTGGCTCTAACATGATCAAAACCTGAGCCAAAGGAAGTAAAGATAGCTGGTTCTAACGTGCCCAAAATCTGAACCAGCAAAGAAGAAAGAAGAATCATCTCTAACAAGCCCAAGACCAGAGCTGAAACGAAGAAGAGAAAGTGACTCTAACAAGCTCAAAACTTGGGTCGCAAAGCAAGGAAGGATGCTTCAAAGTCTCAGTTCTCAAGCCTTCAAGATTTTGTTTTCAATTTTCTGCAATTTTCTGTCCATGCGCAACTGTCTTTATGCCTTGGATCCACAACAAACTAGACTGTCTAATCCTAGTTTGACTGTTTTAAATTTCTGTTGTAGAATATAGAGAAGAAATCTGCTAGATAGTTTAATCCCAGAAGATATTAGATTAGGTAGAGAGACATGTGAGGCCAACAGTTTAATCTGGTATCATGGAGTGATAAGAGTAGAATTAGATTAGTGTGTTTCTGTTTTCAATAAAAATGATGAAGCAGGTCTGCAAATTCAAATGCACCTTGAAGAAAAAATGCTAGGATTGTAGGATGGGTAGGTAGATGGTTTGGGAATGTTGCTGCTGATTTATTATGTTTGTAACAGCTGAAATCAAGGAATAAATATGGCTCAAAGATCAGGCATTTTGCCTACTCCAAAGATTTAATTTCTGAATTCTTGTCTCCTTCAAGAAGAAGCCATCCCCATGTGGAGCCACTGTTAGCCACCTATGAAATTTTTTTCAAGCAAACAGGTGGCTGAATTGTTTTATGAGTCTTCAAGAGATACATTTCCCATGAAAATCTCTCATCCTTGAAGCCTCTATGTATCCATTGCCTTTAAGAAGACTCTCACTACCATTTTATAAGTCAATTAGCCTCTATGTTGTGAAGAAGAATACCCAAGGGCCTTTATCCTTAGTTCATCCTCTCATAGCCTCTGTTTTCCTATCCTTTTCCCTCCCTTTATTCCTCTAAATTCCCTCCCTTTATTCCTCTAAATCATCCCAAATCCCTCCTAAACCTCACAAAAACCCTTTTTTTGGCCAAATAACCCCTTTTCCCCTCTATTGTTATCCCTTTTCGGCTTCAAATTGCACTAAAAATAGCCCAAAAAACCCATATTCTTCACTATCGGGCTTAGCCCCCTTCGGCCAGCCCCCTCAACCAATTCTCCACATGACCCGGGCACTGAAACCAGGCACTAGCCCGTAGCGTGCTTATCAGATCAATGGTCAGGTGCAATATCCGTCGTCGATCTGTACTGATCCGACGGTTTTTGCAAAGTCTCATCGCGACCGTGGCCCATCCCGTTCACCACTTCGATCGCGTATCCACATCCATATGATCCGCAAATCAGCGGCCCACAAACCATTTGCCCCAGTGGTCCCCGCGTCAATCACTATTCAAAACCGGTAGTTTTCATCGCACCACTTTTAGAAAGCGGGTTGTATTTTTCGTTCGGCAGCGATGCCATTCACCGGCCGACACATGGTTTTGAGCACTATTAAAAAACCGCCCTCATCGCGCATTAAAGTTCAGATGAGGAGTGAGCGCGATATGCACGTACGCAGTCTGATCCGATGCTTGCCATCCAATGGCAATCGTGCCCCAAAGATGCTCGGATGATAACCAAGGTAAACAGGGCCCCTGGCCCACCATTAGTCACCCTCCGATGCACTTGCGGCCATTGATCTCCTCCTGAGATCGGACGACCCAGGTTTGATCGCCCCTGCCATTGACCGGGTCCCACCACCTGAGCTCCACGTCACCCGCTTTCGTGGCATTTTTCCCATTTCTTTTGTATTTTGCCCAATTTTCAAAACCCTTCCATCGTTCATTTCCCGCCGTCGATCATTGCCCCCATGCACGATCGAACAGCCCCTGTGCATTGCTCCACTAAGCCTCCATATATCTAGTCTTCCACCATTTTTGCATTGTCTGGTCTATTTTCACCATTCCATTGCATTTTTCACCATTCCTCCATAGTTCCGTCACCATTCCGTAGGCCATCAAAGTGTCCATCCCCCTCCAGCATGGATTTCTTGACAATTTTGTGTGTTTTGCAGGGTACGGGCGGTGGACGACCTCCATGGTTCATAGTCACTATTACAGTGGCACAGAACGCATGGAAGACTATTTTCAAGGATTGAAATTATGAATAAGAGCCTGGGAAGGTGTTATGACATGATTCTCGTTAAAAGAACAGAGTTAAACTCTGTAAAATCTCTCCAGTGCCCTTAAAATTTCACAGACAGGGAAAATCATGAAGCGGAAAAGAGTATCAGCAAAATAATAGGGAATTCAATGCTCAGTATTAAGGATTTTAAGCCCTAATCTAGTGTTTAGAAGGAAAATGTACCAGATTGAAGATCTCGTCAAATCACACAGAGGGCCTAACGAGGCCCGACGTACAGAAAACAATATTGACAGTGTTTCACATCAGCAGAAGTTTCTTCCATGAAAGGACGAAGTGCCCATACTGTTTTCATCCGATACCGTGTTCCAGAGAAGATCTCTAACCTGACAACAGTCCTGATGCTACTAGAGCATTTGTTACACAGCATGGCAAACCCCAGAATCATTATTATACCTTTGTTTAAGTCACCAGAGTACCACAAGTACTGCAGCCGAGGATACATCAAGGGCATACCTGGAGTAAATATCAGCCTGTCAAAGACCACTCTTTCATCCAAAGAGTACAGAAGTTCGATGCATAGACATTAAAACAGAATGGGTTTCGACCCACTGCTCCTACTCTATTTAATGTTTCATTTAGTGTTCCACCTACCTCCTCGACCTCTCTTTCTGATATAAAAACTCATGAGAAAACATTGAAAAGGTTGTTGATCGAATATCTTTGAATTGTAAGCTGTTTCTCTTGAGACGTAGTTCTCTGTGTAAAGTTGTAAGATAGGCTAAGGAAGATGTTTTCAGACTAAATATCAAGCTGTTGATAATGTTGTACATGACTGGTGTTGCTCTTTAATATGACAAGCACATTTCTTTGGATCCTGATTTAAAGCAGCGATGATGTTTTTCTATCTTTGTCCTGGTTTTACCTTGTAGTCCATTACATTTCATTTCTTCTGGCATGCATCAGAAATATGGCATAGGATTTACCCTGGTTAGGTACCCTATGTTTCTACTTTCCCTGCCTTCAATGCTTTCTACTGTATGTGTTATCTAAGGATTGATTTCGAGCTAATTTAACCAGTGTAGTGGTCAAATATATACTGCTAGCTGATGTATGAATTAATGAATTTGTTCTTGGATGTTCTTGTTAAGGTTTTAATTGATGAAATGGGATACTGGGAGTTTAGAACTCTGTCTCTACCTCACTAGGATCCTTTCCATTAATTGAACCTTTTTAAGTTCCCTTAAGTAGGATACCAAAGCATTGAGAGTTCAAAGTCTCTATATGATCTCAGGTTTTCACCTTTGTGGTTAAATCTTTAATGTTTCCCTGTCTGAAGAGTTAACCTTTTAGGTTTCGGATCACAGGTTATCCAATGGCATGTCCTGTCCCTGGATTTGATTCTTGAAAGGTCACCTCGGAGGTTTCCTTGCCTTTCACCTTCTTTCTTGCCATTTCATGCCACACTATCATCTTTAAGATCCAATGCTTTAGATGACTAGCCCAACTGAAAGCCTGCATATTGAATAGCAAGTAAACTCTTTCCTAACTCCATTGCCCAATGGTCTCGAGTGTTCTTTGAAATCATCTCTCCTTTCCCTAAAACCCTCTTTGCACATCCTTGCCTCACATTGAACTATTCCTTCCCGATTCCCAACAACCAAACAAGCAATCAAACAAACAAAACCAAGCCGTATAACTAGCCTAATATCTTAACACAGAGCTTCAAAGACATAAAACCTTTGCATACATAGAGAGATCCCTCTCGGGACCTAGGAGGGCTATATCCTGAGGTCTGAAAGTGGTTCTGATGTTGTCTCATCTTTTGGTCTTGCCAATCTAGCCAAAACATGGGAAACCCAACATGACCCACTATCAAACAGTGTGTCAATCTTGGTATGCTTGGATATGACCCTCACATGAAACAATTCTATTCTTTCTTCTTCATTTGGAGTGTTTATGTCACCGCTTGATGTATTGGTACTGGGTTTAGTTTCAATTTCTTTTCCCTTCACGTTATACAATCCCATTGCTGTAATCTTAGATTCATGACTTAAATTAGATCCTATATCATGTTGAGTTGTAGCAATAGTTTCTGTTTTCCTTTGTTATTGGGTTTCTTTGGCCTCAATTCAGGATGTAATTTCCAACAATGAGTTTCATCATGGCCTTATTTTGAACAATGTTTACAAACCAATTTTTATCCCTCTTTCTTAACAGATGCATTCTTTTTGTTTTTACCTTTTGAGGTCTTTTCCTTGGCTTTATCCTTAAAATCTTTCTTTCTACCCTCTTCAGAAGTGTTCTTCCCTCTAGCTTCTAGATGTGTGGTTTGAACAAAAACTTCATCTAGAATTGTGG
This sequence comes from Pinus albicaulis, assembly GCA_034641835.2. Classification (NCBI taxonomy): domain Eukaryota; kingdom Viridiplantae; phylum Streptophyta; class Pinopsida; order Pinales; family Pinaceae; genus Pinus; species Pinus albicaulis. Next base: position 1,701,156,616 of record CM076581.1, on the reverse strand, counting down.
GATTAAACATGAGAACAATATGTTTAAGGTAGCTATGTAAGCCTCCTATGTACTTTAGCAAAGTATGTTGGCTCCACAAATCCACCCCTAATAAGAGAGCTCTTCTCCTAAATTCTCGGGTGTATTCTTGCACATTTTGTTCCTTTAATTGCCTAAAGTTCTGCCAGTTCATGATGGCTTTCTGCATATGAGCTAATGAATAAAATTTTTGTTTAATAGCAGTAATGAAATCTGACCATGATAGAATAATATTACCATGTTTCTTGATTTCCTCCTTTGTCTTGGCTTCCCACCAAACAAGTGTTGCACCTTCCATTCTCAAAGAAGCTAATTGGATTTTTGTATCTTCATCTTGAAGGTTTTGTATTCTCAAATAGATCTCCAATTGTATAATCCAATTATCAAGCTTTTCTGCATTGACTTCACCATTAAACATTGGCAATTCGAACTTAACATCAAGTTTTAAAAAATGACTTTTAGCAATGTTCTTAGACTTGTGTGGCTGATGTACTGAAGAAGAAGTAGAGGTTGATGATGATGAGGCTGAGGATGATGGCTCTCCATTGCCTCCATTTCCTCCATTTCCCTTCTTTGACTTATCTTCATCATGTTTATCTCCTAAATATCCTTCTCCTTCCAGTCTCTCATTCCTTTCTTGATAAAGGATTCTAACCATCTCAGTCATGTCAAAAAATGATTTCTTGAACACTCTTTCTTCCTCCTTGGGATCAACTTATTCATGGACTTCCCCTTCCTCTCAAGGCATGCTTAATGAAGCATATGCTTCTTTAGGAGGTGAACTAGGTGGTGGAGATTATGGAAATATTTCTCTCCTTTGCTTTGGCTCCCGACCCTTCTTCTTCCACCAATTTGCCTTCTCCTCTCTTGAGCTTGAGCCTTGTAAGCATTTAAAACTTGCAAATAGTTAAACAATTCTTTGCACTAAAAAACACCAGAGAATAAAAATCTAGCTCTGATACCAACCTGATCTGAAATGTCTATATTAGTTTTGTTGTGCTAAGTGTCTTTTTAGTTTATAAACATGTGCATAATCATTTCATTAGTTTGCATAAGGTTTAAGGATTTTGACCATGAAGTGTACATGATTTTTAGTGAATCGGAAGCATAAAACAAGCTTAAATAACACTGAACATCAGTGTAAAATAGAGAAATAAGTCACCACATGAAATTTACACAGTAGGCATGATGACATAGGTCACCCCTCCTGGGCTACATTTGCTAGTCCAGCTCCCAATGGCATGTCCATCTTTCATTATGCTCAAAATTTTGCTATTACATGTAGTTACAATGTTCCAATGGTTGTTTTCTCTGCACCAATGGCTCCAGAATGCTCCAATTAGTTAAAAATGACTCTTCATTCACTCATAATGGGAGAAAATTGAGTCTCCTACTCTTTTTCCCAGTTTCAACTAGAAAAGCTCCACTAAAAGTGGAGAACTCCACTTAACTGGAGTTAAAATAGCATTTTCCGCCACTTTAGGTGCGCTCCTAAAATTTCGTCGAATCTGACTGTTGCATTAAACTTGATGTTTGGGGGTGGCCACATGTGCACCCCACAAAACTTGCGGTTACATAAACCGTCGAGCGGAAACCAAGGCAAATAACTGTAGTTTGATGCATTGAACTCTGTGGTAAGCGTTGTGGGTTAATACTTATCCGCGCGGAATATTTAAAGTTAACATTGCAATGTGACCATGTCATGGGAACTGTTGTGGATAACATTTACTATGACGGTTGGTGGTTACGTTAATGTTATGCCATATGACAAACAACGAGAACCGTTGGCGGGTTGGGACCGTTGGCGGTTCCCAACCCCCAACTCTCACTACATTAAAACTTAAATAAAACTTGCAACTATAGAGGTTAAGAACCAAATGTGTAGTGTAGACGACAAGGCCAATTCATACCCGACGGGAGGTCGCTGGGTCGATTCTTGCGGACCGTCAACAATTTTGCACTGCATTTTCGGGGACACATGGTGGCTTCAAGGCCTGCCACGTGGCGCCCTATAATTGGCCCTTCAAAAACTTACAACCAATAGAATTTTGACACTTTTCAACCTGCGGTTGGTTCTGAGGAAGGAAAATTCCTCGTAATATTGTTTTTTGCTGACTATGCCTCCCTTTTTGTTGACTATACATCCTAGCCAAACTTGGTCAAACTATCAAAAATTTACCTGCTTGGCATTTTGATCAGAACACGATATCTCCCTAATACGACATCGGTTTTTCAAACCATTCACGATGCTGGAATCACGAAGACGATATCTACGCAACCATCCTAGTTTCGACCCAATCCTGTAACTTTAAATTTTGAGCAAAATTTATGAACTCCTAATCAGTCTACTCTACGATTGGGGTCGTTTGCAAGGCAATAGTAGTGGAGGAGAAAAATATATAGTTTCTTAGGTTGTTTTTCATTGGAGGGTTCATCCTTTCATCCAGGAGGCTAGTGAGTAAGGATCGAGTGCATCATTGTGATATCTGGCAGTAGGCCAAGTAGCTACCATCAACTACAACGTAGTTTCCTTCAAGGACTGCATTATTTTATTAAGCAACTTCAATAGAAGGTTTAGTTCCCTAGTTGGAGGAGTTGGGTTTCCTGTGAGGGGATCAACCCTTCATTTAGGAGATATATTGGAGGAGGATCAACCATTTCCTATACCAGATTAGCTATCTCCTAGCAACATTCCAGTTGTAGTGGTTATTCAGCCCTTGGGCCATATTTTCTATTTTTGTATATTGGGTATTTCCGGAAACCTTTTCTGGGTTGTCTTGGAAATCAATTTTGGAGCTTATATATTTTTTCCTAGCACTTTTGGAGCCTTGTATCAGCATATATATATATTTCCATTTCCAGCTGTAGCTATTCTCTCATAGATAACGCAGTTATAACATTCCATCTTTTCATGTATTAGAAACATTTCATATTTAGATGTATTCTTCCATGGGAGGCTTGTTTTCCTAGCTTGAGTGATCTTTTCCTCAAGTATTTATATTTATTTTCTGCTAATAATCATAATGGAATGGATCTATGGCTGTTTCATGTTTTGATCTAGTGATATTTCTGCATATTTCCATTTTTATGTCCTACATTGCTGCTCTTCCTAGTTTGGGATATTACAGTGGTATCAAAGCCTAATCTTGGCTCAACCTGTGAGACATCACATCAATGTCACCAGAAGAATAAGCTTCTCATAGAAAGGAGAAGGTTTACAGAAGAAGCAAAGGTGAGAATCCATTATCAAGAGAAATGAAAGGAAAGGAGTTCTCAAAACTTCTTCTTCAAACTATGCAAGGTATTAACAGAGACATGAAATAGACGAGAATGGAGAGATATAGATATTCTCCAAGAGGGCTTGCATGTGAAGAAAGCTCCAGTATTTATCATTATTAGTGTGAGCATTTAGCTTCACCATTATATCTACAACACTTTACCATGCCTACATTCTTATCAAAAGAAGGAGAGGAAGGAGATACGCCAAAAGAGGAGACTCTTGGTGACTTGATCCAGGTGGATATTGGTGGCCACCCGCCTATTCCACTTGGGGCCCCACCATTGTCTCTTTTAGTTTTTTTTCACAACTTACTATTTTTAGCAGTTTTTTGGGTCCTAAACTTCTGGAGCCGTTTTGAAGCCCCAAACAGAGATAGTATGCCGAAGTTACGTCCCTGGGAAGTTGAAACACCAATTTACCTAAACGGGGCCCATAGTTTTGGCGCTTCATCTCCTAGGGTTAGGTTTTTGGACGTTTAGAATTCTCCATTGTTTCTCCATAATAAATAGGCCCTCGAGTCTCATTGTAATATAGTTCAGAGGTCTGTAGTCGCCACATCTCTTCTCAGAGATTCACTACCAACACCCTAGCTATTTTATTTCCATCATGTTTGTAAGAATATTTCTGTGATTTGATATTAATGAAACGAAGCCTTGTTTCCGCTGTATTTCTATGTTTATGGTTATTTCTATATTCTGTTGCGTTCCTGCATAAATCCAGATCAGTGGTATCAAAGCGGTCTGCTTTTTCTCGATCCTTCTTTGCATGTCCCCAATGAGGTCTAGGTATAAGGAGTTAGGGCTCGATCTGGTGGAACCTTTGCAAGATCAACCTCGCAAACCTCGACAGATGCCCATGGGGGACGAAAAGAAATATGAGGGAGCAGGAGATCCTATCAAAATATTGCTCGAGGAGGTCCTCAAAAATCAAACCAATGCGATGATGGATAACTTTGCCCAGATCCTTCAACAACTGCCCACCGGTGGCGCATCTGCATCCAGCAGCCACTTTGGAGGCGCGACTCCCTTTAAGGTACAAGTAAACTTTGAAATTCCCATATTTGAGGGTCAAATAGATGCAAATGATGTAGATAGATGGTTGAATCTATTAGAAGGATATTTCTCAGTTCATGATTTTTCCGACCGGGAGAAGATTATTTTTGCACTCCTCAAAGCTACCCCCCATGTCAAGGAATGGTGGGAAACCTACTGTGAGAAAATAGATGAGACAAAACCCTCTATGTTCTCAGCCGTACCCACTTGGAATTCTTTTCGAGATGCCATCAAGGAACAATACTATCCCGTGGGGAGCTATGAGGACAAGTACATACAATGGACCACGCTGCGACAACAAAGGGATCAAGATGTGCATGAGCTAACGAATCTGTTCCATACCCTGCGCACAAAGTTGGGTATCAAATATTGAGAGAAACATTTGGTGCTAAAGTATCGTGGTTGTCTGCACAAATACATTCAGGAGGAAATGGTTTTCCTTGACATCTCTTTGCTTGGTACGGCATACCGGTATGCTGCCAAGATTGAGCAGAAATTCAAACAGAAGAAGCGAGAATTTGGATCTGCGAATTAAAAGCAAGGGAAAGGTGCCCCCAAACCACAGAACAAAGGACAAAGCCAAGGCATGGTGGCCCAAGACAACCTGCCAAAGACACAAGCAAAGAACAACACCACGAAGCCAAAGAAGGACACGAGAAAGTGGTGTGAGTTCCATAAGAGCTCCCCTCACAACACAAGTGAGTGTCGGGCCAAGCAGTCGCTGGTGGCCGAGAAGAGGGCTTCTGAATCAGATGCATGCTCCGACTCTGAATCACAACCTGAAAAGGTGAATGAAAAAGGGAAGCAGATTATTGATACAAAGCCCAACGCCACTGTTGCCACTACGAAGATCTAGAAGGAGGAACCCAAAGATCCAGAGGAGGCAGAGCACCTCTTCCACTCCCAGATGTGGGTAAAGGGTTCCCTGCTACGGTTCATTGTCGACAATGGGAGCCAAAAGAACCTCATTTCAGCAGATGTCATGAAGAGGTTGGGCTTGTCGACCACAACGCACCCACAAACATACACCATCGGGTGGCTTCACCAAGGACGGGATCTTCGCGTCAGCCAGCAGTGCTGCCTTCCCTATAGCATCAAGCCCTTCACAGATGAGGTATTGTGTGACATTGCTCCTATTGATGTTTCTGATGTATTATTAGGCCAACCATACTTGTGGAAGCAACATGTTGTGTATGAGTCCCGGCCTCGCACTGTTATTATTACTTTGGGAAATAAATTATACAAGATACTAGAGGTACCACCGCCTCCCATTATCTCTTTGGTTACTACAAAAAAATGCAGTAAGCTCATTTCCTAAATGAGGAAATTTGTTTTCCTAATGATCCACCCCCAGGGAAAGAAGAAGACTGTGGCCACGACCTCTAGACATGGCTCCTCTACACAACAACAACAAATGGACAATGTCATGGAGGAGTACAGGGACATCTTCACCTCACCCACAGGGGTGCCTCTACACTGTCAGGTGAAGCACCCCATTGACCTGACCCCAGGGGTGCCGCTACCCAATGGACCGATCTATAGGCGCTCTGTTATGGAGAATGATGAAATCAAGAGGAAAATTTAGGAGCTGCTGTAGAAAGGTCACATCCGGCCAAGTTCATCGCCCTGTGGAAGCCTGATCGTGTTGGTACAGAAGAAAGATGGGACTTGGAGACTCTGTATTGATTATCGAGTGCTGAACAAGATCACTGTCCAGAATAGGTACCCAATCCCACGGATTGATGACCTTCTGGACCAAATCAAAGGGGAAAAATATTTCAGCAAGATCGACTTGAAGTTTGGGTATCATCAGGTACCAATCGAACCCTATGATGTGTGGAAGACTGCCTTCAAAGCCAAGGAGGGCCTTTTCAAATGGCTCGTCATGCCTTTCGGATTGAAAAATTCTCCCGCAACCTTAATGAGGTCGATGGACGACATCTTGCATCCATTCACCAACTCATTTGTAGTGTTATACTTGGATGACATTCTTATCTTCAGCCAGACTTGGGAAGAGCACCTCCACCACATCCAAGAAGTCCTCCAAACACTGTGGCAACACAAGTTTTGTGCCAATTTGGAGAAGTGCACTTTTGGCATGACCCAGGTTAAATATCTAGGATACATTATTGATGAAAGGGGGGTGCATGTGGATCTAGCCAAGATTTAAGTCGTTTGGGATTGGCCAGCCCCAACCACCCTAACAGAACTTCGCAGCTTTCTAGGTCTTGCTAATTTCTATCGCAGGTTCGTGTTGGGATTCTCTCATATCACTTGGCCCTTGAGTCAAGTCACCAAGGGAGGAGCGAAAGAAAAATATTTTTGGTCAGAATCTCAACAGAAGGCGTTCATAGAATTGGAACATCACCTCTGTTCTGCCCTAGTGCTCACATTACGAGACTTGCAACAACCATTTGATATCGAGACAAATTCCTTGGACTATGCTATTGGGGTAGTTAGTACTCAACAGGGGCATCCAGTGGCATACCACAGTGAGACATTGTTCGACACAGTTCAAAAGTATCCCACTTATGACAAAGAAATGTATTCCATTGTGCAGGCTTGTCGACAATGGAAGCATTACATTTTGGGGAAGGAGACAATCATCCACACAGAACACCAACCCTTGTAGTTCATACAGACACAAGGGAAGTTGCAGAAACGTCCTGTGTAGAAGTGGTCCACATATCTGCAACAATTTCATTTGAACATCAAGTACAAGAAGGGTAGCACCAATAATGTTGCAGATTGCCTCAGCCGACCACCGATCATGGCCATAACCACCGTTCTCAAATCTTGTGGGCATGAGACTTCTGATTGGCCACTTCTCTACAAGAGCGATCTAGAGTTCAGCTACACATACAAGTCACTCTTGGGGGGTATGCAAGTTCCAAATTTTCACCTCCAAGATGCACTATTATGTCACCTGGGACACCTTTGTGTTCCTTCAAGTGAGCGTGCCAAGATGATATGGGAAGCGCACTACATTTGAGTCGCTGGGAATTTTGGAGTCAAGAGAACAGTGGCAGTACTGCATAAGTATTTCTATTGGCCTAACCTTCGACAAGATGTCGGGAAGTACATCAGATCCTACAATGCTTGCACCATTGCCAAACCTACCATCAAGAAGCAAGGGCTCTATTACATGTTAGGCCTTCCTTCTACTAAGCATGGAAACGACTGTGTTTTCATGGTCGTCGACAAATTCTCAAAGATGGACATTATGGCAGCCTGCAAGAAGAATATCAAAGCAGAAGCCACTGCTAAACTCTTCTTTGAACGAGTGTGGGTGCACTTTGGGATCTAATAGTCTTCATATCAGATCGCGACAGCAGGTTCCTCAGCACATTTTGGTCCATCCTCTGGTCAATGTTGGACACCAAGCTCACCAAGTCCATAGCCTTCCATCCCCAAATTGATGGCCAGATAGAGGTCGTCAACAGGATGATTGTACACATTCTACGCATGTACAATTCAAAGCATCCACACACATGGGATGAGAGCCTTCCCTATGTAAAACACAGTTATAATTGGGCTCTCCGCAGCTCAACTAGCCATAGCCCGTTTCAGGTGGGCTTGGGATTCTAGCCACTATGTCCCATTGACGTAGCCATGCCATTTGTAGCTACTCAGGCAGATTTGGTTCGTGTGTAGTATGAAGCTAACAAAGAAAACAAATTCATCAAGCACATTCAACACATCCGCCAACAGGTTCATGACATATTGGATAGAGCCAATGCTAAGTACAAGCAACAACATGATCAACATCGGGTGCCACACAAATTCTAGGTGGGCGAAAAAGTGTGGCTACATTTGCAGAAGGAGCGCCTCACTGGACCCCACCGCAAGATTCTCCCACTCCTATACGGGCCATACACCATCACCAAGGATTTAGGGAACAATGCCTTCGAGCTCAGTATTCCACCATTCCTTGGTCTGCACCCAGTATTCAATGTAAACCACCTTCGTCCCTACTTCCCACCTATATTGGACACCTCTGACATTGCAGAAGAAATCACACCAAAATATTTAAACCTAGACTGCATGGAACAGGCCACCAAAGACTGTATCATGGACATGAAAATCAAGAACAATCGTCGACAGAAGATCCAACTGTATCGAGTTGTCAAAGCTAGCCAACTCCTGCACCAAGGCAAGTGGCTCACCAGGGACCAAGTTCAACATAAGTTTCCTCATCTCATGGAGGAACTCAATGCAATGGGGACCATTTCTTCCTAAGGGGGGAGGAATGATGTAGGTGGATATTGGTGGCCACCCGCCTATTCCACTTGGGGCCCCACCATTGTCTCTTTTAGTTTTTTTTTCACAACTTACTATTTTTAGCAGTTTTTCGGGTCCTGAACTTCTGGAGCCATTTTTAAGCCCCAAACGGAGATAGTATGCCGAAGTTACGTCCTTGGGAAATTGAAACACCAATTTACCCAAACGGGGCCCATATTTTTGGCGCTTCATCTCCTAGGGTTAGGTTTTTGGACGTTTAGAATTCTCCATTGTTTCTCCATAATAAATAGGCCCTCGAGCCTCATTGTAATAAAGTTCAGAGGTTTGTAGTTGCCACATCTCTTCTCAGAGATTTTCTACCAACACCCTAGCTAATTTATTTCCATCATGTTTGTAAGCATATTACTGTGATTTGATATTAATGAAATGAAGCCTTATTTCCACTGTATTTCTATTTTTATGGTTAATTCTGTATTCTGTTGCGTTCCTGAATAAATTCAGATCATGAATATCTCCAAGAATATGAATCTTAGTCCAAGAGATTCAAGGAGCATCTAAACTTCCAATGGTTATGCCAAATCAAATAAAATAGAAGACCTAGTAACCACAATAGAAGAAGATGGTGCATGCAGCACACTTTGGGTAGATTCCTTCTGCCTAATTTTGATGGGTCACCCGAGTGCAAAACTAAGGCTTGGGTAAGGAAGTTAAACACATATTGTCAGCTACATCAATTTTCAGAAAAGGAGGCCATTAAGGTAGTAGCACTGCACCTTGAAGATAAGGCTCATGATTGGTGTTTTTATGGTTCTTCTTCATTGAGTCATGCAAATGTATCTACTTATGAAGATTTCACTAGGAGGTTAGTGAAAAGATTTGATAAAAAACATTCAAAAGCTTCTTTGGTTGAGCTAGCCAAGCCAAAACAATCAGAACCTTTGCATGAGTTGATAGGAGCCCCTAGACCTACTCTACTTCAGGATGCTATTGAGGGGTGTAGGGATCTGCAAAATACTTTTCCAAAGGCAAGAGCCCCACTTCAGCAATAAATTTCTTCTCATGAGGAAGACATGAAGATTCCTCCTTCAAGAGGGGATCAAGACAAAGGATCTCTTAATGATGATGAGGTATTCTCCAATGATGAGGAGGAAGAAAAGGAAGAATTGGAAGAATATATCAACACTGTAACAGTAGGAGGAGATCCAACACCATTTGGAGATGGAGATGAAGCAATTACTTCAACTAAAGGAGTTCTTGTATCTTTTCAAGAAGTTCCAAAGGATATCACATATGAAGATCAGGAGCAGCATGTGTCAATATTGATGGGCAGTGAGACTAAGAAATGGAAGGAGTGTGTTCCAGAATTGGCTACAATTTTGAGGACATACACCATGATAGATCACTTCATTGTGGTCAATACTCTTAACACCAATATGACATTGGGTGTGCATGGGTTGATTACATTGGAGAAGGACACCTTAGACTATGAGACTTTGCAGATAAAAGGGGGAGAAGAGAAGGAGGACCAATATCAAGTGATTGGGGAGATACATCCCTATCCATTTCAAGAGGATTATGCACAGAAGAAGGATGTTGATTTTCACAGTGAGAGCAGGGACAAATCAGTCCACTCACATATGCAGCCTACTTTAGACATTGATGTCTCATTTCATGGAGGCATTCCACCAGGAAGGCCCCCTAACTGGAAGATGATCAAAGATTCCTCTCAACATTGAGCATCATTTATGGATTTGGATAAGAAAGGATCCTTGGGAGAAGCTAGCATAGCATAGAGAACATTTGATTGGTTCAATGAAGGGATGAGAAATAATATGATATTTTCATTGACATCTCTTACTCAGATACTTGTGCTGGAAGAGAGTGATTCAGAAGTGTGTGATGGAACAAGTATGTTGTTAAAGGGCTACTCCATAGTCTTGGAGAAGCAAATGATACTTCCACACATGAGGAAGATTTATAAATATGCCAAGAGGTTCTTGACACTCTTGCATTCATTGGCCAAACTATGGAAGTTTTGGATGGGTAATGCCTTCCAAGAGGAGGTTGACCACCATATACTTCAGTCTTGTATTGGCAAGATCAGCTGCAAAGGAGGCAACACAAGTGGGATAGCAGTACTCTGGCATGTGGCTTTGGCATTGAGCATGTCAAAGAGGGGAGCTATGAGGTGACAGGTGCTCCATTACAGAATTTAGCAGCGCTATCATTATTGAGGAGTATAGATCCATATTGGGAGTCCCAAATATTGGTGGAGTATTCCAAGAACCTCTTCACATGTAAGGTTCTTGATGGGCAAGTGACATATGGGAGATATACAGTGGTTGATAGAGTCATCTATTTCCAGGATCAGATCTACTTAACTAGAGACACCAAGCTCAAGGACAAGGTTCTCCATGCAGCACATGAGGCACTCCTTTCTGGGCATGTATATTTCATTGAGACTTATCACACCATCATGGAGAGATTCTATTGGGAGGATCTCAAAGAAGATGTGCTCCAACATATCAGGAGGTATGTAGCTTGTTTGATGAATGAGGAGGAGATAAACCACCTTTCAAGGTTGTTACAACCACTTCTCCTTTTTATGGAAAGATGGGAAGGCTCATCTATGGACCTCTTCACCAACTTTCCAACCATATATGGTAAGGATTGTGTCTTGATGCTTATTGATCAACTACCCATGTATGAACATTCCGTGGCCATACATTTCAGCACATTCCTCCACAAGAGAGTCAACCTCTCTTTGGATTTCATGGTCCTCTTGGGACTACATTCAGTGATGGGAAAGGCCAATTTTTAGAGGAATTTGGGCAAGAATTGCCTTGCTTGATTCACATTCAGTTGACGCCTAATGTCCTCCACTACTTTCAATATTTTGAGAGGCAAATGGCAACAAGAAAGTGGTTGGATGTTATCATATCATGTTTTGAGATAGCTAGGAGCATAACAACGTTGGTCTCACTTGAAGGACTATTGTCACCATCCAGCATGTTATATGAAACTTAGTCTATTTTTATTTTGGATCCCATATGGTGATGACATTATATTCACTATATGTGGGATGCATTGGGCAAGAGAGGTTCCTGGAACCAAAGAATGGGATCATGAGAGTCTAGGTGCCTTTTGGCTTCCTGAGGACCACATTATTGCAGCCCAAGATCAACAGCTCCATATCTATCATAAATTGATAGAGAGATAGCGTGAGTTGAACAATTTGATCTCTCATTTTCAGCCATACAACCCCTATACGTTGCAGAAGCATGGGATTGGTGATTTTTTCTATGAGCTACCAAGGATGGCTCACTTTGTTTGGATGATAGCATGGGGATTGGAGTTTCTCATTGGGATTGAGGTCCCTAACATTTGTCATCTCTCATGCCTTAAGGAGGCCAATGGACAACATATATTTTTATCCATACATCTCCCACTTCTTCATGATGAGGGCTATTTGGTTTATCTACCAAAGGCTAAGTTGCACATTTGGGAGGAGCCATTAGAAGATAGATTGATTGGAGAGCATCTGGTTCAGTGGTGGAGACTACTAGATGAGGAGGCTACAAGAGAAGGAGAGGAGGTTTTGCAGTATCCTTACAATTGGTTGAGGACAAGCAACATTTTGGAGGGGAGGACTGTAAAATTTCAAAATTAGCTTTCAGCTAATTGGAATATTAAAGTTTTGTTTTGTCACTTAGATAGATGAATAAGTGGGTAGGGAGACCCATAAATCTCTTTAGTAGGAATAAAACCACTTCTAATGTGAATGTGGGTCATTGTATTAGCTGGAAAAAGCACTTGGAGGTGTGAACAGGGGATAAAGCATGTGGACAAGGTCAATGTTGACCAAATCAACAATGTTGTTATGGAGATAGTGGAGGATTATTGAAGGAGAACACAGTCATTAAGGAGGAGTGTATGCAGGAGAATATCTCCTTTAATGAGTGGGACCTAGGGTGAGGATGCTCACTAAGCATAAAAGGAAGAGGATGGCAGTCATAGAAGACATGATTATTTGTATTATTGATTACTGATATTTTTAGATCTATATCTTTCATGTGACATGTCTATGCATGCTTCAGCTGTTTAGTGGAGTCTGCAGTGTTTTTTAGAAAAAGGGTGTTCTCGAGTGGGAATACCACCTTCATCCTCGGGGGAATTCGAGTGCCTACTTAGGAGAGGTATCTTGAGATACATTTTCACTATCCAGCATCAGGCCAAGCTTCATGCATCATCCACAGCACAGTCTAATCTAGGATTGGGTTGTTTTGCAGGGCAGTAGTAGTGGAGGAGAAATTTTTTTAGTTTCCTAGCTTGTTTTCCATTGGAGGGTTCATCCTTTCATCTGGGAGGCTAGTGAGGAAGATCCTAGTGCATAATTGTGATATCTGGATATAGGCCAAGTAGCTACCATCAGCTACACCACATTTTCCTTTAAGGACTAAATTATTTTATTGAGCATCTGCAATAGAGGAATTGGTTCCCTAGTTGGAGGAGTTGGGTTTCCCGTGAGGGGATCAACCCTTGATTTAGGAGATCTATTGGAGGAGGATCAACCATTTCATATATAAGATCTATAATGTTCCTTTTTTGGAAATATCACAAGTATATTCTAGAGATAGACTGTGGGGGCATTTTCCAGATATGTCACCTTTGAACAAAGGATGAGATCTAGAGGCTACCTGGCCCTTCATAGACTCTGTCTATAGATATGTGAAATTCCTTTCTCAGGAATTGCCCAAAGAATGGGGCTGAAACAAATGTATGAACATACAATATATCAACAACGTTATTTTAATAGTTTTTAGACAAGAAGATATGTATAGCCAATGAATAATGTTATAGCAGCAAAAGCAGCACAAGTTCTTGAGGAAACATCAACTCAAGAAAGGCAATGCAAGCCTCAACAATACATGTACATGGAAATGAAGAAATACAGCTGCAAATATGAAACCCTTGGCTATGAGGACGCAATTTATAAGAGGCACTGCTCCATATCACATAATAACTGAAAGATATTACAATATATGGCTCAAATACACTAGGGGAGCAAATCTCTAACCCTTAGAAGCAAAAATACATCAATCCTCCAAAGGATTGGCTGAAATATACAAAATGGCAAAAATGTCGGAGTTGTTGGGCAGCTACTGCAACTCAAATCTGGAACTGAAGAAGAAGGCTGAATATGATGAGAAAAATGAATTATACCTTCTCCAATGGATCTCCAAAGTGGAAGGCTGATCCTTACACTTGAGATCTCACCCTCCAATCAATCTGCAAAACCCCGCAACAATTGCACTATGAAAATAACGCAGTCACTGGAGCCAACTACGCAGTAGGGGCATGAATATGAGTTGGCCTAATGAAAATATTTTAAAATAAGCTCCAATTCTTCCAAACTTATCCTCCAAAGGCAAGGAAGACTCTCCCTCTGAAAAACAAGCAATGGAAGAGGTATTGTGGAGTCTCCATTGCAACACCCTACAACACAGTACTATGCTGCTGCAGCAATAACGTTGTCCTGGAGGAGGATGCTTTGGCCTTCATCCAAGAGATGTGGAGAATGAAGAACGAACCTTCAAAAGGCCTCTCAAGAAGGTGAGGAAATCCTAAACAGGAGTTTCCCAACAATTCTTGCTAAGCAGCAAAGAATGCTCAATGTCTGAATAGACATGAAATCATAAACATATGCATGCATAACAATGGCTCTCCTCCTCTCCATATATAGCAAATTAAGGCTCTCCATGGGCCCTACTTCGAATTATGGTTTCTCTTCCTCTAGAAGCTTCCCTCCTCTATCTCTGTGCTGTCCCATGTAGTACTTTCCACCTCATACCCTGCGCTGGTTGACTTGGTCAAACCTCTTTGCAAATATCTCCTTTCACACATGAGGGTGTGAAATTTGGTTCCATGGCTGATCCCTTTTCATACTAGAGGGATTTTATTTAGGTTTTTATTTTCATTGGGCCTCCTTACCCAATTATTCATCTCCTAAATGAATTTAGGAAAAAATTAATGTTCCAATTTATTGAAGAAAAATTTGGAACATTACAGTCCTCCCCTCCCAAATGTTGCTTGTCCCCAAGAAAATGAAAGGACAGAACTGAAGAATCTCCACTCAAGGCATGGAGTCTGAAATATAATGAGAAACATATCCCCCATGTGGATCCTCCATCCCTAAGCAATCATCCAAACAAAATGAGCCACCTCCCAACAAGGCAACTCTTGAAAATATCCTTCCACCTCAAGCTCCGGAAATGAAGGTGGGCTGAAAATATGAACATGGTAAGCATCATAGCCTACCCCAAGCTGTCTTTCTCTCCACTTATGATAAGTGTAGAGTGTTTTCTGATCTTGGGCTACAAAATTATTGCCCTCAAATGGAAAAATGAAGAAAAATCCTCGAAAGAGTTCTCCTCTGACAATGAAGAACAAGCTGGCCCAAAACATATAATCCATGATGAATAGGAAATTATCATCTTAGAGTATCCCAATGAGAAGTTTTCTGCAAGTTATACATGATAATTCCTTATACAAACAATGTCTCATAAGGAGACAACGCAGTTTCATCCACTGCAACTTCATAAAATTACATGGCAAGCAATGCACATGATCCATCACATCTACTAATGAATAGTAAATGGATAAATACAACAATAAAACATGATCAAGCACTTTCCCATGGTTTTAAAATGGATGAATATCAATCTCATGTCCCACCTCAAAAGAGAACAAAAATTTGGCTGTGGTGGCCATATCTCCTCCCATGCTCCCATTAGAACATGTAGTGCAGAAATTGTGGGAATTTTTCCCACTCAAAGACACATCCAACTCATGTGCCTCTCTCATAATCATGCTTCTCATACAAATATGATCTATATAAGAAAATGAAGCCATGATCAGCAATAGAATGGAGAGAATGCTGATGGTTTCATGTGGTGCAAGAAGGTACCAGCTTCCTAGACAAGTACAACGCAGTTTTACAAGTTGCTGCTTGAAGAAAGTACAAGGAAAAGTGTTTCTTCTTTCATGGTTAATCATGCATGTATTCATATGATACATGTTAAAGTGCAGCAACTGAACATACATGTGATGATAAAAAATTTTCCCAAGGCCACAAAAGAGATGGCTGCCTCCATCATGTAGATTGGCCCAATAAAGCTCATGGAGCAATGTGACAAGCTTTCCCTCTTGTGAAGCAATGCACTGCATAAGAATGGTAAGAGTGTGCAAATCAATGAATGTATATACAAAATTCTCACCATATGTTGGAAGTAAGATGGTACATGGGTTCATGAATGAGAACTCCATAGAGTGTTGGCATGCTATGAAGCAGAATGAACCATGTGCTGCAAGAAGATAATCCTCCTCATGCTTGGAAACCCAAGTCAAGAAGAATATGCCATAGTGATAGATGCCTCTATCATCATTACCTCCTCTTTGTTCATCAAGTGCAACAAATATGAAATAATCCTGGGACCTGTGGGTTATGGATCCACCACAATTTTGCTAGGCACATTTCATCCATAAATCTCTGCTGCAAGGTGACAGCGCTGTGAGCTTATGAAAATAAGCCCCTGTCAATACAAAACTCTGTTCTTTGACATGCTCCTTGTCAAATATTCTTCTAATAATGCTGCAGAAAATGTGGAATACCTCCCAAGTTGGAAGTGCTTCCAAGCTATCATCAAAGATCAAGGAGAGAATGCCATCTCCACCTCCTGCAACATCATACAAAGTGTGAGAGCAAATCTTCTCTTGCTCTCCTCGAAACAAGAAAAGCAACAAGAAATTTTGTTGCCTCCCCATACCTCTATCATACCGATCATGTGATGAAGACATAATTAATGATATGAGTATCATATCAACACCATGCATCCATACTCTATGTTGCTCAATGATGCAAGTATCCATCCTCTTACTCTTAGGAAGAGTGTTTGCCAAGTGATGGCCAAACTCTTTCAAGAGTAACTAGCGCAGCCAAGCCTCCTACTGCTTGGTATTATAGATTTGCAAGTAGCCTCCTAGCTCCTTGCTCATCAACCACATCCACTCAATCACTTGTGGATGCCTCCTTTTTCTCCTCATCTTGGTACTCCTCCCATGAGGGCTACCATCCTCCCAAATCAAATTTCTGTCTTTGCACTTCATGGGATTTTGAAATGCAAGCTTCTCAAGGATCAATGAGACCCTATCAGGACCCAAATAGGTGGTAGGAAAAAACCTCCCATCATGATGTGTATGGCTCAAGGAATGTCCAACACAAGCATGAGAGATGTTATCCATCCTAAGATGTCCTCCATCTTCTATCTGTTCTTGTGAGAAAGAAAGAAAAACATTACACTTCATGGTGTGTTGAAGTGCACCTCTAATGAGATCTCTCCTTGAGACCTCCCTCTTATCAATAGTCTTCCAAAACCAATGAGTTCTTGGATCTGAAAGTAGAAGTTCCTCTTTGAGCTGAGAGGAGCTCATTGAGAAAATGTCATCTTGAAGGGAGAAAGGGTTTCTTACTCCAAGATGTCTACCATCAATCTTCAAGGCTTCAAACCCCAACCTCCAATGTGATTTATAATCCAACAATGGCTCATGAGCGTGATGGTTTTCTTCTTCCTTGAATGTTTCCCTATTGCACAGCGCAGTGCAACCAAGTTTCTCTATGATAGCAGTGTGATTTGACCCTTGGTCATGCAAAAGTAAATCTCCACATTGATCAAAAGAAGTTGTTGCAATAATAGATTGTGGAAATTCTTTCATACCTTGATGTGTATTTGGAACTTCTTGTAGGGCTGCAAGAGTTCCTTCCTCCCAAGTGTTGGCTGCCCCAATTGTTGATTCATGTAGCTGCTTCTCCATGAGTGTGACAATGTTATCACAAGGATCTTCAAATGGTGGTGTGAGCTTCTCTTCTTTTGTTCTTTCTTCATCAAAGGTTTTGATCAACCTTTGAGTGAACTCTGCAAAAATTTTCACCCTTCCATGGCTCAAGTGGCTAAACCACCATACATAGGCTTCACCCTCCAAGTGCAGCGCTAAGATTTCAACAGCTTCTTTCTCTACTACAGGATGTAGTAAGAAAAATGCCTCCAACTTTCTCACCCAATATTTTGCTGTAGATAACCCATCAAAAGTAGGCAATAGAAATCTATTTCCTTTGATTTCTCTTCTGCTACATGGTATTTTCTCTTCCTTCAGCTGGATGAAATGAGGAAAATCTAGAGTCTCCTTGAAGGCTCTAGGTTGAGATCTATACTCAACAAGGTAATCAGTTAGAATCTGATAATCCAAGTGTCTTCCATGCTTAATATCTTCTTCTTGATGAGAATAGGAAGTGCATGGTACTTCCTCTTCTTCTTCTTCAATCTTCTTGAACTCCTTGGACAGGTCTCCTCTGGATCTAAACACAGATGAGAATAAACTCATCTTCTTCAACATTCTGATCTTCTTGGCGAAGACTCACAGGCTGAGCCAAGAAAGTTGCTCTGATACCACTGTAATGTTCCTTTTTCGGAAATATCACAAGTTTATTCCAAAGATAGACTGTGGGGGAATTTTCCAGATATGTCACCTTCGAACAAAGGATGAGATCTAGAGGCTACCTGGCCCTTCATAGACTCTGTCTATAGATATGTGAAATTCCTTCCTCAGGAATTGCCCAAAGAATGGGGCTGCAACAAATGTATGAACATACAATAGATCAACAACGTTATTTTAATAGCTATGAGACAAGAAGATATGTATAGACAATTAATAATGTTATAGCAGCAAAAGGAGCACAAGTTCTTGAGGAAACATCAACTCAAGAAAGGCAATGCAAGCCTAAAAAATACATGTACATGGAAATGAAGAAATACAGCTGCAAATATGAAACCCTTCTCTATTAGGACGCAGTTTATAAGAGGCACTGCTCCATATCACATAATAACTGAAAGATATGAAAATATATGGCTCAAATACACTAGGGGAGCAAAGCTCCAACCCTTAGAAGCAAAAATACATCAATCCTCCAAAGGATTGGCTGAAATATACAAAATGGAAAAAAATGTCGGAGTTGCTGGGTAGCTGCTGCAACTCAAATATAGAACTGAAGAAGAAGGTTGAATATGATGAGAAAACTAAAGTATACCTTCTCCAATGGATCTCCAAAGTGGAAGGCTGATCCTTACACTTGAGATCTCACCCTCCAATCAATCTGCAAAACCCCGCATCAATTGCACTATGAAAATAACGCAGTCACTGGAGCCAACTGCGCAGTAGGGGCATGAAAATGAGTTGGCCTAATAAATAAGTTCCAAGGCTTCCAAATTGATCCTCCAAAGGCAAGGAAGACTCTCCCTCTGAAAAACAAGAAATGGAAGAGGTATTGTGGAGTCTCCACTGCAACACCCTACAACACAGTATTATGTTGTTGCAGCAATAACGCTGTCCTGGAGGAGGATGCTTTGGCCTTCAACCAAGAGATGTGGAGAATGAAGAACCAACCTTCAAGGCCTCTCAAGAAGGTGAGGAAATCCTAAACATGATTTTCCCGGCAATTCTTGCTAAGCAGCAAAGAATGCTCAATGTCTGAATAGACATGAAATCATAAACATATGCATGCATAACAATGGCTCTCCTCCTCTCCATATATAGCAAATGAAGGCTCTCCATGGGCCCTAATTCGAATTAGGGTTTCTCTTCCTCTAGAAGCTTCCCTCCTCTATCTCTGTGATGTCCCATGTAGTGCTTTCCACCTCATACCCTGCGCTAGTTGACTTGGTCAAAACTCTTTGCAAATATCTCCTTTCACACATGAGGGTGTGAAATCTGGTTCCATTGCTGATCCTTTTTCAGACTAGAGGGATTTTATTTAGGTTTTTATTATCATTGGGCCTCCTTACCCAATTATTCATCTCCTAAATGAATTTAGGAAAAAATTAATGTTCTAATTTATTGAAGAAAAATTTGGAACATTACAAGATCAGCCATCTCCTATCATCATTCTAGTTGCACTGGTTATTCAACCCTAGGGCCATATTTTCTATTTTTGTATATTGGGTATTTCTAGAAACCTTTTTTGGGTTGTCTTGGAAATCAGTTTTGGAGCTTAGATCTTTATTCCTGGCACTTTTGGAGCCTTCTATCAGTATATATATATATATATATATATATATATATATATATATATATACATACATACATACATACACACACACACACACACACACACACACACACACACACACACACACACACATATATATATATATATATATATTTCCATTTTCTAGCTCCAGCTGTTCTCTCATAGATAATGCAGTTATAACATTCAATATTTTCATGTATTAGCATCATTTCATATTTAGATGTATTCTTCCATGGGAGGCTTGTTTGCCTAGCTTGAGTGATCATTTCCTCAAGTATTTGTACTTATTTTCTGCTAATAATCATAATGGAGTGGATCTATTATTGTCTCATGTTTTGATCTAGTGATATTTCTGCATAATTCCATTTTTATGTCCTGCATTGTTTCTCTTCCTATTTTGGGATATTACACCAACTCATTTCCTTGCTGGACTTCTTTCTGTAACCTGTCCTTGTCTACTTCCTTTATGCCATTTTTTCTTGACACTTCTTCTTTCTCTTCCTCTGTTGTATATCCTTTGCAGTCTTCATCAGGTTCTTTCTTCTCTGCCCAGGCTTTCAAACATTTGTCCAGTAGCTCAAATTATTTCTCCCATTCACTGATATTTTGACGAGAATTTGGTTCTTCTTTTTCTTTGTCACGTTGTTGACTTTCTGCCCTTGTCAACTCCTTTTTTTTCTCTATTATGTGAATTTATGTTTCATGTTTTCTTCCTTAAGATATCTTATTTTTTTTGACTACCTCAATAGATTCCATGGTTATCCCCACTGTGACTATCATCATGATGGAATTATGATCCTTCATTATGTTTTCAGCTAACATAGTTTCTTCTTGAATTTTTCCTTTAACCTGCTGCTGGTTATCTTCACTTTGGAGTTGCTAGATTCTTACTACCACCCTTACATCCTTACCCTCTTGCTGCTTTTGAACTTTTATATCATCTCCAAACAACCTTTGTTCAATATCTTTGATCACATCATCATACTCACTCATTCTATTCACTATAACTGCAAATAAACTATTGGTTTTTAAATTAAAACATTCTTCTGTCTCCATGACTATTAGAGACTCTCTTCTACTGTTAGGTATTGTTGTAACCATTTATTTTCTATTGCCACATTCTCCTAAGAAATTTTCCAGCAATTCAATCTCCTCTTCACATTCAGCAAGAATTTTATCACAATTCTCTTCATTTCCAGCTTCATCCTTTATATTGTCACTATTGTTCAGTGATTTTTCTTCAATCTGATTTTCCTCCACAAACATTTCTGTTTCAGTCATCTCCATATAAATAAATTTATGTTCCTTCCTTATGCTTTCAAAAAGCAATACTTCATCAACTCCATGATGTGGAACAGTGTTTGAGAACTGTCCTTCTTCACCTGCATAACTTGCATTAACACACCAATTATCAATATTAAAAATATAAGGCCTCAGTTCCTCTTCCTCCTCTTGCAACATCTCAGTATGCTGCTCTGAGTTTTCCTCTAACTCCTATGTCAGCACATCAGTATGCTAACCCAAGATTTCTTCTGAACTCTTGAGACTTTCATACATTCTCACCTCTTCCTCTTCATCATCAAGAGATATTCCTTTCTCTAGCTTGTAGATAATTCCATCTGCTCCCTCAAGCATTTCTCCTTGAACATATTTTCACGTGGAATCCTCAAATTCCATCCCTAACTCAAAAAATCTGAGTTCTTCCTTCCATAAGGCAATCTCCTTTTGCCTCCACTTCATTTTCAATGAGTGCTAAATTACCTTCTTTCACTTTAGTGGAAATATCCATCCTCCTCTTTGGTTTTCCTGTTCTTGTAGTAGCTTCATCAATGCCTCAAGTCTTTCTTTCATGTCAGCAAGTTGTCTGTCAAGCTCCTCTTGACCCCATTTCTTCGTCATGTCATTTTCCTTGACATTTTTTCCTTTTTTCCTGTTATGGATTTTCTTTGAACCTCTGGAATGACTTTCCATAGTCCATGTCTTCATCTCTTCTCTTGTGAACTTCCCTTGTCCACTTAACTGGACTCAAGCCTATCCTTTGTAAGTCTTCAAACCTACCTTTATACTAATGTAAGATTCCTTCTGAGCCTTGTCTCTTGGTATATTATGGTTATCTACCTCTAGAACCACTCTCTGAGCAACACCTTGCTCCTTCTGGCTTCTACAGTATTTCACTCTCTTTTGAGAGCATTCACTTATCCTCCTTATCCAACCTCTGTTGGAATTCTTCAAGGTTCTTCCATTGTTTAAGAGCTCACATACTCTTCCTCTTGAGAACAAAAATAGTTCTTTGTTAAGATCCTCTTAGATGTCTTTGCTGCTAACACCCATTTTGTTTGCAACCAGAAAGCAAACACAATCCTCAAAACCAAATTTAAAAATAGAAACATACCATATCACCTTCAAGATCTCTGCATGATTTTGTTCCACCATTCATCCGCACTTTGAATGGACGATTCCTTGTTCATTTGCCTCTATGAATTATCCTTAAGAGTACCAATTACTTCCCAATATTTTTCCACACTTTATCTCTTTATGCCTACTACCTGTCAAATTTAAAATCTCATTTCTTCCTGCGTAATATCTTTAACTAATACACACAAATCACACTAGCTTTGTTTTCCTGCTTTGTTCTGTCAGTATTTACTGATCTCCTCTTTCCGCAATCACAATTGTATCTACATATACAACTTCAAAAGCATAACTCTGTTATTGTTTTCCCAAAGAGATTTAACTTGGTCTGCAATGAAGGAAATGAATCTACCTTCCAATAGCTAGTGTCTTTCATCCTCCTTTGGAATTAGGAGTTTCTCAAGAGAAATATGCTTAATTAGTGACTCAAGGCTTTCTCTCCAATGGATCTGATGGCTTAAACAAACAATTTAGCCTTCTAAGTTTGGAAAATATCAATCCATATGAAATAACATTCTTGTATTAGTCCTCTTGGGAAGCTACAGGAATGAAATACCCAGAAGGAGGGAACCTTGATACATCGTTGTCCCCAAGCTGCTACAAGAAATAGTATGAGTGCCCAATCAACAAAGGAAATTTGACCTGGTTCTTTTACTGATATATATGCCCATAAAATGCATCAATAGAGTACACTTGACCTCAATTCAACTCGACCTTTGACACCAAGCATTTATTCCTACAATATCAGGATCAACAAAACTTATACCACCAACCAAATACACAGGTCAAAAATTGTGAGCATGCTGATTTATTTTCCAAGCAGGTCAAAATAATTCACACATTGATTTCTTAATGAAATGCATATTGGATACTCCACATAGCTACAAATCTCTCTCTGCTCCACACATGTCTTCCATGGTGGCTGTTCGATCATCATAACATCTCGCTCTGCCTTTGAACGCTTAGTGGTGCAACAATACTCTTGCCCTCTTAATCGCAGGTTCACAAAAAAAAAATACTCACAACCAAACTCCACAAAGAGAATCACCAATGATCTGATACCAAATGATGTACCCCCCTCATCAATGCCATGATAGGAACTGTGTTCTATAATAGGAACCGATCTACAAACACACTCCAACATTCAATGCGAGGTTTCTTCAACCTTTGAATCCGTCGAGATCTATCTATTCGATTAGAAAACACCTAAAGATGAAGAACCCCGACACTACAAAGAATGGGACACCTACAAGGAATAACTTGTAGAGGATCTCAAAAACTTCACTCTATTTTGGAACGATTGATATATCAATGATGTCAGGATTTGAGCTTCTCTTAAAAAATTCTTCATGCAGTTGCCATATCCTTGAACTAAACAACGCCAATGAGTTGTCCCATCTATTGTTAACTACCACGATTTGGTCAAATTTTGACTAAATATTCTTCAGTGATTGAGCTGGGAATTTTCACCTTAAGTATAGCATAAACTATGACTGCACCCCCTTTGTAAATTAACGCAGACTTCAATTCCAAGATAGAATTGGGATCCTCTGTTTCTCGACGAAATTCCTTAACAACATATATCCAGATCGCATCGATTGTTAACTCTCTCTTGTTAATCTCAAAATCTCCCCCCTGGCACATAGCATTGGAATTCATCTACTAACTTCTCAGCAATCATTCTAACACTTGGATAACAACATGACAACATACTCTCAAATTTCTTCCACGTAGAGATATAATTAACATAACATACGATCCATCAATTTCTTTTTTCATAGGTATATAGTTCCTCACACGATGGTCACTCCTTCAAAACAACAACACTTGATGCAAATGCAATGACATTATGTACATTTTAGTCCATCCAAAACCTCAAAACCAAGACCATAAAAAAAAACCCTGGTTGATTTCACATTCTCTACGCAGGTGGCAACGTATTTTACTTAATTTAACTGTTTCAACATGCTTAGATTGAAAATCTGATTAATTTTTTGAACCAATAATAATTTCAGTCTTCCCAGAACTATCGATTACTAGGTATCCCTATTCTAGTACTGAAATTACACTGAAATTCCCAGAAAAGAAATGCATGCATAATCCATTCACCCTTGCATAGCCAGAGGTGAGCCTTCCAAAAAAGAGTTGTTCATACAACAAAGATATCAAAATCCCATCTCATCACTCTCACTGTTATCACTCCGTTATTTGTAAGATTGGCAAGAAAAAATGACATAGGTCAACATCAAACCACTTTGCAGTCTAGGACCTAGCCTTCCTAGACTCTAAGAGGGCTCTCTCTGTTCTATGATTTAACTTGATAAATAGAAGTGTTGATATTAGGCTAGTTATAGTGATGGGGGGTTGTTTGTTTTGATTGATTGGGAAGTTGGATAGATAGATATGTAAAACTAATCCATTGGGCTATGGAGTCATAAAAGGCTGAATTGTGCATCAACATTTTAAGGGCATTCACAGGGAAAGCTAATTATGCAGACTGGATCCTACTGGCAGTGTGAATATGAGATGAAAAAAAGTAGTGGGTTCAAAAATAGCTAAAGATCAGTTAAGAATTCTTTAACTACACTTTAGAGGAAAACATAAGATAACAAACACAGATAGAATTAAAGTTCTCTCTCAACAATCTTAATCTAAATTTTCTATTTTTACAATCATAGAAATTGATGCACAACATGAAAAGACAAAGGAAAAATTTTAACGCAGAGGGAATAACATCAACATTAACATAGCTCAAGAATCTAGTGAAAAATCTTTTATTATTGATTCCCAACTCAAACAGTTACAAAGTTCCAATACTTCTTACAATGCAAGCTTCAACAGGGTCCAAATTTCTAACCCCTGGTGTGGCTAAAGTATGTAGTATTTATCTAAAGACTAAGTTAGTTTCCCTATCTTACTCATAAACCATTCTTTGATTACATTTTAGAAAGAAATGGACAAGTGTGGCCATGCAAGGCCTGATCAGAAATCTTTGACAACACCACCTCTAGAATTAATTCTATGAAACTCTTCGTTGATCCAAATGCTTTGATGGCTCTTTGGAATATCAAACAATAACTTGGAGGTGGTTGTGATGGTCACAAAGAGGTAAACAATGGTGGCTCTGACATATGGCCCTTCTTTTCAGAAAGCTGACGTTTGGTAATTAAATCTGGTGCGACGCTGGTTACTTTTCATTATCTGGGTGATTATGCTAATGTGTTCTGTATGAACGCCCTTTGCTCGACTTGACCTCCTATGCTTGCACACCTTGTTGGGGCTTATTGTATTACAAGTCCTTCTGTCGTGTTTTGGCTTATTTCTTCATATAATGGCTCAAAAACCTCATAGGCCTGAACGTGAAGGGATGATGGTGGATGTGGCGCAACAACAGTGGTAATGGTCAAATGAATGCGGTGGCAGTTTGGAGGCCAGCGGAAATAAATTTTTGGAGGGGGTCTTAGGTTGTAAGAAGTAATAGAGAGGGGGATGAAAAATTGAGAGGGTGTGACACATGGAGGAGTGGGTGGTGATGGATACCACCCATTTCGGACCCATCCCTCATGATAAAGTTCGAATGCTGTGGGGAGACCGAAACTAGATAGGGGTCGTCGGATGTGGGGAAGAGGAGTGGAGAAGGAGGAAAGGTGGAGGGTGATTAGAGGTGGAATGACATAACACACGGGTGGGACCCGACTTGACCCTTATTGTTTGTGATTTATTTGAACGAATCTTCAATCCTTGTATATTTGGCAGTTTTTAATGCATAAACCCTTTGAATGTGTGGTCGAGTCTTGTTGTCGTGCTTAGCCCCTTTTCTTCACAAAAAAATGCCCAAACTACATTTTCCCAAACTGAATTTTCCCAGACTTGAAATTTTGTAGACTTCAGTTATGAACTTTATCGCATCCACAAAAAATTGCACATCGCAATATTTATGTTTTACTGCATATCGCTGAGTTTAGAGTTTGGGAAATGTGGTAAGCGCTAGAATCTGTGAAGTGCGATTTGTGTTATCAGAGGATGATGTGGCAGAATGGAGATGGAGCCCACTACATCAGCAGAGTTTATAAAGTGGCCAAAGGTTTCTGTGGTAAGGTAAGGTTTATGAGGTTTCTTTGTATTTAAAGTCACTTGAAGTGGGGGGTAGAGCTATTGTGGGTCCAACTTCATCGCAACTTAAACAAAATACATTGTAGGCACTTAACAGTAAGTTATGAAATGTGCGATGTGCTATATCGAAAATCAGCTATCGCAAGTTTTAAGGGTTGGCGAAATGGAATAAGTTATAATTTGCGAAATGCGATGGATGGTGGTGGAAAAGGTGATGTGTTAGGGAGAATGGCCCCACTTAAATCACAATCAGGGAAATGGGAAGGAGGAGGTAAAACAATGATATAGCGATGAAAAGGCAAAGTATAAATATAAAGCAGAAAGGTGGAAAAGGGTGAAGTTTAATGTTTTTAAAGGAAAATAAAATGAAAATGAAGTGTTGCAGGTGAATGGGTCCCACTCCATAGCATATTTCTTTGGAAGGTTTGTAGGAGATGACAATCAAAGGATTTTGGCATTTGGCCGATGCGAAAGCAATTTGAGGTGCATCCACCAATGAAACATGGTAATGCAGAGTTCCAAATGTTTTTAAAATTATTTCCCTTTGAGCACCTTTAACTTATGACGCATCTCCGAAAACTTGGATAAGCCATTATTCGCCAATTTTGACCTTTCTTGACAAAATTAAAACTTGTAGTACCCAAACTTATTACAAATTATTTAATCACATTTAAATGATGTGATTAATTCAATCAAAACATACTTAATTATCTCCTAATGCTGCATTTGGACGTGCAAGCATATTTTTCCTAAGTTTTTAACCTTTTTGGAAATAATTTACAATCATGGAATATTATTTGCAATATGAAAGATCTGAGATGAATTAATCAATCACCTTGAGATCTTATAGATTATAGGACCCTAACAGTGGCTCCAGCTGCGGATGGCACTTTCGTTTAGGGAAGTGTCAAGAACACCACAGACTAGTGACCTGATCCATTGGGTTGATCCCAATCCTGCAACCAGACCTGTTACAATCTCTGTTGTTGGAGACCTTCAAGCTGAAGTCAATACTCTCTGCAAATTGAAGTTTGGAGCATACTTGATTTGAAAACTAGAAAGGAAATCTAAAACTAAAATTTAAAAGATGCTCAAAATACCGATCTTATTTGCACACCTACCTACCCTAATCTAACATGGAGATGATATATACACTAAGTGAACTCCTTTCTTCAATGCAACCAATCAAGTAAATGACTACATGATTGATTCTTGTTCACTTTTTTGAGTAGGCTAAAAAAAAAGGGCCACTCCCATCTTCCTTGCCTTTAAACAAAAGTTCTCAAACTTTTCCTTAAACTCTACAACAAACCATTCCTGGCATAGCATACTCCTTCTTTTGATGATTCTAAGAAACCAACAAAAGGATCTTGGAACAATACATGGCCCTGAGGATTTAAATAACAAACTTCATCTAGGGCTGCTCCTTGTTCCACTTTGTCATGCTCAGGATCCTTCTAAAAGAGAATATCTACACATTCTTCATGGTCATCTGACATGGCATCCTCATTATATACCACTATGCTATCCTCAAGCAAACCTGATATGTCTTGACTGAGTTGGATGAATTTTGTTTGAAGGCCATCATTTTGATGAATATGAGCATTTTCTGGCAATAGGCCTTCTTGAGAAGGTAGAAAAACATCAGTATCAATATGTTAGTATGTTTCCTCATGATGAAATGCTTCAGTACATAAATCAATAGTAGAACAAATAGAAATAATCTTTTCATTACATAAAAATTTAGAGGTTGGTTGCATGCTTAGAATCTGATTGATTTCCTCTTTAGTTAAAGGACGAGGGAGTCTTTGTTTTCTTTGGATTGAACAACCATTGTTTTCTTTCTCTTGTGATGACTTATCATGAGGTTGAATGTCTTCTTTAGCCTCACACAAAAGAGCGGATGAATTATCATTTGTCCCCACAGAGATATCTTGTGGATCTTCTTTCATTTTTTGATTTCTTTCATTTTCAACTAACTTCTCTTGGTTGTCATGATAGTTAATTTGAGAATGAAATCCATGAATTTCTTCTAAGAGATCCTCAAGATGCTAATTTCCTAAATCTTCGTCAATATTTACAAGGTATTTTATGAGATTCTCAGATTGATCACATCAATTTTTAGCTAATGATAAAGATGGAGAATTTTCTTTATAATGCTCATAAAAAAACTTGTGGAAATCTTTTAAAGAAAATAAACTACCAAGGTTTAGACCTTCATACCATTCTCTTGCTTTCCCTTATAATGTTACCATGAACATCTTCATGAGACAATCCTCATGCCATTTGACTTTCAACCTCCATGAGTGTATATGAAAACTAATGAGATGTAACAAAGCATCATCAACCTTCTCATCTTGAAAAATAGGAAGATTTCTGTCCCAATTTACCTGAGGCATTTTGTGTGGGAATCCAGGAATGTGATCTATGTTCATTGGTGCATACCTGCATTATATTCTTGGATCCATATTTCAATCAGTCAGAGATTGGGGCCACTGTATCTTCACAACAAATCTGGATTCTTCTACCAATGGAGTCTTTAGGTAAAATGAAAACTGTGGAGTTTCCAGGTGGATAATTTCAACTTTCTTGTGTCTGGCTGTTGTCCACCATCAACAACCAGGTATCAATCTTGGAACATACTTGAATCACACAATATTTTGACTAGGGTTTCTGAGTTCTGATGAAATAGTAAGATTTTTCAATAACTCATTCCCCAATATGGTCGCCATTATGTTATCACGCCGTAATTTGTAATATTGGCAAGAACAAATGACAAAGGTCAACATCAAACCACTTTGGAGTCCAGGACCGAGCTTTCCTAGACTTAGAGAGGGCTCTCTCTGTTTTATGATTTAACTTGATAAATAGAAGTGTTGATATTAGGCTAGTTACAGTGATGGGGGGTTTTTTGTTTTGATTTATTAGGTGTTTGGACAGATGGAGCTTTAAAACTAATCCATTGGGCTATGGATTCATAAAAGGCTGAATTGTGCATCAAATTTTTAAGGGCATTCACAAGGCAAGCTAACTATGTAGATTGAATCCTACTGGCAGTGTGAATATGAGATGAAAGAAAGTAGTGGGTTCAGAAATAGCTAAAGATCAGTTAATAATTATTTAACTATAATTCATAGGAAAACATTAATATAACAAACACATACATAATTAAGGTTCTCTCTTAGCAAATCTTAAAATAAATTTTTTATTTTTTGAATTAGAGAAATTGATGCACAAGATGAAAAGACATATGAAAAACATTAACACAGAGGGAAGAAAATCACCATTAACATAACTTAATAATCCAGTGAATGGTCTCTTATTATTGATGCCCAGCTCAAACAGTTACAGAGTTCCAATACTTCTTACAATGTAAGCTTCAGCAGGGTCCAATTTTCCAACCCTTGGTCCAGCTAAGGTACGTAGTATTCATATAAAGACTAAGTCGGTTGCCCTATCTTACTCGACAACCTTTCATTGATTACAATTTAGCAAGAAATGGACAAGTGTGGCCATAACAGGCCTGATCAGAAATCTCTGACAACAACATCGCCTCTGGAATTAATTCTGGGCAACTCTTCGTGGGTCCAAACGCTTCAATGGCTCTTTGGAAGATAAAACAATAAGCTTGGAGGTGGTTGTGATGGTCATGAAGAGGTAACCAATGGTGGCTCTAACATCTAGCCCTGCTTTTCAGAAAGCTGGCATTTGGTAATTAAAATCTTGCGTGGCACTGGTTACTTTTCATTATATGGGTGATTATGCTAATGTGTTCTGTATGAATGCCCTTTTCTCGACTCAACCTCATATTCTTGCACACCTTGTCAAGGATTATTCTATTACAATTCCTTCTGCTATTTTTTTTCATGTTTCTTCATACAATGGTGCACAAAACTCATAATCCCAGATGTGAAGGGATGACAGTGGACGTGGTGCAGCAGCAGTGGTAATGGTCAAATGAACGCGGTGGCGGTTTGGAGGCCAACAGAAACAAATTTTCGGACAGGGTCTTAGGTGGTAAGCGGTAATAGAGAGGGGGATGCGAAATTGAGAGGGTGTGACACATGGAGGAGTGGGCGGTAATGGATACTGCCCATTTCAAACCCCCCCCCCCCCCCCTCATGATAAAGCTCAAATGCTGCGGGGAGGCTGAAACGAGATAGGGGTCGTCAGATGTGGGGAATAGGATTGGAGAAGTAGGAAAGGTGGAGGGCAATTAGAGGTGGAATGACATAGCACATGGGTGGGACCCGACTCGACCCTTTTTTTTTGTGCTTTATTTGAATGAATCTTCAATCCTTATAGCTTTGGCGGTTTTTAAATCATAAACCCTTTGAATTTGCGGCCGAGTCTTGCTATCATGCTTAGCCCCTTTTCTTATCAAAACAACACACAAAGCACATCCGCCCAGACTTGAAATTCTGTAGACTTCAGTTATGAACTTTATCGCACCCATAGAAAATCACACATCGCATGCTTTACACTTTATGATAAGAGAAAAGGGATTGACGATGTGATGCAAAGAGGGAGGTGACGTGGCAGGTAAGGTGGGACCCGACCACATCACAAATCGCAAGTAAGAAGGTTTTTCTATAAGAAGCGGAAGGTAAACTCTAAACCATGCGAAGTGTGAAGTGCCGAGAGAGAGAAGTGACGTGGCAGGTAAGCTGGGACTGACTGCATCGAAAATCACAAATCTTAGGTTTTGTTATGAGAGCGGGGGTTAAATACTAAAACTTGCAAAGTGCAGTACGTGATTCGGACCCACCCGCATCGCACATCACAATATTTATGTTTTACCGTATATCACTGAGTTTAGATTGGGAAATGTATTAAGCGCTAAATCTGCGAAGTAAGATTTGCATTATTGGAGGATGATGTGGCAGAATGGAGATGGAGCCCACTGCATCAGAGGAGTTTATAAAGCGGAGAAAGGTTTCTGCGGTCAGGTAAGGTAATTTTTATGAGGTTTCTACATATTTCAAGTAGCTTGAAGTGGGGGGCGAAGCTGCTGTGGGGCCAACCGCATCACAACTTAAACAAAATACATTGCAGGCGCTTAACGGTAAGTTATGAAATGTGCGATGCGATATATCACAAATCGGTGATCGCAATTTTTAAGGGTTACCAAAATTGAATTATGTTATACTTTGCGACATGAGATGGATGGTGGGGGAAAATGTGACGTGTCACGGAGAATGGCCCCACTTTAATCGCAATTGGGGAATGGGAAGACTTAGTTAAAAAAATGATATAGTGATGAAAAGGTAAAGTAGAAATATAAAGCACATAAGCAAAAAAGGGTGAAGTTTAATGTTTTTTAAGGAAAAAAAAATGAAAAGGAAGTGTGGTGAGTCTTAGGGACCTATAATCTAAAAGGCTTACAAATATATAAAAAGCGGAATCTGAACTAGTTACAGTTTAGATCCAACAATCTCTCAGTCTCTTCTAAAGATTCTCCCAGATCCATTCTTTACTCAACAATAATCCTATATTAGATCTCTATATCCCTAAGATCCTTATGAGATCTCAAATTGCCTAAATCTCTCATGTTCTCCTACATTCGAGAACATTTACATTTAAATATATGAATTAAATCTATCCTATGTCTCTCACATAAATCCACTCAAGAATTAAGAAAATACAATTAATCAAGCCTTAGGAAACCAACTTCCTAGGCAACACAAGAACCCTTAGGTATTTCATATATACATGTATTTTGGAAGAAGGATGCTCCTGCATTAATAAGATGAAGATCATTGTCACGTTTTCATTCTCTTATTTTTTTCATTTCTCTCAGTTGCATTTGAAGAGGAAATTTCTATCAATTGTTTTCCCTTGCTACATTTTCATAATCATTATGTTTCTCTATAACCTACTTACCTACTTAGCATTCAAATGTTAAATATAATTCTTCTATCTTTTATATTTTCTTAAACTCACATTATCCTTCCCTTCATCAACTGTGACATATTTTTTGTAGCATCCTCTCCCTCTACCTTATCCATCATTTTGTGGAACATCCACTCAAATCAATCTCCAAACTTCCCTTTTATCCTTTTAACTAATTTTTTAGAATTTCCAATAATTATTTTAGGATGCCTATGAGTGTTTCCAACCTTTTCAGACTTGAAATGGATAAAGAAGAATTCCATATCCAATTCAAAGTTTCGTAGACTTTACAGTTTTCAATATTTAAGGATTGGTAGGATTGCAAATTTTTTATCATGTATGATGGTATGGCATTGGCATAATCAAAATCACTAAACCCCTTATGTACCTTGATATTGGTGGTGGTGATTGTTAAACTCCTCTTCCCACCTGTATAAGCACCTAACTATCATGACAATGCACCTTACTGGTTTTATTTTTTTCCTAAGACAACCTTTTTATAAAAAAAACTAGACCAGATCAACATCTTAACCAAAAATAGAACCAGGTGTCACTTTTTTTAGTTGAAATTCCTCCTATAATTTCCTTCATTCTTGAAGTGTGTTATCTATAGGAATAAAAATATTGACAAACTTAGAACCATTCTCATAATAGGAGAATCGTGAACCATTACTAAGTCAAGCCTAGAGCTTCTACTGAGGTACTAAATTCCTTTAGAAAGCCAAGCCTACAAATTCCTTCATGCCTGGATATTATGATGATTAGGAATAACAATAATGACAAACATGAAGCTAAACAATTTAAATCAAACAACAATAACTATACCCAATCGACATCTAAACCAGAAAAGGAACCAGGTGTCACTTTTTTCAGTTTAAATCCTCTTACAGTTTCCTTCATGCCTGAAGAGTGTTATCTATAGGAATAACAATATTTACAAACTCAGAACCATTCCTATAATATGAGAATCACTTAGCATTACTAAGGTAAGCCCAGAGCTTCTATTGAGCTGCTAAATTCCCTTAGCAATATAAGACTACAAATTCCTTCATGCCTGGAGATTGTGATGATTAGGAATAACAATAATGACAAACATGAGGCTAAAAAATTGAAGTCAAACAACAATAACTAGAACAGATCTACATCTAATAGATAGGAATAACAATATTGACAAACTCATAACCATTCCCAAAATAGGAGAATCACTAATCATTACTAAAGCAAGCCTAGAGCTTCTATTAAGCTGCTACATTCCTTTAGCAAGGAAAGCCTACAACTTCCTATGATGCCTGAATATTTTGATGATTAGGAATAATAATATTGAAAAAGATGAGGCTAAACAATTTAAGTCAAACAACAGTTTATAAAAAAGAACTAGACCAAATCAACATCTTAACCAGAAAATGAACCACATGTCACTTGTTTTAGTTGAAATTCATCCTATAACGCATAAAACATTATATCCAAAACATATATTGATATAATTGAAGGTGTACAACCAATTCTAGGTCAATTTCAACACACTCGCAGAATTTTTCCAAGTGAAAATAAAGTCATGGTATTTTAAGTGTAAAAACAAGTTATAAGAAAAAAAAATCACTGATATATTTGAAGAAATACAACAAAGTCCTTATGTATATTTGATTTTTCAAGGATACTGTCAAAAAGGAATATGTATGAAAATCTGTTAAGCTTCTACTGACATACATGTTGGTAATTTCCTTTAATAAAGAAAAAATACTATTGGCTTGTATGAAATCATAATTTGAATTATTATTAACTAAATGCATGCAATAATTCTACAGGTAGTTGCATCTATTGCAAGAGTTAGTTATGTTTCTCGTACATGGAGAAGTGGCAGGCGAGTGACCAAGGGTTCCCAACTGTGATTCCCTTCATCATATGAGGACATGACAGGTGATGTGAATGTCAACAATGCTCTTGGAAATGTTGTTGAGGATGACCATGCGACTGAAGCTGATGTTGTCACACCATCAACCACAGATCCATGATCAACCACAGTCCAAGGGGCAAGTTCAATTAAAAATATCAGTGCTACAATAGGTTGGAAAAAAGAAGACATGTTAGTTGCAACTGATGACATAAAGTTTAATGGATATTCAGTTTGGGCATATGAAAAAAGACATGGTATTCCTCCCTCATCAATTCATTATTGGATGAATGAGCTCACTCATACAAAACGTAGAGGGCCTCTTACAATTATGATTGAAGAGGAGGAGGCCGAGGTGCTTGAGTGGTGTAAAGAGATGGCCCAATTGGGACATGGACTAGAGTTGATACATCTCAAATCCATAGTTTCTCAAATATTTCAAGGGTGGACAAACCCATTCAAATATGGGTTTCCTAGTAAATCATGATAGCTTGAGTTTAAAAAAAGGCATCTAGACCTTATATTGCATACAACTGTGGGCCTTGATAGAGACATATCATTAAATTTACACCCTACAGTTGTATGCAAGTTCTATGACACTCTTTCTAGTGCATACAATATGAATTATTATGGTGAAAACCATATATGTAACTGTGATGAAACTTGTTTACAGGAAGGAAGGAATTGTGGCATGCAGGTAATTTCCAAGAGAGGGAGCCGAAACGTGCCAAAGATTTTTCTAAGATCAAGGAGTGAATAAATTTTCTATGTTGTGTCAATGCAATTGGTGCTTCAACCCCAAGATTTTATCTATTCAAAGGTAAAAATCAACCGAAAAACTATATACAAAACTGTGGACCAAGTGCATGCATGGATGACTAAAGAATTTTTTTTTTTAAATTGGCTTTGTCACTTTGTTGCACCTGTATCGGGTGGTTTATCACCTAATAAAAAACACCTATTGATATTAGATGGCCATGGAAGCCACATTGTTGTACAAACAATTGAGGAAGCAAAAAAATTTGGCATCAAACTATTAATATTGCATGCTCATACCACTCACATATTGCAACCCCTTGATGTCAGTGTGTTTGGCCCTTTCAAGAACTATTTCATGTCAAATCATGTTGCATGGATGGAAAACAATCTAGGGGTTAAGGTTAAGAGGTTCGAGCTAAGAGAGCTCGCAAGTAAAGAGCTTAAAAGCGATCTGACACCATCAAATATCAAAGCTGGATTTAGGAGGATTGGAATATGGAAACTGAATTATGATGCTCTTATGCACGATACAGGTTGTAGCCAAGCATTTCATGTGGATGATCAAGAAGAAGGGAATGTCCAAATAGGTGGTGAAGTTCAAGAAGAAACAGATGAATAGGATGATGTGGTTGCAACTGGTAATATGATTTCCCTCTCTCAAGGACACTTATATGGTGATGATGATGAACATGTATGTGAAAAATAATATAATTGTGAACCAATTGACAATAACATGGAGGTCATTCTACTAAATGAAGCACATGGATTTTATACTATTGCTAATGACATTTTTGAACGTGTAGTTGGCAATGACGATGTAGTTGAAAATGACATTGCTTATATTGCACTTGGAATCAACAATGACCAATTGACATTTCCAAGCCAAGTAACCCTACCATCATGGCTGGAAGAAGCCATGATTAATTTGAACAAACATCTCAAAAACCAATTAACAAAGCATGAACATGACTTCACAACCAACAGAATTGAACAATGAAATTGTTAATTTTTTTTGTGGACAATAGATCAATGGAAGAATATAGTGCACATAATGAGGAATCAAATGAAGAGAACAATATAGTTGAACCAGTTGTATCAGTTACTGAAAGGCAAGTGCCCAGAAATGACATGTATATGCGAGGAGTGGAGAAGTTACTTGGTTAGTTCCTAAAGATATCAATAGAGAGAGTGCTAATGAAAAAAAAGTAAGGAACACTAGGTAGTCTTTTTTTGGATCGAAATTCACAGTAACTCACCTAAGATAACTATATAAACCTATTAATTGACTCTCAATAAAAGAAATTTGAAATTCAGGAATTAAAAATGAAGAAGAAGGATTTAGCTAAGGAGAAGAAGGAAACAAGGATTTTTGCAGCACAACGTCGAGCAGATGAAACACTTGAAAGAGAGAAAGTAAGGAAAGATAAGTACCATAAAAAAAAAATGGAAATATAGTTAAAGGAAGCAAGAAAGGATAAGCAAATGCTTGAAAAGGAACAAGGGATGATTGAAATGGTTGAAAATGATGCAAGAACAATTGATGAAACCATGATTATGTCAAATAAATTGGACAATATTGAATATAATACACCATTATTGCAAGAACTCATAAAAATTCAAGTCCCTCACTATCAAAATGGGGGTTTTCCCACTTCCTTTATTCCTAATAGATCATGTGTCAATTCTGCGTATGCTCATCACACACCTCCACTTAATGAAGGGGTTAGTAGAGCAAGTGTGAGGTATGGGTACTTAATTCCTCCGTGGTTGGAAGGGGAAAATTGGACTCAATCATATGGTAGAAATCCCCCACATCCTAATCAACCCTTTTTAGGTAGGCCAACCTACTTGGATCAAGCAAGAAACTTAGGGAGTTTTGACAATGAAAATTATCAAGGCCATAAAGAATAGGTGTGACATATGTTTTTGGTTGTAACCACATTATGATAAGGATTTTGGATGGATTGTCTCTTTTTCTTATCATAAGAAGATTTTGGCTTACAACCTAAATTGTTTTATTTCATATTGTTTGTGGCATTGTAACCAAACTCCATTTTAGAAGGAACATCTATAGTCTATTATAATGGAGAGATATTACTTGAGAATGCAAATGGGATTTTCCGTTATGCCTGTACACACCAAATTATTTACCACACATTTATAACTCAGTTGTTAATTAAATGAAAACGAGTGAATAATGAAATCTTGAACAAGTCACTTTTTTTAATATGAAAATTCCATATTAAAAAATGAATAGTAAAAGTACCTAACCTCACACATCATATAACCTCATTTACTGTAATTTAACTTAGAAGACAAACAAAGTGCAAGTGCGGTGAAGCATCAACAAGACAAATAAAGCATCAAAAATCCAAGAGAATAATTAAATGAAAAATGAGAGAATAATAAAATCAAAATTAATCAAATGAGTTGTTAATGAAATGATAAAGCATCAACATGCATCAAATGAGTTGTTAATTAAATGACAAACAAGTGAATAATGAAATCTTGAAGAAGTCACTTATTTTAATATGAAAATTCCATAAAACCATGAACATTAAAAGTACCTAACCTCACACCTCATATCAAACCTCATTTACTATAAGATAAATTAGAAGACAAACAAATTTCTTGTGCATTGAAGCATTAACAAGCCAAGAGAATAATTAAATGA
Source organism: Pinus albicaulis (assembly GCA_034641835.2). Lineage (NCBI taxonomy): Eukaryota > Viridiplantae > Streptophyta > Pinopsida > Pinales > Pinaceae > Pinus > Pinus albicaulis. The sequence goes on along the minus strand of CM076581.1, from coordinate 1,701,119,143 downwards.
AAAATGAGTGAATAAAGAAATCAACAAGCATCAAATGAGTTGTTAACTGAATTATAAAGCATCAAAAAGTATCAATTTAGTTGTTAATTAAAGTAAAAAAGAGTGAATAATGAAATCTTGAATAAGTCACTTGTTTTAATATGAAAATTCCATAAAAAATGAACAGTAAAAGAACCTAGCCTCACACCTCATATGAAACCTCATTTACTGTAAGCTAAAATGGAAGACAAACAAAGTGCATGTGTGGTGAAACATCAACAAGACAAATAAAACATCAACAAACCAAGAGAATAATTAAATGAAAAATGAGTGAATAAATAAATCAACAAGCATAAAATGAATTGTTAATTAAAAGATAAAGCATCAACAAGCATCAACTGTGTTGTTAATTAAATTACAAATAAGTGAATAATGAAATATTGAACAAGTCACTTGTTTTAATATGAAAATTCCATAAAATAGTGAACAACATAAGTAACTAACCTCACATGTCATATGAAACATCATTTACTGTAAGTTAACTTAGAATACAAATAGAGTGCATGTGCGGTGAAGCATCAACAAGCCAAATAAAACATCAACAAGCCAGGAGAATAATTACATGACAAGCGAGTGAATAATGAAATGAACAAGAATCAAGTGAGTTGTTAATTAAATGATAAAGCATCAAAAAGCATCAATTGGGTTATTAATTAAATGAAAAACGAGTGTATAATGAAATCTTGAACAAGTCACTTATTTTAATATGAAAATTCCATAAAACAATTAACTTTAAAAGTACCTAACCTCACACCTCATATCAAACCTCATTTACTTTAAGTTAACTTAGAAGACAAACATAATGCATGTGCAGTGAAGCACCAAGAAGCCAAGAGAATAATTAAATGACAAACGAGTGAATAATGAAATATTGTTCCATGCTCAATGCCTAATAATTGACCGGTAACAAAGAGTTACTTTCAATTTCAAAGCAACAATAACCTTTCCATCTTCTTCATCATTTTTATCATAAATTTCCTTTATTGTTTCCAAATCATCCTTAATTTGTAGGACTGCTTGAAATGACACAATTGGATCATCCAAATATACTATAACAACCAAATGAGGTTATGTCAAGAATGTATTTAGATTGTAAAAATCTAAATCACTATAAAATTTAAGAAACCTAATTAGTGTTCTGGGAAAACTAGGAAGGTGTTGTGGCCAGCAACAACCCCCCCTCTTATTTAGTATTAGTGATAATACTAAATAAGTGGGGACCCTTAGTTAAAAAATCCAAAAAAAGTTAATTAGTGCTTGTTTTCCTTTTTCAATAAAAATTAGTATCATAAACTTAGGAAAATTCCTTGGAAAATATTTAAAAAGACTTAAGTTTATGATAGTATTGAATAAAATCATTCTTTGAGGAATATCGCATTGCAATAGGATAATGAATGCTTCTTTACGAGCGGAATTTTAAAAAGTGCGATAAGAAACTACGCGCTAAAAGAAAATTCATCGCATCGCAAGTTTCAGATATCATATTTTATGCTGAGAAACCTCAAAACACCGATGTGCGATAACATATATCACAAATCACATTTCACAGAAAATACACTAACGAATGTTTGTCATATGTTATATTCTGCGATTCTGCAATTTTGCGATATTGCGATATTGCGATTTTGCGATTTCGCGATGATACGATGTGGCCCTATTATGATATTACAATTGAAATTTGCGAAATTGCGATTTGCGATATTGAAATTTTGCGATATTGCGAAGAAAATTGCAGATCGCATTATCGCAAATTCTTAAGGCTCGTTGTACGAAGAAAATCTTCTCCATAAATCAAGACTTCGTTATGCGCTTTAAAGTTTAATCAATAAATTCATTGTCACTCATTAATGAAATGGTTTCGTTCTGATTAAAGAAGTGATTTCACGTAATGTGATATATTTCATAGCTCTTCAGCTTTTAAAACTTGCCATCACCTTTTTCATATCATTACTCTCACTTAATTCGTAAACCGCAGGCACAAAGAATAGAGGACTATACAAAGCGATATTCAGAGTATTATGGGAAAGAAGGACAAAGTTATGAGTTCTGAAAGTAAAGAGATGGCGTCCTTGTACACAGACACTGCCTGCAACAAAGACACTGGTATCACTACTTGGGATGGTATGCATAATCTACTGGAAGAAGAAAACCCCAGATTAATGGAGGTTTCGGCTACTGCAGGATCAAGTGGTTCTTTTGAAGCATCTCTTACAGAGTTAGCTTGTTCATTTTTGCACCGGATAGCAGCAAGACCGAAAATTCTCCCATATACAGACATGGTGAAATGGGTACTGGATAGCACTGATATTACAGACAGATAGTTTAAGACTCAGGGGCAAGAGCTCATTGGCTCATTTACTCCAGAAGATTTAAGGCTTATGTATCATTTGCCGGAGCCATAGGCAACTTACAACAAACAGTTTATGGAGAAGTTTGCTAAGGAAAATGAAAACCAAGCAGAATGTACCAAGGAATGGTCCAAAAGAGACAAACCACTGAAGAAAGATAAACACGGTATGTACAGTACTGGTTCTCTCACTTCTCTGTATTTTTTTGCTGCTGCTATGCTATGTAGGATTTTTGGAAAGCCTGACATTAATAAGTTTTCACCTGAATGGCTACCGTTGTTGAATGCTTCTGTTAATGCTACCATTGTGGATTGGGCTAAGATTTTGTCTTATAACTTAGCCACGGCTATTTTCAATTATCGGTCTAAACGGACTGTCTCTCAGAGGATTTATCCTCCTTTTTACTTAGCTGCTTATGTAATGGATTCAATCTGATTTGTTTCTAAGTTTCCTTTAATGGGTTGGCAATGGACAATTTAAGATCCCCTACCCATTCATGTTTATCACAAGGAATTGTGGGATTCAAATTTCATTCCCCATTTTTACAAGATTTGCCATGGCATTATGTTGCCACTGTACAGAATGTTGTATAATAAGGATGCTCCAAGATTTTCTCCTGAAGCAGAAGTAGACATGCTCCTTGTCGCAAGATGGTTTGGAGAAGAATTATTTACCTATGTTAGGGTTTTTGGAAGTTTGCTTCTCCTCATGTTTTACCTTTGTATGTTCCGGATAAACTATTGGCCCGAGAAATTGCATATCAAACCTATGGAGAGGGAGGTTTGACCAAGGATTTAAAGGATAAAAAGAAGGCCATCTGGCCACAATTTCCTGTGGCCTGCGGAGCATTATCATTATTTGATGTTGGTCATGCACTTAAGGAAGTAAACGATATTACATGTTTACAATTATTCAAGTTTCCAAGAAGGCTATTCGACCCGTATGATGTTGTTAAGGATTTCACCACTGCAGTCAAGGTGAGAATATTTTCTAAAGAAGATTATTTGTTTGATGATATGTTTCAAGGAAAATGCACATTTAAAGAGATCCTACATTCAGCTCAAACATAGTTTTCTCCAGAAGAATTCCAAGAGTTTAAGATGTACAGAGAAAGGAGGTTGACCACTATTCCTTTGGATAATTTCCATTTGGAACCCTTAAGGGAACCAACTCCTAGTGTTAGTCTAAGTGGAAGTTCAGCTTCAGAAAAATCTAAGTCAAAGTCCAAATCAAAGTTCGGGAAAGAAACCGATAATGACCAGGATAAAAGCAAAGGGTCAGTAAAGGATACTGCCCAATCAAAAAAACTCTTACAACAACAGATTTCAACCACTCCACAATTAAATATTCCCCCTCTCAATGTACAACAACCATCAGTTAGAACTGAGTTAGAAAAGGAATGGGAAACATTCAATGAATTGATTAATGTTGAAGGACAGAATATACAAACTCCTATACAGACAACAAAAGGTTTAATCACTGGAATAAGTAGCAATGTCACAGAAACAGAACATATTCCCATTACTCCATCCTCTGAGCTTATACTTAAAATAGAGGAAATTCCTCCTCTAGATATATTCTATAGTCCACAACACAAAGCAGTAGTAAGAAAGAAAAGGAAGAAAAGAAAATTGGAAAGTGCACTCTCTCATGATGCAGAACAGTTGGATGTTTTATGGAAAGATCCTACTACTAATCCAACTGGAAATCTTACTAAATTATCTCAGATTACAGGATCTTATGCCTCCTCAACCATTGACAAAACATCTGAGGTACGGAAATTATTGAATGAAAAAGAAGATCAAATACAAGTTCTACAACAACAACTGCAACAAGCCAATGCTAACAGTGAAGCACGAATACAACTTAAAAAATTACAGCAAGAGTTTCAACAAATGAAAGTTGGATATCAGAATAATTTGGCTAAGAAAGAGAAGCAAATACAAATTATGCAAGAGATGCACAAAGATGAACCCAAGCTCACATAATTTATTATAGAGTCTGTTTCCTTAATAATCAACTACTGCAACAACAAGATATATTATGCTAGAAAATCTCACAATGGAACTCTTTTTGTGAAGAAAGTGATAAAATCACTAATCATGTCGTAGAATTACGACATGATTATGATTTAACTAATGAAAGAGTTACTGACTATTTGGCCTAGAAAAAGACAGAGGAAGGAAAAAGGGCAGGAGCACCAATCATCAATGACAGTCATAAAGAAATTCTCTTCAATAATTGGGATGCATAGATCAAAATTGCAGAACAAGCAGCGGAAGAAGCAGCTACAACAGCAAGTAATATCATTGATTATGTAAATGAAAATTTGCACAAGGAAAATTTAATTTCAGAAACTATGCCAAGATACCTACCACAAGCACAACAACTGCAAACAGAGTGGAAACAGAAAGCTGAAGAAAAGGCAGAATTGATTAAAGGATTAACAAAGTTAAATTGGGATTCTTACTGGACATGTCTGGTAAAACCACACAACCAATGCATGGCTCTCAATTGTATCATTAATTCTGCCGAAAAGATAGCACCAGCACTTGCCAATGCCATTTTCACAAGGAAATTAAAATCTGAAGTCGGCCAGCCTGTTCTTCTCAAATCGATGCTTAATGCTTGCAAACTCAAAGATCAGATTCATAAGTAGTTAGTTGATAGTTTTAAATTCTAGATTTAGTATTAGTTTTACTTTATTCCTAGAAAAAGGACGGTCATTTAAACCGTATCCTAAATTTTTGTAATAAGTTATTTTTAGATTTAGTTAGTAGTATTTAAACCCTTCTCATGCATTTAGAGAAGGGTCCTGAAATTTGTCAAAAAATTGTCCTAAGAACATGCACTTTTGCACCCTCCGAGGAGGTTTTGATGAATGAATGGAACAAGATTTATTAATATCTGCGTTTAATATCTGCTACTGATGTTGCACTTCTGTACTCTTAGTGGATGTTGAATTAAGAAGTGATAAGTCATTATTGCTTGAAGCTCATGAGTAGAACGAGTTATAAATGGTACTTTTATCTCTTAACTATTTCTGCTTTTGTGTTAAAGTGATATTCATGTTCAGTTATTTATATATTGATGTTTGAATTCTTGAGTTATCATTTGGCACTTTTGTACGGTGATAGCCATTTATTTATGCTTAATGTATGAATAGCTTATTATGCGATATTTTTTTCACAACTGTTTCATCTAACTTTTTATATGAAGTGGTTTATCTTTATTGAATTCTTTTCTTATAACATTTGAATGATCTTTATTATCGATTGTTATCTGAAATCATTTTAGATCGCATAAATTGAAAGATTACATCCCAGGTTAGTTTAGAATTAGATATTTCTGTTTAAATTAGAATACAATTTGCATATGATTAGATTAGAAATAGAATAAAAGCATTTCACTTAGGAATTTTAGAAAGGAAATATCAATTCTCAACACACACACACACATATTGGGAAACTGGTCCCATTATCCCCAGTCGGACCCACTACACCAAACGGAAAAGGAGCTGCTAACCAAGGTCCGGACCGGGTGGGTATCCCCCTTGTTGTAGACCCGATTTTCGGGGCTTCAACATATTTGGCGCTAGAAGGAGGGCCCCGAAATATGAATGGCAAGTAAGTCAAAATCTAAATACCATTCTGAGAGTAAATCGCCCTCACCATCTCCCCCAACTTCCCCATCGCACTTAGAATCTTTAAATCTAGAGCCAGAAGTCGAGAGAACAACAGCCACTGCCACAAACCCTGAATTTTCAGAAGAATCTGCTATTGAACCTCCTAAAGTTGAATCTTTGATTCATAAACTTCAGCGATTTTCAATATCACCTCAAAGATCTGATAAATCTCAAGGCAGTGTGACTTCGCAATATAATCCTGCTCATCCTCTTACCAGATTACAGAGCGAAAAGCTTGGCATTCAGCCAACTGAGTTACCTCTACCTACAAGGAAGAGAGCAAGGAAATCACCTAAAGGGTTTGATAGCGAGACTCTTTCATCATCATCATCCATCTCAACCTCTTCACCGCGAAGTCAACCATCCACCCCTCCACTTCAGACTATTGTCCCTCACTCCACTAGAACTTCCACATCACCTTCTCAATCATCTATAATTATAATATCCTCATCTTCCCAATCACAAAAATCATCTTTTGCACTTTCCTCTATTAGTAGTTCAGCGATGGCCCAAATGCCATGGAATAATCCAAGGGCAGTCTTAATGCCTGCGCCCTTGAGTCAATTACCAGCCCATCCTGAAAAATGGCTGCCTAATTTTAATCCTGAAGCAGGCATGCTAGCAGAGGAACATATAAACAATTTTATGCTGTCCATAAATCTCAATGGAGTTATTAATGAAGATGTTGTTGTCTGACTTTTCCCCTATACTCTACAAGTAGCAGCTGGATCATGGTATTTTTCATTACCATCTAGATCTATCACTAGTTGGGATATCTTTCAAGATCAATTTTTGACTAAATTTGGTGATGACAGGTCTACAACGACTTTGATCAATGATCTGTCTAATCTTAGAGCTGATTCAAAAGAACTTGTCAAGGATTTTAATTCACGTTTCAATAAATTGTTAAACAAAATTCCTACTGCTTCCAAGCCTAGCGAAGAAGTGCGAAGTGAATGGTACATTTCTGCTTTACCATCAAACATAGCAATCTTTGTTGATAGGGCTAACAAAACAACTTTAGCAGACAATATGAAGGAAGCAATAGCAATAGAGAAACGAATCATTGCATTAGAAAAGAAAAATGAAATAGAAGAACGAAAATCTAAGAAGGTCACTTTTAAAGAAGATCCCAAGAAAAAACAACCAAAAGATCCATTTGATTTAGAAGGATTGCAAAAAGTTTTGAAAACCATGTCTAATGAAATGGTTGACATTAAGAAACAAGTGGCAGAAACATCTTCTAAAAAGTCTTTCAAGCCTTTTAGAAGAAACCCTTCAACTGATCCAAAGCCACCAAATGCTATTACAAATGTTGAATCAGAAGAAGAAGAAGAGGAGACTGCCGCTGAAGAAACTACCGATGAAGAAGAAGTTGTAGAAGTACAAGGTATGTGGGATTTTATCCTCCCAGATGAGGAAGATCAAGAAGTATCCCCAGTTAGCACTCGAAGTAGAAATCAACTTGATCCTCCTCAAACTACTCCTAAACCAAAGAGTGCAAACTCAATGACTAAGGATAAAGTTGCACCTAAGAAATCGACATCTAAAGCAATTCAAGCCAGCCTAGTCCAAACAGATACATCAACTCCATCAAAAATACTGATTGTCCCGGATGAAATGGAGTATAATATCATAGAAGATATGAAGAAGACTAGGGCTAACATCACTTTTTATGAATTGAGCAAGTTAAAATGCCAGCAAAAAGTACTTTTGACAGAATTAAATACTGTACTAGAAACACCTTTGCCCGATCCTATAATCTCGTAAGCTTCCAACGAGATGGGAAGACCTCCAACTAATGCGATTAGCAAAGTTGATCTAGAAAATATCGCTTTAATTGGAGGAAGGTTGAGATCTCATACTCCTCCATTTCTTCTTACTTATGAAGTTTTCAATAAAAATTTGCATAATTGTTTAGTGGATTCTGGAGCTTCATCTAATATTCTACCAAAATCAATATGTGCAAAATTGAACATTCAACCACAAAAATATGTTGTGCGCATAGTCTAGCTAGATCGATCACAAGTTGAAGTGATTGGCGAATTAAATCAAGTTACCATAAGGCTGTCATGTCTGCACCCTTGAGTCAATTACCAGCCCATCCTGAAAAATGGTTGCCTAAGTTTAACCCTGAAGCAGGCATGCTAGCAGAAGAACATATAAACAACTTTATGTTTTCCATAAATCTCAATGGAGTTATTAATGAAGATATTGTTGTCCGAATTTTTCCTTATACTCTTCAAGGAGCAGTCGGATCATGGTATTTTTCATTACCATCTGGATCTATCACTAGTTGGGATATTTTCCAAGATCAATTTTTGACTAAGTTTGGTGATGATAGGTCTACAGCAACACTGATTAATGACTTGTCTAATCTTAGAGCTGAGTCAAAAGAACCTATCAAGGATTTTAATTCACATTTCAATAAACTGTTAAATAAAATTCCTACTACTTTCAAGCCTAGCAAAGAAGTACGAAGTGAATGGTACATTTCTGCTTTACCATCAAACATAGCAATCTTCGTTGACAGGGCTAACAAAACAACTTTAGCAGTAAATATGAAGGAAGCAATAGCGGTAGAGAAACGTATCATAGCTCTAGAGAAGAAAAATGCGATAGAAGAACGAAAATCCAAGAAGTTTACTTTTAAGGAAGACCCCAAGAAAAAACAATCGAAAGATCCATTTGATTTAGAAGGATTGCAGAAATTTTTGAAAACAATGTCTAATGAAATGGTTGACATTAAGAAACAAGTGGCAGAAACATCTTCTAAAAAGTCTGTCAAGCCTTTTAGAAGAAACCCTTCAACTGATCCAAAGCCACCAAATGCTATTACAAATGTTGAATCAAAAGAAGAAGAAGAGGAGACTGCCGCTGAAGAAACTACCGATGAAGAAGAAGTTGTAGAAGTACAAGGTATGTGGGATTTCATCCTCCCAGATGAGGAAGATCAAGAAGTATCCCCAGTTAGCACTCGAAGTAGAAATCAACTTGATCCTCCTCAAACTACTCATAACCAAAGAGTGCAAACTCAATGACTAAGGATAAAGTTGCACCCAAGAAATCGACATCTAAAGCAATTCAAGCTAGCCCAGTCCAAACAGATTCATCAACTCCATCAAAAATACTGATTGTCCCGGATGAAATGGAGTATAATATCATAGAAGATATGAAGAAGACTAGGGCTAACATCACTTTTTATGAATTGAGCAAGTTAAAACACCAGCAAAAAGTACTTTTGACAGAATTACATACTGTACCAGAAACACCTTTGCCCGATCCTATAATATCGTAAGCTTCCAACGAGATGGGAAGACCTCCAACTAATGCGATTAGCAAAGTTGATCTAGAAAATATCGCTTTAATTGGAGGAAGGTCGAGATCTCATACTCCTCCATTTCTTCTTACTTACGAAGTTTTCAATAAATATTTGCATAATTGTTTAGTGGATTCTGGAGCTTCATCTAATATTCTACCAAAATCAATATGTGCAAAATTGAACATTCAACAACAAAAATCTGTTGTGCGCATAGTCTAGCTAGATCGATCACAAGTTGAAGTGATTGGCGAATTAAATCAAGTTACCATAAGGCTGTCATGTCTGCACCCTTGAGTCAATTACCAGCCCATCCTGAAAAATGGCTGCCTAAGTTTAATCCTGAAGCAGACATGCTAGCAGAAGAACATATAAATAACTTTATGTTGTCTATAAATCTTAATGGATTTATTAATGAATATGTTGTTGTCCGACTTTTTCCCTATACTCTACAAGGAGCAGCCGGATCATGGTATTTCTCATTACCATCTGGATCTATCACTAGTTGGGATATTTTCCAAGATCAATTTTTGACTAAGTTTGGTGATGACAGGTCTACAGCGACTCTGATCAATGACTTGTCTAATCTTAGGGTTGAGTCAAAAGATCCTATCAAGGATTTTAATTCACGTTTCAATAAATTGTTAAGTAAAATTCCTACTGCTTCCAAGCCTAGCGAAGAAGTGCGAAGTGAATGGTACATATCTGCTTTACCATCAAACATAGCAATCTTCGTTGATAGGGCTAACAAAACAACTTTAGCAGACAATATGAAGGAAGCAATAGCAGTAGAGAAACGTATCATTGCTTTAGAAAAGAAAAATGCGATAGAAGAACGAAAATCCAAGAAGGTTACTTTTAAGGAAGACCCCAAGAAAAAACAATCGAAAGATCCATTTGATTTAGAAGGATTGCAGAAAGTTTTGAAAACCATGTCTAACGAAATGGTTGACATTAAGAAACAAGTGGCAGAAACATCTTCTAAAAAGTCTTTCAAGCCTTTTAGAAGAAACCCTTCAACTGATCCAAAGCCACCAAATGCTATTACAAATGTTGAATCAGAAGAAGAAGAAGAGGAGACTGCCGCTGAAGAAACTACCGATGAAGAAGAAGTTATAGAAGTACAAGGTATGTGGGATTTCATCCTCCCAGATGAGGAAGATCAAGAATTATCCCCAGTTAGCACTCGAAGTAGAAATCAACTTGATCCTCCTCAAACTACTCCTAAACCAAAGAGTGAAAACTCAATGACTAAGGATAAAGTTGCACCCAAGAAATCGACATCTAAAGCAATTCAAGCCAGCCCAGTCCAAACAGATTCATCAACTCCATCAAAAATACTGATTGTCCCGGATGAAATGGAGTATAATATCATAGAAGATATGAAGAAGACTAGGGCTAACATCACTTTTTATGAATTGAGCAAGTTAAAACGCCAGCAAAAAGTACTTTTGACAGAATTACATACTGTACCAGAAACACCTTTGCCCGATCCTGTAATATCGTAAGCTTCCAACGAGATGGGAAGACCTCCAACTAATGCGATTAGCAAAGTTGATCTAGAAAATATCGCTTTAATTGGAGGAAGGTCGAGATCTCATACTCCATTTCTTCTTACTTATGAAGTTTTCAATAAAAATTTGCATAATTGTTTAGTGGATTCTGGAGCTTCATCTAATATTCTACCAAAATCAATATGTGCAAAATTGAACATTCAACCACAAAAATCTGTTGTGCGCATAGTCCAGCTAGATCGATCACAAGTTGAAGTGATTGGCGAATTAAATCAAGTTACCATAAGTTTGTCATCTAATCCAAAGGTATGTCAAGTTATTGATATTTTAGTTGCAGATATTCCAGAATTTTATGGCTTAATTCTTAGCAGAGATTGGTCAGAAAAACTTCATGGATATTTTGCAACTGATTGGTCGCATATGTGGCTTCCTTACAATGGTAAACCAAATCAGATAAAGGTTGAAAGAGAAAAACATCAGAAATACATAGTAACAAAACTCGAAGGAGAGAATGAACCAGTTGCATACAACAATAATACCATTGGAAATTATTCAGTTGATTCTTTCTTAGGAAATTTTAATGCTCATACTTCACCTTATTTAGAACATTCTGTTTTATCTCAAATAGAAAAATTTTCCCAAACAGATAGTTCTAAATGTATTAATTTTGTAGATACTCCTGTAAATAAATCTTTATTTTGGAAATTATTTTTTGATGGTTCTAAGTCTAATGAAGGAGCAGGAGCAGGATGCATGTTGGTTAGTCCAGAGGGAAACAAGATTATGCTAACCTGCCGACTTGAGTTTGAATGTACTAATAATACCGCAGAATACGAGGCTTTAGTCCAAGGGTTATATAAAGCAATCGGATTGGATATCAAATATCTGCAAGTTTTCGGAGATTCGGAAATTGTAATCAAACAGGTACGCAATACTATACATTGTTTATCAGGTCATTTAAAGCATTATCAATCTTTAGTTCAAGATCTGACTGAACATTTTATAGCATTTAATATTTCATCAATTCCTAGAATCCAGAATGCTAGTGCAGACCTCCTAGCCAACGTAGCTTCCAAACTCATTCCTTCATAAGAATATAGCCCTGATCGATTTTCAATCGAATTAATTTTTAGACCCTCGATTCCTGATAACATTACCAATTGGAGGATTTTCAATGATGATCTTGATATTGTAAGCTTTCTCACATCTGAAGGATCTTACACCAATCAGATAATTGATGAGGACCAACATGACATACAATTGCAACAAGATAGCACCAATAATGCTATGCCAAAGTCAGTAGTCAAGTTAGAAGACCTTTATGATTTGAAATATTGATTTAAAAGAGCTACCAATTCAAAACTGCAAATTTCAACTTTGAATTATGAATTAGTAAATCTAGGAACTGATGCCAAACCACAAAATATCAACCTAGGCTTCGGCCTAGCTCCTGAAGAAAAATTAGCGTATGTTCATCTTTTGAAACAATATAAAAGTGTCTTTGCTTGGAACTACGATGAACTCAAAACTTATGACACTTCTATCATCCAACATACTATCCCAATGATAAATGATGAAAAACCTGTCCAACAAAAGTTGATAAAGATCCATCCCAATCTAGAAAATCAGATCAAATTTGAACTCAATAAGTTATTGAAAGCCAAGATTATTTTTCCTGTCCGACATTCTAAATGGGTTTCCAATATGGTTCCTGTTAGAAAGAAGACTGGAGACATTAGAATTTTCATTGACTTTCGAAATCTTAATAAAGCCTGCCAAAAAGATAATTTTCCTTTGCCTCCTATGGAGTAAATATTACAGGCAGTTGCAGGATCAAAATTAATGTCTTTCCTAGATGGTGTCTCTGGTTACAACCAAGTATTGGTCCATCCTAATGATCAATTGAAGACTACATTCAGAACTAAATGGGGCACTTATGCATATCAAAAGATGCCTTTTGGTCTGATCAACGCTGGTGCCACATTTCAGAGAGCCATGGACATCGCTTTCAAAGGATTAGTTAACAAATCTGTGGTAATCTATTTGGATGATATAACTGCATATTCCAAGAAACGAAGCAATCATCTCAGGGATTTGAAACAAATCTTCCAACGTTTTCAAAGGTATGGAATTTCACTTAACCCGAAAAAATCCTTTTTTGCATTAAGTGAAGGAAAAATTCTTGGATTCATAGTTTCAAAATCTAGAATTCATATTGATCCTGACAGAATCAAGGAAATTTCTGAAATACCCTTACCTCACAACAAGAAAGCTATGCAATCTTTCCTTGGCCAGATTAATTTTGTAAAGAGATTTGTCCCAGATTTTTCAAGAATTGTATCTCCTTTACAAGCAATGATAAAAAGAATTCAAATTTCAAATGGGGTCAAAACTAATATGAGTCATTCAATCTGATCAAACAAGCAATTATTAATGCTCCATCTTTAGCAACTCCAAATTTTTCTGATCCTTTTATTTTGTATACATTCACCTCTAATAAATCTTATGCTGCGATACTCACTCAAGAAAATCAAGACAAAGCAGAAGCCCCAATTGCTTTTTTCAGTTCAAATTTACAGGGTGCTGAGTTGAATTATTCAGATGTGTTGAAACAAGCTTATGCTGTTTTCAAAGCAATTAAATATTTCAAACCCTTTCTACTTAAAACCAATACAAAAATCATAGTACCGTTTCCAGCGGTAAGAAATCTTTTAGTTCAAAAAGATGTGGGTGAGAAAAGAGCAAATTGGATTACTGCCTTACAAGAATATGATGTAGAAATCAAACCAGCAAGTATTGTAAGAGGTCAAGGCTTTTGCAAAATACTAGTTGGAGCCTCACTTATTTATGAAAAACCATCTGCAGAGATACAAATGTATGAGGTAAGCCTAAACGATGTTGAATCATTATATGCTGATATCATTTTTCATCTAAAGAATGGATATGCTCCTCCAAATGTTGATTATGCCAAGAAAAGAGCTCTAAGGTTGAAGGCTAAGCAATATCAGCTTGTAAATGATGTCCTTTTTAGAATGAATTATGATTCTGTTCTCCTTAGATGTCTGGAGAAATTTGAAGCTGAAAAAGTCTTGCAGGAACTTCACGATGGGTCAGCAGGTGGACATTATGCTGGAGATACTACTGCACATAAAATCCTTCGCGCAGGTTATTACTAGCCCACGCTATTTAAAGACTCACATAGCTACGTCAGAAAATGTCAAGTTTGTCAAACCGCTGCTGGAAGACAAAAGAAACCATCATTACCGTTACAGCCAGTCAACATTGAGCAGCCTTTTAATCAATGGGGATTGGACATAATAGGTGAGATCGTTCCTCACTCTTCTAAGCAACATAGGTATATCATTACAGAGACTGATTATTTTACGAAATGGGTAGAAGCAGTACCTCTCAAGACTGCTAATGCTGAAAATATCATCGAATTCATAGATCAGTTCATAATCACCAGGTTTGGTTTACCTTCTGCTTTAATGTTTGATAATGCATCATAGTTTTCTAGTAATGCTATGACTGAATTTGCACTCAAGAGAGGTCTCAAACTTAAATACTCTACTAATTATTATCCACAGGGAAATGGGTTAGCTGAGTCTACAAATAAAAACTTAATCAGAATCATTAAGCAAACTATTGATCAAAATCATAAAAACTGGCATAAGTATTTAGTATATGCTTTATGGGAAGATCGAATAACGCAGAAAGCCTCCATTGGTACTTCTCCCTTTAATTTAGTTTATGGGAGAGAATTGGTTCTTCCAACTCATCTAGCAATTCCTTCGTTAGCCTTGGTTTAATATATTGATGAAGCACCAACTTCTTCCTTACAACTAAGGCAGATGGAAATAATTAAGCTAGAAGAACAACGAGAAAAGGCCAAATTAACTCATGCTCATCACCAAGCATTAGTAAAATCTTCTTTTGATTCAAACATGATAACCAGAAAAGACTTTCAGATAGGAGATCTAGTTTTAAAATGGGACAAGGCTCATGAGGAAAAAGGAAAACATACGAAATTTCAACGAATGTGGCTTGGTCCTTTCCAAATTACAAAGATCATAGGTCCATCTACTTTTGTGTTACAGGATTTAACAAGGAAAAGAGAGTCTTTACCTGTTAACAGACAGATCCTCAAAAAATATTTTCCATAGGAGATCATTCTTCTATTTTGTATATTAGTTTTCTTTACTTTCATAATAAAACCAGTGGTTAATGGTTACATTTGGAATTCACGAAAAGATACAAATTCTCTTTTAGATTTTGTTTTTTCACTTGTATAAATAGAATTCTTTTAGAAAATTGATCATTATTATTTAAAGATACAGTTAAAAGCTTTAAACCTAGAAATGATATTAGTTTCAATTTTGAAAATTTTGATGAAAAGCAAATTTTAGTGAAAAATTGTTTTATATCAGTCTAATGAAAGGGATCAATAACAAAATGAAGATTCTCTATAGAAAAGTTCTTTCCAAAAACTCTACCATTTTCGTCCCGAGCTATCTTAAGGAAACAATGACTTCCTCCCCACCTAGAAAATTATAATGTTCAGGGAATAATCCAATGATACACTTTTTAACTTAAAGAGTAAGAGGTCTCATCACGAGCCGCCTTATCATGATCATAGATATTATAGCTTGCTGACATTGCAAATACTGCATACCACAACAGGAAAATGACTCAAGATTGTTGCAATCAAAAGACAAGGGGTCTCATCACGAGCCAACTTGTTCAGCAAAGTTATAAATCAAGTGAATGGCATTGTCATAAATTGGCTACCAAACCAAGACAAAGTTCTTTAAGAATAAAAAAGAAAAATAAAAACAATAAGTGTGAATATGGATTTCTCTTTGAAAATTGTATATTTCTCTAAGTAGGACACAGGATCATTGTTGGGTAACAGGTAACCCTGTCGAGGCTATAGATGCCTGCTGGCAGCAGTGGCTCTACTTACGACAAATGAGCATATTTAAAACTGATTTACAAAGAAGCCTTTGTTTTTATCTTTATAAACCAAGTAATGACTGATGTAGATACAAAGACTAGCTTGAGGATGTGAAGAGTCAAAATTGAATATAGAAGAAATGAAATATCATTGATAGATAAAAGTATAATGTACCTTTGTCTTTTTATATTAAAGTTTGATTTTCTTAAAATTTTCTATTTTGAGAAGTTTAGAAAATTCAAAAGAAAAGCATAGATAAATGGTTCTTCCAAGTGAATCGCCAATTTTTGTGGCCAGCAACAACCCCCCATCTTATTTAGTATTAGTGATAATACTAAATAAGTGGGGACCCTTAGTTAAAAAATCCAAAAAAAGTTAATTAGTGCTTGTTTTCCTTTTTCAATAAAACTTACTATCATAAAATTAGGAAAATTCCTTGGAAAATATTTAAAAAGACTTAGGTTTATGATAGTATTGAATAAAATCATTCTTTGATGAATATCGCATCGCAATAGGATAATGAATGCCTCTTTACGAGCGGAATTTTAAAAAGTGCGATAAGAAAATACGCGCTAAAAGAAAATTCATCGCATTGCAAATTTTCAGATATCATATTTTATGCTGAGAAACCTCAAAACACCAATGTGCAATAACATATACCGCAAATCCTATCTCGCAGAAAATACACTAACGAATGTTTGTCATATGTTATATTCTGCAATTCTGCGATTTTGCGATACTGCGATATTGCGATTTTGCGATTTCGCGATGATACGATGTGGCGCTATTATGATATTACAATTGCAATTTGCGCAATTGCGATATTGCGAAGCAAATCACAAATCGCATTATCGCAAATTCTTAAGGCTCATTGTACGAAGAAAATATTCTCCATAAATCAAGACTTCGTTATGCGCTTTAAAGTTTAATCAATAAAATGATTGTCACTCATTAATGAAATGGTTTCATTCTGATTAAAGAAGTGATTTCACGTAATGTGATATATTTCATAGCTCTTCAGCATTTAAAACTTTCCATCACCTTTTTCATATCATTACTCTCACTTAATTCGTAAACCGCAGGCGTGAAGAACAAAGGACTATATAAAGCGATATTCAGAGTATTATGGGAAAGAAGGACAAAGCTATGAGTTCTAAAAGTAAAGAGATGGCGTCCTTGTACACAGACACCGCCTGCAACAAAGACGCTGGTATCACTACTTGGGATGGTATGCATAATATACTTGAAGAAGAAAACTCCAGAGTAATGGAGGTTTCAGCTACTGCAGGATCAAGTGGTTCTTCTAAAGCATCTCTTACAGAGTTAGCTTGTTCATTTTTGCACTGGATAGCAGCAAGACAGAAAATTATCCCATATACAGACATGGTGAAATGGGTACTGGATAGCACTGATATTACAGACAGACAGTTCAAGACTCAGGGGCAAGAGCTCATTGGCTCATTTACTCCAGAAGATTTAAGGCTTATGTATCATTTGCCGGAGCCACAGGCAACTTACAACAAACAGTTTATGGAGAAGTTTGCTAAGGAAAATGCAAACCTAGTAGAATCTACCAAGGAATGGTCCAAAAGAGATGAACCACTGAAGAAAGATAAACACGGTATGTACAGTACTGGTTCTCTCACTTCTCCGTATTGTTTTGTTGCTGCTATGCTATGTAGGCTTTTTGGAAAGCCTGACATTAATAAGTTTTCACCTGAATGGCTACCGTTGTTGAATGCTGCTGTTAATGCTACCATTGTGGATTGGGCTAATATTTTGTCTGATAACTTAGCCACAGCTATTTTCAATTATTGGTCTAAACGGACTGTCTCTCAAAGGATTTATCCTCCTTTTTACTTAGATTCTTATCTAATGGATTCAATCTGCTTTGTTTCTAAGTTTCCTTTAATGGGTTGGCAATGGAAAATTTAAGATCCCCTACCCATTCATGTTTATCACAAGGAATTGTGGGATTCAAAGTTCATTCCCCATTTTTACAAGATTTTCCATGGCATTATGTTGCCACTGTACAGAATGTTGTATAATAAGGATGCTCCAAGATTTTCTCCTGAAGCAGAAGTAGACATGCTCCCTGTCGCAAGATGGTTTGGAGAAGAATTGTTTACCTATGTTAGCGTTTTTGGAAGTTCTGCTTCTCCTCATGTTTTACCTTTGTATGTTCCGGATAAACTCCTGGCCCGGGAAAATGCATATCAAACCTGTGGAGAGGGAGGTTTGACCAAGGATTTAAAGGATAAAAAGAAGGCCATCTGGCCACAATTTCCTGTGGCTTGCAGAGAATTTTCATTATTTGATGTTGGTCATGCACTTAAGGAAGTAAACAATATTACATGTTTACAATTATTAAATTTTCCAAGAAGGCTATTCGACCCATATGATGTTGTTAAGGATTTCACCACTGCAGTCAAGGTGAGAATATTTTCTAAAGAATATGATTTGTTTGATGATATGTTTCAAGGAAAATTCACATTTAAAGAAATTCTACATTCAGCTCAAACACAGTTTTCTCCAGAAGAGTTCCAGGAGTTTAAAATGTACATAGAAAGAAGGTTGACCACTATCCATTTGGATAATTTGCGCTTGGAACCCACAAGGGAACCAACTCCCAGCATCAGTCTTAGTGGGAGTTCAGATACAGACAAGTCCAAGTCAAAGTCCGGGAAAGAAACTGATAATGACCAGGATAAAAGCGAAGGGTCAGTAAAGGATACTGCCCAATCAAAAGAACTTTTACAACAACAAATTTCAACCACTCCACAATTAAATATTCCCCCTCTCAATGTACAGCAACCATCAGTTAGAACTGAGTTAGAAAAGGAATGGGAAACATTCAATGAATTGATTAATGTTGAAGGACAGAACATACAAACTCCTGTACAGACAACAAAAGGTTTAATCACCGGAATAAGTAGCAATGTCACAGAAACAAAACATATTCCCATTACTCCATCCTCTGAGCTTATACTTAAAATAGAGGAAATTCCTCCTCTAGATATATTCAATAGTCCACAACACAAAGCAGTAGTAAGAAAGAAAAGGAAGAAAAGAAAGTTGGAAAGTGGACTCTCTCATGATGCAGAACAATTGGATGTTTTATGGAAAGATCCTACTACTGATCCAACTGAAAATATTACTAAATTATCTCAGATTACAGGAGCTTATGCCTCCGCAACCATTGACAAAGCATCTGATGTACGGAAATTATTGAATGAAAATGAAGATCAAATACAAGTTCTGCAACAACAACTGCAACAAGCCAATGCTAACAGTGAAGCACAGATACAACTTAAAAAATTACATCAAGAGTTTCAACAAATGAAAGTTGGATATCAGAATAATTTGGCTGAGAAAGAGAAACAAATACAGATTATGCAAGAGATGCACAAAGATGAACCCAAGCTCACAGAATTTATTACAGAGTCTGTTTCCTTGAATAATCAACTACTGCAACAACAAGATATTTTATGCCAGAAAATCTCACAATGGAACTCTTTTTGTGAAGAAAGTGATAAAATCACTAATCATGTCATAGAATTACGACATGATTATGATTTAACTAATGAAAGAGTTACTGACTATTTGGCCTGGAAAAATACAGAGGAAGGAAAAGGGGCAGGAGCACCAATCATCAATGATAGTCATAAAGAAATGCTCTTCAATAATTGGGATGCACAAATCAAAATTGCAGAACAAGCAGCGGAAGAAGCAGCTACAACAGCAAGTAATATCATTGATTGTGTAAATGAAAATTTGCACAAGGCAAATTTAATTTTAGAAACTACGCCAGGATACCTACCACAAGCACAGCAACTGCAAATAGAGTGGAAACAGAAAGTTGAAGAAAAGGCAGAATCGATTAAAGGATTAACAAAGTTAAATTGGGATTCTTACTGGACATGTCTAGTAAAACCACAGAGCCAATGCATGGCTCTCAATTGTATCATTAATTCTGCCGAAAAGATAGCACCAGCACTTGCCGATGCCGTTTTCACAGGGCAATGAAAATCTGAAGTCGGCCAGCCTGTTCTTCTCAAATCGATGCTTAATGCTTGCAAACTCAAAGATCATATTCATAAGTAGTTAGTTGATAGTTTTAAATTCTAGATTTAGCATTAGTTTTACTTTATTTTTGCCTAGAAAAAGGATGGTCATTTAAACTGTATCCTAAATTTTGTAATAAGTTATTTTTAGATTTGTTTAGTAGTATTTAAACCCTTCTCATGCATTTAGAGAAGGGTCCTGAAATTTTTCAAAAACTTGTCCTCAGAACATTCACTTTTGCACCCTCCGAGGAGGTTTTGATGAATGAATAGAACATGATTTATTAATATTTGCGTTTAATATCTGCTGCTGATGTTGTACTTCTGTACTCTTAGTGGATGTTGAATTAAGAAGTGATAAGTCATTATTGCTTGAAGCTCATGAGTAGAACGAGTTATAAATGGTACTTTTATCTCTTAACTATTTCTGCTTTTGTGTTAAAGTGATATTCATGTTCAGTTATTTATATATTGATGTTTGAATGCTTGAGTTATCATTTGGCACTTTTGTATGGTGATAGCCATTTATTTATGCTTAATGTATGAATAGCGTATTATGCGATATGTTTTTCACAACTGTTTCATCTAACTTTTTATATGAAGTGGTTTATCTTTATTGAATTCTTTTCTTATAACAGTTGAATGATCTTTATTATCGATTGTTATCTGAAATCATTTTAGATCGCATAAATAGAAAGATTACATCCCAGGTTAGTTTAGAATTAGATATTTCTGTTTAAATTAGAATACAATTTGCATATGATTAGATTAGAAATAGAATAAAAGAATTTCACTTAGGAATTTTAGAAAGGAAATATCAATTCTCAACACACACACACATATTGGGAAACTGGTCCCATTATCCCCATTCGGACCCACTACACCAAACGGAAAAGGAGCTGCTAACCAAGGTCCGGACCGGGTGGGTATCCCCCTTGTTGTAAGACCCGATTTTCGGGGCTTCAACAGAAGGTTATCCAAAGAGGATTTAAGTATCTCCATTGCAACATTTTTTTTTAACAATGTCGGGTGCTAGTTTGTATTCCAAAAAAGAAGAGGAGAAATTCCTTTTTTACATGCAAGAGTCATTAAGGAGCAACGGAGAAAGTAGCTACAAAAAAATTCCACACCTTCTTTGCTTCTACTGTTCAGAAGATACTGAAATATAGATAATGAGTAGATTTGAACAAACTGAGAAAGAAGAAAAAAAAAATTAAAATCCATGCTAAGAAGGGAAGATGATAGATTAGTCGATGCTTATTGGGAGCCCAGTTGAAGCATCTGTGTTGTCCTCATTGCCAAGATTTCTCATAGTGTTAGAACTCGAGCTTGGAGCTGAGCGTTTCTCAAGTATATATTTGGGGATTTGGACTGATTCTTCCACATGGGCACACCGGTTGGAGAGTTCATTGTACTGTTGCTGAAGAGAAGAAACCTTGTGAAGAAATACTTTCACATCTGCTTGCTGCTTTTCGTCAAGTATTTTCACATCTGCTTGCTACTTTTTGTCAAGAATTTTTTGATGAGCACGGATCTACTCCAACTCTGCCTGCAGATCTGCACAATGAAAGTAGTCCTCGCTGCGGGCCATACTGAAGGAGAGGAAGGCTAAATTTGGAATGTGACAGAAGGGTGGGCGCGGGATGAGGGGGAGGTGAATGCACAATGTAGGAGGCCAGAAAAGGGAGGGGTATGTATGGAACAGGCGAGCAACAACGAAGTTAGAGTGCGCTACAGGAAGAATAGTTGTGAAGGGGTGCATAAAGGCATGGAGGGCGAGGGAATAAATAATGCAGTGAGAAAGGAGGGAGGCAGCATTGGAGCAGGCCCAAGAGGATAAGATCACGGGATAGAGGAGGGAGGGGGTACGAGGGGGCCTGCGAAGTTCAGAAATTTCAGAGGGGAGAATCCAAGGAAATCTATTATCCACCTGAGCCAAGATCATGGCACGGGCATCATATATAGTTCATCATTGCAAAATATTTGCCCAAAAGTTTAGGCGCAAGCCTTGTTAGCAAGAGAGTCTGCAGCCTTATTGTTCCTTTGGAGGATATGGTGAAAGGATATGTCTTCCATATATTTTGTAATGCTGCAACATCTGCTAACTATTCTGTGGAGGTCCATGTTGTTGACTGGTTGATCATGGATCATCATGTTGATGATGATAAAGGAGTCCCCAAACACCATTGCATTTCAGATGTTATCTTTTTTTAACTATTGAAGGCCTTGAAGGAGCGCGTAAGCTTCTACTTTGTTATTGGAGAGGGAGCCGAGACCCCATTCAAAGGAGAGAATATTTCTGCCACTTTCATTTTTTATAATTCCTCTTGCACCAGAAATGCCTGGGTTCGATTTAGATGCACCGTCAAAGAAGAGAGTGGGCCTTGAGCAGCTTCCCAACCATTATGTAAATTCCTTGTCTTTTAGTCGAGTCTTCCAACTGGAGGCATTTTGGAGAGGTTGATTAGCTGGAGGCTTGTGTAAGCCAGAGCTATCCAACAGATTTCCAAGGAAGTTCCTTCCTTCCACTTGCAGATCACTAATATTAATTTTTCTATTGTTTTTGGAGGCTATTGTTTCAAGAGTGAGGCTCCATGTTTTGCTACAAACCTTCCTAAAGGAGGGCTCTTTGTTGTTGAAGATCTTTCTATTTCTAGAGAGCCAAATGTTCCACGTAAGCACATAAGGCAGGGTGTCCCAGACCCTTCTTTCCATATTTCTTTTCTTTTTCCCCCATGGGTAATTTTTCCTCCAGATTTTAATCAATTCTGAAATGGTGTTGTTATGCTCCTAGTGAGGCTGATAGGAAGAGGTGAGTTATGTCCAACATTGAGCAGCAAATGGACACATGATGCAAAGGTGATGCGTAGTCTCTTCAACCCTTTTGCAGTTGGGGCACTTGGATGGACCATTCACTCCCTTTTTTTAATATTTTTTGAAGTGAGGATTTTTCCTTTGAGTACCGTCCATATGAAGATCTTTATCTTTGGGATGGCTTCTGATTTCACACCATTTTCCAAGTTTGAAAAGAAGGAGAGGGGTAGAGATCATGGAAAAGTTGACAATAAGTGGCTTTAATGGAGTATGCAGAGCCAGAGGGATCCCAATGAAATCTGTCCATAATATATTTTCGCAAGGGAGCAACGCCATGAAGCAAAATTTAGAGATTGGATAGATATGATTCCAAATAAGCAGGAACTACAGGAAAGAGCCATCCAATCCAATTTTTGGTTTGATCATCCCACTTAGAATAATGACTTAAGAGATTTAGGCCAAGAATCTGAAAATGGGAAAGAATGCGTTGGGTGCAAGGCCTCTCCGAGAGTGTTTTTTGCCCTATGATTTTATCTTTCCCAATATTGATGTTGCTGCCCCAAATTGGGACTTTGGAGAGATTGTGAATTAGAAAAGGGATGGACTTATTGCAGAGGGCCCAGATTTTAGTGCAAGGTCTGTTTGGGATGTCTTGATCAAGAAGATACTAATGGGGAGAGTTGAGATATTTGGATTCCAAAACCCTTTTCCACCACGCTTGTTGTCCACTGATTAACCTCCACACAATATTCCCACCAAAATAATTGTTCAGCAGCTTGGGTGAGCGAATTCCAAGTCCTCCATGTTCATAATCTTGAGTAACCTTGATCTGAATGTGATCGAATAAAGTGATTAAGAATTTTGATTCTTTTTCCTTTAGATTGATTGTTAACTGAAGAAATTTTTAATGCAAGATGATATAAAATAACAGCAATAAATGATTAAATAACAACAATAATAAGAGAGAATAAGAAGAAAACATTTTGATGACGAAGTTCGTCCCTCCTGGACTACATCTCCAGGTCCACTTTTAAGTGGGCGTCCGTTTTTATTAGGATTGATATTGGAATTTCTTTACACTGAATTGGAACAGAATAAATGTGCTCGCAGGCACTTGTGAACCCTATAAAAAGAAATTACTCTTCCTTGCCTTTCCGATGCTTGTCTCTGCGCTCAATTCTGACCACCGATGGTTGAATAATTCTACAAACAAAATCGCCTATGTCCTTCTGAAACTGCACTCCAAATACACTCTATATCTCAACAAGCAATTTTTCATGGCTTTATAATACTGCTTTGTACCACTGATATCCAAATTGGGAAGATGGTTGAGCTTTTTGAGTGATTAGGTTTCGAATCCCTATCGCTTATTTAATACCTAGGATAAAATGATAAGGTATTAACATCCTTAGCACTGAATTTAAGTGCAAAACCCAAATTTGAACTATAAGATAAAATATTAGCCATTCGGGCTAACTAACCGAGCGGAGGTGACAAAGTTTCGGCATGTGAACAGCACGGTGGTCAGGATTAGCACTGACAGTTACGGTCTATCCCGATGGTTAGGGTTTGGTGGTCACGACTTACCCTTATCACGTTCACATAGTTATTAACTCGGCGGTCTCTGCGCAGTTACAACTAGCGGACATCCAAACAACTCCTGCAACGGTTTTCTCAACCCTGTTCACATGTGCAATTTAAAACTCCAACACGGTTTGTAAATGGGCAGTCTAGCGCTGTGGTATTTTAAAACCTGTCATATGCTAGCCTCTTCCTGACAATGTCTAAGCTGGTGTTTATGAAGTGTTTTGGGTGTTTTAAACTTTAGTTTAAAGTTTTATTACAAAGTTTCAAACTTATCACCTGAACCCTATTACAAGGTCTTTATAACATAGTGCTTAGGTTTAATACTTTTTATATATGGTTTTTGCGCTATAGTTTCAACATAGTTTTAGGACTTAGGAATAGGATTTAAGACTTAGGTTATCACTTAGGTTTAGAGATAGGTTTTAATGCCTTTGGAGATAGACTTAGGGAATTTTACATAATGTTTAGATCCTTAGTGATAGCCACCCATAATAATTTGTCAAAGCAAAAGGGTGGCTAAATATGTTTTTGGGCCTTCAAGAGAAACATTCCCTTTGTAAATCTATCATCCTTGAAGTCCCATATGTTTTTTATCCTTGGAATTACTCTTCACTGCTGTTTCATTTCAAAGCCCTCAAAGACCCTGTTGTTTACCAAAGGAAAAAACTGCTTATGAAGTTCCATTTTCCCTCATTTTCTCTTCTCTATTTTCCCTCTCCATTTCATCCATAAACCCTTTCATTTACCTCTCACTCCCTCGAAATCCCCTTTAAAGCCTTGTAAAATCCTTTTATAAGGTTTAAAACCCCTTTTTACTCTTATCAGAACCTCTGAAAAACCTCCAAACATCCTAAAAAACATTCATTTTTCTCTAAGGCATTAAGCCCCTGTCGGCCTTAGCCCTAGCCCCTTTTTTCGCATATAAACCCACGTTGTGACCGAGCACGAAGTACTTAATCACATCGCAAATCTTTACTGCATCGCAAATAGTTATTTTACCCTTTTATGGTTATTTACTTTCTACCGATGCGATTCCGCGATCGATTCTCCACCGTTGATCTTATCTATTGTGCCCAGATCCAACGGCCCATATCGCTCCCTTCTCTGAACCCACCATTCCGCCTTTTTCCTTTATGATTAAATCTCCACCATCGATCTAGTTTTTAGATCGACATCTCTCGTTCCATCGCAAAATCGGTAATCGCAAATCTCTTATTCAGTTCCTTTGACCTCCGCCGATTGCGATCCTACGATTAAATCTCGGCCGTTAAATCTGTTAGCGCTTGAATCTACCTTAGGCTGAAATAAGGTAAAACTCAAGGCAACATCAAACCAAGCTTAGCCTCGTAGCTAGCCCTACGAGGATAGGAGAGGGCTCTCTCCGGGTCTATCTCGGCAAAAAGTCTTCAAAGGGGCTGAGATGACCTATAATAGATACTGATTTTAGGCTAGTAAATAGATATGGAAGAAATAATATAATGAATGGCTGGATTTTCTGGGCTGTATGGGGACAAAGGACAGCATGAGCAGGGAAAATAAATGAAAGACGCAGATTATCTCATGAGGCAAGATAGGCAAGAGCTTAAGCATCCAAATTGAAATTATATGGAGTGGAAGGATTCTTAAGGAAGCTGAAAAGGGAATTTATGAATGAATCCTTTTCAGAGAGAAGAAGAAACACAAAACATGAACGCTTCTCCAGGGCAGAGCAATACATTGGATTCCACCTTTCTTACTCAGAAGCATTCAAATTGAAATGATTATTAATGAACTGTGAAACATAACAGGATACATATGAAAACAAAAGAAGAAACACATGCTAAGTCGTTACCACATGGATCTTATGAAACAGAGCTGCAACTTTCATTAATTCTCTGTCAAACAACTGTACAGTGAAGCTCTGTATTTCTCCTCCACACACCTCTCCCAGAACTCTCCTCCCGCAAATGATTTTTCATACAATAAATAAAACTCAGCTAGGAGAAAACAGATCGACCCAAAAACAAGGGCGTTGTTGCAACTGAAATTACAGAAATAGAGAGAGATTCATCGATTTGTTCTAAAAATAGAACTACGTTACATTTTCCATTTGCAAATTTATGATGGCCAATGAAAAGGCAAAGCGTGGATGCCATCAAATCGTGACTGTGGGAAAATTAGGAAATCCAAGCCTATTCCTTTGCTATTGTAGATATCTTAGTTTTATTTAGGCATTGGGTCTTTGACATTTTAATTACGAGTCTAGATATGCAATGCCACGCTGATGTCGAAGAGAAAGACATGGGAGTAAAGAGTGATTCAAGGATCAACTTCTAAATAAACACTGGACTGAAATGGAACCCTTTGTTATGATTCTTTTGTAGGAACACCTTTTACAGTCAGACACTTCTTTCTCATTGTCCAGAAGGCAGCAAAGTATCGATTTTGCATCATGGAAGTCAGGTTTGCAGTGTAAGTTGTTTCAATAGTTCTCTCTATCTCCATCTCAAATCCATAATGAAATGCTATTCTTTTCACATCTTCCAAAATTATTTCAATCGACATTTCATCTTCAGGTGCATACGTGTCTGCGAAATGGTACAGAAGCGGTCCATGATTTATCCATACCCCTCCATCTTTGAGAATATTCGATATGATCTCAATGTATTCAACAACATTGTGTGCTGTATCAATGATGAAACAAGTAGCCATAGCATCCCATTTACCTGACTGACTTGGATCACTGTAGACCTCGACAACGTCCCCAGCACACATTGAAAACCCCTCAGTTATTCCTTCCAGGATGAAGATCTGGAAAATAGATAGGCCGAAGTTGGTCCTCATCAGACAGAGAGTTACAATTGGTATGTATCCAAGGATAAATTACCCACTCCATTGGCTCACGAGTGTGGTTCAGAATAAAACTTGAGCATATCATCATGTAATATGAGAACTCATTTCCTTGGGTTATAAAACCAAGGCGTGAAATCTCCAAAGCCAACCGTCCAAGTCCAGCCCCAGGAACCAAGCAACTAGGTGACCTTTCCCTCAAATGATTAGGAAATTGTCATTGAAGTTCTTCAAGAATTGGTTTGTAGCACTGATTACGTTCAGTCTCTCCCTCCGGAGCCCAATCTCGAACTATATTTCTTATAATGCACCGGACCTTATCAACATCAGCAGGAGAGACATGAAGTTGAAATGTAGGATCCTTCCAATCAAATCCCATGCAATTTGTCTCTCCATTTGATGTCGGGACTGAATGATATGTTGAGTGATCATTAAAAACTTCATTTGTTATCTTTCCACAACCATCTGGCTCACTCTTGTTGCAACCGCAAGTTACCCTGCTATTACTTCGATCAGACCCAAAATCAACACTTAATTTATTATCATCCTTTTTAAAATAGGTTGAACCACAGTTGACTGAAGGACATCGACCTTGATAGAGATTCCATTCATCCTGCACACCTTCTACATCAAGGTCTGCTTCACCACTTCTACTTCCTCTAGGCAGCTCATTTATACAAGTATTCAACATCCTATCAGTAGGTAACAAATCGTGTTCTTTCAATACATGATAATCGTGAGAAGTATCTATTTGTGTGCTCATAGCATGTCCATCAAGACTGCCGTGCAATCCATTGAATTGATGTGCTTCTGCCAGTAATGTTTGAGATTCATCCCGATTCTCGTTGGACATTCCAATATCCTCATATTCATGTGATTCACAGTCTTGGCTCATGTCAAAAGGAGGTTCAAAACCCTGGAGCATGTTTAGAACAAAAAATGAGTTCGCAGTGATGCACCTTCTAAGCCATTGATACTTCTTCGGAAGATGTGCAAGAAGTGCCTTGTGCATAGGGACAACTCCTGGGTGAAACATATCCATCATTTGGCATTGAACTGCACCTGAAGCTACCTCCTCCACTTTCGCAAGGATGAGTTGCAGAGTAGAGTTGATCCATGATAGAATCTCATTCTTGCCGACAAAATAGGCACTGTCCATTGCCGAGTTTCACAATTTGGTTCACAAGAATGGTTAATGAATCGAACAATGCTACCTTATGATTTATCCACCGTATTCAATAACAAACTGGCCAGTCTTGATACCTTGGTCTACGAGAAGACCCCATCCATGTCCATCTGTTGATGATGATTTTATCCTGTTGACCCTGTGCGCCGCGTGTGAGCCCAACGCACTGCGTTAGCCCCGTGCGTCGCGCTGGAGTTAATTCACATTGTGCAGAGGTGCCCAATGCGCCGCGCTGTGTGAGTGTGCTGCGCTATTTTCCAATGCGCTGCACATCACAAATTCACCATATTTCGAGCCTTACACTTCGTTTCTCCCATCCCACTGACTTTTTTCTTAATTTCTCTGGCTCCAAGATGACTTTTCCTATGCTAATGAATAAGACAACGAAAACATCTTTAAGGATATGGATTTCGATTTTGGAAAACCCACTACTTGAAGACTTGGCACTTCTTACAATAAACTCTGTTTTTTCTCTTGGACAAAATAACTCTCTTTGTTGTCTTTTGCAGGGATGTTTAGCATGAAGTTTGGCAAGGTGACATAGAGCCTGCATTTGAAATCTTCAAGACGGAAAATTACATGGTTATTACAAACAACTAATTTGCCAATTTCTTCTCCAAAACAGGGTTTTGGAGAAGAATCATCCTTGAGCATTACTGATGATGAAAATCTTGAAATAAGAAACTTATTGAACCTTCCTCTGGCCTGCACATGTTATTGAAGCACTTTGAGAACAAAAATTTGCAAACCTAATGACCAAGTTGACTCTTTTTGACCAAAATAGCATTAATGACTGCAAATGACGAGAAATGAACTTTGGTGAATTTGACTCTGACGAAGGACTGACAGGACCGTGTCTAACATTGGCTCCAAAGGGGATGGTAGCTCCAGCTCCGTGGAGGTGCCAAGAACAGTAGATCTTTGGAAGAGCAGACAGTGCCTTCATCCATTGGGCAATGGAATCATTACTTTGACAAACCACACAAGATTTTGACTCATTTATTGATTGAAACTTGACTGAAAAGACTGAAAACTAACTCGAAAAATGACTCAACATGACTAAGACCTGAACTTAAAACTTAAAACTTGATGGCAGTACATAACCACCTTTGTTTCTTACAAGACAATATACCATCAAACTATATCAAAATGCCAATGTAACCAATCAAGAAGATGCCTTCTTGACTGATTCTCCCGATCAGATTTCTTGGTCAACAATGGAAACTGGTAACTGGGCACCCAAAAACATAATTGAACATGATCTCCTTCATCACTGAATACAGCAATAATCACCTTCACAGCTAACTGCAACAGATTTGCCAGTGGATCCTGAAAAATATGAAGATTTACCTCTTGCTGAAGAAACAAGGTGTCTTTTTCTCTTGATTCTGATCTGTCTTCAATAAAAGTCTGTTCCTGGTCCTCAAAGAATTCTGAACAAGTGGATGAACAGATCTCCTCTTGGAAAAACATTTCAAAACATGAGACATATGAAGAAAAGTCTGAAAGGCAGTCCTGAATGTTCTGATCTTCTACAGTCTGAATGTATTGTAGGTCATCTTCATATGATATAACAGCCAGATTCTCATTACATTCATCAATCATGAGAAAATAAACTTCAGATTATTCTTGAAACCCAACACTACCATTTCTATTATCTACCAATGAATCATCCAAGGAAACTTTTTCACTTACTTGAACGAAGACCTCATCTTGCTGTTCATGAACTGACTGGATTACCTCCTCATGAAGATCTAGTTCTGGTGGGATGAGAGCATTTAGATCTGTAACTCTGTTTTCTTCATGCCAGATGATCTCAACAACAGAGTTCTCCTTTATGGGATTCAACACAAAGTATTCTTGGTCATCACAATCTGAATCTGGATCTGAAATAGCTGATTTGACATTATCACATTCTGAAATTGAAACTTGACTTTCCTGCATGCTGTCTTCTTCTATGGGCAGATCTGAAACGAAACTTTCAGCCATATGGAAATCTTCAACCTGCTGATCTTGATAAGTATCCTCTAAGCTTTCTGTGTGCTGCTGAAACAAACTTTCATACAATGCTTCCATGATTTCTTCATCCATCAATTCATTATCCCCATAACAATTCTCAA
The DNA here is from genome assembly GCA_034641835.2 of Pinus albicaulis. NCBI lineage: Eukaryota > Viridiplantae > Streptophyta > Pinopsida > Pinales > Pinaceae > Pinus > Pinus albicaulis. The sequence continues at coordinate 1,701,088,684 of CM076581.1, read as the reverse complement.
GATCTTCAATAAAACAATGAACATGGCTACAACAGTTCTGAACTAAAGTCAAGGATGGATATGATTCTTTATACCTTTCAAAGAATACTGTATGAAAATCTTTTAAACAATAAATAGAAGCAGGCGGCAAACTTTCATACCAAGATCGAGCTTCATCTTCCAGAGTAGCCATAAACATTTTCATCAAACAGTCTTCAGGAAAATTGATCTTTAATTTATGCACGTGAAAGTGAAATTTCACCAGATGAAGAGCAGCATCATTACCTTCCACATTTCTGAACATAGGCAAATTCTGAAGCCAATCCACCTTGGGCATTTTATTTGGAAAACCTGGGATGTGATCTCGGCTCATGGGAGCGTATCTTCTTGCAACCCGTTCCATCTTGAAAATCTTAAAGCTACTGATCTGCCTGCAATGGAGTCACCATGAAGGATTGATTTCTGGATTTTTCACTGAATGAAGTCGCCAGGTGGATGATTTCAGCCTTCTTATATGTCTGACTGCTGTCCACCATCAACAATCAGATCTGAACTTGATACACGTACTGGGGCAAGACAATCTACAAGTCGAGTGTCACATTCACAAGCTAGACTGGAGATGGACTGAAGCAGCGTTTATCTACTCTGCACTCGCAGAGAAATGTGCAGTTCGAAGGCTACCTGGCGTGACTTCAGGCTCCGTCTATAGCTCATGAAACAAATGACATCAACAAGCAAACCAATTCTTCCCCAGTATGGTCGCCACTATGTTAGCGCTCGAATCTGCCTTAGGCTGAAAGAAGGCGAGGTTCAAGGCAACATCAAACCAAGCTCAGCCTCGTAGCTAGCCCTACGAGGACAGGAGAGGGCTCTCTTCGGGTCTATCTCGGCAAAAAGTCTTCAAAGGGGCTGAGATGACCTATAATAGATACTGATTTTAGGCTAGTAAATAGATATGGAAGAAATACATAATGAATGGCTGGGATTTTCTGGGCCGTATGGGGACAAAGGACGCGCATGACAGGGAAAATAAATGAAAGACGCAAATTATCTCATGAGGCAAGATAGTAAAAGAGCTTAAGCATCCAAATTGGAAAATTATAAGGGAGTGGAAGGATTACATGAAGTCGAAAAGGAATTTATGAATGAATCCTTTCTTACGTAAGAAGAAACACAAAACATGAACGCTTCTCCAGGGCAGAGCAATACATTGGATTCCACCTTTCTTACTCAGAAGCATTCAAATTGAAATGATTATTAATGAACTTTGAAACATAACAGGATACATATGAAAACAAAAGAAGAAACACATGCTAAGTCGTTACCACATGGATCTTATGAAACAGAGCTGCAACTTTCATTAATTCTCTGTCAAACAACTGTACAGTGAAGCTCTGTATTTCTCCTCCACACACCTCTCCCAGAACTCTCCTCCCGCAAATGATTTTTCATACAATAAATAAAACTCAACTAGGAGAAAACAGATTGACCCAAAAACAAGGGCGCTGTTTCAACTGAAATTACAGAAATAGAGAGAGATTCATCGATTTGTTCTAAAAACATAACTACGTTACATTTTCCATTTGCAAATTTATGATGGCCAATGAAAAGGCAAAGCGTTGATGCCATCAAATCGTGACTGTGGGAAAATTATGCAATCCAAGCCTATTCCTTTGCTATTGTAGATATCTTAGTTTTATTTAGGCATTGGGTCTTTGACATTTTAATTACGAGTCTAAATATGCAATGCCACGCTGATGTCGAAGCGAAAGACATGGGAGTAAAGAGTGATTCAAGGATCAGCTTCTAAATAAACAATGGACTGAAATGGAACCCTTTGTTATGATTCTTTTGCAGGAACACCTTTTACAGTCAGACACTTCTTTCTCATTGTCCAGAAGGCAGCAAAGTATCGATTTTGCATCATGGAAGTCGGGTTTGCAGTGTAAGTTGTTTCAATAGTTCTCTCTGTCTCTAGCTCAAATCCATAATGAAATGCTATTCTTTTCACATCTTCCAAAATGATTTCAATCGACATTTCATCTTCAGGGGCATACGTGTCTGCGAAATGGTACAAAAGCGGTCCATGATTTATCCATACCCCTCCATATTTGAGAATATTCAATATGATCTCAATGTATTCAACAACATTGTGTGTTGTATCAATGAAGAAACAAGTAGCCACAGCATCCCATTTACCTGACTAACTTGGGTCACTGTAGACGTCAACAAAGTCCCCAGCACACATTGAAAACCCCTCAGTTGTTCCTTCCAGGATGAAGATCTGGAAAATAGATAGGCCGAAGTTGGTCCTCATCAGACAGAGAGTTACAATTGGTATGTGTCCAAGGATAAATTACCCACTCCATTGGTTCACGAGTGTGGTTCAGAATAAAACTTGAGCATATCATCATGTAATATGAGAACTCATTTCCTTGGGTTATAAAACCAAGGCGTGAAATCTCCAAAGCCAACCGTCCAAGTCCAGCCCCAGGAACCAAGCAACTAGGTGACCTTTCCCTCGAATGATTAGGAAATTGTCGTTGAAGTTCTTCAAGAATTAGTTTGTAGCACTGATTACGTTCATTCTCTCCCTCCAGAGCCCAATCTCGAACTATATTTCTTATAATGCACCGGACCTTATCAACACCAGCAGGAGAGACATGAAGTTGAAATGCAGGATCCTTCCAATCAAATCCCATGCAATTTGTCTCTCCATTTGATGTCGGGACTGAATGATATGTTGAGTGATCATTAAAAACTTCATTTGTTATCTTTCCACAACCATATGGCTCACTCTTGCTGCAACCGCAAGTTACCCTGCTATTACTTCGATCAGACCCAAAATCAGCACTTAATTTGTTATCATCCTTTTTAAAAGAGGTTGAACCACAGTTGACTGAAGGACATCGACCTTGATAGAGATTCCATTCATCCTACGCACCTTCTACATCAAGGTCTGCTTCACCACTTCTACTTCCTCTAGGCAGCTCATTTATACAAGTATTCAGCATCCTATCAGTAGGTAACAAATCGTGTTCTTTCAATACATGATAGTCGCGAGAAGTATCTATTTGTGTGCTCATAGCATGTCCATCAAGACTTCCGTGCAATCCATTGAATTGATGTGCTTCTGCCGGTAATGTTTGAGATTCATCCCGATTCTCGTTGGACATTCCAATATCCTCATATTCATGTGATTCACAGTCTTGGCTCATGTCAAAAGGAGGTTCAAAACCCTGGAGCATGTTTAGAACAAAAAATGAGTTCGCAGTGATGCACCTTCTAAGCCGTTGATACTTCTTCGGAAGATGTTCAAGAAGTGCCTTGTGCATAGCGACAACTCCTGGGTGAAACATATCCATCATTTGGCATTGAAATGCACCTGAAGCTGCCTCCTCCACTTTCGCAAGGCTGAGTTGCAGAGTAGAGTTGATCCATGACAGAATCTCATTCTTGCCGACAAAATAGGCACTGTCCATTGTCGAGTTTCACAATTTGGTTCACAAGAATGGTTAATGAATCGAACAATGCTACCTTATGATTTCTCCACCGTATTCAATAAAAAACTGGCCAGTCTTGATACCTTGGTCTACGAGAAGACCCCATCCACGTCCATCTTTTGATGATGATTTTATCCTGTCGACCCTGTGTGCCGCGTGTGAGCCCAATGCGCCGCTTTGGCCCCGTGCGCCACGTTGGAGTTAATTCACATTGTGTAGAGGTGCCCAATGCGCCGCGCTGTGTGAGTGCGCCGCTTTGTTTGCCAATGCACTGCACATCACAAATTCACCATATTTCGAGCCTTACACTTCGTTTCTCCCATCCCACTGAATTTTTCGTAATTTATCCGGCTCCAAGCTGACTTTTCCTATGCTAATGAATAAGACAACGAAAACATCTTTAAGGATATGGATTTCGATTTTGGCAAACCCACTACTTGAAGACTTGGCACTTCTTACAATAAACTCTGTTTTTGCTCTTGGACAAAATAAATCTCTTTTTTGTCTTTTGCAGGGATGTTTAGCATGAAGTTTGGCAAGGTGACATAGAGCCTGCATTTGAAATCTTCAAGACGGAAAATTACATGGTTATTACAAACAACTAATTTGCCAATTTCTTCTCCAAAACAGGGTTTTGGAGAAGAATCATCCTTGAGCATTACTGATGATGAAACTCTTGAAATAAGAAACTTATTGAACCTTCCTCTGGCCTGCACATGTTATTGGAGCACTTTGAGAACAACAATTTGCAAACCTAATGACCAAGTTGACTCTTTTTGACCAAAATAGCATTAATGACTGCAAATGACGAGAAATGAACTTTGGTGAATTTGACTCTGACGAAGGACTGACAGGACCGTGTCTAAAAAAATCCACAATAACCAATGGCTCAGATTTAATCGCACTCTATCATAAGCCCTCACCATTGCACTAACTGATTAAATCTCCACCGTTGGTCTCTGAATCCGATCCAACGGTCAGCGCTTAATTGTGCATCGCAAAATCAAAAGCTTCGGTATTTTGGCCTCTTCCTTCTTCTTCGATGCGATTAAATCCTGACCATTCATTCCACCAGATCCGACGGTCCGTGCTCATCCATTCCATGAGCCCTCCGATATAAACCCCCCGATTTAATCGTAATCGTTGATCTCTCCTAGACCTAACGGTCGCTCAATCGCATCAGCAAATTTCATTGTTGCTTTACCCTTTGTCCTTTTCCGATGCGATCCTGTGATCAAATCTCTACCATTGATCATTCTTAGATCCAACGGCTTACAATGCTTCCGCTTTTTAACCCCCCCCCCTTTCTCATTCATCCACCATCTTTGATCTCGGTCGTCGATCCTCCAGATCTGACGACTCCCATTGATACTTCCCTTCCGCCCTTATATAAAAGGTGGGCCCTCTCTTCCCCTTGTTTCTCCGCCATTTCCTTTGAAAACTTACCTTTTATATATATTTTGTTTCTCGACATAAAGGTTTTAAAGGAATCCTGATCGTTGATCTACCAAGATCAAAGGCCATCAGGTCCCATTCTTCCGCCTATTTCCTTCCCCTTTCATTTTTTTCATATCCGCTCCTTTTTTCAGTTATAACCATTTATCAAAGAAATTTAACGACCGGATAGCCTATTTCACCATCCATTGCACGCCAATTTTGCTGACATCACCTGGACCCCGTATACCACTTTGCCCTGCAGCTCTTCATCTATTACGTGCGATCCGCACCGTTAGATCTGCAGCCTCCAATCCGACAGTTGCCAACTCGTTTCGCGTAATTTTTGCGCCTAAACGTTAACACCAAAAAATTATGCGAAATGGGCAGTTTTGTAAATCCACGTGTCAAACGCTGACCTTTATCGAGTTTTTTCGACTAAAATATAAAACCACCCAAACACAACGCGAAAACTGCTGCCGTTTTTCCGCCAAACCACCTACCCTCCACATTACTTTTTCAAATTATAATCCTGGCCGTCGATCCTTTAGATCGGACGGCTCACATTATATTTCATCCTCTATTCACTTGCCCTTAGCCTCTCCTTCCAAACAATCCATTGAGAGTTCTCCGTCGTCGATCTCTGAAGATCGAACGACCCTGATTTAACTTCCCCTCCATTACCTTTCCCCACCATCTGACCTCTCAAATGAACCTACCGTTTAATCCCGACCGTTGGTTATTTTCATCCAACGGCTCCAATTTAATCCCGCACCCAAAGCCTCCAAAGCAGTTTAAACCTATCCACGCAAGATTTTAATAACTTTTGTTTTTTTTTTTGCAGGTTATAAAGGTTTTTTTCCATAGTTTCAAAATGAAACGAAAGGCCAGGGATGACGATCCATCTAGCCATTATTCACGAAGAAAAATAATTTACAAAGGTTCAAACTGTGATTTTTCCATGCCTCATGAGCATTTGTGAAGTCACAGAACCTCCACGCGCCTGCAAAACAACAAAAAAACACAGTGACTATCAAGCAGACAAAGAGTGTCAGTGTTACGGCATAATATCAGAGCATAAATGAAAATTTAAAGGTTTTAAACAGAGTTTAAATGGATTAAGGCACCAGTTCAAGAAATCAAAGGCCTAATCCAAAAATAAAGAGAGAATGAAGACTGAGGACTAAGATCAAAGCCTAATTAGGCCTAAAACACAGAATAAAGAAAATTAACAGTGTTTTAAGATAAAACGAAGAGAAATATCAGTAAAAGGTCTCCACTGCCACATCAGAGGCTAATTGAATCCTTTCCAGCTACCAAAGTGCCACCTGCATCTTTCGATAAATCAAAAGAAGGCAGAGTTATTGCCTCAGTCAGTGATATTTTTCCTAAAAGACAGCGAGAGTTATTGCTAACTCGCCTCAAGAGTTTTTAAGTCAACAAAATATGTCCAGCATGCTTAATACTTAATGAAAATCAATTAATACAGAGGAAATATTAGAAAGCTTCTCCATTGAGCTCCTCAAAGGCCGAGAAGCATTAAACTGTATTAATTGGGCCTAGAGATCTTTTCTCTCATCCCACCTCCTCATTTCTTCTATAAATACTTCTATAGAAGATGAGATAAAGTTTGGTCTCTGAATATTTGTTGCATGTAAATAGTTTTCTGAAGCTGTTGTAAGCTCTATTTGTAATTGAAGATACCTAAGTTGAGATGAGAAGTTTTGAAGCTGTAGAGACCCACTGGACTTGATGATTGTAACTGGTTTGAAGCATCAAATACAAGTTGATTTATGGGATCCTGGTCTATGTCAATGGTGATGTTTTTCTTATTGAAATTGTTATTTTCTTTTTGTTTCCATTCTGTCCACTTTCTCTGATAAAGAACAGAAAATATAGAGCTAGGATTTACTGTCAAAAGTACCCTACTCTCACTGATAAGCTTTATCTCCATGTTTTCTTCCAATTGTATGTTTAAGAATGATTTAATACAGTCTAGGCAGTTAAGGAATGTTGGTGTTCCCATGTCTTACTGTATAAAATTTAAACATTGTTCTTGAATGTTATTTTTAGTTTCTGTTAAGTAAAGTTGAACTAGGGAAGTCTATGATTAGCCCTGTCCTCTAGTTTTATCTCCAAAGGTTGTCTGAAAGTTTCCCTTAAGGGTATGTTGAAAGCAGGCTAGTTTCAAAGTACTTACCTGATCTTAGACTACTTTTTATGTTTATCTTGAATGTTTTCCTTTTGAATATGCTGAAAGCATGATAGGTTCAAATTCCTTACTTGATCTTAAGCTATTCTATGTGTTTCAAATGTTTTCTATTGAAAGTACATCAAAAGTAGGATAGTTTCAAAGTACTTACCTAATCTTAGATTACTTTTATGTATTCCTTAAGTGCATGCCAAATGCAGGACAGTTTCAAAGTACTTACTTGATCTTAGGCTACCCTTTTTTCCTTCATCTGTTTGATTTCCCTTTCTTATTGTTTCATTCCATAAAATTATCTTGAAGAGATCCTTTAACATAGATGACTTGCCCCATGGACCACTCTTGAACCTTGCTGTTTCAATTAAATCCTATTATGACTCCATAGCCCAATGGATTGAAGCTACTCCTTGCCTATCTTATTAGCTGAATCATCCCTTCACTTTCATACATCTTCACCCTTCATTTAGACTTCCTTCAACTTCATCATATCTTTTCCCAAACAAAACCCCTATTCTTAATAACTAGCCTAATATCACATTTCAGACCTTTAAAAATAAATCAATCTTTGCAATTATAGAGAGATCCCTCTCTGGATTCAGGAGGGCTAGATCTTAGAATCCCAAAGTGGTTCATATGTAGGCTTTGCAGTTTGTATTTTCCAATCTTGCAAATTATAGAGACCTAACATTCTGGCGACTCCGTTGGGGACTTCTGAGTAAAATCCTTAAAACATAACACTTAGTGTTCAGTGTAGTATAAGTAGCTCTCTTCAAGCACTACCAAGCATGTTGGTAATCATGATAGGACTTATTTGAATCAGTGGCAAACTAAGTGACCCTTAGGATTCTCATAGAGATTATCAAACCTTGAAGGAATCGGCTAGCTAAGCCATAAGAATAAACTCTCTTTGTCTCGTCACCGTAGCTAAGTGTTGAAACTGATTTAGGACACTCTCATAACCTATAGGACTAAAAAAACTCTGAAAACCCAAAAACATTTCAGATTGGTATTCAAATAAATCAATGGTGGTGGACCATAAAACATTTTACCTTTTAAAGCTAAAAATTTCCACCTGGTGACTCCACAATCATAAAAAGACCTAAATACTCCACTGGGAAACCCATTACTATCATAACATCATACGAACTCAATTAAGAAAACTTTAAGAATTAAGTTTTCTTGCTAAAATATCAGTTAGCCTCCTAAATATTGTTATATTTGGTTAAACTTTTCTTGTTGTAGGGTCTAAAAAACATAGCATAGTGGCTTCTAGAAGAGTTCATACTAGAGCCCATCCTGACCCAAATCCTCCTAAGATAGTTGATAATCCTGAAAGCATACTTAGGAAGTCTCCTAAGATTCAAACTTCAACTATTGTCAGACCAATTGTTAGAGCTAATTCTTTTCCTGAAAACCTCACAGCTCTACAAGATTCACAAGTTGACTTAAGAAACCCATTCAGAACTAGGTCACTTGAGGATTTAGATCAGATAGATTTTGAGCCTCCACCCTCATCCCAAGATAGAAGTGAGCATCCTGGTAGTAAAGAAACTACTCCACCTGATTTACATTTCCTTCTTAATTTTGGTTTCTCTCATCCTAGATCTTCTCAACAATATCTTGCTGGTCCATCCACTTCTATTATCCATACACCCACTGTTCAAACTACACCATTCCATCAACACCCTCCACTTGTAAACACCCCACTTTTCCCACCACCTCCTATCAAGGCAACATGGTATGCTCCCCTAGTCCTTCCTTTACCTTTAGTCAATATTCCACAAGACTATCAGTCCAAGATACCATTATATGATGCCAGTGGTGCTACTACTTCTTCACAACATGTGGATAAGATGAATGACTATTTTGATAGAAATGAGATTGATGATGAAATTGTCAAACTTAGATTGTTCGCTCAAAATTTAGGGGGAGAAGCAAGAAAATGGTTCAAAGGCTTAACCCCTAATAGTATCAATGACCTTCAAGCCCTCCATCAGTTATTCCTAAACAAGTGGGAAGTCAAGAAAAACCCTCTCTAAATACTTTCAGATTACAATATCCTCAAAAGAAACACTGGGGAAAGTGTTCAAAGTTATTGCACTAGATTCAATAGTGTGTATAATGCCTTAACCCCAAAACTAAAACATCCACAAGGCTCGGCCTTGAACAAGTTTCCTGAAGGATTTGATCCTGAAATGGCCTATCAGTTGAGAGAAAGAGACCCTTTGACTCTAGAAGATATGAAAAAAGGAGCTCTTGCTGTGGAAGTGAATTTGATGGAGAAAAGAGCAAGGATGAGGAATGAGAAGAAAGTGTCATTTAGGGAGGAATCTGCACCCTCCACCTCTAACACTAAAATGGAAATAATGATGGAGGAAATGATGAAAAATATAAGCATACTTGATAGAGAACAACCTAGTCAAAACCAATTAACTCCCCAGAACAGAAATCAATCTCAAAATCAAAATCAGAATTTAAGGAGAAACCAACGTCAAAACAGACCAAGAGACCCTGATCAGGAGATTGTTCCTCCTTTTCATCACAATTATGTAAGTGAGGTTGAAGAAACAATTGAACAAATAGAGAAAGATGATATAAAAATGTTGGGAGTGGACAATGATTCTTTTCATGTTTCTTACAATAGGAGACAAGGTTTATACACACCCTATGATGATGGAATAATGGAAGATGAAAATTTCTATCAAGAAATGGAAAATGTCATCATAGAGACCCCAAAGGAATATGACCTTAGGAGTAAAAAGAATTAGGAAACTCCCAAAACTAAAACCTCTGAAAACTCTGCAAAAAACAACCCTGTAAACAAACCCAAAGTTGCAAAACAAAAAGATAAAAAAGTGGCTATAAATTCTGATCAAAGCAAAGAGAAATACTCTCAAATGACTGAAAAATAGAGTGCAGACCTTAGCAACATTGGTACTTCAGCTAATGCTCCTATAAAAACAATTTTGACCAATGTAAATAGAGGAAATCAACAAGCTGATTTTGCTGATAGAGTGGTTATTAATAAGGCTGAAACAAACATTGTAAAAAATCAGATGACTTTCAATTTGGAACAGGAAATTGCCAAGATCAAAATCCATGTTCCCCTCACTGAATTAGTCACCCAAGATGTATATAGATCAAAAATTTTGAAAGCTTTCAACATAGAAGAAAATAATGACACTGTCAACCTCAATGACAACCAACCAGAGCTCTTATTTGGTCCTAAGATTGAGGGTAGATACCAAGAAGGGCCAGTTCCTCCTTTTTATGTTAGTTTGAAAATTCATGACAAAATTGTACACAATGCCATGCATGATTCAGGGGCCTCTCATAATTTAATGCCCAAAGCAGTAATGGAGAGTTTAGGCCTTGAAATCACCAGACCCTACAAAGATCTATACTCTTTTGAATCTAGTAGAGTGAAATGTTTAGGTTTAATCAAAGACCTCTGTGTAAAATTAGCACAAATTCCAGCCAAGTGTTTAGTAATGGATATTGTAGTGGTTGATGTACCCCCCCAAGTATGGGATGCTTTTATCAAAATCTTGGGGAGCTAAGTTACAAGGAACAATGCAAATGGATATGACATATGCTACCATCCCTGTCTTTAATCAAACCAGAAGACTTTATAGGGAATATCATATGAAATACATGGTCAGTAGCCAAGAGAGACCAAAAAACTCTCCTCTTTATTCTATGCATACAAGTCTTGACTCATTTATTCTTTTCAACCATGAAATATTTAATGAGCAAGAAACCTCAACTGACTTACTGGCCACTTCTTACTATAACATAGTGGTAGACACAGAAAAAGAGGAAGACAAGATAAAAGTATCAAAAAAGTTTTCCAAAACAAAAAATCATAGCAAACTAATCACAGGTCTAGAGCTACAAAATAGTCACCCATTGCTTTTCAAATTTGAAAGTCTATAGAAGAATCCTCAACATGATGAAGAACATGAGGAACTAAACCAATTTCAACATGGTGTTGATTTTCAAGAGCAATCTAAAAACACCCAAGATAAAGAGGATGCTAGTAATTCTGAAAACAATCCTCTTTGGAGTATGAATTTTGATGGCTCTTGTACAAAGAGTGATACCAGAGCAAGCATATGGATACACAATACTAAAAACAATCATACTGAAGGGCATTCCTACAGGTTAAACTTTCAACGTTCCAACAAAATAGCTGAGCATGAAGCCCTCCTTTTAGGCCTACACTTATTGAAGAAATTAGGGGCCAAGAGGATAAAGGTTCATGGTGATTCAGAGTTGATTATTAGGCAAGTGAATGGGGAATATAGTGCCAAACACCCCAGACTTAGAGCCTATATAAATGATGTCATGGATTTATTGAAAACATTTGATGAATTCCAACTTATTTTTGTCCCAAGAAACCAAAACATCTCTGCCAATGGTTTAGCCTTTGCTGCTAGAACTTGTCTAACACCTTATGAAACCAAACAATGTACTACCCAAATCAAATTTAGACTAGTTGTCCTAGAAAATGAAAAATATTGGCAAGTGTTTGATGGAGATAAACAAATAGAAGACTTCCTACAGTCCAGAAATGAATTTGAGCCACCAAGTTCAGATTCCGATTATGAATTAGACTGTCCTATGGAAGAAAATCTGCTTGATGAAGAAGTAAAGTCTCCAGAGATTGCTGAGATAAATCTGTTAGCTAATAAACTTGAACATACCACAGAAGTTAGTGCAGATTTAGAAAAAGAAGACTTAGAAACATTGCAATCCAATACTCAAAGCTTGCCAAAAGGACTGGTCCCACTAGAGGAGTTGTTTGATTTCAATGATGTTGCCAAAAAACCAAAACTAGAACCTGTTGAAACTGAAATTGAAGAATGTAACATAGGCAGTGAACAAAAACCAAAGATGATCAAACTGTCTAAAACTTTGCCAGCTCACATCAAGCTGAAATTCATTGAGCTGTTTCAAGGAATTTTCTGATGTATTTGCATGGAGTTATGAGGATCTAAAGTCCCATGACACAGAGATAATTCAGCATAAGATACCCCTCAAAGAAAACCAAAAACCTTTTAAACAAAAATTGCGCAGAATAAACCCTGCTCAATTACCTTTGGTTGAGAAAGAAATCAAGAAAATGTATGAAGCTAGAATTATTGTTCCTATTAGATATTTATATTGGGTGTCTAATCTAGTGTGAGTTAGGAAAAAGACAGGAGAAATAAGGCTTTGTATTGAATTTAGGAACTTAAACAAAGCCTCATTAAAGGACAACTACACATTACCCAAGATGGATCACATTTTACAAAAGGTAGTTGGTTCTAAAAGAATTTCTTTGCTAGATGGATTCTCGAGTTACAACCAGATTTTAGCACATCCTGATGATCAACTCAAAACAACATTTACTACACCTTTGGGTACTTTCATGTATGTGAAAATGCCTTTTGGTTTAATGAATGTTGGTGCTACATTTCAGAGAAACATGGATATTGCATTTTCAGAAGAATTAGGCTATTTCATCATTATTTACCTTGATGATATCACTATTTTTCCCAAAACAGATGAGGAACACCTAGAACACTTGAGAAAAGTCTTTGAGAAATGCAGAAAAATTGGGTTATCTTTAAATCCAAAGAAAACAATGTTTGGTCTCCAAGAAGGCAAACTACTTGGACACATCATATTAGAAGAGGGGATAAAGATAGACCCAAAGAGGATTGAGGGTATATTGCAGATCAATCATCCTAGAAACATCAAGGAACTTCAGTGTTTCATTGGGAAGATTAATTTCTTAAGAAGGTTCATACCCAATCTAGCTGAACTCCTTAGGAACATAACAAACATGCTGAAAAAGGAACAAGGAGTTAAATGGACATTAGAAGCAAAGAAATCATTTGAACTGGTGAAACAAGAATTAACCAAAACACTAGTTCTCATTAGTCCTGATTTTCAAAAGATTTTTTCATTTTTTCATTTGTATCTGAACACATAGTGGCTGCTATCCTATTACAAAAAAATTCGAAGGGACAAGAGCAACCAATTGCATTCTTTAGTAAGGCATTGAGAGATGCGCCTTTGAAGTACAATATCATGGAAAAACAGGCCTTTGCCTTAGTCAAAGCCTTAAAAGACTTCAGAGTTTACATTTTACACTCCCACATAATTGCCTTTGTGCCAAATTCAGTTATGAAAGACATTTTAACACAGGACCCAGATGGCAAAAGAGGAAAGTGGATCACTGTGATACTTGAATATGATTTAGAGATCAAGCCTACTAAGCTCATAAAAGGCCAAGGACTAGCAAGATTAATGGTTGAGTCTAATTTTGAAGCTCTTGATATAAACATGATAGATGCATTATATGAACAAGAGGAGTTACCAACTCCCATTCTTGAAGATCATTTTCTGTTTTCATCTTGGTATGCTGATATTTCATATGTTTTTCTCAATTTGAATACACCTCCTAGTTTTTCAAAAACGAAGGCAAGATTTTTAAAGTTGAAAGCTGTTAAATACTGCATTTTAGATAAATGTCTATATTGGAAAAATGCTAGTGGATTATTGCTTAAATTTTTGCTTGAGAATGATGCAGACAAGATCAAGCATGAGTTCCATGAAGGAGAATGTGGAGACCACCTCTATTGGAAGACAACTGCCAACAAAATGCTTAGAGCTGGTTAGTATTGGCCCACCCTCTTTCAATATGTCCATAAAATGATTATTTCCTATCACAAATGCCAACTCTTTAAAGGAAAAAGAAAATTTCTTCCCTTATCCTTGCATCCAATCACTGTTGAAGCTCCTTTTCAACAATGGGGTCTAGAATTCATAGGAGAAATCCATCCACTCTCATCTGCCCAACATAGATGGATTCTCATTGCAACAGACTACTTTACCAAATGGATAGAAGCCATCCCTTCTAGGCAAGCCAATGACTCTATCATTATAAAATTCCTTGAAAATCATATCCTATCGACATTTGGTTGTCCTAGGAATATTATCACTGACAATGCTGCTACATTTGGATCCAAAAAGATGGTTGAATTCTGTCACAAATATCAGATTACATTGGGCCATTCTACTGCTTATTACCATCAAGGTAATGGGCTGGCAGAATCCTCAAACAAGAGTTTGGTAAACATAATCAAGAATTTGCTGGAGGACAATAAGAAATCATGGCACACAAAGCTGGTACATGCACTATGGGCTGACAGATTAGCACTTAAAAAATCAATTGGAATGTCACCCTACCAGCTTGTTTATGGAGTAGATGAAATTTTTCCAACCAGCCTAGGAGTGCCAGTCATGATGCTGATCCAAGAAGTACAGTCTGAAGACAATGACATGATCAGAAGAATTAATCAGACTATACATCTTCAACAAACTAGAGAGGAGGTCTATAATAGAGCATTACAAAAGCAGGAAATCATCAAGAAGCTTTTTGATAGAAGGACAAAAGCAATGATTTCAACATTGGTGACAAAGTTTTAAAGTGGGATTCAAGGAGAGAAGATAAGGGCAAGCATGGGAAATTTGATAACTTATGGCTTGGCCCTTACCTCATTCATTCTACTGTTGGTAACAATGCTTATTTTTTACAAGAATTAAGTGGAGCTGAACTTTTTGGAGGTCCTGTCAATGGCAGGATGCTCAAACATTATTTTTCTTCACCATATCACTTTGGAAGCCTTTTTATTTTTTCTCATTGTGAATATCATACTCATCATTGCATTCAAAGTTAGAAAATTAAAAAAATACAAAAACAATAGAAAGAGAAAAGAGGGGCAGATTGTAAAAACAAGAAAGGTATAGCCCCATACCAAAAAAGAGAAATAAAGTCTGAAAGTGTGCAAGCTCAAATTCCACTCCTAAGAAACACACTCCTAGTTAGTCATACAAACTAATCATGACTAATTAGTTTTCAATTCACTGTTGATAGGTTAGTAAAATAGACTTGCCAAACAGTTTAATCTTGGCTTATCAGTTAGGTAGATTAGGATAGAAGAAAAAGGTTCAAACAAGCTCAAAATCTAAACCTATGAACTTCAAAAGATGAATGGCTCTAATTAGATCAAAACCTGAGCCAAGGATAGAAGCAAACTGGTTCTAAGATGTCCAAAACTTGAACCAGAGAACAAAGAGAGAACATCTCAAACAAAGTCAAAAACAGAGCTGAAGAACAGAGAAGGATGTTCTTAAACTTTCAGATTTTAAGCCTTCATCATTTTTGTTTTAAATTCCTGTAAATGTAGTCTATGTGCAGCTTGTTTTTATGCCATAGATCAATAACAAGTTAGACTGTTCAATCTTGACTTGTCTGCTTTTAAATTTCTGTTTTATAATTTAGAGAATAAACTCTGTCAGACAGTCTAATCCTGACAGAGTGTAGTTAGGTAGAGAAGCTTTTGAACTCAACTGCTTAATCTAAGTTCATGGAGAAATAAGGGTAGAAATAGACTAGTTTTATGTGTTCAAAAGAATAAAATGTTTGTAAAAAGAGTTTTCCAATCCAAATGCACTCTAAAAGAAGAAAAAATGTTAGATCATTAGGATTGGGTAAGTAGAGAGCTTGTTTTGATAGAATTCCATTGTTTTTAATAGCAGCTAACATTGTTAGAGCAAAAGAATATCAACAAAGGTAAAGAAAGTTGCAGCCCAATGGATGAGGCATTGATCAACTTCCAGAGAAGACATGTCTGAAGTTCTTGACACCTTCAATAAGATGCCATCCCAAGTTGGAGCCGTTGTTAGCCACCCATAATAATTTATCAAAGCAAAAGGGGGGGCTAAATATGTTTTTGGGCCTTCAAGAGAAACATTCCCTTTGTAAATCTATCATCCTTTATGTCCCATATGTTTTTTATCCTTGGAATTACTCTTCACTTCTATTTCATTTCAAATCCCTCAAAGACCCTGTTGTTTACCAAAGGAAAAAACTGCTCATGAAGTTCCATTTTCCCTCATTTTCTCTTCTCTATTTTCCCTCTCCATTTCATCCATAAACCCTTTCATTTACCTCTCCCTCCCTCGAAATTGTTGATCAGTGGTGTCATTGATTTCAACCCAAGCAGCACCAGGGGCTAACCCAATATTGCATGGGAATTTTGATCATGGGAGATTGTTGATCAGCGGTTGTCATTGATATCAACCCAAGCAGCACCAGGGGCTAACCCAATATTGCATGGGAATTTTGACCTAACAAATTAATATATTCTAGGTCAATAAATTTTTTGATGGTTTCTACTTGTCGAGATGTTTCCGTTGATATATGGCACGCCATGTAATTCTTCACGGTTTGAGAGATATTCATGTTTGAAGTTTGTACCCCTAGTTAGTGGGCTAAAACCCCATGGGGTTGGGGCATGGGTCATTGAAAAGTCATAATTAATAATTTTTAATCTTCTAAAATCCCTCCCACGTTCACTTGTTGAAGCCCCTCTCAACTTAAGCATTCATATAAATTGTGATCTTCATTTCCTCCTTAGGCAAGGGATTCGGCCATCTGAAACAGGTCATCATGGAATTTTCGCTCTAAATTTTTTTCTACGAAGGTTCAATAGCTGAAATTTTTATGAGGCGAAGCCGAAATCCCAAGGAAGCTGCAGTAAAAATTGCAAATTAAGGTGTGCAACAATTTTGGATATATGATCTGTGGAAGTCATGGTTTTTGCAGGTTCCTGAAATTCATCTCAAAGAAGTGACCTTGGTAAATTCGTCATAACTCTCTCTCTGAGTATTGGATTGGAATTCCGTAAAAGGTGGTGGATATTTCATAGTCTATACGCTTTGATCTATCAATTTTAGAGACAAATGAATAAACAGTGACACGTGGCATGCTGTACAAGTGCGCTCTGCTGAAACAATCCTTAATTAGGGCATTGTGAGAAATTGGGTATAACGCTCTATTAAAGAATCCAAATTGAGTCAGACCTGTGGCATTGGAAAGAAGACTCATAGGACTACTATAGGACCAAAAATCAGATATTTAGGATCTAAAATAACAGAGATACACCAGATTCAATATCGAGCTCCTAGAAGGAAAGAAAAATCTAGATCATGTGTTGTCAAGGGTTGCAAAGGACCAGACTTTCTACAGCAACAAAGAAAAGCAAGGTGTAGCAGAGGGTAGCATGACAAGAGAATCAACCAAGGTGCATAACAGCAGCAAGAAGTTCATCATATGAAGTCTTCAAGTGGGCAGCACTGCATACAATCATTGTCAAGGTATCATTGTACTAAGTCATTGTAAATACATTATTGTAAAAATTGTACTAGTGTCTATCTGCCAAGGGTTGAAGAGGTAGTGTTGGGAGGTCTAGGATCTCATTAGGTGGTTGTGTCAAAGTTGGGGTTATGGTCTAGTATATATTATTCTTCTACATCATTCTCTATCATTGTAAAGTGGACCATTTTCCCTGGTACGGGAGTCCATTCTTATTTTATTATTCTATAGGGTGGTAGGGTGGTGCTAGGGTGAGTTGTAGCTCATTGGGTGTTGGGGCATCCGTTCAGTTGACTACTGAAGAATATTGGGTGTTGGAGCATCCATCCAGTGGGAGCTTAAGAAGAATGCTTTTCTAGATTCTAGGAAGTTGGAGCTTTATTTTCAATTGGAGTTGAATATTAAATAATTATTAGAAAAGCATTAGGTGATTTTTGTCCCAGAGTGGGTTTCCACCTTAAAAACTGTGTGCATTTGTGTTCTTCTTGTTTTCTGCTATCATTGTACAAACACTGATAATAATTTAGGATTAACTAATGCTCTAATTGAAAGAAATACTGATTCACCCCCCCTCTCAGTATTTCCAACAATTGGAATCGGAGCTTGGTTCCTTCAATAGAAGTTTAACAGCTGGAAGGAGGTCATGGAGCATACCAAGAATGGTGTACCTCTATTCAATGAAAATAATTATGCACTTTGGAAAGGAAGAATGGAGGTCTATCTCTTGGTGCAAGGTTATGAAGTATGGGACACTGTTCAAAATGGATTTACATCAACCACGGATGAAAAAGGTAAGAAGAATTTGGTAAATGATGCAAAAGAAAAGAACATTATTATCAGTGGACTTATTGAATCTGCTTATCATAAGGTGTTGGGTTGTAAAACCGCCAAAAATGTATGGGACAAGCTTGAGAATATATATGCAGGTTGTTGGAGTGCCCATGTTTTGGCCAGGTTGACAGAGACCAAAAGATGAGACAACATAGAACCACTTTCAGACCTTAGGATCTAGCCCTCCTAGGTCCAGAGAGGGATCTCTCTATGATAGCCAAAGGTTTATGTCTTTAAGGCTCAAAGTATAATATTTTAGGCTAGTTATAGGCTCGAGGTTTTTTTTTTGATTGTTTATGTTTGGTTGGAGGGAATCGGGAAAGAAGGACCAATATAAGACAAGGATGAGCAAAGAAGAAGCTTAGGCAGAGATGTATAACTTAGAGAACATCAAAGCCATTGGGCTATGGAGTTAAGAAAGGATTTATTTGTGTTCAATGTGCAAGCTTTCATTTGGGCTAGTCATCTAGAGCATTAGGATCTTAATGGATGATTGGTGGAATGGGACATTAAGGACAGAAAATAAAAGGAGGAGGGCCAACCAATTCTGTCTATAGATCCGGCCAGAGGTCATTTAACTCCAGGCCTGCTGGGACAAAATTAGAGGTGAAACAAGGGATCTTGGAAAGATTTAATTGGGATGGTAAGCTCCTAGTGAGGCAGATACAGGACTCTAGACCTCCCAAGTTCTCAACACATTCAACTAAATCCTAACCAGAACATCTAAATATAGATTTCATTAATTCATACATCAGAGAGCAGGAAATAACATCCACTACACTGGTTAAATCAATTGAAATCAATATTCAGATACACATATAAGCAGAAAACATAAAAGGTTGGGAGAGCAGCAGCATAAGGTACCTATCAAGGGTAAATCTTATGCCAAACTTCTGATGCGAGCCTGAAGAAACATGATGAAATGAAAGCAAGTCAATCACAAATACACAGAAAGGAAAAAATCACCAGTTGCCTTAGATCAGGATCCAAAGAAACATGCTTGTCATATTAAAAACAACACCAATCAGGTACATCATAGCCCATAGCTTGAACATTCAGTCTGAATACATCAAATCTCAGCCTATCTTACAATATACACAGAGAACTTGTCCCAAGAGGAGAATACTTGCATTTCAATGATATCTCATCAACAACCATTACAATGAAGGGTGAACCTAAGATCGACTGAAGGAGTAGGTGAAAATTAAATGTATCATTAAACATAACAATGAATGCAGGGTCGAAACCCATTTTGCTTGAACTGCTATGCATTTAATCCCTGTCACCTTCCTTGTGAGAGAATGATCTGTTCTAGATTTGATCTTGACATCTTTTGGCTGAAGTACTCCTGGTGTCTTGAACAAAAATAAAATAACCTACTGAAAGGTCTGTCACATAAATGCTCCGGTGGTTTTGAACTGTTGTCTGGTGGAATTCTCTTCAGGGACACGGTGTGTAAATAAAACAGTATGGGTGCCCTGTACTTGATAAAGAAAAACATTATGCTGACGAAAACCCTGATATTACCTTTTGCCTGTGCTCAGGATCCTTTGATCGATCCTCGGGGTCTGTGATCTGCTGCTCTTCCTTTGAAAACACTGATTTAAGGCTCTGGATCTTCGTTAGCGTGCCTTAACCTCCTTTTTGCTCTGTACTGGAAAGCTCTACTGCTTCAATTCCATCTCTGACAGGTTAGCTCGGGTTTTAATGGTGATGGGAGATTCTCAGAGTTCGAAATCTGTCTTTTCCTTAATGTAAATCTCGTCAGCAGCTTTCTTTGACAATTTTATGGCAGCACCGGCCCTCGGATTTAATTCTGCCTGCAAACTTCTCCATTAAGATGGTACGATCAGAACATGGAGGCTTTCACCTCTAGCAACCCTGCAAAACGACAACTGTGAATAAATCCATGGACGCGGATGATGGAGGAGGTGAGGACACACTGTGGTCATGGAAAATAGCCATGCAGACGGAGAACTGGGGAGAAATCGCGAAAAATGATGACAGAATGCTCTGGTGGAGGAATAGTGAAACACAGCGCGAATGCACGTAATAGACGAACGAAAACATTAAAAAAAACACGACAAAACCAGAGATATAGTGACGGAGACGGAGAATGTATGGGGCGTACACGTGGCAATGACGTGGCAAGACGGAGTGAGGCGGGAGACCGTGGAATGGTCAATGGCAGAGTGATAACTCAGGACCGTTGATCGCTGAGAAATCAACGGTGGGAGATGACGGACAGTGGGCCACATACACGGCGGACACGGGCTAACAAACATGCAGGTTTGTTAACGAATGGGCAGCTACGACGTGGGATAGCCGTTGGATGGAGCTCCCGAGATCGGACGGTCCACGGCGATTTCGCGCGCCGTCCTCGTCCGGACGTTAACGAGCGGGGGATAGGTTTAACGGCGGAGAACGGTGGTTTTGAAAACGTACACAAGGACATGCGGCAGCAGCTGTGTGGAATCACTCGGGCTCCGGGGAAAACCGCCCCGCGCGCAACGGTGGTGCGGAGAAAACAGGTGGTTTCAGGGCGCATGACGCATGCAGGTGTGGGGACCACCATTTCGGGCGGGCTCCGCGCCGTTGGATCGGATTTTTAATGGACGGTCGAGGTTCGTCGATCAAGAAAAATATATTAAAACCCACAAATGCGCGTTTTCAAAGGCTTTTTGATGATTTTTCACGCGGAGAAAGGTTTGGAGGGGATAGGCGCCTGGAGGGTTTAGCCTTGGGTTCCGGCGCCAGGTTTTATGGAAGAGAGGGGGCACGGGCTATCAGAAAAAGGGCTAGGCCTCATATGTGAATTGTATGTATTTTTATTCATTTTCAATGCAATTTGGGGCCAGCCAGGGGTAACGATAGAGCAATGAAGGGTAGGAAAGGCCAAACTAGGGGCAGGGAAAGGATTTCAAGGGGGTTTCAAGGAATTCAAGCATATGAAGGGGGGATTTTGACAAAAGGAAAAACAGAGGCTGAGATGGGGAAGTTTTCAGGGTATAGGGGTAAAAAGGCCCCTTTTGAGGAATGGATCAGCAGAGAGGATGTATATTAGACCTAGCACAGAGAGACTCCAAGGAGGATGAATTTTCAGGAGAAAGGCATTCCTTGGAGGTTCCAGAACAATATAGCCCCCAGCTTGCTTGTCAAGAATTCCATAGGGGGGCTAACAGTGGCTCCACATGGGGATGGCTGCTCCTTGGAGGAGTCAAGAAACCAGAGATGATCTTTGGAGTAGGCCAGATGCCTGCGGTCATAAGCCATCTTTCTTCTTCAATTTTTCGCTGCCACAATATGATAGAAACATCAGCAAAAATATTTCCCAACCAATCTACCTACCCAAACTACAGTTCTACAATTTTTCCCTTGGGTGCATTTAGACTAGCAGACCCTTTACATTATTTTATTTTGAAAACAAAAACAAACCTACTCTAAATCTACCCTTATTGCTCCATGAGGCTAGATTAGACTGTTGGCCTCATACAATTCTCTACCTAATCTTCTACCTGTTGGGATTAAACTGTCCAATAGGTTTCTTCACCTACATTCTAAGACAGGAAACTTAAACACAGCCAAGTCAGGATTAGACTGTCTGACTTGCTCGGTAGAAACTTGTAGGAAACAAACTGTGAAGGCATGGAATTCTGCGACTGTGAAACATCCTTCTTTCTTTCTTGTGACTCAGGTTTTGAGCATATTTGAGTCACCTCTTTTCTTTGCTTCAGCTCTGGTTTTGGGCATATTAGAGCTGATTCTTCTTTCCCTGCTGATCCAGATTTTGAGCTTATTAGGACCAGCTATTCTGCTTCCTTTGGCTCAGATTTTGATCAGGTTTGAGCCATGCTTTTTACTTTAGAGGTTCATGTTTTGAGCATGTCTAAACCTCTCTTTTCATTCTATTTTTTGGAACATTTTCTCTTTTCTTGAAAGCAAAAATAAAAGCTGCAATGGTATGTACAATGGAAATGAAACTAGAAATGAAACTCAATAAAAGTAGTGTTTGAGCATCCTGCCATTGACAAGACCCCCAAACAACTCTGTGCCATCAAGTTCTTGCAGAAAAAACGCATTCGGACCCACAATGGCTTGTATGATATATGGACCTTGCCACAAACTATCAAATTTTCCATGTTTGCCTCTGTCCTCTCTTCTCGAATCCCATCTCAGAACCTTGTCTCCAACCTTGAAATTTGAAGCTTTGGTTCTTTTGTCAAACTGCCTCTTTATGCCTTCTTGTAATCTAACAGCTCTGCTATAAACCTGCTCTCTTGTTTGTTGAAGATGGATTGTTTCATTAATTCTCCTTATCATGTTGTCCTCTTCTGATTGGATCTCCTGAACAAGCTTGATCACTGGAACTCCAAGACTAGTAGTAAAAACTGCCTCAGTCCCATAAACCAGCTGAAAGGGTGACATGCCAATAGATTTCTTTGTAGTGAGCCTGTCTGCCCACAAGGCATGTATCAATTTTTTATGCCATGACTTTTTGTTCTCTTCCAGCAGCTTCTTAATGATTGTGACCAGGCTCTTATTTGATGATTCAGCCAGACCATTACCCTGGGGGTAATAGGCAGTTGAATGCCCAAGTGCTATTCCGTACGTGTGGCAGAAATCAATCATTCTTTTGGATCCAAAAGCAGCAGCATTGTCAGTGATTATTTTCCTTGGACAACCAAAACGAGATAAGATGAAGTCTTCTAGGAACCTAATGATGACAGAGTCGGTGGCATTCCTAGTGGGTATAGCTTCTATCCATTTAGTGAAGTAATCTGTAGCAGTTAGGATCCATTTATGTTGTCCAGAGGAGGCAGGATGAATTTCTCCTATGAATTCTAGGCCCCATTGCATGAAAGGACCTTCTATGGTGATCGGTTGCAGAGGGAGGAGAAGGAGCTTTCTTTTGCCCTCAAATATTTGACATTTATGATAGGCAAGTATCATTTTATGGACATCACTGAAGAGGGTAGGCCAATAGTAACCAGCCCTGAGTATCTTATTTGCAGTGGTTTTCCAACTCAGGTGGCCTCCACACTCCCCAGCATGGAATTCCTGTTTGATTCTTTCAGCTTCAGTTTCAGACAAACATTTCAGCAAAAGGCCATTTGGATTTTTCCAATAGAGACTTTCATTCATAATACAATAATTTCTAGCTTTGAGTTTTATGAATCTGGCCTTTGTCTTGGATAGTTCTGGAGGGGCATTAAGACTAGTGAGCACATAAAGGATATCAGTATACCAAGGAGAGTTCTGAAACTGCTCCTCAACAGTTGGATGGGGCGATCCTTCCTGCTCATCTAAGGCATTCATCATGTTAATATCCAAGGCCTGCAAATTTTTTTCAGCCATTAATTGGGCCAGGCCTTGACCTTTGATCAGCTTGGTGGGTTTAATTTCAATGTCATATTCTAAGATGGTAGCAATCCATTTGCCCCTTTTCCCATCTAGGTCTTGGGACAAGATATCTTTGACCACTATATTTGGCACATAGGCAATGGTGTGAGAATGCAGAATGTACACCCTAAAGTCTTTTAAGGCCTTAATCAGAGCATAGGCCTGCTTTTTCATGATGTTGTACTTTAAGGGTGCATCTCTTAAGGCTTTACTGAAGAAGGCTATAGGCTGTTCATTACCTTCTGAATTTTTCTGCAGCAAAACTGCAGCTATTGTGTGTTGGGAAGAAAATGAAAAAATCAGAAAATATTTGAGAAGTTAGGGCTGATAAGGATAGGGGCCTGAGTGAGAGAAAGTTTTACTGACTCAAAAGATTTCTTGGCTTCAATAGTCCACTTAATCCCAGCATCTTTCTTTAGCATTTCAGTCATTTTCCTAAGATGTTCAGCAAGATTGGGGATAAATCTTCTAAGTAAATTGATCTTCCCTATGAAAAACTGCAATTCCTTGATGTTCCTTGGATGTGTAATTTTAAGTATTCCCTCAACTCTCTGGGGGTCTATCCTAATTCCTTTCTCAGATATAATGTGGCCTAGAATTTTACCTTATTACAGCCCAAAAACAATTTTCTTAGGATTTAGGGACAGACCGTACCTTCTACATTTCTCCAAAACTTTTCTCAGATGTTTCAGATGTTCTTCTTCAGTTTTAGAAAAGACATTCAAGTCATCCAAGTAGATAACTATGAAGTGTCCTATCTCCTCTGAGAAAGCTATGTCCATTGCTCTCTGGAAGGTAGCTCCAGCATTCATCAATCCAAAAGGCATTTTCAAGTACATGAAGGTGCCCCATGGAGTGGTAAAATCTGTTTTGAGTTGATCTTCTGGGAGTACCAGAACTTGGTTGTATCCTGAAAAACCATCAAGTAAGGAGATTCTCTTAGAACCTACTACCTTTTGTAGGATATGCTCCATTATAGGAAAAGGGTAGTTGTCTTTCAAGGAGGCTTTGTTGAGGTTTCTAAAGTCTATGCATAGTCTGATCTCTCCTGTTTTCTTCCTTACAGCCACTAAGTTTGACACCCAATCAGAAAACCTCACGGGAACAATTATACCTGCATCATACATTTTCTTAATCTCTTTTTCTACTGCAGGCAATTGTTTTGGGTTTATTCTTCGAAGTTTTTGTTTGAAAGGCTTCTGATTTTCCTTTAGTGGTATCATATGTTGTATGATGTTGGTGTCATAGGCCTTTAAGTCTTCATAGCTCCATGCAAACACATCAATGAATTCCTTAAACAAGTCGATATATTTCTTCTTCATGTATGCAGGTATAGACTTAGCCAGTTTTATCATCTTAGGCTTATCTCCAGTGCCAATGTTGCATTCTTCTATATCTGATTCTGCATGTTCAATTGTGGGATTTTTTGCTACGTCATCAAAGTAAAAAAGGTCCTCTAAGGGTGCCAGGCCTCTGGGTATGTTCTTGTCTTTGGCCTGCAGCACCTCGACCTCTTCATTTTCTGCGTTTTCACTATTTTCGTTGAAATTTCCAGTTTTCTCAGAAAAAGAATTTATTTCTATGTTACAAGGTGTTTCTTGTTCATCTGGGGGATCCCCGCTTGGGCAGCTATCATCAGAAATTGAGTCTAAATCAGAAAATTCAAAGTCATTCCTGCCCACCAGGAAATCTTCGATCTGTTTGTCTCCTTCAAAGACCTACCAATATTTTTCATTGTCTGGCACTGCAGGCTTGAATTTGGTCTGAATGATAATTTTTTGGTCAACTGGGGCTTTAGGATATGAGCTAGCTAGACAAGCTAATCCATTTTCTATGGCGTTTTGACCCTAGGAGTGAACACTAACTCGAATTCAACAAACGTTTTCAGAAAATCTAGAGTGTCATTCCTGTATACCCTAATCCTGGGGTGTTTTGCTGAATACTCACCATTCACTTGTTTGATTACCAACTCTGAGTCTCCTCTCACAGCTATCCTACGGGCTCCTATTTTTTTCAACAGATTTAAGCCCAAGATCAGAGCCGCATATTCTGCAATGTTATTCGTGAATTTGAAATGCAGATTGACAGCGTGGCTCTCTGCGTGACCACTTTCAGTGTTACGCAGCCACACTCCTGCTCCAGCACTCTGCCTAGTACAGGACCCATCAAAGTTCATTTCCCATAGGGGTTCGTTGTTTACTTCGTCTTCATCCCCTCCCCTACAACTGGGTTCGCCATTATGTTGAGTTGTGAGGTTTGTGCTAGGAGGGGGGTCATTTCGTGGTTCATTATGGGCATGGAGATCAGGGAGGTGGCTAGCTTGCTGTTTTTGTTCTATTTCTGTTTCATTCAGAGTTATATTTTCAGTAGTTTTCCCATGGTATTCTTCTTCGTATTCTTCCAGAGTAGCCATTATGTTGAAATCCATGGGTTGTATGTTTGTATTTCCATTACCTGATCTTGGCTCTTCTGAGGATTGGTCATTGTAGAGGATAAAAGAGTCTAGATCTGTATGTACAGAGTATAATGGTGAGTTTTCAGACTTCTCGGGGCTACTGACTAGGAATTTCATCTGAGATTCTCTATACAGTCTTCTAAGTTGCCCAAATATAGGGATAGTGGCATATGAGCCATCCATCTGCATTGTTCCTTGTAGTTTGGCTCCCCATGATCTTGATAATAGCATGCCATACTTTGGTGGCACATCTGCCACCACAACATCCATGACCATACACTTGGTAGGAATCTGGGTCAGGCTTACACATAAGTCTTTGATGAGGCCTAGGCATTTTACTCTGCTAGAGTCAAACGAGTATAAGTTTTGTAGGGTCTGGTGATTTCCAGGCCTAGCCTTTCCATCACTACCTTAGGCATTAAATTATGTGATGCTCCAGAATCATGCATGGCATTGTGGAGTATCTTGTCATGAATGTTAAGACTGATATAAAAAGGTGGAACTACCCCTTCCTGAAACTTCCCTTCAATTTTTGGACCAAAGAGTAGGGCTGGTTGATCATCATTCAGATTTACAGTATCATTGTTTTCCCCTAGATTCAATGCTTTCAAAATTTGGCCTTTATATACATTCTGAGTGGCCAGTTCAGATAATGGTACAGAGATTTTGATTTTTGCAATCTCACTCTCTAGATTGAAAGTGGACTGGACCTTTGTAATGTTCAATTCTGTTTTATTTGCCACTGCTTTAGTGGCCGAATCAGATTGTGATTTCTCACTATGTACAAGGTTTGGAACAATTGTATCAGGATCACTAACTGTGGTGCTAGCACTACTAGTTGGTTGACTTTGTTTTCTAGTGTCCTAGTTGTCCTTCTCCTTATGTTTACCAGAACCTTCAGCTGCTGATTTGTTGTTTGCAGCAGATGCTTTAGAGGATTTATCAGGTCTTTTCTTGATGGTTATCTAAGGAGTCTTTGTTTTGGGATCTGCTTGGTTCTTTTTTCTCCTAAGTTCATATTGTTCCCTGACTTGCAACATGGAATTTTCAAATCCTAATCTGTAATCCTCAGTTTCTAACCATTCCTCATCCCAACATGAAGGTGAGGGCTGATCATCTTCTGAATCACAGTTAAGGACTGAGTCTTCTTCTTCAAACATATTTATGGTATTCCCTTCAGACTCTTCAATGATTCCCTCGTCTTCATCTAAAATTTTTTCTTGAAATGGGGGAATAATTTGTTGATCTAACTCTCTTTGTCTGTTGGGAGCAGCATTGTTTCTTCTAATATTTTGGTTCTGGTTTCTATTTTGGTTATTGTTTTGGACAACCATCCTCTTTATCATTTGTTGAAGTTCTTCCACATTTTTTGAAAGTCTGTTATATTTGGGATCAGATGTGGTAGCTATATTGTCATCCCTATATGTTACCCTCTTTTCAGCTTTTAGTCTTGCCCTTTTTTCCATTAGGTTTGCCTCTATGGTTATTGCTCCTTTCTGCATGTCTTCCAGGGTGGTGTATTCTTTGTCTCTGAGCTCGTAGGCCATGTCAGCATCAAATCCATCTGGATATTTAGCTAGGGCCATTCCTTGTGGGGGTTTCATGTGCGGAGGGAGAGAATTGTAGATGCTGTTGAATCTAGTGGTGTAGTCATGAACACTCTCTCCTACATTCCTCTTAAGGGACATGTATTCTTCTAGGAGCTGGCGAGGGTTTTCTCTAACCTCCCATTTGTTTATGAAGGTTTGGTATAATGCAGGGAGATCTTGAATACTGCCAGGAGGTAAACCTTTAAACCATTTCTTCACCTCACCTCCTAAGCTTTGGGCAAAGATCCTCATTTTGATTGTTTCATCATCAATTTCCATATAGTCAAAGGAGTCCTCCATCTTATCTACATGTTGCTGAGCTGTTATGGACTCTTTAGCAGTGAAGTGTGGGATTTTTGACTGATAATCGTTTGGTAAGGGTAACAAGGGTTGGGGTAGAACTAAAGGTGCATACCAAGATGCCATGTTAATGTTTTTATGAAGTATAGGGTTGGCTTGAGGAGCTGGTATCTGGATGATAGGGATGTTAGGACCAGCAGAAGTCTGCTGAGCAGATCTAGGGTGAGAGAGCCCCAAGTTTTGAAGGAAGTGAAAATCAGGTGGTGTGGAAGGAGGGGTTTCACTGTCCCTAGTGTCCTGGCTGGTCTAAAACACCGAATGACCTAGTTCTCGGTAGTCTATTGGGTATGTCTAGGTCGGGGAGACAATGTGATAGAGCTGCTAGGTCTTCTGGTGTAGAATTAGCTCTAAGGATGTTACTGGAAATAGCTGATCTCCTACTTACAGGTGTTCTCTTGAGGATTTTCTCAGGATTATCAACAATTTCAGGTGGGTTTGGATCAAGGCAAGCTCTCGTATGAATGGTTCTGTGAGCCAGAATGTTGTTCTTGAACTAAGTAGCTTAACCCTACTTGTCACTTCTATTTTGGTTAATGTTGTCTTAGGGGCTGGCCTCCCAGTGGAGTCTGATTATGTTTCGGGTCTGGTCTCCCAGTGGAGTCTGATTGTGAAACCAAGATAATCAGCAGGCCTACTGATCACCAGTGGAGTCTTTAACGTTTAGGATCAATGGAGTCACCAGGTGGAGGGTCTAGGGTGTTTCTAAGGGGTACATTGTCCACCACAGTGCTTCAGGCACTATCACCTTTCAGGAATCTCCTCTAAAACAACAAGCTCCAACCAGAGATTGACTAGGAGGGCATTTACCAGATATGTCACCTCTGAAAAGAGGATGAGATCTGGAGGCTATCTGGCCCTTTCCAGGCTCTGTCTAAGAGTATGGTGGATATTCAATAATGGAGGTTGATTCAAGAAAGGGGTGACTTACTGTCAACCTAACCAGAGTTCTAAGTTTCTGAGGTTTTTACGAATGTTTAAGGTGAAATGTACTCAGAAGTCCCCAGCGGAGTCGCCATTATGTTGGGGTTCCCATGTTTTGGCCAGGTTGACAGAGACCAAAAGATGAGACAACATAGAACCACTTTGGGACCTTAGGATCTAGCCCTCCTAGGTCCAGAGAGGGATCTCTCTATGATAGCCAAAGGTTTATGTCTTTAAGGCTCAAAGTATAAGATTTTAGGCTAGTTATAGGCTCGAGGTTGTTTGTTTGATTGTTTGTGTTTGGTTGGAGGGAATCAGGAAAAGAAGGACCAATATAAGACAAGGATGAGCAAAGAGGAAGCTTAGGTAGAGATAGATAACTCAGAGAACATCAAAGCCATTTGGCTATGGAGTCAAGAAAGGATTTACTTGTAGTCAATGTGCAAGCTTTCAATTGGGCTAGTCATCTAGAGCGTTTGGATCTTGAAGGAGATATTTGGAATGGGACACAAAGGATTGAAAATAAAGGAGGAGAACCAACCAACTCTGCCTATAGATCAGGCCAGAGGTCATTTAACTCCAGGCCTGCTTGGACAGAATTAGAGGTAAAACAAGGGATCTTGGAAAGGTTTAATTGGGATGGAAAGCTCCTAGTGAGGCAGATACAGGATTCTAGACCTCCCAGGTTCTCAACACATTCAACTAAATCCTATCAAGAACATCTAAACACAGATTTCATTAACTCATACATCAGAGAGCAGGAAATAACATCCACTACACTTGTTAAATCAATTGAAATCAATATTCAGATACACATATAAGCAGAAAACATAAAGGGCTAGGAGAGCAGCAGCATAAGGTACCTATCAAGGGTAAATATTATGCCAAACTTCTGATGCGAGCCTGAAGAAACATGATGAAATGAAAGCAAGTCAATCACAAATACAGAGAAAGGAAAAAATCACCAGCTGCCTTAGATCAGGATCCAAAGAAACATGCTTGTCATATTAAAAACAACACCAATCAGGTACATCATAGCCCATAGCTTGAACATTCAGTCTGAATACATCAAATCTCAGCCTATCTTACAATATACACAGAGAAATTGTCCCAAGAGGAGAATACTTGCATTTCACTGATATCTCATCAACAACCATTACAATGTTTCCTTCTGTGCTTTATAGCAAAAGGGTGAACCTAATATCGACTGAAGGAGTAGGTGAAAATTAAATGTATCATTAAACATAACAATGAATGCAGGGCCGAAACCCATTTTGCTTGAACTGTTATGCATTTAATCCCTGTCACCTTCCTTGTGAGAGAATGATTTGTTCCAGATTTGATCTTGACATCTTTTGGCTGAACTACTCCTGGAGTCTTGAACAAAAATAAAATAACCTACTGAAAGGTCTGTCACATAAATGCTCCGGTGGTTTTGAACCGTTGTCTGGTGGAATTCTCTTTAGGGACACGGTGTGTAAATAAAACAGTATGGGTGCCTTGTACCTGATAAAGAAAAAAATTCTTCTGACGAAAACCCTGATATTACCTTTTTCCTGCACTTAGGATCCTTTGATCGATCCTCGGGGTCTGTTATCTACTGCTCTTCCTTTGAAAACACTAATTTAAGGCTCTGGATCTTCGTTAGCGAGCCTTAACCTCCTTTTTGCTCTGTACTGGAAAGCTCTGCTGCTTCAATTCCATCTATGACAGGTTAGCTCGGGTTTTAATGGTGATGGGAGATTCTCAGAGTTCGAAATCTGCCTTTTCCTTAATGTAAATCCCGTCAACAGCTTTCTTTGACAATTTTATGGCAGCGCCGGCCCTCGGATTTAATTCTTCCTGCAAACTTCTCCATTAAGATGGTACGATTGGAACATGGAGGCTTTCACCTCTAGCAACCCTACAAAAAAACAACTGTGAAGAAATCCATGGACGCGGATGATGGAGGAGGCGAGGACACATTGTGGTCATGGAAAATAGCCATGCAGATGGAGAACTAGGGAGAAATCGTGAAAAATGATGACAGAATGCTCTGGTGGAGGAATAGTGAAACACAAAGCGAATGCACGTAATAAATGAACGAAAAAATTAAAAAAAACACGACAAAACCAGAGATATAGTGACGGAGACGGAGAATGTACGGGGCGTACACGTGGCAATGACGTGGCGAGATGGGGTGAGGCGGGAGACCGTGGAATGGTCAATGGTAGAGTGATAACTCGGGACCGTTGATCGCTGAGAAATCAATGGTGGGAGATGACGGACAGTGGGCCACATACACGGCGGACACGGGCTAACAAACGTGCAGGTTCGTTAACGAATGGGCAGCTACGACGCGGGATAGCCGTTGGATGGAGCTCCCGAGATCGGACGGTCCACGGCGATTTCACGCGCTGTCCTCGTCCGGACGTTAACGAGCGGGGGATAGGTTTAACGGCGGATAACGGTGGTTTTGAAAACGTACACAAGGACACGCGGCAGCAGCTGTGTGGAATCGCTGGGGCTCCGGGGAAAACCGCCCCGCGCGCAACGGTGGTGCGGAGAAAACTGGTGGTTTCAGGGCGCATGACGCATGCAGGTGTGGGGACCACCATTTCGGGCGGGCTCCGCGCCGTTGGATCTGATTTTTAATGGACGGTCGAGGTTCGTCGATCAAGCAAAATATATTAAAACCCACAAATGCGCGTTTTTAAAGGCTTTTTGATGATTTTTCGCGCGGAGAAAGGTTTGGAGGGGATAGGCGCATGGAGGGTTTAGCCTTGGGTTCCGGCGCCAGGTTTTATGGAAGAGAGGGGGCGTGGGCTATCAGAAAAAGGGCTAGGCCTCATATGTGAATTGTATGGATTTTTATTCATTTTCAATGCAATTTGGGGCCAGCCAGGGGTAACGATAGAGCAATGAAGGGTAGGAAAGGCCAAACTAGGGGCAGGGAAAGGATTTCAAGGGGGTTTCGAGGAATTCAAGCATATGAAGGGGGGATTTTGACAAAAGGAAAAACAGAGGCTGAGATGGGGAAGTTTGTAGGGTATAGGGGTAAAAAGGCCCCTTTTGAGGAATGGATCAGCAGAGAGGATGTATATTAGGCCTAGCACAGAGAGACTCCAAGGAGGATGAATTTTCAGGAGAAAGGCATTCCTTGGAGGTTCCAGAACAATCTAGCCCCCAGCTTGCTTGTCAAGAATTCCATAGGGGGGCTAACACAGGTGACTCAAATGTCAAAGAAGCAAAGCTTCAAATCTATAGATCAAAATTTGAGCAGCTTAGAATGAAGAAGATTGCAACATTACTGCATACTTTCAATACGTTGATGAAATAACCAATACTCTGGAAGGATTGGGAGAGCCAGTTGACGAGAAGACTATTATACGGAAGATTGTTAGAACGTTATTAGGGAGATTCAACCCAAAGGTATCGGTCTTAGAATACAGTGAAAATCTGGACAAACTCAGCAAAGAGGAATTACATGGAGTTCTCATAGCATATGAAATGAGACTTGATGAAGAAGAGGGTACTTCGCATCTAGAAACTGCGTTCATTGCATCTAAGAAAACCAATAAGGATAAAAAACCTTCAATTGAAAAGACATGCACCTACAAGTGTGAAGAAAAGGGAGATGATGAAGAAGGTCTTTCAGATGAAGAATATGCTTACTTCACGAGAAAACTAAAAATTGGTAAGGGAAAATTCAAAGGTAATATTCCATTGATATGTTTCAGCTGTAATGAGGTTGGGCATTTTGCAGCAAAATGTCCAAACAAAAGTAATGGCAACTCAAAAAGAAATAAAGGCTTTAAGAAATTCAACAAGCAAGGATCCAAAAGGAACTTTCTCTCTAAAGAAGATAGCTCATCATCCGATGAAGACAATGATAGTGAAGAAGAAGCCAATGAGAGAGTATTGTTTATGGCCAAGCACAATAAGCAAGAGGTATCAAACAACGAAGAAGAAGGATGGACCATAGACAAATTTTATGAGGAAGCAATCAAGCTTATAAAAGATCTCAAGGTGGAGAAGATCCGTTCCAAAACTCTTGAAGAACAAGTTCAAGGTCTCAAAATTGAAGTTGAAGAACACAAATGCATTGAAGAGTCACTTCAAAAGAAGTTGGAAGAGAGCAACCAAGAAAGGGAAGAATTAGAAGCCGAAGTAGTCTCGCTGCGTGAGGAAGTGAAGAAAGGAAAAACTATCCAAAACTATGCCAACAGCTCAAGGGAATTGGAAGAACTCATCAACAATCAACAATCTTATAACGACAAAACTGGCATCGGTTACAAAGAAGAAGAAGCAGGACCTTCTACAACAAAATTCAATGAACCTATGAGATCTAACATGCATGTAGACTTCATTGGACAAGATTCGCAAGAACAGCCTTGGAAGACAATTCCTCGATGAAAATTTCCATCCAGGTACCAACATATTTTTTATGGCTACTGTTATTCATGTGGAAAATTTGGTCATAAAGCTGTAGAATGTCACACGTACCCTAGGAATGAATACAATTCCAGGAGATCTATCAAATATGAACCTCCCAGGGCTCATCGAAACATCAATAGATTTGAACATTTAAGAAATAATATTGAATGTTACAAATGTCGAAACTTTGGACACATAGCCAAAGACTGCAGACTTGAAAATCCTCTAGAAGAATCTTCGAAGCCACATAATGAACGAACATGGAAGAAGAAGAAGAATGATAATTGTGCTCTCGCTCTCAAGGCTCAAAAGAACAAAGATGTGTGGTATGTTGATAGTGGTTGCTCAACACATATGACTGGAGATAGAAATAAATTTGTATCTCTGAAAGAGAAGAAGGATGGAACCATGTCCTTTGGAAATGATGGATCTTCAAATGTTATAGGATTGGGTACTGTCACTCTTAGAAGCAAATATTCTCTAGCCAATAATTTTCTATTGGTTGAAAACATGAATCACAATCTGCTCAGTGTTGGACAAATGTGTGATCAAGGACACACAATACTATTCAACTCCACGAAATGTGAAATCAGGAAAGCCGTGTATGGTGAAATTGTGGCTACAGTAAGTCGAGCTCCAAATGACATATATGTTCTGGATGAAGCAACTAATTCATGTCTAATAGCGAAAGAGGATGATACAATAATTGGTAGCAATGATGATCTACTAAGTAAGAAGTTTGCTACAAAGGTGCAAAGTGATTTCGAGATGTCTTTAATTGGTGAGCTGACATACTTCTTAGGGCTTCAAATATCTTAGCAAGAGAAAGGAATATTTATATGTCAAGTCAAGTACATCAAGGAAATTCTCAAGAAATTTAAAATGGAAGATTGCAAACCCATCCTTACTCCAATGGTAACAGGTTGCAAATTGAGCATAGACGACTCATCTAAGGACGTGGATCAAAGGTTGTACAAATCTATGATTAGTAGTCTTCTATATGTAACAACCTCCCAACCAGATGTTATGCAAGCAGTTGGACAAGTAGCAAGATTCCAAGCAGCACCAAAATAATCACATATTAAATATTTGCTAGCATTGGAATATCTTCGCCAAAAGCTTGGGATTATCCCAAGTTCTCATTAGATTTTCCGTTTTTTAGAAGATAAAGGGGGAGTGGAAGTGTGTACAGGTCTGCAAGATGGTTGTGTTTTAGGGGGAGTTACCCTTTTCCATTGATGTCAAAGTGGGAGAGAATGTTGTAGGAAGAGGTGTCATGATTGCAGGGGGAGTAGTTGTGTTGCCATCAATGCCAATGGGGGAGATTTTTGATCAGCGGTTGTCATTGATGTCAACCCAAGTAGCACCAGGGGCTAACCCAATATTGCATGGGAATTTTGATCATGGGAGATTGTTGATCAGCGGTTGTCATTGATGTCAACCCAAGTAGCACCATGGGCTAACCCAATATTTCATGGGAATTTTGACCTACCAAATTAATATATTCTGGGTCAATAATGTTTTTTATGGTTTCTACTTGTCGAGATGTTTCTGTTGATATATGGCACGCCATGTAATTCTTCACGGTTTGAGAGATATTCATGTTTGAAGTTTGTACCCCCAGTTAGTGGGCTAAAACCCCATGGGGTTGGGGCATGGGTCATTGAAAATTCATAATTAATAATTTTTAATCTCTTGAAATCCCTCCCACGTTCACTTGTTGAAGCCCCTCTCAACTTAAGCATTCATATAGATTGTGATCTTCATTTCCTCCTTAGGCAAGGGATTCGGCCATATGAAATAGGTCATCGTGGAATTTTCGCTCTAACATTTTTTCTACGAAGGTTCAGAAGATAAAAAATTTATGAGGTGAAGCCGAAATCCTGAGGAAGCTGCAGTAAAAATTTTAGATCAAGGTGCACAATATTGTTGGAGATATGATCTGTGGAAGTCATGGTTTTTGCAGGCTCCTGAAATTCATCTCAAAGAAGTGACCTTGGTAAATTCATCATAACTCTCTCTCTGAGTATCGGATTGGAATTATGTAAAAATTGGTGGATATTTCACATGCTATAATTTTTTCTCTATCAATTTTAGAGACAAATGAATAAACAGTGACACGTGGCATGCTGTACAAGTGCGCTCTGTTGAAACAATCCTTAATTAGGGCATTGTGAGAGATTGGGTATAACTCCCTCTTGAAGAATTCAAATTGGATCAGACCTGTGGCATTGGAAAGAAGACTCAGAGGACTACTACAGGACCTAAAATTAGATATTGAGGATTTGAGATACACCAGATTCAATATCGAGCTCCTAGAAGGCAAGAAAAATCTAGATCATGTGTTGTCAAGGGTTGCAAAGGACCAAACTTTCTACGGCAAAAAAGCAAAGCAAGGTGCAGCAGAGGGTAGCATGACAAGAGCAGCAACCAAGGTGCATAACAGTAGCAATAATTTCATCATATTAAGTCTTCAAGTGGGCAGAACTGCATAAAATCATTGTAAAGGTATCATTGTACTAAGTCATTGTAAATACATTATTGTAAAAATTGTACTAGTGTCTATCTGCCAAGGGTTGAAGAGGTAGTGTTGGGAGGTCTAGGATCTCATTAGGTGGTTGTGTCAAAGTTGGGGTTATGGTCTAGTATATATTCTTCTTCTACTTCATTCTATATCATTGTAAAGTGGACCAATTTCCCTAGTACGGAAGTCGATTCTTCTTTTATTCTTCTATAGGGTGGTAGGGTGGTGCTAGGGTGAGTTGTAGCTCATTGGGTGTTGGGGCATCCGTTCAGTTGACTACTGAAGAATCTCGGGTGTTGGAGCGTCCTTCGAGTGGGAGTTGGAGAAGAATGCTTTTCTATATTCTAGGAAGTTGGAGCTTTATTTTCAATTGGAGTTGAATATTAAAGAATTATTAGAAAAGCATTAGGTGGTTTTTGTCCCGGAGTGGGTTTCCACCTTAAAAATTATGTGCATTTGTGTTCCTTTTGTTTGCTGCTATCATTGTACAAACACTAATAATAATTGAAGATTAAATAATGCTCTAATTGAAATAAATACTGATTCACCCCCCCTCTCAATATTTCCAATAGAAATCCCCTTTAAAGCCTTGTAAAATACTTTTATAAGGTTTAAAACCCCTTTTTACTCTTATCGGAACCTCTGAAAAACCTCCAAAAATCCTAAAAAACCTTCATTTTTCTCTAAGGTATTAAGCCCCTTTCGACCTTAGCCCCAGCCCCTTTTTTCGCATATAAACCCATGCTGTGACCGAGCGTGAAGTACTTAATCGCATCGCAAATAGTCGTTTTACCCTTTTTATAGTTATTTGTTTTCTACCGATGCGATCTCGCGATTGATTCTCCACCGTTGATCTTCTCTATTGTGCCCAGATCCAATGGCCCATATCACTTCCTTCTCTAAACATGCCACTCCGCCTTTTTCCTTTATGATTAAATCTCCATCGTCGATCTAGTTTTTAGATCGATGGCTCTCCCTCCATCGCAAAATCGGCAATCGCAAATCTCTTATCTAGTTCCTTTGACCTCTACCGATTGCAATCCTGCGATTAAATCTTGGCCATTGAATCCACAAGAACCAATAGCTCAGATTTAATCGTGCTCCATCATAAGCCCTCACCATCGCACCCGTCAATTAAATCTCCACCGTTGGTCTTTGAATCTAATCCAATGGTCAGCGCTTAATCGCACATCGCAAAATCAAAAGCTTCGGTATTTTGGCCTCTTCCTTCTTCTCCGATGTGATTAAATCCTTACCGTTCATTCCGCCAGATCCGACGGTCCATGCTCATCCACTCCATGAGCCCTCTGACATAAACCCGCCTATTTAATCCTAACCGTTTATCTCTCCTAGATCTAACGGTCCATGCTCAATCGCATCGGCACATTTCACTGTTGCTTTACCCTTTGTCCTCTGCCGATGTGATCCTGTGATCAAATCTCTGTCGTTGATCATTCTTAGATCCACCAGCCTACAATGCTTCCACTTTTTATCATTCATCCACCATCTTTGATCTCGGTCGTCGATCCTCCAGATCTGACAGCTCCCGTTGATTCTTCCCTTCCGCCCTTATATAAAAGGTGGGCCCTCTCTTCCCCTTGTTTCTCCACCATTTCCTTTGAAACCTTATGTTGTGTAACCAGCTTCAAAAATAGAAGAAAAGAGATATAAACGCCTTAGAAATAAGCCACTTCGAGGGGGAAACCTCCAATACATTACATAAATGCACAATTCTTGGATGATACAAATGAACAAACCCTCCTTCTATATATAGGAGTCCACTGGCCACAATATAATCCTATAAAATGTATAATGGGTCCTTCAACACCTAACAATAATAATTTAAGGGCACAATAATAACACAATGGGGGTTACAAGGGTACAATAATAACAATAAGGGGTTTACACTAACAATAATAAGGGGCTATACTAGTGATATAGGGACCTAACATGCCCCTCTCCTTCAAAAAAGTGTTGTCCTCAACACTTGAGTAGCTCCGGGTGCTTCTGTATAAAATTCTCATCCTCCCATGTAGAATCTTCAGTGGGTATGTTCTTCCACTTGATGAGATACTCTGAAATTGATCGATTCCGTAGTTGTCGAGTTCTTGTTTCCATGACCGCTTCTGGTTCCAATATGATTTTTCCTTCCTCATCAAGTTCTGGGAATATTGTTTGAACTGGAAGATTTTCTCCTATAACCTTCTTTAAGCATGAAACATGGAAAACTGGATGTACTCGCGAAGAAGTAGGAAGCTCCAATTTGTATGCCATAGTACCAATCTTTTGCAACACCTTGTAAGGACCATAGTACTTTGGCGATAATCTATTATCCTTCTTAGCTTGCTTGAGGGACATTTGTTTATATGGTTGTAGCCGTAAAAATACCCAATCTCCTATATCAAAACTTCTCTCGCTGCGATGTTGATCCGCCTGTTGTTTCATTCGATTTTGTGCCAAATTCAGGTTATCCTTTAAGAGTTGGAGAACTTCTTGCTGATGCTCGATGTGATCTTCCACTGCTTGAACCTTCGAATTTTCTCTTAAAGATGATGTGATGGATGGTGGATGATATCCATAAAGTGCCATAAATGGGGTCATTTTTGCCGCAGTATGGAAGGAAGTGTTATACCACCATTCAGTGAGAGGTAACCACTTGACCCATTGTGTTTTTTTATCAGATACAAAACACCGAAGATATCCTTCC
Source organism: Pinus albicaulis (assembly GCA_034641835.2). Lineage (NCBI taxonomy): Eukaryota > Viridiplantae > Streptophyta > Pinopsida > Pinales > Pinaceae > Pinus > Pinus albicaulis. The sequence goes on along the minus strand of CM076581.1, from coordinate 1,701,050,146 downwards.
AAAAATTTATTTACTATCTCAGTTTGACCATCAGATCGAGGATGATAAGATGAGCTATGAGCTAATTGAGTACCCAAACAAGAAAATAACTCCGTCCAAAAATTTCCCGTAAAAATGGGATCTCTGTCGCTCACAATAACCCTTGGGCTTCCATGTAGCTTTTGAATTCTGTCCACAAATGTAGTAGCAACCGTACTTGCTTTAAATGGATGAGATAATGCACAAAAGTGTGCATACTTGGTAAGTCTATCAACTACCACCATGATGACATTCTTTCCTTCAGACTTAGGTAAACCTGTGATAAAATCCATTGAAATCTCCTCCCAACGCCGACTTGGAATGGATAAAGGTTGTAGAAGTCCCGGGGTCTTAATTGTCTCCACTTTATTCTGCTGGCAAACCAAACATTCCGCCACAAACTTTTGAATATCAGATTTAAGGCCATCCCAAAAAAATTCTTTCTTCACCCTGTGGTAAGTTTTTTAAAATCCCGAGTGTCCTCCTAAAGGAGAAGTGTGCAATTCCAGAAGAATATTTTGTTTTAGTTGGGAATTCTTACAAAGATATAAGCGATCTTTGTACCATAAGGAATCATTTTTCGAACTAAATGTATCAGATGTACTAGGATCTTGCTGCAACTTTTGAATGAGTATCCATACATCTTTGTCCTTCTTCCATTCATCTCTTGCTTCAGTTATCCAATCTGGTTGGATAATAGAAATGGCAAAAAGCAATGCTTCCACCTCTTCATTCTTTCTTGAGAGTGCATCTGCAACAACATTAAGCTTTCCTTTTTTGTAGATTATTTCAAAGTCATAACCCAACATCTTTGTGACCCCAACACCAATTCCATTTCTTGAGGCATCACATTCAACAATAAAGGTTTTTGTGAAGTATGGCATATCTAAGACCGGTGCTAGGCACATTGCCTCGTTAAGATGTTAAAAGGCCTTAGTTGCTTCAGGAGTCCATGAAAATGCATATTTCTTCAATAATGTTGTTAGAGGTGCTGATATTCTCCCATAATTCTTAACAAACTTGCGATAATGCCCTGTTAACCCGAGAAATCCTTGCAACTACTTTATGGTTGTAGGGAATTTCCATTCCTTAATGGCTTTAATTTTGTTAGGGTCTACCTTAACACCCTCATGAGATACAAAATGACCCAGACATTCCACCTCATATACTCGAAAGAAACATTTGGAGGTTTTTGAATATAATTGTTTCTCCTCCAATAGTTTGAGCACCCTGTCAACATGTTGAACATGATCCTTCCAAGACCTGTTTTAGATTAGTATATCATCAAAAAATAATAACAAAAATTTTCTAAGGAAGGGTTTGAAAATATAATTCATCAACCCTTGAAATGTAGAAGGTGCACTGGTAAGGCCAAAAGGCATGACCAAAAATTCATAATGACCCTCATGAGTTCAAAATGTTTTTTTCCGAATATCTTCAGCCTTCATTCTAATTTTATGATATCCTGAACGAAGATCCAACTTGGTAAAATAAATTTCTCCATGTAATTCATCCAATAATTCATCAATCACATGAATGGGAAATTTATCTTTAATAGTGAGCTTATTGAGCTCCTTATAATCCGGAAACATGCATGATGATCCATCCTTCTTGTGCATCAATACTACTGGAGCAGAGAAATAACTTTGACTAGGTTGAATTACACCAGCCTCTAACATTTCTACAATCATATGTTCAATTTTTCTCTTTTGGACATAAGGATATCTGTAAGGCCTAATGTTTGGAGGAACACTTCCTGGAATCAAATGAATAGCATGATCATGATCATGAATAGGTGGGAGTCCTTTGGGAGTTTCAAACACCTTGGAATGATTGTCCAAGAATTTTTGGAGATCTGGAGAAATATATGATTTTGATGTTGGAACTTCTAGCGAGCATAATTGTGCAATTACACCTTGTTGTTCTTTCTTCAGAAGATTTTTTATGACATTAGAGCTTATTATCTTTCCCAGCTTCCTTGCGATACCCCATAATTCGACTTCCTTTCCTTATGAAAAAAATTTAAAGAAAATTTCTTGAAAATTAAAAGCTACCATCCCCAAAGATTGTAACCATTGTACTCCTAGTACAACATCAGTGCCTCCCATTGGAATGGAAAGCATTGGAATATTCAATACATATTCCCCCATGGTTAGCTTGATATTATGGAATTTCCAGAGCAATTTATAGTTACTCCATTTGCAACCATCACTTGACATTATGGTGCTGGGTATAAGAAGAAATTCAATTCCTTGGCTACCTTACATTGAAAAAAATTATGGGTACTACCCGAATCAATCAACACTATTACCTTTTTCTTCTTGATATGTCCTTCTATCTTGAGAGTTTGAGGAGTGGTAATTTCTACCAATGCATTACACGATATGGTCGGACTCATTTATTATTTCTCTAGGGTTGGTTCCTGGTGTATATCCTCTTCTTTTGAAGTTTATTGTTCATTTTCTTCCTCCTCTTCACAATCTATGTAAAATAATTTCTTCTCAGCACACTTATGACCTTTAATGTATTTTCTATTACAACTCTAGCAAAGTCCTTTTGCTCTTTTTTCTTCCAATTGTTGTGGTGTCAAATTTGTAGGTTGTGGAAGTATATGAGTAGCAACACTTCCATCTTTATATATGTGAGTAGTAGGCTTCCTTGTCGCCATAATTTTACATTCAATTTTTCTTGCCAACCTGAATGCCTTCTTTAATGAATCAGGTTCCCAAAGTCGAACCTTATGTTGGATGTTATCCTTTAAATTCCCTATGAAGACATCAATCTTGTATTCCTCTGGAATATAAACTACCCTTATATTCAATTTTTGGAAGTCCTCAATGTGATCCACAACTAAACCCTTTTTTTTGAGATTTATCAATTGGCTAAAGAAGGTGTTGGTCTTTGTATCCTCATAATGTGCTATCATTTCCTCCATAAAAATTTACCAAGTGACAATTTTTTTACAGGATCAAAGCCATCGATACCATATAAATGCATTTTTTTCTAAATAAAAAGTTGCAATGCGTACCTTTTGTGTGTTTTGAACATTATTGAGATCATAATATTTCTCCATCTATAGTATCCATGTTATGGGATCCTTACCATCAAACTTACTCCTATCTATCTTTGGAATATGGCGGGTCTTCAACCCAACATTAGAGTTTTTGAAATCACGATTAACATTTATTTTGTTCTCATCATGAGTTTCCTCTACTATTTTTTTGCCATTAGGAATCATTTTGTGTATCAGCCTTGTCAAAACTTCCTTCAAACCTTCCATGTCTAGTTTTAGATCATTCTTCATGTCTTCCATGTTGTCTTTAATTTTTTCATCGATCTTAGCTTCCATGTCATCCATCTTAGCTTACATGGCAGCTTCCATGCCATTCTTCAAACCATCCATCTTACCTTCCACGCCTTTCTTCAAACCATCCATATTAGCTTCCATGCCTTTCTTTAAAACTTCCATTTCATTTTTTTTGCTCTTTGTGAGAGTGAAATTTGGTGCACTTGCTCTTGTAATTTGGATATGTCATGTTGCACTTCTTCCCCTTCATGGGTCATAGTAGAGCCTTCTGAAGGATTAATGGCTGTTGAATTATTTTTAGGTGGCATTTTAGAACCCAACACTGATATCTATGTTTCAATATTCCCTTGGAATCACTTCAAACTAAATTTTCAAACAAGAATTATGCAATTTGAAAAAAAATACACACCTTTTTCTTGCGTTTGAGGAGCTTGATATTGAAACCAAGTTATCTCTGTGATTTCGGATCTTCAATATCTGAAATTCGGTCTTGTAGTAGCCCTCTGTACATGAAACTACAGTCTGTGTATTTTCAACCACTATTTATAGAATTCCAGTCTGATGCTCAAAGAGAGTTATGATGATTCTACCAAGGTCACCTCTTTTAGATGAAATTCGAGAGTCTACAAAAACCCTAACTTCCACAGATCATATCTCTGAAAATTTTGCGAACCAAGATCTGAAATTTTTACACGAAGTTCCTCAGGAATTCGGCTTCGCGTGGTAAAAATTTCAGCATCTGAGCCTTCGTAGAAAAAATGTTATAGTGAAAATTCCATGATGACCTGTTTGGAGCAGCGAAACCCTAGAAACCAAAGCTTTGATACTAAATGCTATGAAACCAACTCCAAAAATAGAAGAAAAGAGAGATCAACACCTTAGAAATAAGCCACTTCGAGGGGGAAACCTCCTTTACATTACATAAATGAACAATTATTGGATGATACAAATGAAAAAACCTCCCTCTATATATAGGAGTCCATGGGGTCACAATATAATCCTAGCCGACCTAACAATAATAATGTAAGGGAACAATAATAACAATATTGGGGTTACAGGGGTACAACAATAACAATAAGGGGCTACTCTAAAAATAATAAGGGACTACACTAATTATATAGGGACCTAACATAAACCGATCAAAATCCTTTAAATTTAAAAAGAGGTACATGTAAATAATTTGGTTTGAAGGGAAAAGAAGAAAAACTTTTTTTGTATTTTTTGTATTTTTTTGTATTTTTGGCTTACATCCTTATATATTTATTCAAATTTCAAGAGTGGAAACTCATTGGATGCGGAATTAAATTCCATATCCAACGAGTACCTATCATGTATACTTTTTAGAAGACCCACATTAATAAAAATTGAAGATACATTAAAAACATGTATTGAGCACACTTTTTAATGTATCTTCAATTTTTATTAATGTGGGTCTTCTCAAAAGTATGCATGATGGGTATTTGTTGGATGTGCAATTTAATTTTGCATCCAATGAGTGTCCACACTTGAAATTTGAGTAAACCTATAAGGAGGTAAGCCAAAAACACAATTACAAAAAGTTGTTTTCTTATTTTCCCTCCAAAATTCATAACTCTCATTTTTCTATATTAACTATTATTTAATTATTTTCCTTGGGGGGCCACTTTTAGGCTGAAGTTTCCTCTAATGCTGCTGTAAAATTTAGCAGGTTGGTTCCTCCAAAATAGTGGGAGTATGAGCTTCCAACAAGTTGGTGCTTGCAAAGAAAAAGGGGGTTGGAGCCTCCTATAGGTCAGTGCCTATAAATTTTGATGTAATGTGAAATTTGTAGCTTGAACTGCATCATGATTAAAATGTTTTTATGGTTTTCTCCTGTATAGGTTTTCACATTAAAAGCTTGTTTCTAGACTTCATGTGATTAATGTGCTGTTGTGGTTTGTTAATTTGAGCAAGTGATTCAAAAAAAGTGTTAAAATATTGATGCACATGCCCGCCTCACTATTATTGGTTCCAACAATTGGTATCAAAGTAGGTTCCTTCAACAAACAATGTAACAATTGGAAGGTAAATCCAATGCAATGTTAAACTAGGATGGAAATTTGACCGATAGGGCACCTATGTTCACAGGAACAAATTATTCCTTTTTGAAGGTAAGGATGAAGACATACAGAATATCTCTTGGTGTAGATGTCTGGGATATAGTGTAGAATAATTATGTAGAGCCAACTAAATTGGTTGACAGGGAGGATAAGCTTGGATTCACATGCAATTCCAAAGCCATGAATGCAATACCAGTTGGTTTTCCTGAACCATAATTATGAAAGTAATGAACTACCCAACATCCAAAGATATATGGGAGAAGTAACTAAAGATATGCTATAATGGTGATAGTAAAATGAAGCAAGAAAAACTTCAAGGTTACAAAATGCAATTTGAATCTTAAGAATTAAAGAAGATAAGGGCTTCATCAAATTATTTCTCTGAGTGGAGGAAATAATTAACTAGAGAATAGGTTTTAATGAGATTGTGGAAGACTCTTTTGTAGTCCAAAAGGTCCTAAGATCTGTTCTAGCTAGATTCGATGTTGAAGTGTTAGCTTTAGGGGAGATGCAAGATATAAAGCCACTAACATTGGATCAGTTGCATGGAAAACTGGTAGCCTATGAGATGAGAACCTCAAAAGAAAAATCTACATCAAGGGAGGCAACTTTCAAAGTTTATAAAAGGAGAAAAGAAGATCTAGAGGACATGATTTGTGTATTCGATGAAGAGGAGTCCAAGTTCATCATAAAATTGAAGAGAGGTTTCAACAAATGCAAATGTAAATTACCTTTCAAGTGATTTAACTGTGGAAAAATAGGTCATTATGCTTCGAAATGTCCACATAATACAGAAAATAGGAACCTAAACATAAGGATTAGTTTAAAAAAATGCAGAAGGAAAGGAATTTTAAAAGGAAGAGTTTTTATACTCGGGATGACAACAATTCCTTAGAAGATGAACAATCCTCTGATGAGGACAAAATTGAAGAAATATTTAAAGAAAAAAATCAAGGACTTCATTCTTATGACCATAGAAAATCCATCTAAAGAATAGAATGAGCCTGAAGAATAAGAAGCTAAAGTAGATCTTGAAGGTGAGTTGATTAGTGCCTTAGAGGAAATTCAAAGTCCCAGGAAAAAGAATAGGATGTTGAAAGAGATGTTGGCAAGTATTGAGAAAGAAAATGGTAACTAATAAAATTTAGAATCTCTTCTTCTAAAAATAGAGGAAGCAAAGAATATTGAATATACTTTGATATAGAAACTGAAAGAAAGAGGCACGAAGTGTGAACAACTCAATGGGGGAGTAGTTGCACTTAGAAAAGAGTTAGAGAATAATTACAACCCAAATCAATTTAAATATGAAATTTATTAAATTATATGGCAAGTGGGATTATTTTATGAGTGTCCAATTATCCCCTTACATCGAGACCGTTTTGGGCAATGAAGGCGAGACAAGTCCAAAGGCATTTGATGATAGAGAACCCATCAAATTTGTTCATGCATTCAAGGGAATAGACAATGTAGCAGCCACATATAATGATCTAAAACATGCCAACAATATAAATCAACATAAAGGTGAATACCAGGATAGTAATGTAAACAAAAATAAAGAGCAAGTTAAGAACCAATAAAGAATTAATCCCACTTGAAGACAATGTAATCATAGAGTTAGGAGCTTTCAATTTCAGAGGAAAAGAACTTCCAAGTATCAAAGTTTTTTTTATGGATATTTTTTTTCTTGTAATAAATTTGGACACAATTCAATAGACTGTAAATATAATGCAAGAAATAAAAATATGTTGAATAGCAACAATAATAGAGAATATTTCAAGGAATGGTTATGGTAAAAATGCTATTAGAAGTCAAAATTATTTTTCCCCCATCTTAGATTCGGTTAAATGTTACATATGTAACAATTATGGGCATAAATCAACTGAGTGTAGATTCATAAAATTCAAATCATCTTCTTATACAAGCACACTCAAGGAAAGAAAGAGGTTGAAAATAATAAAGAGTGTGACATTTTTTTATATGCCTGAAACTAGGGTAGTTATTCGTATGTATACAATGGGTGTTCCAAATACATGACTAGTGATAGGAATAAATTCCTGTCATTAAAAGGAGACATCAAAGGCAACATTAATTTTGGCAATGATGCTCTAAGTAAAAACATGGGGAAAGACATCGTCAACTTAGTAAATGGAAGAGGTAGGGAGAACGATGTACTTGTTTTGGAAGGACTTAAGCACAATTTTTTGAGTATGAGTCAAATGTGTGACCGAGGATATAATATCCTTTCCACTCCAAAGGTTGTGAAATAAGGACATCATACTTAGGATAAGTAGTGTCAAAAGCTATAAGAACATAAAGAAATGTATACATTTTGAGTGAAGAGAATGAGAAATATTGTTTGGGAAAGTATGATGAGAGGTTTTTATGGTACCTAAGTCTAATACATTTTAACTTTGACCATATTGTGAAGCTTGGGAGAAAGGAAGTTGTCAGAGGCTTGCCAAAAAATTATAAACCAGGAAACACAATTTGTAATTCATGCCAAGTTGGCAAGCAAGTGTGAGTTCCCTTCAAGAATAAAGAAAACTTAGCCAACACATTATTATAATTTGTACATATGGATTTATGTGGTCTAACAAGAAATCGAACTCCAAGTGGCAAATTACATTTCATGTTTATTATTGATGAAAACTCCAAGGTAACTTGGGTTGCATTCTTAAAAGAAATATGAGGCATTTGAAAATTTAAAAAAATTTAAAGCTATGGCTAAAAATCAAACTAACTACAAGTTAAAGTGTATAATATCAGATAGAGGAGGAGAATTTATTTCAAATGAGTTTGATGAATATTTTAAGGAGCATGGCATAAAAATGTAGTTTATAATTGTGAATA